>JALAZF010000006.1:31232500-32467500 GCA_022829125.1 Lathyrus tuberosus | reverse complement strand
CAACGAGAAAATCAGTTCTTATATGAGTAACATTGTACTCATGGATTTGATCTGAGGATCGGGATTGTTTCATATTCTTTAAGGAAACGGGGAATCCAAAGGGTATTTGAGACTGTCCAAGTCTGCGGGTGTTTCCTTACTTGAGAATGTCTCTAAGACTCAAGGAAATTAGACTGTCCAAGTCTAGAGTTTTATCTTTTGTACTATACTTAAAGAAACAGTTGTAGTATGTTCACGGTAGAAAGATCTAGACTCTTTGAAAGACTGTTCTATTAAGATGACTAATTTCTGTTCCTATACCTCTAGGAGGTCGTCGGGACAATTTGTACGAAGCCCAAGAGGAGGCTGGAAACTTTTAAAAAGCCGAGGGATAATTTGTACGAAGCCCAAGAGGAGGCTATCATTCCCGGAGGAAAAAATCATTTATACGAAGCCTAAGAGGAGGTTGTGAATACTTCTAAGAAGCCCACAGGTCCTTTTACAACGCCCAAGAGGAGGCGAGGATGCTTTTAAGAAGCCTGTGGGTCCCCAAACCCCAAGAAGTTCAAGACATGCTATTCACAAAGAATAGATCAAGCCAGGAAAGTTCGAGAATTTGGAAGAAACTCAAGGGATGCAATTCACGGATAAGAGATCATCTTTGGGGAGTAGAGTTTCTTGACAATTCCTAAGGAGGACAGCCGAAGAGAAGACTGTATCTGGTGCTCATATGGGGGATCTAGTATTGTCTATTTCTAAGAATGATTGAAACGACTTTACCTAGTGCTAGACGTAGTTGCCGGGAAACTCTAAATATCTATACTATTTGTAAGTTCTAGTAATTGGCTGAAATTTTGTTAAAACAATGTTGATGTCGTGATTGATGTTGCAACATGAGCTTCTAACAGTATAGCTAACATTCTGGTTTATTGTTGAAGAGTTAAGGTACTGAAGAGTGATGTCACATGCGATGTCTTAACATTACTATACCAGAACATTAAAACATCAGACAGTTATGTGATTAGGGCTGAACGTGTTTCTGATGTGAATGAGAAATTCTACTAAAGAGAATCAGAGAATATAAGTGAAGATCAAGGGAGAGATATATTCTGTTACAATCAGTTATGAAGATCAGTTTGTTGCGCATTTAAAGCATAGAGATATGGAGAATATTCAGAGTTAATAATAGAAGATTTAATTGAAGATATGATCTATTCAGAAGCAGATTTGTTACAGAAGATATGATATGAATTGAAGGCCCATATCGAGTTGGATGACATTATAAATAGATTGCTTGTAACCTAGAATAGGCACGGGTCCAAGATGTAGATCTTTAGGGCTTTGTCAAAGTGAACCACTCGGGTTGTGAGATGGTCACTGTGGTTACCTCAGAAACCTGTAGGTAATGAGGTTGGGTTTGTTCTTGGAGGAAGCTTTGAAGCAACTCCAAGGGTTGTCATGGAAGTGTGTCTTCTGGTTTTCTGTGTTAGAAAAGTCATTGGTAAACAAGCTGTTGATGTAGTGACGGTGTAGTTGACTGCTAGACATCATTGTGATGATAGGAAGTGAGATGAAGTCTCTTACCTAGGGAGGACTTAGTTAGAAGGGTCATTGGGTAGTGATAAAATTAGGTAGATTGTCAACTGGTATGTTGAGTCTGTAATTTGATACTACTAATAGTGGACTTCCTTCCTGGCTTGGTATGCCCCCAGATGTAGGTTGTTGAACCGAACTGGGTGAACAATTTAGTGTGTTTTTACTGTTTCTATTATTGCCTTGTTCAGCAGATTGCGATGTTGTGACATTGCACAAAGACATCACACATCTGTACCAGAATTTCAATTGGTATCAGAGCAGGCATCCTGTCTGTTTCTGGATGAGATCTAGGGAAGATACTTTCTGGTTCATGAGCAAGGAAGATATTTTTGCTGAGATGGTGTATTGGACCTGTCTATTGTTATCAAGCTTGTAACTTTGGTGATGAACTGCTGTGTGGTGTGACTTAGTGCACATGGAGTGTCGTGTTTGTACAGGGTTATTATGTTTTGCTTGAAGGTTGCAAAGGAGTTTTCAGGTGTGTTTTCCGCTGCATATATTTATCTGATGGAAAATTCCTGGTGGTTTTGTGTTCTCCTCTGAAGATGTATCACTTGGTGAGGTGATACTTGATGATATCTTCAACTAGCGTGTTAGAGTTGCCAAAGATATGTGTCCACTCATAAAGGAACTCTTATATGAGCTTGTTGAAAAGGGGTCTGAAGAAAGTTAGAAGCGTTTTTTTTTCTTGCCTCCAAAGTCAATCTCTAGGGTGTGTTAAAGGCAGAGTGTGACATAACAGATGCTTGGGGGCTAAACAAATGTGTTGATCACGTCTGTTTGGAACCTACTCCTGACTTGGAAGAGGAGACATCTAAGAGGTATGGAGATTCATCAAGAAAGAAGCTGAGCTTAATATGTCAATCAGCCTTTGGTCAATTGGAATTGGTGTTTGCATCAGCCTTGTGGCTGGAAGGATCTGAAGAAGATGGAGACAAAGCAAAAGAGTATCACCGTCAAAGTTTTCATGCGGGAGTGAAGATCTTGATAAGTTATCTCTTAAGCTTAGTTGTGGTAACCTAATAAGGATGACATCAAAGGTTTGAAGATTCTTGGAAGATGAGAGTATGCTGGGTCATGTGACTGGTGATGTTGAAACATTATGCTCACGGTGAAGTATCAGGTCAAGCCACTTACCTAATCTAATGTGATCCGTGGGATGGATTAGCAAAAGAAGGATCAATCAGTGCCTCAAGTCTGCAGAAAAAGGATGTCAGACCAGATAAAATGTTGTGTCTTGCATGACAATAGTTGAATATTTGTCTGCTTTGGATAGTTGTGCAGTCAACTGATGACAATATACATTGACGGGGGACTGTGTATTTGTCTGAGGTTAAAGTATAGGACTGCAGAAGGGTTGAGAATTTACTTTATGAAAGTATTTTCAAGGTTTAAGCGTCCTGGAGTTGGATCAAATGGTCCAGTTGATGAAGCATATCAAGAATCATGGTGATGATGTCTTGGTGGGTGGCAGAGGTTCTAACGTGTGTTGGGACATTATCTGGTTGGATATCCTTGGTGAAGGATGATTATGCTCTGATTCAGAAGCGTGGTTCCTACATTATGCCTGAAGAGCGTCTACATAGTCATACGGGAGGATGATGAAGTAGAAGGTCTACCTTGGATGGAAAATGTAGTTCATGTATTGATTGGAAGTCTGAAGATGGTGAGCATGGTAAGGAATGAATGCCTGTGGAGAAAGGGACAATGGTGCCAAAATGCATGTGCTCAGCAAGTGTGCTCAAATGTTCATCCTCATCTATTGCATTAGTGAACCATGACAGGGGGAATACTTGTCTATGGATTTTGGCTGCAAAGGTATATATATTGTGAAGATTGCATTGATTGGTTGAATCTTGTGAGGAGATAATGTCAGATAACACGTTATGACATTAGGCTGTTGGATGGCATGTGGGTGTGGACATAAATGGCTCTACCCTTGTGAAGCTAATTGTTTAAATCATATGTGCACATGCTTCTGAGGAGGAGTCTGAAGGACAGCTTTGTTTGTGGAAAATTTGCACTTCTATGCAAGTTTTGGAAGAACGCAGTAGGGGTTTGTGTTGATGGAAGGTGTTCGTTTTAGGGGGAGAATGATATTACTGAAGCTTTTGGTGTTGGGACTTAGTTTGAAGCAAATTGAAAGTTGTTTACATGAGGATTTAGTGTCTTGTACAGTTGTGTAAATGGAACAGAAGTAAACCAGAAATTTATTGCATTGATGAAAGCTTACAAGATTAGTAAAAACAACAAACAAAGTGTCTAAAGATTATCCCAACCCCCCGAATCAAGAAAAGTCTTCCAATCTTCATCCCATTCATCATCAGATGCTTGAAGCTGCACTTGTGTTTTCTTGATAGTCTTCATCCTGGTTTCTGATGTCTTGCGTGTTCTTGGTGCTCCAGAAGATGATCCAGCTTTGGACAGGGTTCTGTCCTTCAACTTCTGAGGATCTGGCTTCTTGTCCTCTTGCATGCGCATCTTTATTGCTGCATTCTTGTTAGACTGACTCATGTTTCCTTCCTTGGTGTGTTGATAGGAACAAGGAGGTTTGATATTTATAATGGATAATATGGCATTGTTTGTATCGCCTGACCAGTCAGAGTAGTCTCTGGTGTGGGAATTTGGTTTTCTTGGGAACCTGCTTTTCGTGACATATTGGTTACCAGAACTTCGTGCTTGGTGCCTGGGTGGAAGTGGCCCTAGTAGGATGAGGCTAGGTCTTGTCTAGTTGTCTGATGTTATTCCTTCTGGTATAACTACTAGTGCTGATTAAGTGGGATGGTCTTTTGACTCGTGCTGATGTTCTACATGTTGTTACAACATTATGGTTGGATATGTACCATACTTATGAAGTTTGAAGAAGCAACATTATTGACTGAAGTGGCAGTTCTGACATAGTGTGGATTAGAATGGGCAGATTCTAATCTTGATGGTAAGTAGTTCAGGAAGTACTTGGCTACTTTCCTGATGAAGACTTCATTAGGAGCTGGTGGATGTAAGGACAGAAGGGTACTGTCATTAGTGTGACCAGAAGGTGGTGACAATTTTTATCTCGTGTGAGATCAAATGGTTTTTGTTGGACCTGGCAGACCTTATATCTAAAATTCTCATGAGGAATGAGGCATTATTGGTGGGATATCATAAAAGGCATTGTATGTAAGGTTGTTAACTATAGCCTATTGCAGCATGTGTGGTGGTCAAGCTTGTGTTGTGTGATGATGAGATCTATCATAGCTGTGTGAAGATAGTACCTATGTAGGAGAGGTCTGAAAAGCAAAAGTGGTGTACTTGGCTGATGGTTGGAAGCAATCTAGAAAAAGTTGTGAGAAGATGCACCTATACCTATTAGATAAGAAGATGTGGCTGTAGAGTCTTGGGTTAATGAGCCAGCAGGCAATGTCTGAAGTGATGTCAGAACATGATATAGGACATGTTTTTCTTGAGCCAAACAGGGAAGTATTTTGGACGGTGATGTTAGGATAAAGTGAAACACGTGGCTTCGAATATGCATGGAGCGTTATTGGCCTAATTTATGGTAAGATTCAGTTGTGAAATATTTAAGGCAGTCAAGGCAGTTTTTGGAAAGTAGGCATTGAATTTGAATGCAGTTGTTGTTACCTAAAATAACGTTTGTCTGACCAAGAACATTGACATATTCAAGGCTCGTTAGTTTCTAAGTTACTAGGCAGCTATTTATAGGGTGAGTTTGTTCTCCTTCAGCAAGCGAGTGTTCTTTGTCATAAGTCTTATGGCTTTTATTTGTGTTTGGGTAAGCACTTCTTGGGTCTGGTTTTGTGAGGGCTTCCTTTGCCAATTTGTGGCTAAAAAGGGGGAGAAAGGAGAGAGATGGTCTATATGGTTTGCGCAGTGGTTAGGCTTGGAACCAACAATTCCTGATGCAGCAGAAGAGGATGGTACATCCTTGAGTTGATGTGGAGTCTTTGTGACTTGTGTCCTGAGTTATGAACACAGTTGTGACCTGTGTTCTGAGTTACCTGGGCTGGCAGAATGACACTTCTCAACGTGTCATGTTATGCCACAGATTGACCAGGGGGTCTGATCAAAGTAGGTGTGCAGAATTCTCTCATGCCACCATTGGTCTTTGGTGAACAGACACACACTTCTTTTATGGGGGAGTCTTCCACAATGATTCCAGGACTGAGTTGAAAGGAAAAAGAAATGTGCTACATCAAGGGGGAGTGTCTAAAATCTTCTTCCTCATGTACACCAGATATCTGTAATCTGAGTGCACAACTTCGGGACTTTCTACTTCTTCCTCCTGATGTGCTGCCTGAAGTGATTGTGGTGGGCTGTGCTGCCAAAAGAAGGTGTCAGACATGATGTCTTAACATCATTCAACTATTCACTAGAAGATGTTCTCCAGGATTGCTGCGCACAACAGCTACTGATGGTTACTGATAGGTTTAGTGGTTACTGTTAACTACTGACAGTAGTATAGAGTTGTAATTACTGCAGTAATTTAAGTTGTAATGGTTATATAGTTGTTTTAGCCAAAATTAGCCAAAAGGGGAGATTGTAAGTTCTAGTAATTGGCTGAAATTTTGTTAAAACAATGTTGATGTCATGATTGATGTTGCAACATGAGCTTCTAACAGTATAGCTAACATTCTGGTTTATTGTTGAAGAGTTAAGGTACTGAAGAGTGATGTCACATGCGATGTCTTAACATCACTATATCAGAACATTAAAACATCAGACAGTTATGTGATTAGGGCTGCACGTGTTTCTGATGTGAATGAGAAATTCTACTAAAGAGAATCAGAGAATATAAGCGAAGATCAAGGGAGAGATATATTCTGTTACAATCAGTTATGAAGATCAGTTTATTGCGCATTTAAAGCATAGAGATATGGAGAATATTCAGAGTTAATAATAGAAGATTTAATTGAAGATATGATCTATTCAGAAGCAGATTTGTTACAGAAGAGATGATATGAATTGAAGGCCTATATCGAGTTGGATGACATTATAAATAGACTGCTTGTAACCTAGAATAGGTACGGGTCCAAGATGTAGATCTTTAGGGCTTTGTCAAAGTAAACCACTCGGGTTGTGAGATGGTCACTGTGGTTACCTCAGAAACCTGTAGGTAATGAGGTTGGGTTTGTTCTTGGAGGAAGCTTTGAAGCAACTCCAAGGGTTGTCATGGAAGTGTGTCTTCTGGTTTTCTATGTTAGAAAAGTCACTGGTAAACAAGTTGTTGATGCAGTGATGGTGTAGTTGACTGCTAGACATCATTGTGATGATAGGAAGTGAGATGAAGTCTCTTACCTAGGGAGGACTTAGGTAGAAGGGTCATTGGGTAGTGATAAAATTAGGTAGATTGTCAACTGGTATGTTGAGTCTGTAATTTGATACTACTAATAGTGGACTTCCTTCCTGGCTTGGTATGCCCCCAGATGTAGGTTGTTTAACCGAACTGGGTGAACAATTCAGTGTGTTTTTACTGTTTCTATTATTGCCTTGTTCAGCAGATTGCGATGTTGTGACATTACACAAAGACATCACACATCTGTACCAGAATTTCACTATTATTACACAGTCGATATGAGTTTATGAAAGAAGACTTACAGCGAAACAGCCCCACAATACAGTTATATGTATATGAAAGCGATAAATGAAAGCATATAAACACTTACTCGGTTGTAGAGCTTCCATGCTATTTGGTTAGTTTTTCAACAAAGAAAGATTGAAAACAACAGTATATTTCAAAATCAAAGGAGAAAGTGCTTTGAAAGGAAATATTGGGGCTTACAGCTCAAGGAAGGGCCCAGGTTTTAGTAGTGATTGCACTGTGATATGAGTTTGTACAGTGGGACTTATACAAGTGACTGAGGCCCAAAAAGTTTTCTGTACAAGGGGAATTATTCTTACACTCTCTCAAGAGGCCCAAAATGATTTAGAGAAAAGAAGCGGGTCTTACTACTCGAGGGTAGGCCCAGATGATTTTGTTTAAAAATGGCGATCGCGCCGAGGTTTTAGAATGTACAGAGGGACTTATACAATAAGTGAGGCCCCAAAATGGGTTATGTAAAAAAAGGGGGTTGGGACTTACACTCTATTAGAGGCCCAAGTGAGTTTTAAGAAAAGAAATGGGTCTTACTACTCGAGGGTAGGCCCAATGGTTAATTTTGAAAAGGGCGACGATCGCGCCGAGGTTTTGGAAACACCATGGGACTTATACAAGTGATTGAGGCCCAAAATTTTGGTATTTACAAAGGAATTTGGTCTTACACTCTATTAGAGGCCCAAAGGTTTTTAAATGAAAAGAAGTGGGACTTATAACTCAAGGAGAACCCCAATGGTCTTTTTTGTTAAAAGGCGACGATCGCGCCAAACTTTGTAAATGTACAGAGGGACTTATACAATGTCTGAGGCCCAAAATATTTTATTTACAAAAGGGATGGAACTTACACTCTATTAGAGGCCCAAAGTGTATTTTAGGAAAAGAAATGAGGCTTACAACACGAGGGGAGACCCAGATGATTTTCAGTTTGAAAATGACGATTGCGCCGAGATTTTTAACGTATCGGGACTTATACAATAACTGAGGCCCAAAATATTTTTGTACAAAAAGGGTTGGGTCTTACACTCTATTAGAGGCCCAAGTTTTTTTTTGAAAAAAGATTTGTTAGGGTGAAAATCAAAGAAACCCCAATTTCCTTTTTAAAGGCATTTTTCAAAGAAAAATCTAGTAAAAATGATAAAAATATCAAATAAAATCATTAATCATGTTATAAACAATGATTAAGGTTTATGAAAAAATATTTTATCCACATGAATATTTAAAATCATTTTGGTTTTAAAAATCAAGAAAAAGAAATCATTTTAAAAGCATTTAAAACAATTTAAAACAATATTTTTAAATATCTTAAAAATAATCTAAAAATAATATTTTTTTGTGATTTTTTGTGGATTAAATATTATGGGATATGAATTGGAAAATGATGATTTTTTCTATGTAAAAGAATTGGTTGAGTTTTGAAAATAAAATAAGAAAAAGAGGAAAGATGTCACAACATCATCTTCGACATCTCTAATGGGGCAAAAAACCAGTACTGAAACTTTAGTTTTTAACACCTTTTTTTATCAAATTTCAAACACTCACAACTCTCTCAATTTTTAACGGAATTAAAATTAGGAAGTACCTATCTTGACCAATTTTTCGCAAGGAATCCAATGGTACCACACATACACACTGAAACTCAACGTACAAAACACGCGAATCGAAAAACCAGAACTGCTATTTATTTAAAACATCGTTTCTCGTCAAATTTCCAACACGCGTAACTCTCTCGATTTTTAACGGAATTAAGATCCGGAAGAGCCTATCTTGACCAATTTTTTGCAAGGAATCCAATGGTATTACTCATGCACACTGAAACTTAATATACAGAACACACAAATCGAAAAACCAGAACTAGACCGTCAATTCGACGTCGTTTCGCGTCAAATTTCCAACACGCGTAACTCTCTCGATTTTTAACTGAATTAAGATCCGGAAGAGCCTATCTTGACCAATTTTTTGCAAGGAATCCAATGGTACCGCATATACACACTGAAACTCAACGTACAAAACACGCGAATTGAAAAACCAGAACTGCACATTAGTTTTCGACGTCGTTTCGCGCCAAACTTCCAACGCGCGTAACTCTCTCAATTTTTATCGGAATCAAAATCCGTAAAAACCTATCTTGACCGATTTTTCGCAAGGAATCCAATGGTACTACTCATTTACACTGAAACTTAATGTACAGAATACACCAATAAAAAAAACCAGAACTGGACATGATTTTAAAACAACCAAAACTCCACATATAAACATGTTAAAGTGCAAACAGTAGGAGGATCACATCATACACATTAAGGACTATATTTTTGCTTCAAGAATTGTTCAATATGATGCATGTATGTGGACAACAAAGGAAAGCATGATTTAAAGAATTCAAGTTGTGAATTTTACCTCTTTTTTGGAGATTTTGTGCAACCTACCAAGTATTTTGTTCCAGAAATGATTTGATGCTTTGGACACCCTCAAATGACCTCTTAGAAGCTTTTAGGATGGTTGAAATCAGCTGGAAATCTCTGGACAAGTTTGAGCACTTTCTTGCAAAATGGGCAAAAGTGGCCAAAATGCCAACTCTCTCAAATGGTGTTCCAGAAGTGTGGCACCATTTGGGACAATTCAAGGATGATATTTGGAGTGTGTTTGAGGTTTTATCTGGTTTGGAAAGTGACTGAATCAAGACATGGCTTGAAAAATGTAAAAAAGTCCAATTTTGAGGTTTTGAGAGGTGACTTTGTGATGTTGGTGTTATAGGTCACTTGTGAGAGTTTGGATCACCTACATATGATGTTTATGAGGTGTTAGGATCATGAGCTGTGATGGAAATGCTCTCTAGCTCAAAAACTCAGAATTTCCTTACTAAAGAAGGCATTTTGGAGTGAAAGAGAGAATTTGAGGAAAGCATCTGTTTGATGGCTTTGGTGTACTCAAACTGAGCACAAATGAGCTCTATTTATAGTAGAGAAAATTTGTTTTGCAAGCAATAGTGAATGGTGGCTGCAGCAGAGATTTGGCAAATGTTGGCCAATGAAAATCCAAGTCTCCTCTAGCCATTGACTAGAGGTTAGAGCACAAGCATTTGGTTCCCTAGTTGTTGGATGAATCTTGACTGAATTCAGTTGGAGGAAGCTCAGTTCATGCCACCTCTAAGCATCCATTAAATGCTCCAAACCAAAATTGGAGTCTTGTCCCTCTTTTAGGGATTTCTAGGTTTTGGCATGCTAGTTTTGGTTCCTTGGACTTGGAAGGCTCATGGATCAGATCATCCCTCTTCGATTTGATACTTAGATGTGCCCAAAATGATGACAAGGCTTGAAAATTCATGTGGCATAAGAAATGTGCAAATCTGCCCTGAAAAATTCAGCTGCAACAAGCCTTTTTGTAAAATCCATAACTCCCTACTCGAGTATGCTACATGGACGTTCTAGGACTTTCTGGAAAGCTTAGATGACGTACTTCATCTTTGATGTTTGGCCCTAGACCTAGTTCAACTTGGATCATGGAGAAAAACAGCCTTGAAGTTGGGACTTCATGCTGAAATTACAAGGCAGATTTTGGCTAAGTGCTGAAAAATGTCAATTTTAGGTTTTTAGCCATTTTGATCCAACCATAACTCAAAATCCATGATGAATTGGGATGAGGTGTAGTTGACACTTTTGTAGAGGGCCATGAGGGCTACAAATCCAGCTTTGGATGGGGAAAAATGGCTTTGTGGTTTAGGAGTTATGATCCTCCAAAGTTGGTACCCTTGCCACTTTATTTCATAACTTAGAAAATTTTCTAAGTTTTATGGTTACCCCTTTTTCAAGTTATCCCACTTTTCTTGATTTTTCTTGATGAATGATGATTCCAATAACACATTAACATCATTTTAGGGATGAAAAATCTCAAAAAGTCAAAGTTTGACTTTTGGGCACAGTTGACTTTTTATCAGATGAATTCCAAACTGTGCGATCCTTTATGAAATCAACCCCTTGACCTAAATCAAACTTGATGGACATGTTCCATAGGTGTTATAGGGTGTATTGAATCGTGTCCCAAGGTTTGGGAGCATGCCTGGGTCAAAAGTCAAAGGTACAGTTGACTTTTCCCGCGAAACCCTAACTGTGGTTCAGATGAAATTGAAACTTGTTGCTCAAGCTTCTTGGATCAACCCATTGTTTCAAATGGATCAATGTGGTGTGTTAGGGATCCTCAAATCCTCTCTTGAGGCCTTGGCTCATGTTTTGTCCCAAAAGTCAACTTAGGGGTGATTAGGTCAAGAAACCCTAATTCTGGATTTCTGGTAAATGCATCCCCTGTGGCTAAATTGACTTGATGATGGGGTTTATGATGTTCCATGGAGCGTATTAGGATATGCTTTGAAGCATTGGCTCATGCCCAGAGGAAAATTTTCATCTGGAGGCCCTAGTCGACCAAACCCTAATTTGGTGACACCGGCAATCCTGAGGCTTGATCCACCTAGAAGGGAGCAGCCTTGTGCTTAATCCTTGAAGTGGGAGTCCTCTTGATCCATTGTGGATATTTGAGAGGCTAGACAAGTTGAAGATCATGTCATTCCTTGATTGATCCTTTGTCTAAGAGCTCTGAGAGGGTTTGAAACCCTAGTTTGATTGTAGTGAATGCTCACCCATCTTTGGGGAAACTAATGAGGTACAAAGGTACATCCATATTGTGCTGATGATTTGCACCATGATGGGAAATCTTAGTGGTCAAAATTTGGGGTATGACAGTACTATTTCCAGATCCTATTATTGCCTTCAACCATGAGTTGGTAGTAGTTCCGTTTTCCAACTGTTTACTCAGGGTTTATTCCCCAGTAAGCTCAGTGATTTTTTACTTGCTGCATATTCCCTAGTGGAGTCTTCCATTGTCGCTTGCTATCTCTTTCACTTTTGGCTGTACTTTGGGTTATTCCCTAGTATGAGCCTTTGTGATGTTGTATCGCTCCCCAGTGAGTTATGTCTCCCTGTCGGACCCCCTTATATTTTTTCTCCAGCGGTATCAGAGTTATAATTCATTTACGCAGAGTTTGTCTCCCGCAACATCTTTCTCGTTGAGTCTGATCATTTGCATTCATATCATAAGCATCGTGCAGCATCTTAGGGATAAAAATTGGGTCTTTTGTATTTAAGTATCTTCAATCCCGTCGATACAAAGATTTCCAATATTTATATCTTCGGATAGAAGAAACTTAAATAGGGACAACTGTCATACCCTAATTTTTACCCCTAAGATTCCACATATCATATCATTTACATTTTCAATCAAGATCACAACCATGCCATCCTCCTAACCTTCACCTCTTTGGGTTTTCCTTTGTGGGAGATCACCAAGCACACTTTGTGTTACTTTTTTCCTTTATGGTTGCTTACATTCTAACTTTGCTAACCTTATTCAAAATACAAAAATATGTGTTATTTCCTTTTCTTACTGTACAAGGTAGGGACTTGTAATCAAAAGATCAAGCTTGGTTTCTAAATTAGGGTTTTAATTCTCAAAGTCAAAGTTTTGGTCAACAAGTGGTCCACAAGATCTTCTACTTCAAGGTATAACCTATAATCTTAGGTCATATTCATGTCAAGCTTCATTCAACATCATTTGATCAAGAGAAGCTCAAGTTTTGTGCATGTTTTCAAAGTTGATTCAAGTATGGTTCATGTGTTTATTTCCATGTCATCTCCATCCTATTCTCACGCAATTATCAAGATTATTAAAAGGACAATCAAGCTTCCTTTATTTGGTATTCAAGTGTTCACCATTGGTCCTTTGGATGTAAGAAATCACAAGTTGGTATATGTTTGGTTGACGTAAAATTAAGTATGGCATGTCACTTAGTCCAAACACTATAAATCTCTCATTTCTCAACATTTTTGGAATCTACTTTGAGCCAAATGTCACATATGAACTCCTCTACAACTTTGGTTCAAGGGTAAAATATAAATTTTGTCTATAAGTCCATCAATATTTGAATTTTCCAAGATGCCCGTGTGTGCACAAAAGCAGGTCCAAGACCTGGTCGACCTAATGTCTGACCTAGAATTTCAGCTCATGACCTGAACTTTTCATCCATGCCATTTTCAACTCAAACATCCTTGTGATTTAATTCTTTTTGCATTTTATTCTTCACCATAAGGAGATCATTTGGCACAAGAACATTTCAAAACGCACGAGGGAATCTCATTTGTCATAAGCTTAAACATGGTGCCATGGACTCTGCATTTCACGCGTGACCTGAAACTTGTAATCATCCAAATCTTCATTTGGGACAACCAATACATGTGAAAAATTGTTTCTCCTTGAAAAACACATAGATTTGAGTGCAGAACGACCAGGTTTCATGCCCATGTCACGCTTTTCACCCTTACCCTCACACGGATAGCAAGTCGCAAAACTCCAATTCCATTCACACGAATTTAGATATATTTCACATGTGTGAGCTGCTCAACACTTTTACTATAAATAAAGGAACCATTTGCCTTCATTTCCAAGCTTTGAGAGCCAAAGAAACTCTGAAACCATTTGAACCTGATACCTCAAAAAACCTGTTAACCATTTATTTGATTCAAGCTCTTTTAGCTTCGTTTCTCCACCCAGAATCACTCACCGACCTCCTCTGAAGCTAATTGAAGAATTTTCGTGTCTTGAAACTCCTTGGAACCAGACTTCCAAGTCCACCAGTGTTGACCTTCGAAACTTTAATTAAAAAGGTAGATAACTGTAAAATTACACTTCAAGCAGGTTACCAGCGTGTTCGCCTTGATTCACTAATTAAAATCCCTCAACTACCTGGAATTTATATTGTGTATTGGTCATTAAATTTTACTTTGAAGAATTAGGGTTCTTCGTGTTCTTGAGCAAATTCTCTGTTATCAGAGCCAATCAACGACTTTGATGCAAAAACATGAGCGATGAAGTGTTGCGCAGCTGAGTCCATGTTTGATTCTGGCTAAAAACATGAGTTCATGGTGTCGTACCCCAAATTTTGACCACCTTTCCTTTCTTTTTTTCCACCTTTTTATTGCTTATATAAATAAATAAATAAAATAGTGATAATAAGTAGTTTGTATTTTTAATTTTTCTTTTTAAAAATTTTAATATTATTTCTTTGCAATAAAAAAGGGAGAGAGAAATAAAAAAATATAGTATATGAGTGCCAATTTGAAATCAGATTTTAATTAATATGTTACTCTTTGGATGTAATTTCATTTTGAATGAATATAGTAGCCCATTTGGTAGAGAACTATGTCTAAGGATTGTAAGGGAGAGTGCATGAGTTTGAATCCTACCTCCTCTGCTTTTAGTTATTTTTTCCTTTTATTCCTTTACTACTAACTTTTTTTATTTTACTTTTAAATCATAAAAAAATCACAAAAAATAAATTTTTTATTATGTAAATATTAATTTTTGGATTTAAATTAATGGATATTTTAAAATATTAATTTTTTCATTAAAATCGTGTTTTTATAAAAAAATCTAAAAAAAATCATATAAATCAAAATAAATCAAAAACTTTTTCATTATCATTATGTGACTATTATAATTATTTAAATTGATTTTTTATTTTATTTTATTTTTATTATTTATTCCAACTCACCAAGCCATGAATCCATCAGATTTATTGGCTTGGGCTTTAAGAAACTAAATAAATCCGTCAGATTAAATCTTTCTTATTTGATTCAATCACATTTAATTTTTTGGACCTAATTTTATCCTATAAATAGAGTCATTGTCTCTCCTATTTTCATCATCCACCGTCTACAAATTCTATATCCTAAAGTTGTTCCTCACATCGAAGAACAACAACAATAAAACCCTGATTTGAACTCCAATCATTCCTGCAATCCGAATAAGGGTCGAGGTAGCAAGCGGAAAGGGAAAAAAAAAGCAAAAGAAAGTTGTAGTTGCGCTTAAACTGGAGAAAACCTCCTCTCTATAAATTGGTCTTCCTTGCGTATTATCCTTTTCGTTGGTGCACTTTGGTTGTTTGATATTTGGTTGTTAGGTATATAATGTTTTTTTTTCTTCAAACAACTAAATAAGATGAAGCATTTTTATTTTTAAAAATAAAAAATATAATATAATTGTATCAAACCAATCAATAAGTCATTAGGTTTTTTTTATCAATCCACCATCAATAGCTTTCCTGTTCCTTGTTTGTTTTCCACTTTTAGAATGAAGTTTGAGAGTTTGGCATTTTGGTTGATTTGGATTTTTTTATGAACAAAATGTAGTTAACAGATGGAGAGAAGAATAATTTTATATTTTTTTCACTGCAAGAAGATCTATTATATTATTATTATTATTATTATTATTATTATTATTATTATTATTATTATTATTATTATTATTATTATTATTATTATTATTATTATTATTATTATTATTATTATTATTATTATTATTATTATTATTATTATTATTATTATTATTATTATTATTATTATTATTATTATTATTATTATTAAATGAATTTATTTGCCAGCCAACGTAGCCACTTATTCCATTAATTTAATTTGTTTTCACAAAATATTATTTAGTTTGAAAGTGCATGAGGCTATTGACTCTAATATTTTGTTTAAGTCCAATTTGCATAGATCCATTTCTAGATGAATTTTTTCTATTTATTATTTTTGGTTTAGTAAAATAAAAAAACATAAAAAGGGATAAATATAAGAATACCAAAATATATAAGGTTATAAGAATCAGGTTTAATTGGATTAGTCTAATTAGATTCTATCCCTTTATTAAGGTAATTTACGTTAGTTCTTTAATATTAATATAATTAAAAAGAAAATATTTGCATAATTATATTTCAATTGATTTCTTATTCAGGTTAAGATTAACTTTGGTGATTAGGCATAATTAGATACAATTAACTCCTTTCAAATTAATAATTAATATTTTCCCTTTAATACAAATAATAAAAAGACAAAATATATATTTTAATTAATCAATGTTTTAATTAGGATAAATTTTATGTATAAATCCACTTTTAAATAAATTTATGTCTTATAATTAAATATTTAAATTAAAGTGGTAAAAATAATAATTATGGATATTCTATCCCATTTCCATTCAAAAAATGCAAAAAAATATCTAATTAGGATAATTAGATTTCAATTAGCATATTTTATAATAATAGGAATTATAATTTATAGTTAACTAGGATAATTCACATATTTAGGAATTAATTTAATGTTTGGATTACTAAAAATAATTACATAATTACTTAAACGATTATAATTAACATGAAATTTAAATTTGGGATTTACATTAATATTACGGATTAATTTTAGAATATTTAAGCATATTGAATTTAGGGATTAATTTTAAAACAAATTATCAATATAAGGAATAAAAAATATATAAGTTAATCATGGAATATTAACTAAATTGGGAAAATATGGTTAGTTCTTGGGATAATTCTGGGATAACTTAGGGATAGTAAGAAATAAAATTCTATGACTTTTAGGGATAAAATCGAGAATAAAATATGGGATAAAGGTTTAATTATAATCACCAATTTATTTTCTTAAATAAATTAAGCACTACATTTTTACAAACAACTAGGAAAAAAACTATGAATAATATTAAGGGATATTAGGGATAAACAAGGGATAAATTTTTGGGATAAAACTTAGGATATGTGATAAGGGATAATAATTGGGTTTTTTTTATATATTATTACAATTAATTTATTTTCTAAATAAATTAGGGATAATTAACTGATAAATTCTTGGGATAAAAAACATGGGATAAATTTTGGGATAAAATATTGAGATAATTAAGGGATAAAATTTTGAGATAAAAAGGGATAAGTTTTGGGATAAAACTCTTAGGATCGAAAGAGTATAGGATTAGGATTTGGGATAGGGGACAAAACTTAAGGTTTTTTTGTTTTTTTAATGATTTTGATATATTATAATTTATTTATTTTCTAAATAAATTAAAGAGATATTTCTACAATAAAATTAATGGGATAAAATGGGATATTAGGGATATAATTGGGATAAACTATTTTGGGATAAAAGTGTTGGATCAAAGAGTATAAATATAGGACTAGAGATAAGGAATACTAAATTTGAGGGTCTCTTTATATAATTAATTTAAATATAATTATATAAATGATTTATTTTTATAAATAAATTAAAAGAATAATTTTACAAATAAAATGGGATAAAAACTTAGATATTTTGAGATAAATCAAAGGGATAAAATCTAACGTTTTTGGATAAATAAAATTGGGATAAGGGATAAGGGTTAGGGGTTTATATAATATAATCATAATATTATATTATTTTCACAATAAAATTAACTGGGATATTTTTTACAAAATAAAGGGATAAGGAATAAAAGACTTTCAACTTACTTAAAATGTAAGACCTCTGCCCTTGTGCATTGAGGCATTTTTCAAACTAAACTTTTCTCCGCCCCGATGCGTGAGAACTTTTTAAAGGATAAAATAAACCAACTAACCAAAATTAAGGATGTGAACTACGAAAACTCTGATACTTCAAACTTGAGGGTACGTAGGCATATGGTTGTAAACCCTAGCGAGTACAATAATAATAAAAAATTTAGGGTTCCCCTCTTATACTTAAATCATTTCTTTTACCTAATACATAAGGGTTTTGTAAATAAATATAAATAGTCAAGCATTCAAGTTGTAAGCAAACATACCCTAGAACTTAAGGAGGATTCATTGAGTACAATGGAGGTGAGAGGTGCCTAACACCTTCCACTCACTTAATCGACTCCCAAACTTAGTGTCTCACCCTTAGAATTTAGGTTTTATCATTATTTTACTGTCCCTTATGACGAATAAAGTATGATGGCGACTCTGTCATTTTGTCGGTCGCGACACATGGATTTGCACAAATCAACTCAAGGTTGAAGATGAAGTGCTTCACGCGTGTTTTCAAATGAGAAACTAGCCGTTGGCGCCCTAATTCAAATATTTTTAATTTTCTTTTTCATTTTATATTCTTTTTCTTTTCTGATTTATTTTAAATAACTCCTTTGACCTTTTTAACTCCATTTTTTTTCATTAATCATAAAAATTATTTTCTATCACCTATGTATTTTTTCTTCAGAAATTTAAAATCATTTTTAGTATTTTTTTCTATTTTCTTTCTATTTTCCTTTTTATTTTCATTCAACAATTTATTTTCAAACTTTTTGAAATGTTTTTCTCTCCAACTTTTGAGATCTCATTACTTGTAATATTTCTAATTTTTACAATTTTTTTTGGCAATTTATTTGATGTTTTGATGCCTTTTTAGGTTTTCCAATTAATTTCCATTTTTAATCATTTAAAAATCATTTTAATTTTCTTTTAATTACAATTTTGGTCCATTTTCTGTTTGAGTTTTGTTGACTTGGATCATGATTTGGTTGATTGATGCTTCATCAAGTTCAATTGGTCTTTGAATGATACTTTGGTTGCATAAACTTTCATTATTTCAAACTTATCATTTAAATGATCATTTGATCATTTTTGGTACTTTGGATTAATGATAAGTTTATCCCATTGTATTGCGAAGAGGAATGATTGAAATTGGTGATGGATGATCTGTTGTTGTCTTTCAATTGTGTTTTATTTTCTCTCCTTCTCCATCTTCTTCTTTTGTTTTTGCTTTGACTATTGTGTTACATTGTTTTATGAGAATGATTTTGTATTATTTCTCTAACATGTATGACACATAAATTGTTATTCACCAGCATTAGATAGGTGTAACTTCTACATAAGTCCACTTACGATTGCTTAACATAGCGCTAAATTGTCCCGGCCCGGTTGAATCCTCATTAATACTAACATTGACGTATTAATGGTGATAATATCTAACTTTTAGTTTTATGCTCTATACATTTATGTCATTTATTTTTATGTCATTTAGATTCCTTTAATTTATATTATTGCCTTTTACTTTTGCTTTTTGCTTTATGCCTTTTATTACCTTCTTATTTCAAAAGAGCAAAAACATTATAAAATGGCTAAAACCCTAAAAAAGTTTAATCTGGTCTTATGGACTTTGTGTTACTATCCCTTACTTGAGGAGTATTTTGGACTTTGGACCTTAGGACTTAGTGCTTCCTTATCTTGGAGTAGTATTTGGGACTTTGTGATTCATCTGAGACCTTGGGATGCCTCTGGACCCTTTGATCTGTAATTCAAGACTTGGATATTCTTTGTACTTTGGTTATTCAACTGGATCTTTTGATATTCATCTGCTCATGTGCTTGTATATCTTGTGGATCAATCCAAAGGGAAATGAATGCTTGTTTTGACCAATGTCAAATGCTTGGTCCACCTTGTGGTTAGTACACTTGCACACACAAAGGCTTTCTCTTGGGCTACCTTACAATGAGACCTTTTATTTTATGTTATTCACTTTATGCTTTAGGATAGTCCACTCATCTCATTCCCCACTTCTTCAATTTTCAAAACTTCTCCCTCTTTTAAAAACTTCTTGTTTTCAAACTTCACACCTATTTTCCTAATAAACCTTGACTTTGTCAAGTGATCCAGAAAATATTTTTCTTAATAAACGCTAAAACACTTAAGCATATTCAAACTCTTCTCTCAAACTTCTAAAAAATACAAACCTTATCAAACTTCTTTTTGTGCCTTTGTGCACTTTTCTTTAAGAGCCTCTTTTTGAAAGATTGGATATTAGTCTATTCTTATAGTGATGTAAACCACTATACTTCTATAATATGTTAAGAAGTGATTGGCATTTTTCACTTGAATGTTGAGATGTGCTTGTGAGAAAGTCCAAGTAAAACTTCTCCATATCAAGATGATGCAAATGCTCATTTCCTCATACTTGTGGGTAGTAAGTAGAGTTTTCCGCCCGAATATGACAAAATGTCTTTTCACTTAAAATCAATAAACAAACAACCCATATTTTTCATAAACACATATTAGCAAGTGGTTCCTATGGAGCACCATAGATGTGAGGGGTGTTAATACCTTCCCATTGCATGACCAACCCCCGTATCTAGATTTTCTCTTTTTGTTTTACTCTTGTAGGTTTTATTCGACCTTTTCCCTTTTCCCTTTAGAAACAATAAAATCTCAAATTTTTTTCCCGTCGCGACATCTCCTAGACAACCATTTTCAAGGGCCAATCATGACTACTAAAAGACTCCCCCAACATCCAGAGTGCCTAGCGAGTCTTACGGGCAATTGTTCCATGTCGGACAAAGGCCTAGAGACCCACTACTCTACACCGGCCAAAAGCCTAATAACACGAGGCCAACTTATTCCACCTGCTTCATCAAGCCCAAGGTATAAATACCTTAACAAAGGGTTTTTTCAGGTACACAATCTCTAAACACCGCTCTCATTGCAGTTATCTCGAATCCTAAACTAGCTTGCGCGTTGGAGTGTAACCATGCAGGTACCACACCCCCCTCTGAACTGCCGTATTAGAGATTAGCAACGATGATTCAAGATTGACATCGATCAATGACATTGATTCAAGATCAACGCTTCTGGTCCAAGAGACACTGTGATCGCAACCTTCAATCCAAGGTATCACAACACAAAATCAGTGACGAAGCTTCATTCCGTCCAAAAGGCCTGAAGGTTTAAGGTCTAAGTCAACTCAAATTCACTTCACACGATCCAAGGTACAAAAGTCATCTCACATGAAAAGAAAAATACACTTCTCTAATCTCCATTTTTTTACTACAATCACCTTGAATCATGAACTGACTTGGGTGTTGGAGTGACAACCTTGCAGATCCACCTTCATGCCACAATATTGATATCAACACCACCGGTTCAGGATTCCTCACCGCCTACTACAACTATTTCTGATTCCATGACACAACAGTGGCGTAGTCTACAGGAACCAATTTATAATTCCCGCAAAATTACACCACCAGATTATTCTCAATCTAAAATCAGATATCTACTAGAATCAGAAGGAGTAGAAGTGGTAACTCCGTCAATCATGTCCAAGAGATCTGGTTCATTCGCCAATACATTTCTCCTCCATTTATCATCTATTGACGGAATATGTGGTGTAACTATATCCAGTAATTGTCATTCATCGAGAATACTTCCTATTAATGACAGATACTAGCGTTAAACGGATCAGAGATCGAATAGAGTTAGGATTTCTAAACTGCAAAAATATCATAGGGGTTTCGAACTTCAATCTTCCTTTGATTCTAGCGGGCCCGACCAGAGAAAGACAATATTCCTGATCGAGCATGTCAACTACCAATACAACTTCATGCCTTTCAAGTTGAAGAAGATCATGCAACGTGTCAAAGGATGATGAAGAAGATCTTTCAAGAAAAGATGGGGAGATGTTAGAAGTCTACATGGATGACATGATTGTAAAATCTAGTTAGGAGGAATTCCATACTCAGGACCTCCGGTGGGTGTTAAAGAGGGTCTAAAAGTATAATATGAGACTAAATCCAAAGAAGTGCATATTCAGGATAAGAGCCGACAAGTTCTCAGACTTCTCTTTGACATGTAAAGGAATTAAAGCAAACCCGACAAGTGTGAAGTAATGATCTGAATGAGCGCGCCAACTTTAAAGAAGGAGGTAAAAAAGTTGAATGGTATGTTGACTGCATTGAACAAGTTTGTTTTGAAATCTACCCAACATGTTTTTGATAAAGAAGGAAAACTTCTAGTGGATGCTAGACAACGAACATGCATTTGAATCTATGAAGAAAACCTTGTTTACACCCTCGATACTTACCGACTACTTTTGGGGGAAATGTTATACTTGTATCTAGCGGTCTTTGAGGAAGCAGCGGGTGTCGTCCTAATCAGAGAGTTGAATTTTAGCCAGAGCCCTATGTAATTCATATCGAATGCCATAGAGAAGGTAGAGACATGGTACCAAAAGATTGAAAAAGTAGTCTTGGCATTAGTGACTGCCTCACGTAAGTTCATAAGGTATTTCCTCGCACATTCATTAATCTTCTGGACGGATTTTCCTATGAAGTACTTTACCGACCGGACTTTATCGGGCGTTTGAAGAAGTGAGCCATACAATTATCAGAGATTGAAGTATATTTCAAATCAAGGAAAGTGTTGAATGCTCATTTTTGCCAACTTCTTGGCTGAAATGACCTTCGTACCTTTAGAGCCAAATTGCACATAGGTGATATTCACGCATGGGTCATCTAATAGCGGGGGAAGCGACGCCGAGGTAATTCTAGAGAATGACTTTGGACTCGTCGTGGAAGTTTCCTTGAGGTTCGAGTTTTCAACCACCAACAATCAAGTTGAGTATGAAGCGGTAATTGCATGGATAACACTAGCCGAAGAAATGGAGTCTGAACACATCAAACTGCGAACAAACTCCCAATTGGTCATTTTTTAAATATGTGGGAAGGCCCAGACCAAATACATGTTATACCAATGATATATTAAGCTAGCTACAGAAAAGCTGGAAAGATTCAAGGCATTCGAAATCACTCATGTTCCGTAAGAAGAAAATACTCGCGTCGACGTATTATCCCAGTTGGCCAGCATGAGGAGCCCAAAGATTAATCATCCGTTCATCCAAGAATCCAGAAAATCACCAAGCATTGAGTCCATAGGGAAGACAATGACAGTCGTGGATAATACTCTCTCTCCTTCCTGGATGACCCCGATTCAAAGGTTCATTGAAATAAGAAGCCTTCCCTTAGATCCATATGAGGTGACCTTGGTGAAGAGAAGGGCTAGTGAATACACAGTGATTGGAGGAAATTTGTATAAAATAGTTTTATCTACGCTTTTTCTATAATGCTTGGGCAAGGAAGAAGTTACGTACGTTCTTCTGGAAGTACACGAAGGTATAATTGGGCAGCATTTGAGGGCTAGAGCATTGGCCAAGAGGTTGAGAGCATGGTATTTTTGGATGACCATGGTTCAAGACACCCAAGAATACGTGAAAAAGTACGACCAATTCCAACGACATGGGGATGCTTTTAATGCTCTATCTACAGAGTTGCATGTTTTGACACCACCATGGTTGTTCCTGCAATAGGGGTTTGACATCATTAACCCAATCTCCCATGCACCAGGACAAATCAAGTACTTGGTCATAGTTGTTGACTATTTTACCCAATGAATCATGGTAGATGCACTAGCAAACATCAGAGCAGCAAACATCCTGAAGTTCTTCAAGAGAAACATACTAGCCAGGTTTGGGGTCCCCCAAGCCATTCTAACAGATAATGGAATGCAATTCATAGATAAAAGGTTAAAAATCTTGTTGGAAGAGTTAAAGATAAATCGACATTTCGTGTTGGTGGAACTCCTTCAAATGAATACTCAAGCCAAAGCAACTAATCAAATGTTATTTATAGGCTTATAGTGAAAACTAAAGGAGGCCAAAGGTAACTGGGTCAACAAACTACCACACATGTTGTGGGCTTACCGTACCATCCCCCATTCAACCATAGTAGAAACCCCTTTACGACTCACATATGGCATAAAAACGGTAATTCTAGTGGAAATTGAAGAGCTGAGTTGGGGGACATCTAACCCCTTACTAGTAGAAAGTAATGGCATGGGGCATCAAAGAAGAGATTATCCTTTTAGAAGATAAAATGATGATAGCGTCATTCACCAGCATCGTCGTCAATCAACCTACGACTTCCAACAAGCTAGAAGAAGCAGTGAGAAACCTAGAGCTCAAGCACAAGCCACTCTAACTGGTTTACAATGTTATGGAAGGAAGCTTCTTTAAGACTGACATCGAAAAGATCTTGAAAATTTTTGATTACATTACATTAGGATATTCCTCTCGGGGAGCCTCCAACTCCTTAGATTGGTCGATCCTCTTTTCCTCAAGCTCTGTCATGACAGCCTAAGCACTAGAAGATGAAGCCTCAAATCAGAGTTTCGCCTGACGAGAATCCCACGTATCCGCTTCGATCTTGCCTTCAAGTTTCGTTATACGGCTGGCCACAGTCATAGAAGACACATGTGGGTTTACTTCCTCCAAGAAATGATACATTTGATCTAGACAACTATACATCCCAGAATAATCCCTTTTGAAGTTGGTAACTTTTAACTCAGTAAGAGTATATCAATCCTTCAAAATCTTAACATCTTGAGAAGAAACGTCAGGGACCATAAGTTCCTCAATACTGACCGCAAACTAATTCATAAGTAAAGCTTCTCACAACAACTAGAAGGTCAACTCCGCCAACAAGCTAGACTTGTCAATTTTAGAAAGATGACAGATGTAACACCCTAAACCCTGACTCTTAATATGAAAGAGAAAATAGTACATGTTTGGGAATGTTACTTCATACAATCATTCATTTCATAAAATATTATCAAGCTCACAGTAGAAAATCAAATAATCCTCAAGAACATCAAGTAATAGATTAAGCCACAAAATAACGAAAAATAAATTTCAGTAGGAAACTGCAAAAGAAATATCGCGCCCATTCCTAGTGTCACAGATCAAAGAAGATAAATACCAACCAAAATTGGTAAATAAAAATAAATGAATACAACCTCCAAGTCTATCTTCCAACTCACAAGAAACTACTCCCACGAGTGCCGATTGTCTGTACTCAAGAGGAGCATAGACGCCACAACAACAAATAGGGGGTGAGAATGCATCTTACAATTGTTTATAGTGAAATTTAGCAACAGGATAGTAATCACGAGTTCATAAATTCATCATTCACAACCAAAGGCACAATCAAAGTTAAATAACAATGCAAATGTAAATGTTAATGCCACCAACTCCTCCTCAAAATGCATGTGGTACCAAGTCTCTGGGATCAGAGTTGTGTTACTGATTTTCCCATGTTTTCAGTTCCTCTCTGAATAGTGTCCCTCTTTGGATGTGAGACCGCCATAGTTCCTCTCTGAACCAGCCCATTACTGGACCAAAGTCCTACCTAACTCCGAAAATAAATGCATGCATGATCATGAATAACATAAACATACAACATCATCAACATCATAGCATCACAAAATCACAAACATCAAAACATCATAAAAAAGGTTCCTCTCTTGAACCTATATGTTGCCAATCATAGGCCATCACTGTAATCCCCCTGGATTACTATACTTAAGTCGCCAATTAACGTTGTCACTATAATCTCTCCGGATTACTATACTTAAATCGCCAATTAAGGTCGTCACTGTAATCCCTATGGATTACAATACTCAAACATATGTTTTAAAAATAATTTTAATCTTTTTTCATCAAAAAGGGTAAAGTTATGTTGTTGCCCTAAACCCTTAACTTATCAAAATTTTCAAGGAACTCAAAATGCCTCAAAACTCATAATTCTAAAAAATAACTATCGAGTGCCCCAAAAGTACTATAAAGTACCCAAACGATCTAATGGTACAGGTTCATGTGTGATAACTCTACTAAGGATAGAGTCGTGCAGTTTTACTTAATTGCTCAAAGGGTACCCTAAGGTCACCAAAAGGGTCATTGATGTCGAAAATTGCTCAAACACATCAACAGAGTAATAATCATTTATATTTTACTCACAACCTATACAAAAGGTGACAATTTTGTCTTTAACTCAACAAAGTTCTCAAGGAGAACTCTAAAACAATTTCCACAACTCTAAAACAACTTTAAACAACTCTAAAGTGCTTCATGTGAACTCTTTCATGCTTGATATAGACACCAAAATAATTCTAAGGGTTGGCGGTTTCAGTCAATCAATAATTTGACTAAATTTGTCTCTTAAAATTATCAATATGGTAACTAAAAAACTGTCGAAACTGCCACCGACCCTATTTTATGATTTTTTTTTACTTTTTCAACCTTTCCGACTTTTTCAACTTTTCTGACTTTTCCGAATTTTAAGTTTTTGTCAAAATCGTATTTTTCATGTAAAATGTGTCATTTGAAGAAAAAAGGTTTTACTGCATTAGGAAATTTTTTAGAAAATAAGTCGATCTTGGGAAATCGGTGAAAAGAGAAAAAGTCCAGCTAACATCACAAAATTGGGAGACCAAATGACCCAAACAAAGTCGTTCGAATTCCTGGGGCAAAATCTCAACTCTTCATAGT
Source organism: Lathyrus tuberosus (assembly GCA_022829125.1). Lineage (NCBI taxonomy): Eukaryota > Viridiplantae > Streptophyta > Magnoliopsida > Fabales > Fabaceae > Lathyrus > Lathyrus tuberosus. The sequence goes on along the minus strand of JALAZF010000006.1, from coordinate 32,441,310 downwards.
TAATTACACAACACATCACAAAATTCATACAACATCATCGTCATCAAGAAAAAGGTTTGTAAACCTACAAACAACAACACTGGAGAAACCGTAGAGGATTTATCCCAAATCCCTTTTTTGGGTCTTAGAGAAATCACACAGAAAAACAATTTCAACAATCGCACCAATAAGGTTTTGCCCAAACCTTATTTGTCTAATTTACACAGATCATATAATTAAGGGAAATTAGGAAAAAAAAATAGCATAAACCACAAGGCGCTGATAAGAGGGTAAGAAACTCTCACTATCCTGCATACCTAAATCACTCATAAGAAGATAATTTCCCCTACCTTGGAATTATAGAGCTCTAGGTGAATTTCTTGTTTTTCCTTCCTAGCGCTCTCCTTTAGGGTTCCTCGTAGCCGTTCTTCAACGTTCTCAAAATTTCACGTATAATGTTTCTAAATCCCAACTTTTATATTTGTATAACCTAATGGATTAACAAATTCTCAATCTTTACCCAAAACACTTCATTATCTTAACTTATTCCCACAACTTCTCTAAAAACTCAACTTCTCCCCCATTCGCAATTTTTTAATATAAATTATTGTTTAAATTAAATAAATATTTATTTAAAATAAATATTTAATTCAAATAATTATTTAATTCAAGGTTGTATCTATTTTCTACTCTTTCAACCTATTACAAAATAATTAAATATATCTAATTATCCGTAATAACTTCAATAATAATATTTTATTTTTATACTCTTAAATCTTATAACCCCGATAATTATTAAATTACCAAAATACCCATAAACACCGAAAAACAGTAAAATTCACGTATGATGAATAAAATACACCAGTAATGAAATAAAATACTCTAATTAAAAGTTGGTGTGTTACTGCGAGCTTGAGCATAATACTCAACAAAGACACGATCTTTTATCTATGTTGCAGTTGGAGGTAATTGATTGGCAAGCACAGGGGGAAATGGTAGAGGAATGTTTCTCGCACTACCCGACAAGTGGATAACAGGAGTACACCCATATTGCTTCAACTTTTTAGCAGGACTCCTTCGATTGACCGCCTTACCCCGATCCTTTTTAGCCCTAGCTGAAGCAACTCTGTCATGCTTCTTTTTGCTTGAGCCCTCTAAAGATGGCGACACAATTAAGGGGGATCATGCGCCATGCACAAGCACGACACTAACGACCAAAATGTATTTCCTTTTGAAAGAATCTAAGAAAAAGTTAAAGAAAAGTCAACAAATAAGAGGCATTACAAGATCACATACCACAAATAAAACAATATTAAAGTAGATACGAAAAAGTTCCTTCATCTCTTCAGCAGATTTCACCTCAGCAATATCCCAACAATGTATCTCATCATCAGATAAGGAAAGCAAAGTCATTGTCATGGCCTTTTACTGTCATACCCTAATTTTTGCACCTAATATTCCACCTATCATATCATTTGCATTTCAACCAAGATCACAAGCATGACACCCTCCTACTTTTATCTCTCTGGGTTTGCTTTTATGGGAGATCACCAAGCACCCTTTGTGTTTCTTTTTACCTTTATTGCTTACTTACATTATAACTTTGCTAACCTTATTCAAAATATAAAAATATGTGTTGTTTCCTTTTCTTATTGTACAAGGTAAGGACTTGCAATCAAAGGATTAAACTTGGTTTCTAAATTAGGGTTTTGATTTTCAAAGTCAAAGTTTGGTCAACAAGTGGTCCACAAGAGCTTTCACTTCAAGGCATGACCTATAACCTTATGTCACATTCATCTCAAGTTTCATTTAACATCATTTGATCAAGAGAATTTCAAGTTTGGTGCATGATTTTCAAATTTGATTCAAGTATGGTTCATGTGTTTATTTCCATGCCAACTCCATCCAATTCTCAAGCAATTATCAAGATTATTCAAGGGACAATCGAGCTTCCTTGATTGGGCATTCAATTGTTCATCATTGGGCCTTTGGATGCAATAAAATGGCAATAAGTCACAAGTTGACACATGTTTACTTGGCCTGATATCAAGTATAGCATGTCACTTGGTCCAAACACCATAACTTTCTCATTTCTCAACATTTTTGGAATCTACCTTGAGCCAAATGTCACATTTGAACTCCTATACAATTTTTCTTCAAGGGTCAAACATCAATTTAGCCTTTAAGTCCATCAATTTTGGGATTTGCCAAGTTTCCCATGTATGCACAAAAGTAGGCCCAAGACCTGGTCGCCCTAATGCCTAACCTGAAATTTCAGGCCACGGCCCCAACTTTGATCCAGTACCATTTTCAATCTAACCCTTCTTTTGATGTGGTTCTTTTTTAATTTAATTCTTTGCAATGAAAGGAACATTTAGCACAAACAAAATAAAAAAAAATGCACGAGTGAATTTCATTTGGCCTAAGCTCAAACATGGTACCTTGAGCTCTACTTCTTGTCTAGTTTCATGTCTTGATTTTCATGTCAAATATCAATTTGGGACCACCTGCACATGTGTGAACTTTTTGTACAACTAAAACACGTGGTTTGGAGTGCAAAACGACCAAGTTTAATGCCTGAATCACACTTTTCATCACTCACCTCACACAGATTGCAATTCACAAAATTCCAACATGATTAACACGTATTTCAGATCCATTCCACATATGTGATCTCAACAACACTTTTCCGATAAATATAGGAAGTATTTGCCTTCATTTGTAAGCTTTGAAATCCAAAGAAACTCTGCAACCATTTGAACCTGATACCTCAAAAAACCAGTCAATCATTTCTTTGATTCAAGCTCTTTTACCTTCACTTCTTCGCCCAAAATCACTCATCGACATCCTCGAAAGCTAACTGAAGCATTTATGTGGCTTGAAACCATCTGCAACCTTCAACTCGATTCCACCATTGTTAACCTCTGAAACTTTAAGTGGAAAGGTAGCTACGAGTAAATTTTTTGAGAAAACAAGTTACCATTGTATTCATCTTGATTTACTGATTAAAAGCCCTCACCTACTTGGGATTTATTCTTTGTATTAGTCATTTAATTTTACTTTGAAGAACTAGGATTCTTCGTGTTCTTGAGCAAATTCTCTTTGCTCATAGCCAATCAATGACTCTAATGCAAAGAGACATGGATGATGAAGTGTTAGGAAGTTGAATCCATGATTGATTCACGCTCAAAACACGAGTTCATGGAGTTTGCAAGATTGACTAGAGGTTGAAGATGATGACCTTCGCGCATTTGAAAAAATAGCCGTTGGCTCCATATTTCAAATATTTCTTTTCTTTTTTTATATTTTATTTTCACTTTTTTATTTTATTTTTAATAATTTTTAATCCTTTTTTACTCCAATTTTTTTTATAAGTCATAAAAAAATATTTTGCATCACATATATTTTTTGCATAATTTTTAAAATCATTTTTGCATTTAATTGACATTTTCTTTCATTTATCATTTAATTTTCATTCTTGATTTTTTTTATCATTTTCAAATATTTTTGCATCCAACTTTTGAGATCCAATTATTCATATTTTTCTTGACTTATTATAATTTTCTCAACCATTTGTTTGGTGTTTTGATGCATCTTTTGAATTTTCCATTTAATTTCCATTTTAAATCATTTTAATTTTCTTTTAATTGATATTTTGGTCCATTTTCCGTTTGACTTTTGTTGACTTGGATCATGATTTGGTTGATTGATGCTTCATCAAGTTCAATTGCTCTTTGAATGATACTTTGGTTGCATGAACTTTCATCATTTCAAACTTATAATTTAAATGATCAATTGATCATTTTTGGTAATTTGGATTAATGATAAGTTTATCCTATGGTATTGTGAAAAAGAATGATTGAAATTGATGATAGATGATCCCTTGTTATGTTTCAATTATGTTTGATCCTCTCCCCTCTCGTCTTCTTCTTTTTCTTTTGCTTTGAGCTACTGTGTTACATTGTTTTAGGATAATGATTTTGTATCATTTCTCCAACATGTCTAACACATAAATTATTATTAACCGGCCTCAGATAGGTGTGACTTCTACATAAGTCCACTTACGATTGCTTAACATAGCGCTAAATTGTCCCGACTTGGTTAAATTCTCATTAACACTAACATTTATGTATTAATTGTGCTAACGTCTAACATTTACTTTTAAGCTCTTTACATCTATGTCATTTACATTCTTGCTTTTATGATTTTTATTTTTTACTTTATATATTATTATTACTTTCTTATTTCAAAAGAACAAAAACATCATAAAATGGCTGAAATCCTAAAAAAAGTACTTTAATATGATCTTATGGACTTTGTGTTACTATCTCTTGCTTGAGGAGTATTTTGGACTTCGAACCTAAGGACTTAGTGTTTTTCCCTTCCTTGGAGTGATAACTGAGACTTTGTGATTCCTATGAATCCTCTAACCTTCAATTCAAGACTTTGTTGTTATTTGTGGCTTTATGAATTTGTGGTTCATCTATATCTTTTGATATTTATCAGTGCATGTGCTTGTTCATCTTGTGGCTCAATCCAAAGGGAAATGAATGCTTGTTTTGACCAATGTCAAATGCTTGCTCCATCTTGGGGTTAGTACACTTGCACACACAAATGCTTTCTCTTGGGCTACCTTACAATGAGACCTTTTACTTTACACTTTAGGATAGTCTCTTCATCTCCTTCCCACTTCTTAAATTTTCAAAACTTTTCCCTATTTCAAAAACTTCTTGCTTTCAAACTTCATCATTTTCTTAATAAACATTGACTTTGTCAAGTGATCCAGAAAATCTATGTCATAACCTAAATTTTTCCCCACCCTAGTTCCTTCATTTTGCATCATTTGCATATCGTCAATTTTGTCTTGTGTGTATCGTGTTTGCCTTGTCCACAAATTAGGGTTTTGCTTTAAGGAGTTCAAGTGTTTGGGCAATCAGAAGCTTAGTGTGACCCTTAACCTCTCAAGCTCCTCAATTCATGCTTAGTGATCAAGATATTCCTTCCATCAATAATTAAGTTCAAGTTGGCATCAATTCAAGTTCATCAAGTTTCAATTCATCAGAAGCTCCTAATTAGGGTTTTGGTCAAAGTCAGCTTAATGTTGATTTTTTTAACCAAAACATGATCCCATGGCTTGGAAGGCGATTCAAATGTTTCAAATGCATCATTATGGTCCATTCATGTGATTAAATTGGCTCAAGAAATTGAATTCATTGATGGTTGAAGAATTTTGATTCAACTGATGAAAAGTCAACATATGCTTAAAGTCAAAGTTTGACTTTTGACATTTTTGGTCAACCATGGAATTATCAAGTCAAGAATCATGAAAATATGAAAAACAATTGAGTTTAATCAAGCTAAATCAATAAAATCAAGAAAAAGATCAAAGTTGTCAAAATTGAGAAACTTAGAATTTTTCTAAGTACAAAATTGCATGTTCATGAAGGTGACTTTTCAAGGTTGTAACTTCTTCCTCAAGCATCCACTTGAAACACTTGAAGGCTGCATTTAAATATGGCATTTGATACTACAAGTTGATAAAAATTGAAAGCCAAAAGCTTTCTTGAAGTGAAATAAATTGATATCCAAAATTGAGGTTTCAAGTTGTTGCAAAATTCAAAATACTTAGAAATTTTTCTAAGTTTTTGACCTTGTCAAGTGCATGACTTTATGGCTAATTTGTGATCAATCTAGGAATCCATTTGGAACACTCGGGCAAAAATATTGTCTAGGTCCTTTAAGTTATTTTAAAATAAAAAGTTAGTCCTTTAAGTTTATTTTGTAACAATTTGGTCCTTTAAGTTAACTAAAGTTTGCATCGTTAACCTTTTTAAGATTTTCCGTTAAAAAAACTATGTGGCACAGATGGTGATGAAGTGGTAGTTAACGTTGATGAAGTATCATGGAGGGTTGATGAAGTGGCATCTCCTTCTTCTTTCTTAGATTTCTGAAAACCAAATCCCTAAATCCCCAAATCACAAATGACATACTTTGAACCCTAAATCTTATTACTCTATCAATGGCGTCGTATGGTAGCTGTGGACAAAATCAAAGATGTTCGAACGCTAATACATTCATATCGAGTGCATCCCAAACTCGAATCAAACCGACATGTCCGTGTGGAGCCAAAGCAGTGTTGAGAACAGTTAAGAAGAAAGGACGAAACTTGGGGAAGCTATTTTGGGGATGCAGATACTTTGTAGTATGTCTGTTATTATACATTGTTGGTTGTGGATTTGGTTTATGCAGATCTAATTATTTTTTGTTCTTTTTGTGTGTTAATGTTAACAGAGTGGAGATGAAAATGTCGGTTGTAAGTTTTTTGCGTGGTATGAAAACCATTACAGTGATGAAGTCAAACAAGAGATACAACCCTCACTAACTTTGAAATGTTTCGACTATGATGGCAAGGATGTTGAAATCAAGTTGCTTATAAGTTTGATTAAAAAGGATGAGAAATACACCAAGGAGATCAAGGATAACTTGTTGAAGATGTTGAATATGCCAGGCTATGTCACTATGTTGTTGGTTTTGATCTTTGCAGTGTTATGTGTAATTTGGTTTAAAAGTGGAAATCATTGTTAATTATCATCGTTAGTTTTGATATTTGCAGTGTTATGTTTGCAAGTTATGAGTTGTGGTACTTTCATGTAGAAGTTCTTGTCAGTGGTTTGGTTAATGAAACAATTATGTGTTGCAATTCTACAATTTTATACCACAGGTATAGTATAATTTATAGACAATTATGTTTTACTATGTAGACCAGTAAAAATGAGTCTTAAGAATTTGTTTTACAATTCTTCAATTCTGTACCTCATGCTGTCACAGTTATGATATAATTTGTACGACAGATACATTGGAAGGACTTCTTTGTTACATTTTAAAAACATATGGGACTCAAGTGTTACCAATTAAAAACATGATGGGCGTGTTTTTTACAAATTTAAAAAATGAAGGACCTGTTTGTTACATATTAAAATATATCAGACATAGTGTTTTACACAATTGTGAACCTCAAACAAAGTTGAAACTCAACCTTAAACAATAATTAATATTCAGAACCTTAAACAATAATAGGAAACAATACCAAACTCTACCTTAACTAATCATACTCAAAGCATTGTAATAATGTTAAAAAGCAAAACAAATGTTAATAAATCAGATCCCATGATATTACATGCGATTGTTATGGATCAAACAGATCCCAAAACATTACATAAGATTGTTTTATAAGTCAACAGAACATAACATTGTTATAGCTAAAAAGACCATCTATTTGGTCTTTCTCCTAATAGCCAACATTGGTCTCAATGTTGTTGGTGGCTGAAATGTTGTTGTACCAGTCTGTCTTCCTCTTCTCATAGCAAAAATATTGAGATGGACTGTCGTGTCTAGATTCTAGTAGATGATGTTGACAGTCTAGTTTGAACTCTTTGGGTTGGTTGAGATTGGACAGTTGGAACTGGAGTGGTTGTTTGGGATTGTCTAGTTTGAACTCTTTGGGTTGGTTGGGATTGGAAAGTTTGTACTTGAGGGGTTGTTTGGGATTGTGCTATTTTAACTCCTTGGGTTGGTTGGGATTGGACAGTTGGTACTAAAGTGGTTGTTTGGGATTGGGCAGTTTGAGATTGGTCAGTTTGGACAGTAGTTGCAGTTTGGGCATGTTTTGGTTTTGCAGGACACGGTACTTTGTTGTGTCCATACATACCACATATTGAACATTTGTTTGGCATCCCCTTCCTTGAAACATTTTTTGCATCCTTTCTCTTTTCATCAGCCTCCTTGTTTCTTCTTCTTTTGGGCCCCCCTGGTGCTTTTCTTGAAGGTGGTCGTAGTATGTCAGGATAAGGTGTATGTTCCCATAAATTTTCCCCATTTGTTGGATATATGAAAGATTGGTAGGAAGCTTGGTATGCCTTCTTCCTATAACATGCAGGGATGTAGTCAGCTGGGTTTAGAGATCTACTCTGCATGTAAGAAATTTCATGGTAGCATGGTATGCCAGTTAGCATCCAACTCCTACAAGAGCACTCCAACCTTCTGAGGTCAAGTGTAAATTTTTCATCAGTCAAACTTGTATGCCTCACTTCATAAATCATGTCACCTGACAAACCTTGAAACAAATTCAATTCATTGAGTTAGTGTTATTAAAATTAAAAGAACAGACTCTGTTAATGACTAACTTGTAAATTTTTATGTACCTTGGTATAAAAAACCTAGACATCTCTTGCCTTCTTTCAAGCAGTTTTTTAATTCTTGGAAGAATAGATTATGTATACTCTTCAATCTTGGTTCTATTAGTTTCCCATCTATCCATGAGGTACCCTCTAATCTCCTCCATCATTGTTACAATTGGCTTTTGTCTTGGTCCAATTCTAACACTGTTAAAAGTTTCTGACATATTGTTCACCAACATATCACTTTTTGTATTGTATTTGAACATAGACTTACTCCAATATCTTGGAGGAATCTTCCACAAGTGTTTGAATGCCTCCTTATTAACCTTCCTCATTTCCTTCATCTCCCTTTCTCATGCTTGAGGACATGTTGCCTTAGCTGCCCTCCACATCAATTCCTTCATTTTTTTTCCTGGAAACCTTTTTTTGAAGTTGCTATAAAGGTGTCTAACACAAAATCTCTGGTCAACTCCAGGTAACAACTCATCTATTGCATGTAACAACCCCTAATCATAAATTAAATACAGTATGTTACAATGCACACATGACATATATGGTACAATTTAAAATCATGAAGGACAACATTATAATATTTTAAAATCTTGGAGGACTACATTTTGACATTTTAAAATCATGAAGGACCTGAATGTTACATATTTATGCTACAAATTAAAATCATGCAGGAAATATATGGAACAAAGTTAAAAACTAAATGTTACATATTTATGCTATAAATTAAAATCATGCAGGACATATATGGAACAAAGTAAAAAACTGAATGCTACCTTCTGCTGATCTGAAATAAATGTCACATTTTTAAAAACTTCTGGCCCACCCAAGTCACGAACTAGCAGATCAAAGAACCATGCCCATGAGTCTTTAGTCTCTGCTTCAACTACAACCACTGCAATAGGCAACATTTGATCATAAGGGTCTCTTCCTACTGCTGCAAGGATTTGGCCACCCATGGTCAACCTTCCTTGCAACCAACTCTAACCCTAGTCTTGTCATCCTTCACGTACCTTAAATCCCTTCCATTATGAACAACATAACTAGCAATAGCTTCTTTGAACTCCTCCTTTGTTGAGAATAATGTTCCCAAAACTCACTTATAGTCATTGAACTTCTTAGGCATGACAAATGATGGGTACTTAACATTTTCATCCTCACCTGAATATTCACTGCTAATGTCATCCTCACTCTCTAAGTCCTCAGTTTCATACTCGGAATCTGACAAACCACGAAAAACTTTCTTACCTGTGTTTCTTTCCCTAACTCCAAGATCAATGACATCTTTATCACTTGATGCTTCATCACTTCTGATGGGAACTGAACTTCCTTCATCCACACCTTTTTTCTTAGGTCTGCCCTTGTGCCTTTTGGAACTGACTTTTGACTTCTTCTTTGATGGTCTCCCTCCCTTCCTTTTTCTATTAGGAGTTATGTCATCTGCTAATATATCAACATTAGGTTTACCACTTTGGCCTGCAGGTAACACCCTTTCTCCTACCAATACTTCAACAAATCCATCATTTAAAACCTCATCATCCGAGTCAATAAAGTCACCTTCCCGTGATGCACTTTCATCACTATCATCAGGTTGCGCCTCATTCTGCTACTCATGTTGATCCACACATTCCTCCACAGGTTAGTCCCCACTTTGGTCCGCACACACATCCACATTTTGTTCCTCATCTTGGTACACACAGTCCTCTATATTTTCCTCAACAAGCTAGTCCCACAATCCTCCACATTGTCCTCAACAGTCTAGTCCCCACAACCCTCCATATATTCCTCAAAAGGCTGGTCCCCACAGTCCTCCACATTATCCTTAAAAGGTTGGTCCCCACAGTCCTCCACATTATCCTCAACAAGCTGGTCCCCACAACCCTCAGATTGTGTTTTAGGTAGGGCAACAACTAAATATGGTTCTTCAATAGGGTGGACTATATATATATATATATATATATATATATATATATATATATATATATATATATATATATATATATATATAGGGAACGTATCATATTAGAATGTCATTTTTATGTGAGAACATGAGAATGAATCTGAACCATTAAATTTTAAAATAAATGGTGGAGATTATGTGTCAGATTTTTTTCTCTCTCCTCCATCATTTATTTTAATAATGGAGGAGAGAGAAAAACAAAAACCACACATAATCTCTACCATTTATTTTAAAATCTAATGATTCAGATTCATTCTCATGTTCTTACATAAAAATGGCATTCTCATAGGATATGAACCATATATATATATATATATATATATATATATATATATATATTTGTGTGTGTGTGTGTGTGTGTGTGTCAACCTTCCCCTTAGTCTTGGACCAATTCAATGCTTCTATTGCACAAAAATCATCTTCTAGCGCCTTCAATGTTCCAGCAAAGTCATACCATATTTCCTGAACTCCTTGATACTTCATTTCTTTAACAACCCCCAGAATTTCAAAATAACTCCATCTGTCACCATCACACTTCCAGTTTGACACTTCACCTCCTACATATTTGTCATCAACGAAATACCTCCCATGATGAAAGTCAACGTAAAACTCATCCATAACCATTATGTTCCTGTATACATCAACCTAAAATAAGAAACATACCATACAATAAAAACTAGCATTACTTTGATAACGTGAAAATACATCGTTTATTTGACTTGATTAATGCGTGTTTTCCAGTTGTTTTGATTTGCATTTGTACTATTATGTTGGTATTTTGTTTGTTTTTAGGTATTTAGCCATTTAAGAGTCACATACAAAGAAATGAAGTAATTCGGATGAAAAACGGAAGAAATGCAGCAATTTGCACGCAAGACATTGTCTGACGATTTTGGCCATAACTTTTTATCAGCAAATCAGAATGACGCCCCGTTTGAAGTGTTGGAAAGCTAACGAAGAGATCTACAACATGGAAAGAAAAGCACTCGGTGGACGCGGAGCAAGGGTCAGCGGGCGCCAACTATTTTAACGAGGAAACGGTCATAAACGTCTGAAGCAGTTACACTCGAAGAAATTAGTTTTAAACGTTTTTTCATTATGATTAGAAGCAGTTACAACTTTGAGTTTGCTATATAAGGACTTGTACTTTCACTTTCATAGGCATCCAATCTTAGTTTTCGACATAGGCATAGAGTTCACTTTGTAAAGCAATAATCCGTCACATCGGGGGGTTATTGCACTATTGTTGTTAGTTAGATTGGATCATCGTAGTTAGGAGCTTTACATTCGAAGTTATTTACATTCAAGTCAGTTATTTACTTTCCCGCAATTTACTTTCCAGCTTTGTACCAGATTCAGTCTCCGCTTTGGAGCAGGTTTCTTTTATAAAATACAATTTATTTTATCCGCATCGCTTTTATATTATTTATTTTCCCGCACTGCTTTATATTCGTTTATTTTTCCATCTCTGCCATTACCTTATTATTTTATTTATCTGTGTGATCTGTGTCTCTTGGAACTGAACTTAAGCGTGACACTTGTGTTCACTCTCTCGAAATACACTCTCACACTTTGCACGTTTTTATTTTAAATATGTCTTATTTTACAAATCGATTTATTTTTATGTTCTCTATTACTATGTCTAGCTAAATCCCTTGTGCTGGGATGTGAGGATCGTTGTTTGGACGGTGCTCCACACGACATCTCTTTAGAAATACTTTAGGGGCTATTTTTGATTTTAATTAAACTCTTCTGAACTTCAATTGATCGGTCATTACGTAAATGAGACCATGTTTTTGTTTGCGTAATGACTGTGACTAGATCGGGTAAGATGGAAAGCCGTCCGACACTTTAGAAAAGAGTTTGTTAGTTTTTAATTGATAAATACAGCGGAAGCACTTTATTGATTAACTAGGAAAGTTTTATATTATTAGAAAGAGGTTTTAAAACTATTTTCGGACGCGTTTATAGATTTAGGATCCGGTTGGCCGAGCATATGCCGGAAACCCTTTGGTATAAAATATTTTCAATCGAAAGCGCTTTTTAACTAAGTCTTAGAGGTAATTACATAAAAAAGGACTTTATCACTTTAACGCAGGGAGCGACCGGTGCAGCGTGAGCGGCTGGTATAGATTAAAGGTTAGGTCTGGTTCCGATCACGCTAACGCGGCGGATCCTTTTTAATTAACTCTTTTTCAAAGAAGGAAACATTGCCCCATAAGTATTACTAATTAGATGATAGGAGTATTGTTTGATTGATGTGAATTACATTCCAGTATAGTATTTATCTGATTTATTTCTATTTTCGTTCAGTAGAAAGCTTTTACCTCGATATTCATTAGCCTTAGATAAACAACGTAACAATAGTAATCGATAGATTGACATTGGTCTATGTGGGAACGATAAATCTTTTATATTACTCTGACACAATCCGTATACTTGCGGATAACACGCATCAAGTTTTTGGCGCCGTTGCCGGGGACCAATTACGTCAAAATTTCGTACCCTATTGTTACACCGTCTAGACTAAGGCATCCCTTAGCCGGTAAATGCGAAGAACTCGCAGTACCGAAAACCTAGTTGATCCATTAGAAGAACCTGAACGTTACGCCCGAGCTCGTCTTCTATTTCGAAAATTCAAAAGAGCAATGGCAGACGAAGAAAACACTAAACCTCTTAAAGATTTCGCTCTACCCTCTAACGAAGAACCTCATTCAAGTATAGTTAACCCAACTATACCAGCCAATAACTTTGAATTGAAACCATCTCTGCTACAATTAGTACAACAGAACCAATTCGCAGGTCTTCCTACGGAAAACCCGAACCAACATCTTAAAGTCTTTATTCAACTAGCCGATACCTTAAAAGCGAACGGAGCTCCTCCTGAGGCAATACGTCTAAGACTATTCCCATTTTCCCTTAGAGATAGAGCTCGATCATGGTTATATTCCCTTCCAGCCAACTCTATAACCACATGGAATGACCTAAAGAAAGTATTCCTTGCTAGATACTTTCCACCGAGTAAAACCGCTATCCTACGAAACCAAATAACCCGATTTACCCAAAGCGAGGGAGAATCCCTTTTCGACGCTTGGGAGAGCTATAAGGAACTATTAAGAGCATGTCCACATCATGGATTAAAATAATGGCTCATAATCCATACCTTTTATAATGGACTCATGTACAACACAAAGATGACCATAGACGCTGCCGCTGGTGGCGCTCTAATGAACAAACCCTACCCCGAGGCTTGCGCTCTCATTGAGGATATGGCACAAAACCATTACCAATGGGGGACCGAACGAGCACACGTAGAGAAGAAAGAGACCAAAGGAGGCGTGTATGAAGTTAGTTATTTTGACCATATGAACGCAAAAATGGACGCTATAGCCCAAAAATTAGAAAACTTGATTATCAACCACACAGCAACCGTAGCAGCATACAACCCTGGATGGAGGAATCACCCAAATCTTTCCTATAAGAATAATAACCCCACTCAGAATTCAACACCTCAAAGACCACCCGGTTTCCAAACTCAAAGACCCAACCAATCTGCAACATATGCTCCTCAGAAGTCAAATCTTGAGAAAAAGATGGACGAATTCATCTCAGCTCAATTACAACAGAACAAGGAGTTCATGAACCAAAACATTCACATAAATGGACTAATTACTCAGTTGGGTACTAAACTCGATTCTGTAATTACTCATAACAAAATGCTTGAAACCCAAATCTCTCAAGTAACACAACAACAATCTACTCATGCCACACCAGGAGGACAATTCCCTAGACAACCTCAACCTAATCCTAAAGGGCACGCAAATGCTATAGCCCTAAGGAGTGGGACCACTTACAATGGGCCTATAAACCCTAGGTTGAATAATCCGGAACCTTCCAGGAAAGAAGTTGTGACCACACCTGAGAAAGAAATTGAGAAATCGGTGAAACCTGAGAAATCTAAAGATACGGAAGTTATGGAGAAGGAAAGAAAAGAGAATGAAAAAGTTTACGTACCACCTCCTCCTTACAAACCTCGGATTCCATACCCACAAAGACTTAAACAAACCAAATTAGATAACCAATATAAGAAATTCATAAAAGTGATTGAGAAACTCCATGTAGAGATCCCATTCACCGAAGCCATTACCCAAATACCATCTTATGCCAAATTCCTTAAAGACATTTTAACCAATAAACGAAGATTAGATGATCCTAAACCTATAGAATGTAATTCAATTTCTGAGAATAAGCTTGCTAAGAAAGAGAAAGACCCAGGAAGTTTTTCTATACCTTGTGTATTGGGAAACCAAGTTATCGATAAAGCACTTCTGGACTTAGGAGCAAGTGTAAGTTTAATGCCTTTAGCCGTTTGTAAAAGGTTAAACCTAGGAGAAATGCAACCGACTAGAATGTCTCTCCAATTAGCCGACAGATCAGTTAAGTATCCAATTGGCATTTTGGAAGACGTCCCAGTTAGACTTGGTCAACTTTATATTCCAACAGATTTCGTCGTAATGGACATTAAGGAAGACGATGAGATCCCAATCCTTTTAGGTAGACCCTTCTTATCAACAGCTGGGGCTATAATAGATGTCAAGAAAGGAAAAATGACCTTCGAGGTAGGTAATGAAAAAGTAGAATCTATACTATCCCAATTCTTAAATGCACCATCCATAAATGACTCATGTTATGCCATCGATATAATTGATGAATGCATAAGAGAACTGGATAAAGAAGATCCAGTAGAAACCATGAAACTACCTTTGATCCCCATAATGGAGGACGACGGATTCGAACGCTTATCTGAACCTTACATAGATAACAGTCTTTACGAATGCTTGGCACTTACCCCATATCATATGCCAGGTCCCAAAAAACCATCTATAGAGCTTAAGGAGCTTCCTAAGAATTTAAGATACGAATTCTTAGACAAAGAATTAAACCGCCCAGTCATAGTCAGTGCCACGTTAGATGGTCCTGAAACCAATCAACTGTTAGATGTTTTAAGAAAATATCCCTCAGCTCTAGGTTATAATATCTCCGATCTCAAAGGAATAAGTCCTTCCGTTGTTTTTCCTTCCTAGCGCTCTCCTTTAGGGTTCCTCGTAGCCGTTCTTCAACGTTCTCAAAATTTCACGTATAATGTTTCTAAATCCCAACTTTTTATATTTGTATAACCTAATGGATTAACAAATTCTCAATCTTTACCCAAAACACTTCATTATCTTAACTTATTCCCACAACTTCTCTAAAAACTCAACTTCTCCCCCATTCGCAATTTTTTAATATAAATTATTGTTTAAATTAAATAAATATTTATTTAAAATAAATATTTAATTCAAATAATTATTTAATTCAAGGTTATATCTATTTTCTACTCTTTCAACCTATTACAAAATAATTAAATATATCTAATTATCCGTAATAACTTCAATAATAATATTTTATTTTTATACTCTTAAATCTTATAACCCCGATAATTATTAAATTACCAAAATACCCATAAACACCGAAAAACAGTAAAATTCACGTATGATGAATAAAATACACCAGTAATGAAATAAAATACTCTAATTAAAAGTTGGTGTGTTACTGCGAGCTTGAGCATAATACTCAACAAAGACACAATCTTTTATCTATGTTGCAGTTGGAGGTAATTGATTGGCAAGCACATGGGGAAATGGTAGATGAATGTTTCTCGCACTACCCGACAAGTGGATAACAGGAGTACACCCATATTGCTTCAACTTTTTAGCAGGACTCCTTCGATTGACCGCCTTACCCCGATCCTTTTTAGCCCTAGCTGAAACAACTCTGTCATGCTTCTTTTTGCTTGAGCCCTCTAAAGATGGCGACACAATTAAGGGGGATCAGGCGCCATGCACAAGCACGACACTAACGACCAAAATGTATTTCCTTTTGAAAGAATCTAAGAAAAAGTTAAAGAAAAGTCAACAAATAAGAGGCATTAAAAGATCACATACCACAAATAAAACAATATTAAAGTAGATACGAAAAAGTTCCTTCCTCTCTTCAGCAGATTTCACCTCAGCAATATCCCAACAATGTATCTCATCATCAGATAAGGAAAGCAAAGTCATTGTCATGGCCTTTTACTGTCATACCCTAATTTTTGCACCTAATATTCCACCTATCATATCATTTGCATTTCAACCAAGATCACAAGCATGACACCCTCCTACTTTTATCTCTCTGGGTTTGCTTTTATGGGAGATCACCAAGCACCCTTTGTGTTTCTTTTTACCTTTATTGCTTACTTACATTATAACTTTGCTAACCTTATTCAAAATATAAAAATATGTGTTGTTTCCTTTTCTTATTGTACAAGGTAAGGACTTGCAATCAAAGGATTAAGCTTGGTTTCTAAATTAGGGTTTTGATTTTCAAAGTCAAAGTTTGGTCAACAAGTGGTCCACAAGAGCTTTCACTTCAAGGCATGACCTATAACCTTATGTCACATTCATCTCAAGTTTCATTTAACATCATTTGATCAAGAGAATTTCAAGTTTGGTGCATGATTTTCAAATTTGATTCAAGTATGGTTCATGTGTTTATTTCCATGCCAACTCCATCCAATTCTCAAGCAATTATCAAGATTATTCAAGGGACAATCGAGCTTCCTTGATTGGGCATTTGGATGCAATAAAATGGCAATAAGTCACAAGTTGACACATGTTTGCTTGGCCTGATATCAAGTATAGCATGTCACTTGGTCCAAACACCATAACTTTCTCATTTCTCAACATTTTTGGAATCTACCTTGAGCCAAATGTCACATTTGAACTCCTATACAATTTTTCTTCAAGGGTCAAACATCAATTTAGCCTTTAAGTCCATCAATTTTGGGATTTGCCAAGTTTCCCATGTATGCACAAAAGTAGGCCCAAGACCTGGTCGCCCTAATACCTGACCTGAAATTTCAGGCCACGGCCCCAACTTTGATCCAGTACCATTTTCAATCTAACCCTTCTTTTGATGTGGTTCTTTTTTAATTTAATTCTTTGCAATGAAAGGAACATTTAGCACAAACAAAATTAAAAAAAAAACGCACGAGTGAATTTCATTTGGCCTAAGCTCAAACATGGTACCTTGAGCTCTACTTCTTGTCTAGTTTCATGTCATGATTTTCATGTCAAATATCAATTTGGGACCACCTGCACATGTGTGAACTTTTTGTACAACTAAAACACGTGGTTTGGAGTGCAAAACGACCAAGTTTAATGCCTGAATCACACTTTTCATCACTCACCTCACACAGATTGCAATTCACAAAATTCCAACATGATTAACACGTATTTCAGATCCATTCCACATATGTGATCTCAACAACACTTTTCCGATAAATATAGGAAGTATTTGCCTTCATTTGTAAGCTTTGAAATCCAAAGAAACTCTGCAACCATTTGAACCTGATACCTCAAAAAACCAGTCAATCATTTCTTTGATTCAAGCTCTTTTACCTTCGCTTCTTCGCCCAAAATCACTCATCGACATCCTCGAAAGCTAACTGAAGCATTTATGTGGCTTGAAACCATCTGCAACCTTCAACTCGATTCCACCATTATTAACCTCTGAAACTTTAAGTGGAAAGGTAGCTACGAGTAAATTTTTTGAGAAAACAAGTTACCATTGTATTCATCTTGATTTACTGATTAAAAGCCCTCACCTACTTGGGATTTATTCTTTGTATTAGTCATTTAATTTTACTTTGAAGAACTAGGATTCTTCGTGTTCTTGAGCAAATTCTCTTTGCTCATAGCCAATCAATGACTCTAATGCAAAGAGACATGGATGATGAAGTGTTAGGAAGTTGAATCCATGATTGATTCACGCTCAAAACACGAGTTCATGGAGTTTGCAAGATTGACTAGAGGTTGAAGATGATGACCTTCGCGCATTTGAAAAAATAGCCGTTGGCTCCATATTTCAAATATTTCTTTTCTTTTTTTATATTTTATTTTCACTTTTTTATTTTATTTTTAATAATTTTTAATCCTTTTTTACTCCAATTTTTTTTATAAGTCATAAAAAAATATTTTGCATCACATATATTTTTTGCATAATTTTTAAAATCATTTTTGCATTTAATTGACATTTTCTTTCATTTATCATTTAATTTTCATTCTTGATTTTTTTTATCATTTTCAAATATTTTTGCATCCAACTTTTGAGATCCAATTATTCATATTTTTCTTGACTTATTATAATTTTCTCAACCATTTGTTTGGTGTTTTGATGCATCTTTTGAATTTTCCATTTAATTTCCATTTTAAATCATTTTAATTTTCTTTTAATTGATATTTTGGTCCATTTTCCGTTTGACTTTTGTTGACTTGGATCATGATTTGGTTGATTGATGCTTCATCAAGTTCAATTGCTCTTTGAATGATACTTTGGTTGCATGAACTTTCATCATTTCAAACTTATAATTTAAATGATCAATTGATCATTTTTGGTAATTTGGATTAATGATAAGTTTATCCTATGGTATTGTGAAAAAGAATGATTGAAATTGATGATAGATGATCCCTTGTTATGTTTCAATTATGTTTGATCCTCTCCCCTCTCGTCTTCTTCTTTTTCTTTTGCTTTGAGCTACTGTGTTACATTGTTTTAGGATAATGATTTTGTATCATTTCTCCAACATGTCTAACACATAAATTATTATTAACCGGCCTCAGATAGGTGTGACTTCTACATAAGTCCACTTACGATTGCTTAACATAGCGCTAAATTGTCCCGACTTGGTTAAATTCTCATTAACACTAACATTTATGTATTAATTGTGCTAACGTCTAACATTTACTTTTAAGCTCTTTACATCTATGTCATTTACATTCTTGCTTTTATGATTTTTATTTTTTACTTTATATATTATTATTACTTTCTTATTTCAAAAGAACAAAAACATCATAAAATGGCTGAAATCCTAAAAAAAGTACTTTAATATGATCTTATGGACTTTGTGTTACTATCTATTGCTTGAGGAGTATTTTGGACTTCGAACCTAAGGACTTAGTGTTTTTCCCTTCCTTGGAGTGGTAACTGAGACTTTGTGATTCCTATGAATCCTCTAACCTTCAATTCAAGACTTGGTTGTTATTTGTGGCTTTATGAATTTGTGGTTCATCTATATCTTTTGATATTTATCAGTGCATGTGCTTGTTCATCTTGTGGCTCAATCCAAAGGGAAATGAATGCTTGTTTTGACCAATGTCAAATGCTTGCTCCATCTTGGGGTTAGTACACTTGCATACACAAATGCTTTCTCTTGGGCTACCTTACAATGAGACCTTTTACTTTACACTTTAGGATAGTCTCTTCATCTCCTTCCCACTTCTTAAATTTTCAAAACTTTTCCCTATTTCAAAAACTTCTTGCTTTCAAACTTCATCATTTTCTTAATAAACGTTGACTTTGTCAAGTGATCCAGAAAATCTATGTCATACCCTAAATTTTTCCCCACCCTAGTTCCTTTATTTTGCATCATTTGCATATCGTCAATTTTGTCTTGTGTGTATCGTGTTTGCCTTGTCCACAAATTAGGGTTTTGCATTAAGGAGTTCAAGTGTTTGGGCAATCAGAAGCTTAGTGTGACCCTTAACCTCTCAAGCTCCTCAATTCATGCTTAGTGATCAAGATATTCCTTCCATCAATAATTAAGTTCAAGTTGGCATCAATTCAAGTTCATCAAGTTTCAATTCATCAGAAGCTCCTAATTAGGGTTTTGGTCAAAGTCAGCTTAATGTTGATTTTTTTGACCAAAACATGATCCCATGGCTTGGAAGGTGATTCAAATGTTTCAAATGCATCATTATGGTCCATTCATGTGATTAAATTGGCTCAAGAAATTGAATTCATTGATGGTTGAAGAATTTTGATTCAACTGATGAAAAGTCAACATATGCTTAAAGTCAAAGTTTGACTTTTGACATTTTTGGTCAACCATGGAATTATCAAGTCAAGAATCATGAAAATATGAAAAACAATTGAGTTTAATCAAGCTAAATCAATAAAATCAAGAAAAAGATCAAAGTTGTCAAAATTGAGAAACTTAGAATTTTTCTAAGTACAAAATTGCATGTTCACGAAGGTGACTTTTCAAGGTTGTAACTTCTTCCTCAAGCAACCACTTGAAACACTTGAAGGCTGCATTTAAATATGGCATTTGATACTACAAGTTGATAAAAATTGAAAGCCAAAAGCTTTCTTGAAGTGAAATAAATTGATATCCAAAATTGAGGTTTCAAGTTGTTGCAAAATTCAAAATACTTAGAAATTTTTCTAAGTTTTTGACCTTGTCAAGTGCATGACTTTATGGCTAATTTGTGATCAATCTAGGAATCCATTTTGAACACTCGGGCAAAAATATTGTCTAGGTCCTTTAAGTTATTTTAAAATAAAAAGTTAGTCCTTTAAGTTTATTTTGTAACAATTTGGTCCTTTAAGTTAACTAAAGTTTGCATCGTTAACCTTTTTAAGATTTTCCGTTAAAAAAACTATGTGGCACAGACGGTGATGAAGTGGTAGTTAACGTTGATGAAGTATCATGGAGGGTTGCTGAAGTGGCATCTCCTTCTTCTTTCTTAGATTTCTGAAAACCGAATCCCTAAATCCCCAAATCACAAATGACATACTTTGAACCCTAAATCTTATTACTCTATCAATGGCGTCGTATGGTAGCTGTGGACAAAATCAAAGATGTTCGAACGCTAATACATTCATATCGAGTGCATCCCAAACTCGAATCAAACCGACATGTCCGTGTGGAGCCAAAGCAGTGTTGAGAACAGTTAAGAAGAAAGGACGAAACTTGGGGAAGCTATTTTGGGGATGCAGATACTTTGTAGTATGTCTGTTATTATACATTGTTGGTTGTGGATTTGGTTTATGCAGATCTAATTATTTTTTGTTCTTTTTGTGTGTTAATGTTAACAGAGTGGAGATGAAAATGTCGGTTGTAAGTTTTTTGCGTGGTATGAAAACCATTACAGTGATGAAGTCAAACAAGAGATACAACCCTCACTAACTTTGAAATGTTTCGACTATGATGGCAAGGATGTTGAAATCAAGTTGCTTATAAGTTTGATTGAAAAGGATGAGAAATACACCAAGGAGATCAAGGATAACTTGTTGAAGATGTTGAATATGCCAGGCTATGTCACTATGTTGTTGGTTTTGATCTTTGCAGTGTTATGTGTAATTTGGTTTAAAAGTGGAAATCATTGTTAATTATCATCGTTAGTTTTGATATTTGCAGTGTTATGTTTGCAAGTTATGAGTTGTGGTACTTTCATGTAGAAGTTCTTGTCAGTGGTTTGGTTAATGAAACAATTATGTGTTGCAATTCTACAATTCTATACCACAGTTATAGTATAATTTATAGACAATTATGTTTTACTATGTAGACCAGTAAAAATGAGTCTTAAGAATTTGTTTTACAATTCTTCAATTCTGTACCTCATGCTGTCACAGTTATGATATAATTTGTACGACAGATACATTGGAAGGACTTCTTTATTACATTTTAAAAACATATGGGACTCAAGTGTTACCAATTAAAAACATGATGGGCGTGTTTTTTACAAATTTAAAAAATGAAGGACCTGTTTGTTACATATTAAAATATATCAGACATAGTGTTTTACACAATTGTGAACCTCAAACAAAGTTGAAACTCAACCTTAAACAATAATTAATATTCAGAACCTTAAACAATAATAGGAAACAATACCAAACTCTACCTTAACTAATCATACTCAAAGCATTGAAATAATGTTAAAAAGCAAAAAAAATGTCAATAAATCAGATCCCATGATATTACATGAGATTATTATGGATCAAACAGATCCCAAAACATTACATAAGATTGTTTTATAAGTCAACAGAACATAACATTGTTATAGCTAAAAAGACCATCTATTTGGTCTTTCTCCTAATAGCCAACATTGGTCTCAATGTTGTTGGTGGATGAAATGTTGTTGTACCAGTCTGTCTTCCTCTTTTCATAGCAAAAATACTGAGATGGACTGTCATGTCTAGATTCTAGTAGATGATGTTGACAGTCTAGTTTGAACTCTTTGGGTTGGTTGAGATTGGACAGTTGGAACTGGAGTGGTTGTTTGGGATTGTCTAGTTTGAACTCTTTGGGTTGGTTGGGATTGGATAGTTTGTACTTGAGGGGTTGTTTGGGATTGTGCTATTTTAACTCCTTGGGTTGGTTGGGATTGGACAGTTGGTACTGAAGTGGTTGTTTGGGATTGGGCAGTTTGAGATTGGTCAGTTTGGACAGTAGTTGCAGTTTGGCCATGTTTTGGTTTTGCAGGACACGGTGCTTTGTTGTGTCCATACATACCACATATTGAACATTTGTTTGGCATCCCCTTCCTTGAAACATTTTTTGCATCCTTTCTCTTTTCATCAGCCTCCTTGTTTCTTCTTCTTTTTGGCCTCCTTGGTGCTTTTCTTGAAGGTGGTGGTAGTATGTCAGGATAAGGTGTATGTTCCCATAAATTTTCCCCATTTGTTGGATATATGAAAGATTGGTAGGAAGCTTGGTATGCCTTCTTCCTATAACATGCAGGGATGTAGTCAGCTGGGTTTAGAGATCTACTCTGCATGTAAGAAATTTCATGGTAGCATGGTATGCCAGTTAGCATCCAATTCCTACAAGAGCACTCCAACCTTCTGAGGTCAAGTGTAAATTTTTCATCAGTCAAACTTGTATGCCTCACTTCATAAATCATGTCACCTGACAAACCTTGAAACAAATTCAATTCATTGAGTTAGTGTTATTAAAATTAAAAGAACAGACTCTGTTAATGACTAACTTGTAAATTTTTATGTACCTTGGTATAAAAAACCTAGACATCTCTTGCCTTCTTTCAAGCAGTTTTTTAATTCTTGGAAGAACAGATTATGTATACTCTTCAATCTTGGTTCTATTAGTTTCCCATCTATCCATGAGGTACCCTCTAATCTCCTCCATCATTGTTACAATTGGCTTTTGTCTTGGTCCAATTCTAACACTGTTAAAAGTTTCTGACATATTGTTCACCAACATATCACTTTTTGTATTGTATTTGAACATAGACTTACTCCAATATCTTGGAGGAATCTTCCACAAGTGTTTGAATGCCTCCTTATTAACCTTCCTCATTTCCTTCATCTCCCTTTCTCATGCTTGAGGACATGTTGCCTTAGCTGCCCTCCACATCAATTCCTTCATTTTTTTTCCTGGAAACCTTTTTTTGAAGTTGCTATAAAGGTGTCTAACACAAAATCTCTGGTCAACTCCAGGTAACAACTCATCTATTGCATGTAACAACCCCTAATCATAAATTAAATACAGTATGTTACAATGCACACATGACATATATGGTACAATTTAAAATCATGAAGGACAACATTATAATATTTTAAAATCTTGGAGGACTACATTTTGACATTTTAAAATCATGAAGGACCTGAATGTTACATATTTATGCTACAAATTAAAATCATGCAGGAAATATATGGAACAAAGTTAAAAACTAAATGTTACATATTTATGCTATAAATTAAAATCATGCAGGACATATATGGAACAAAGTAAAAAACTGAATGTTACCTTCTGCTGATCTGAAATAAATGTCACATTTTTAAAAACTTCTGGCCCACCCAAGTCACGAACTAGCCGATCAAAGAACCATGCCCATGAGTCTTTAGTCTCTGCTTCAACTACAACCACTACAATAGGCAACATTTGATCATAAGGGTCTCTTCCTACTGCTGCAAGGATTTGGCCACCCATGGTCAACCTTCCTTGCAACCAACTTTAACCCTAGTCTTGTCATCCTTCACGTACCTTAAATCCCTTCCATTATGAACAACATAACTAGCAATAGCTTCTTTGAACTCCTCCTTTGTTGACAATAATGTTCCCCAAACTCACTTATAGTCATTGAACTTCTTAGGCATGACAAATGATGGGTACTTAACATTTTCATCCTCACCTGAATATTCACTGCTAATGTCATCCTCACTCTCTAAGTCCTCAGTTTCATACTCGAAATCTGACAAACCACGAAAAACTTTCTTACCTGTGTTTCTTTCCCTAACTCCAAGATCAATGACATCTTCATCACTTGATGCTTCATCACTTCTGATGGGAACTGAACTTCCTTCATCCACACCTTTTTTCTTAGGTCTGCCCTTGTGCCTTTTGGAACTGACTTTTGACTTCTTCTTTGATGGTCTCCCTCCCTTCCTTTTTCTATTAGGAGTTATGTCATCTGCTAATATATCAACATTAGGTTTACCACTTTGGCCTGCAGGTAACACCATTTCTCCTACCAATACTTCAACAAATCCATCATTTAAAACCTCATCATCCGAGTCAACAAAGTCACCTTCCCGTGATGCACTTTCATCACTATCATCAGGTTGCGCCTCATTCTGCTACTCATGTTGATCCACACATTCCTCCACAGGTTAGTCCCCACTTTGGTCCGCACACACATCCATATTTTGTTCCTCATCTTGGTACACACAATCCTCTATATTTTCCTCAACAAGCTAGTCCCCACAATCCTCCACATTGTCCTCAACAGGCTAGTCCCCACATCCCTCTATATTTTCCTCAAAAGGCTGGTCCCCACAGTCCTCCACATTATCCTTAAAAGTTTGGTCCCCACAGTCCTCCACATTATCCTCAACAGGCTGGTCCCCACAACCCTCAGATGGTGTTTTAAGTAGGGCAACAACTAAATATGGTTCTTCAATAGGGTGGACTATATATATATAGGGAACGTATCATATTAGAATGTCATTTTTATGTGAGAACATGAGAATGAATCTTAACCATTAAATTTTAAAATAAATGGTGGAGATTATGTGTCAGTTTTTTTCTCTCTCCTCCATCATTTATTTTAATAATGGAGGAGAGAGAAAAACAAAAACCACACATAATCTCCACCATTTATTTTAAAATCTAATGATTCAGATTCATTCTCATGTTCTTACATAAAAATGGCATTCTCATAGGATATGAACCATATATATATATATATTTTGTGTGTGTGTGTGTGTGTGTGTTAACCTTCCCATTAGTCTTGGACCAATTCAATGCTTCTATTGCACAAAAATCATCTTCTAGCGTCTTCAATGTTCCAGCAAAGTCATAGCATATTTCCTGAACTCCTTGATACTTCATTTCTTTAACAACCCCCATAATTTCAAAATAACTCCATCTGTCACCATCACACTTCCAGTTTGACACTTCACCTCCTACATATTTGTCATCAACGAAATACCTCCCATGATGAAAGTCAACGTAAAACTCATCCATAACCATTATGTTCCTGTATACATCAACCTAAAATAAGAAGCATACCATACAATAAAAACTAGCATTACTTTGATAACGTGAAAATACATCGTTTATTTGACTTGATTAATGCGTGTTTTCCAGTTGTTTTGATTTGCATTTGTACTATTATGTTGGTATTTTGTTTTTTTTTAGGTATTTATCCATTTAAGAGTCACATACGAAGAAATGAAGTAATTCGGATGAAAAACGGAAGAAATGCAGCAATTTGCACGCAAGGCATTGTCTGACGATTTTGGCCATAACTTTTTATCAGCAAATCAGAATGACGCCCCGTTTGAAGTGTTGGAAAGCTAACGAAGAGATCTACAACATGGAAAGAAAAGCACTCAGCGGACGTGGAGCAAGGGTCGGCGGGCGCCGACTGTTGTAACGAGGAAACGATCATAAACGTCTGAAGCAGTTACACTCGAAGAAATTAGTTTTAAACGTTTTTTCATTATGATTAGAAGCAGTTACAACTTTGAGTTTGCTATATAAGGACTTGTACTTTCACTTTCATAGGCATCCAATCTTAGTTTTCAACATAGGCATAGAGTTCACTTTGTAAAGCAATAATCCGTCACATCGGGGGGTTATTGCACTATTGTTGTTAGTTAGATTGGATCGTCGTAGTTAGGAGCTTTACATTCGAAGTTATTTACATTCAAGTCAGTTATTTACTTTCCCGCAATTTACTTTCCAACTTTGTACCAGATTTAGTCTCCGCTTTGGAGCAGGTTTCTTTTATAAAATACAATTTATTTTATCCGCATCGCTTTTATATTATTTATTTTCCCGCACTGCTTTATATTCGTTTATTTTTCCATCTCTGCCATTACCTTATTATTTTATTTATCTGTGTGATCTGTGTCTCTTGGAACTGAACTTAAGCGTGACACTTGTGTTCACTCTCTCGAAATACACTCTCACACTTTGCACGTTTTTATTTTAAATATGTCTTATTTTGCAAATCGATTTATTTTTATGTTCTCTATTACTATGTCTAGCTAAATCCCTTGTGCTGGGATGTGAGGATCGTCGTTTGGACGGTGCTCCACACGACATCTCTTTAGAAATACTTTAGGGGCTGTTTTTGATTTTAATTAAACTCTTCTGAACTTCAATTGATCGGTCATTACGTAAATGAGACCGTGTTTTTGTTTGCGTAATGACTGTGACTAGATCGGGTAAGATGGAAAGCCGTCCGACACTTTAGAAAAGAGTTTGTTAGTTGTTAATTGATAAATACAGCGGAAGCACTTTATTGATTAACTAGGAAAGTTTTATATTATTAGAAAGAGGTTTTAAAACTATTTTCGGACGCGTTTATAGATTTAGGATCCGGTTGGCCGAGTATATGCCGGAAACCCTTTGGTATAAAATATTTTCAATCGAAAGCACTTTTTAACTAAGTCTTAGAGGTAATTACATAAAAAAGGACTTTATCACTTTAACGCAAGGAGCGACCGGTGCAGCGTGAGCGGCTGGTATAGATTAAAGGTTAGGTCTGGTTCCGATCACGCTAACGCGGCGGATCCTTTTTAATTAACTCTTTTTCAAAGAAGGAAACGTTGCCCCATAAGTATTGCTAATTAGATGATATGAGTATTGTTTGATTGATGTGAATTACATTCCAGTATAGTATTTATCTGATTTATTTCTATTTTCGTTCAGTAGAAAGCTTTTACCCCGATATTCATTAGCCTTAGATAAACAACGTAACAATAGTAATCGATAGATTGACATTGGTCTCTGTGGGAACGATAAATCTTTTATATTACTCTGACGCAATCCGTATACTTGCGGATAACACGCATCAAGTTTTTGGCGTCGTTGCCGGGGACCAATTACGTCAAAATTTCGTACCCTATTGTTACACCGTCTAGACTAAGGCATCCCTTAGCCGGTAAATGCGAAGAACTCGCAGTACCGAAAACCTAGTTGATCCATTAGAAGAACCTGAACGTTACGCCCGAGCTCGTCTTCTATTTCGAAAATTCAAAAGAGCAACGACAGACGAAGAAAACACTAAACCTCTTAAAGATTTCGCTCTACCCTCTAACGAAGAACCTCATTCTAGTATAGTTAACCCAGCTATACCAGCCAATAACTTCGAATTGAAACCATCTCTGCTACAATTAGTACAACAGAACCAATTTGCAGGTCTTCCTACGGAAAACCCGAACCAACATCTTAAAGTCTTTATTCAACTAGCCGATACCTTAAAAGCAAACGGAGCTCCTCCTGAGGAAATACGTCTAAGACTATTCCCATTTTCCCTTAGAGATAGAGCTCGATCATGGTTATATTCCCTTCCAGCCAACTCTATAACCACATGGAATGACCTAAAGAAAGTATTCCTTGCTAGATACTTTCCACCGAGTAAAACCGCTGTCCTACGAAACCAAATAACCCGATTTACCCAAAGCGAGGGAGAATCCCTTTTCGACGCTTGGGAGAGCTATAAGGAACTATTAAGAGTATGTCTTCATCATGGCTTAAAACAATGGCTCATAATCCAAACCTTTTATAATGGACTCATGTACAACACAAAGATGACCATAGACGCTGCCGCTGGTGGCGCTCTAATGAACAAACCCTACCCCGAGGCTTGCGCTCTCATTGAGGATATGGCACAAAACCATTACCAATGGGGGACCGAACGAGCACACGTAGAGAAGAAAGAGACCAAAGGAGGCGTGTATGAAGTTAGTTATTTTGACCATATGAACGCAAAAATGGACGTTATAGCCCAAAAATTAGAAAACCTGATTATCAACCCCACAACAACCGTAGCAGCATACAACCCTGCATGGAGGAATCACCCAAATCTTTCCTATAAGAATAATAACCCCACTCAGAATTCAACACCTCAAAGACCACCCGGTTTCCAAACTCAAAGACCCAACCAATCTGCAACATATGCTCCTTAGAAGTCAAATCTTGAGAAAAAGATGGACGAATTCATCCCAGCTCAATTACAACAGAACAAGGAGTTCATGAACCAAAACATTCACATAAATGGACTAATTACTCAGTTGGGTACTAAACTCGATTCTGTAATTACTCATAACAAAATGCTTGAAACCCAAATCTCTCAAGTAACACAACAACAATCTACTCATGCCACACCAGAAGGACAATTCCCTGGACAACCTCAACCTAATCCTAAAGGGCACGCAAATGCTATAGCCCTAAGGAGTGGGACCACTTACAATGGGCCTATAAACCCTAGGTTGAATAATCCGGAACCTTCCAAGAAAGAAGTTGTGACCACACCTGAGAAAAAAATTGAGAAATCGGTGGAACCTGAGAAATCTAAAGATACGGAAGTTATGGAGAAGGAAAGAAAAGAGAATGAAAAAGTTTATGTACCACCTCCTCCTTACAAACCTCGGATTCCATACCCACAAAGACTTAAACAAACCAAATTAGATAACCAATATAAGAAATTCATAAAAGTGATTGAGAAACTCCATGTAGAGATCCCATTCACCGAAGCATTACCCAAATACCATCTTATGCCAAATTCCTTAAAGACATTTTAACCAATAAACGAAGATTAGATGATCCTAAACCTATAGAATGTAATTCAATTTCTGAGAATAAGCTTGCTAAGAAAGAGAAAGACCCAGGAAGTTTTTCTATACCTTGTGTATTGGGAAACCAAGTTATCGATAAAACACTTCTGGACTTAGGAGCAAGTGTAAGTTTAATGCCTTTAGCCGTTTGTAAAAGGTTAAACCTAGGAGAAATGCAAACGACTAGAATGTCTCTCCAATTAGCCGACAGATCAGTTAAGTATCCAATTGGAATTTTGGAAGACGTCCCAGTAAGACTTGGTCAACTTTATATTCCAACAGATTTCGTCGTAATGGACATTAAGGAAGACGATGAGATCCCAATCCTTTTAGGTAGACCCTTCTTATCAACAGCTGGAGCTATAATAGATGTCAAGAAAGGAAAAATGACCTTCGAGGTAGGTAATGAAAAAGTAGAATCTATACTATCCCAATTCTTAAATGCACCAGCCATAAATGACTCATGTTATGCCATCGATATAATTGATGAATGCATAAGAGAACTGGATAAAGAAGATCCAATAGAAACCATCAAACTACCTTCGATCCCCATAATGGAGGACGACGGATTCGAACGCTTATCTGAACCTTACATAGATAACAGTCTTTACGAATGCTTGGCCCTTACCCCATATCATATGCCAGGTCCGAAAAAACCATATATAGAGCTTAAGGAGCTTCCTAAGAATTTAAGATACGAATTCTTAGACAAAGAATTAAACCGCCCAGTCATAGTCAGTGCTACGTTAGATGGTCCTGAAACCAATCAACTGTTAGATGTTTTAAGAAAATATCCCTCAGCTCTAGGTTATAATATCTCTAATCTCAAAGGAATAAGTCCTTCCGTGTGTATGCACCAAATTATGCTGGAGGAAGACGCAAAACCCTCTAGAGAACATCAACGAAGGATAAATCCTATAATGAGTGACGTAGTAAAAAAGGAAGTGTTAAAGTTATTAAAGGCTGGAATAATATACCAAATATTCTATAGTAAATGGGTAAGCCCCGTACATGTGATACCTAAGAAAGGAGGTGAAACCGATGTACAAAACGAAAAAGAAGAACAAATAAAAAACCCTAAGGAAAGTGGTAATAAGGTTGAGGAGATTTTTGGTAAGAAAAGAGTAGAGATCGAGAAAAATCCACCGACACCACCCGAAAGAGAGGTTGTCGAAGAGGTAGAAAAGGAAGCACCTATCGTTGTTCCTTCTCCCTATAACCCAC
The DNA here is from genome assembly GCA_022829125.1 of Lathyrus tuberosus. Lineage (NCBI taxonomy): Eukaryota > Viridiplantae > Streptophyta > Magnoliopsida > Fabales > Fabaceae > Lathyrus > Lathyrus tuberosus. Next base: position 32,411,010 of record JALAZF010000006.1, on the reverse strand, counting down.
CGATTCTTTTCCCGCAAAGGTTTGTGGAAGCTAAGAAAAATTCCCAGTCCAAAAGGTATGTGGAGGTATTGGAAACTATCCACACCAATGCACCTATGTCTGAGGTCCTGCGTAAAAAGAGAAAATTAGAAAACCATGAAACTAGGGTAATCATTAGTGTTAAAAGGGGAAGGTTAGCCTTTGAGGTGATGGATGAAAGAACTAAGCTCAAACTTGAAAACCTAATACTTAGGATAGATCCAGAATCATCACCACAAGTTCAAAAGAATGAACCACCCCACAGAAGGAAGAAAAGAAAAGGTGAGGGATATGTGAGATGGCTTGATAAGTGGCCATGGAAACCTAAGATTATTAAAAGTTTGATCGAGGAATCATTCACAAGAGAACCACCATGAGTGCTTGCACTCCTGAGCCGTCAAGCTATTGACGTTAAATAAAGCGCTGCGTGGGAGGCAACCCACGAGTATTTAATTTAATGTTTTCCTTTTACTATTTAAATTTGCAGAAAATAAAAAGATGAATTACTTACTACGTCTCAGCCACATCTAAGCGAAAAGAGGATTTGGCATGAAGTTGCATTCATCAGGTTCTTCCATTCCTTTACCCATTTTATCAAAACATTGAAGACAATGTTTGGTTTAAGTGTGGGAGGATTTTACTTGCTTTCTAGTTAGATTTTTTGCTTTCTTTATTTTTATTTGTTTGTTATTGAGTCATTGCATGTATTGTCAAGTCATTTACGTGTGTTTCCTATCGTTTATCCCACTTTCCCTCTTTCTTGATCCATACCAAATTTTGGAGAAAAGTGAATAAATTTTGAAAATTTTGAAATTTTTGGAACAAACAGAGGATAGGTTACAAAGACTTGGGAAAGTTCCTAAAAGATCGGTATCGTCTTGACACCGTAGTTCTCTTGAATATAAGAATTAATTTGTATAATTATTATTCAAAAGCCTTGAATTATCATTTCTGAAGTAGTCTTTAGTAGTTTATTTTAGCAGTCAACGCCATCTTAGTTACCGCTAAGCGAATGAACCAATGCAAATAAGTGAATGATCCCGTAAAAGAAAAAAAAAAGAAGAAAAATAAGTAATGAAAAGAAAACGATTTGGAAAGAGAATCCGCCTTCTAAGTGAGGTAACCATCACCAGGTTATTTAGCCCAAACGGCGGAGGAACCTTTGAAATTAAGTTTGTGCGTCTGTATTGAAAAAGATAAAAAAAAAAGTGTTGAAATTAGGCATAAATATCGGGATCTTAATCACCAACAGGTTTGTTCACCATGCGAGTACAAGATAACGGGCTTAATGTGATTGCGCCTGAATGAAAAAGATGAAAGGTGAGATGAGTAAGTTTGACTTGAGCATAATAATGTGATAAGAATCGGTAAGTATAGGAAATAGACCTATGATCGCAAAAATGCGATGTGTGTTGTTACGATATCTTTAGTTTTTGAGTTAGTACCTATCAGTGCAACCTTGTCCAAAGTAAAGTCCATAAGCTTAGTCACTATAAGAATCACTTTTTTTTTTCTGTTTACACGAGTTTTGCTTGAGGACAAGCAAAGGTTCAAGTGTGGGAGAGTTTGATAACGTGAAAATACATCGTTTATTTGACTTGATTAATGCGTGTTTTCCAGTTGTTTTGATTTGAATTTGTACTATTATGTTGGTATTTTGTTTGTTTTTAGGTATTTAGCCATTTAAGAGTCACATACGAAGAAATGAAGTAATTCGGATGAAAAACGGAAGAAATGCAGCAATTTGCACGCAAGGCATTGTCTGACGATTTTGGCCATAACTTTTTATCAGCAAATCAGAATGACGCCCCGTTTGAAGTGTTGGAAAGCTAACGAAGAGATCTACAACATGGAAAGAAAAGCACTCAGCGGACGCGGAGCAAGGGTCGGCGGGCGCCGACTGTTGTAACGAGGAAACGATCATAAACGTCTGAAGCAGTTACACTCGAAGAAATTAGTTTTAAACGTTTTTTCATTATGATTAGAAGCAGTTAAAACTTTGAGTTTGCTATATAAGGACTTGTACTTTCACTTTCATAGGCATCCAATCTTAGTTTTCAACATAGGCATAGAGTTCACTTTGTAAAGCAATAATCCGTCACATCGGGGGGTTATTGCACTATTGTTGTTAGTTAGATTGGATCGTCGTAGTTAGGAGCTTTACATTCGAAGTTATTTACATTCAAGTCAGTTATTTACTTTCCCGCAATTTACTTTCCAGCTTTGTACCAGATTCAGTCTCCGCTTTGGAGCAGGTTTCTTTTATAAAATACAATTTATTTTATCCGCATCGCTTTTATATTATTTATTTTCCCGCACTGCTTTATATTCGTTTATTTTTCCGTCTCTGCCATTACCTTATTATTTTATTTATCTGTGTGATCTGTGTCTCTTGGAACTGAACTTAAGCGTGACACTTGTGTCCACTCTCTCGAAATACACTCTCACACTTTGCACGTTTTTATTTTAAATATGTCTTATTTTGCAAATCGATTTATTTTTATGTTCTCTATTACTATGTCTAGCTAAATCCCTTGTGCTGGGATGTGAGGATCGTCGTTTGGACGGTGCTCCACACGACATCTCTTTAGAAATACTTTAGGGGTTATTTTTTATTTTAATTAAACTCTTCTGAACTTCAATTGATCGGTCATTACGTAAATGAGACCGTGTTTTTGTTTGCGTAATGACTGTGATTAGATCAGGTAAGATGGAAAGCCGTGAGACACTTTAGAAAAGAGTTTGTTAGTTGTTAATTGATAAATACAGCGGAAGCACTTTATTGATTAACTAGGAAAGTTTTATATTATTAGAAAGAGGTTTTAAAACTATTTTCGGACGCGTTTATAGATTTAGGATCCGGTTGGCCGAGCATATGCCGGAAACCCTTTGGTATAAAATATTTTCAATCGAAAGCACTTTTTAACTAAGTCTTAGAGGTAATTACATAAAAAAGGACTTTATCACTTTAACGCAAGGAGCGACTGGTGCAGCGTGAGCGGCTGGTATAGATTAAAGGTTGGGTCTGGTTCCGATCACGCTAACGCGGCGGATCCTTTTTAATTAACTCTTTTTCAAAGAAGGAAACATTGCCCCATAAGTATTACTAATTAGATGATAGGAGTATTGTTTGATTGATGTGAATTACATTCCAGTATAGTATTTATCTGATTTATTTCTATTTTCGTTCAGTAGAAAGCTTTTACCCCGATATTCATTAGCCTTAGATAAACAACGTAACAATAGTAATCGATAGATTGACATTGGTCTCTGTGGGAACGATAAATCTTTTATATTACTCTGACGCAATCCATATACTTGCGGATAACACGCATCATACTTAAAACCAACATTAACCTAACCATCAACCTAATGTTAATATGACGCAGGTGTGTGTAACTGTGCGTAACATAACTATTCAAATAACGACGAGCACATAAAAAACAACCATCATTATGTAAATATACGTACCTAACTGTGTCCTGAACGCAATGGATTCTTCACCTTCAATGTACCCTGAACGCAAGAGGAATAAGAGCTTCACCAGCCGTAACAGTCAGCAATGGGGGAAAGAAAATTAGGGTTCCGTAACACTTAAGTTGTAACAGTCATGCTTAAACACTTGAGGGATAACACAAATTCCACTTCAGCAACCCTCCATGACACTTCATCAACGTTAACTACCACTTCATCACCGTCTGTGCCACATAGGTTTTTTTGGAACAAAAAATCTGAAAAAGGTTAACGATGCAAACTTTAGTTAACTTAAAGGACCAAATTGTTACAAAAAAAACTTAAAGGACTAACTTGTTATTTTAAAATAACTTAAAGGACTAAAACAATATTTTTGTCGAACACTTGAGGGCTGCATTTGAAGATCATACTTACTACTTCATCATGGTGGAAAATTTGGTCCAAATAGCTTTTGCCATTTGAGATATACGGGGGATAAAAGTTAGGGTTTCACCGTGAAATGAAATGCATATTGAACCAGATTTTTCTAAGTGTCAAAATTCAGTTTGGTCCATACGAATTTGGAGCCATTTTGGAGCATCTTCCAAGTATTTTCTCAGCTTGCACTCAACATGAAACTTCTTCCTTTCCATGCTAGCTTCACATTAATACCAAAGTTGTGCAAGATAGGCCCATACAATAAGGACAAATCTGCTGCACAACTGAGCACTTGGGGATTAGTATTTTGGCATGTAGTGAAGTTTCAAACTTGGTAAAAACTTGTTGAACAAGGGTGAGCTCTGATGCAAACTGACTTCTAAGGCCAAACCAACTTGTCCAAGCCTAAATTGAGAGCCAAAAATGATCGTGAGACTAAGAACCAATGCCTTGATACATAGAACCAAAGTTGCCACTTTTGTGAAAATTGATCATTACAAGACAAACTCCAAACCATGATCAAACATAACCTCCATCCAAACCTGGTTCAAAAGCCTCTACAAATACATTGCAAACCTCACAAGATCAGTACACAAGCAAGAGCAAAGAGGGAGCATTTCAACAAAAACTCAAAAACTTCCATTGAAGCAAATTTTAAATTTCTTCATTCTTCCACTTCCTTTCCATATTTTCACCACAAACATATTCCAAAAAACTCATCAAACCTTTTGTATGCAATAGAATCATGCTGTAGCACCTCAAACTCTGTAACCAAACTTCATTTCTTCATTTTGCAAGTGGATTCGGTCAAAATAATTTATAAGGTTTCAAGACATTCTAAGCATGTCCTCACACTCCTGGGAACACAAGGAAGCTAAAAGGATTTTCATTCCCCATCTGGAAGTGCATTTGAAGGTGCAACAGACACACTCTGGTAAATTTTTCATATTTCGAACTCTACCATTTGAGCATCATTTTCACTCATTCTTGTTACCATTATGTTAGTTTTGACATGAGAAATGAAACTCGTAAGCTAGTCCATTGATTGTTGATGTATGTCATTTAATTTTTGTTTGAAATTTTAGGGTTCATCTGGTTTTGTCTAAAATTCTTGAGTTTGAGATAAAATAAATAAAAACTAAGGGCATATTTGGATTTCTTGTGAAATTATAAGCAAAATAGTGTATCTACTTGTTCCATTTGGTACAAAAAATAAGGAAGTTGTATTTTTTGCAAAATTAAAAAAAGTTACAGTAACAGCACAAGAAAGAAGATGAAGTCTCCTTTTTATTTTTAAATATAACTTTTTTTTGAGAGAAAATATTATAAGGCATAAGGGCGTGGCGCAGTGGTTTGTGTTTTTTGTCGGTAATCTGGGGGCGCGGGTTCAACACCCAACGATCCCTTACTTTTTTAACACTTTTTCTCTTCCTTTTCTTCCTTCCTTTCCCTTTTCTTCTTTCATTTTTTTTTCTTTTTTATTTATTAATTAATTCCTTTTCTTTTATTCTTCTTAATTTATTTTATAGTAAAAAAACACCAAAAATTATTTTATTTCCTTAGGTTATTTATTTTATCTTCCTTTTGTGATATTAAAAAGAAAAACTCAAAAAAAAAAAATTAATTAATTACTTATTATTTATGTCACATTTAAAAAAATGTCAAAATATCTTAGTTTATTTTTTTAAAACAACAAATCTAAAAATGTATTAGTAACGTGTTTTAATATTTCATCATGTGCATTTAATATTTGTGATTTATTTATGATTTATTTTTCCATTTATTCATCATGATTGTAACTTGTTTAATATCATAGTTTTAATCTTTATAGCATTATAATTATTCCCCATTGTAAAGTGTACCCCCCACCCTTGTGTGTAATCTTATTCATATTATTCATGTTAGGATAGAAATTAATACATTGACCTAAAAAGAGCAAAAGCATAAAATCAACTTTTCAAAATAAAAAAGGACTTGGTCAACACCAAGCTTCCATTTTCAAAAACATTGGTCCAGCACCAATTGATCACTATCCAACTTCACCCCATTAACAAAACCTTTTCAAACTTATTCTTGATTCAACATCAAGCCCTTTTAAAACACCCAACTTATAAGTTGATTGCTTCACACATCGCCATCAACCTTTCTGATCATTTTAAAACCCTATCATGAATAAACATTGATAAACATTGAGCGCATTTTCTTAATCAAAACTTTGACCTATGTCATTACACCGTTAAAACTCTTTTCTTAATAAATATAAAAGAAGAGGACTGTTGGAATCTAGCATTCTAGCAGAACCCTCGAATGATTGGTCTCTAGTCTCTCACTTTGGGATAGTCATTCATTCTTTTCTTTTGTCCTTAAAACACTTAATATCAACTTGGACAAATAAGGGCCGTTGAGATCTAGCATCTTGGCGTAACTCTTTGAGCAATTGATTATCATCAATAGCTCGTTGTCCATCAAACAATTTTCATATTAATCTTGAATGAATAAGGATCGTTAGGATCTAGCATTTTGGCATAACTTTTTGAACATTTGATCAAATGTTCGTCATTCACTTAAAACACATCCAACCAATCAAACTATTTTTCTCGCCGTCGTGCGATTAACCCTAAAAACTCTTTTTCATAAATGAGAGATATTGTGTCTTGAGACGACGCAAAACATTGCTTCGTCCACAAACTACTTTGAGTTTATATGAGAGGCGTTTCCCGCGAAAGTTGATTTGTAAATCCATTCTATTGTGATGCAAGCGTCTGTTCCTCACCTATTTTGGGTAAAACAATGTTTTCTGTCGAATGTGACTAAATATTTTTTGCTAAAATCGACCAACAAACGAACTCTTTTTACCCAGAACTACGGACGCTCTGATTTCTCATTTATTAATGAGAATACGTAGGCACAACGACCCTAATCCTTGACGAGCCACCTCCTACCCTTTCCTTTTTCAACCTTTTTCCTTTTTCATTGTAGTCCTTGAACTACGAAGGCTCTGTGTTCCTCATTGCACTATGAGGATACGTAGGCACGAGATTGCGAAGTCTTGTCGAGCCCCCTAGTAATAAAAACCTTTTTAGGTCCTTTCTTTTTAATAATAATCTAAATGCATTTCTCTTCACTCTCTTTCCCACTCAATAAGTATAAGATTAGAAACTAACATAAGCTAGCATTCATTCTGTTCTAGCCAAAAATGGTTAGACCACCAAAAGTGCTAACTCTTATTCTCTTTGGACAAAGAGAGTTATGTTGTATACTCTACTGAGTGTGTTGAGGTGAATATCTGGGGATTTGAGGGCTATACAAGTGTTGTATGTAGCCTCAAGATGAATGTCTTGCTTAACGCTCATGTGGGAGCCCCATTATTTAATCTGTTCTTTAATTCAAGCCATTAAAAGAAGCCTCTTGGACTTCTGGCGTTATGCGACCATCATTGTCGTAACCTTCATCCATGAGTACAAGCATTAAAGCCCTTGATAACGTCTGTATTGATGCACCTCCGTCGTTACAAAAGATGGAGTGACACCTGACGAGCATGTATCCGGATTCGATGCCGTGTAGAGTGAAGTACCTGGCTCTGTGATAACTCGGCATGGTGGGAATTGGGCTCTATGCTCGATCCGGGTTATGCATGAGGCTTGTCTAGCTCTCCTCATTGTACGACTTCTCCTACTACCATTGTCTGGTTCGTGTTCACCCTTATCTGACTACTCAACTCGACACCAAATATATTTGGCATGTACACATTCTACCCTAACTAAATGGTTCCCGTTGAGTACAACGGACGTGAGGGGGTGCTAATACCTCCCCCTTACATAACCGACTCCCGAACTCAGATATTGGTTGCGATGACCATATCCTTGTCTTTCTTTTAGTGGTTTTATTCGATATTTCCCTTTCCTTCTATGGGAATAAATAAGGATCGGTGGCAACTCTTTTAAGTCCATCCCGCGAGCACGCGATTGCGCTTCGCGAGGCCATTCTCATTTTTCGAGGTACGACAATCCCTTTCTTAATAAATGCTACACACTTAAGCATACTTAAACTCTTTTTAAAACCTCTAAAACAGACAAACCTTGTCAAACTTCTTTTTGTGCCTTGGTACACTTTTCTTTAAGAGCCTTTTTTTGAAAGATTAGATATTAGTCTATTCTTGTAGTGATGCAAACCACTATACTTCTATGATATGCTAAAAAATGATTGACATTTTCCACTTGAATGTTGAGATGTACTTGTGAGAAAGTCCAAGTAAAAGTTCTCCATATCAAGATGATGCAAATGCTCATTTCCTCATACTTGTGGGTAGTAAGTTGAGTTTTCCACTCGAATATGACAAAATGTCTTTTCATTTAAAGGTAATCAACAAACAAACCAGCCTTTTTTTTATAAACACAAATTTGTAAGTGGTTCCTATGGAATACCATAGATATGAGGGGTGCTAATACCTTCCCCTTGCATAACCAACTCTCGTATCCAAATTTATCTCTTTTGTTTTGCTTTTGTGGGTTTTGTTCGACCTTTTCCCTTTTTCCATTTGGAAATAGTAAAGTTCAGTGGCGACTCATGCTTTTCGAGTTTAGTTAATCAATAGCTTAATCTCAAATTTTTTCCCTCCGCGACATCTATGTGTCAGTAAGAGCGTCGTACAAGATAGAGTAAGATTTAACCTTCCTTGAGAAATTATTTGGGGACCAAAATTGTATACTCTGGTCGACACACGTGGTCAGCTTTGTAGAAAGGGTGAGAACCATATAGAATTTAGCATAAGCAGGGGGAAATGGGATTAGCTAAGAAATAATCAGTCTTGAACTTTTCCCAGCTCTATATAAACACAAAAGACTTCATTTTGGACATTACAAAGAGAAACAAGTCTATAACCCTCGTCCCCTTTGAGACGGGGTTAACCTCAAAGAGGTGGAATAAGAGGTTCTCAGAGGCCGAACCCATGTCTCCTTAATACTCATATGAGTACTAGAAAACCCTCACGAAGCTCCAAGCACAGGGATGGAGTGGCGATGGAGGGATGCGAAGATGATCCAATAATTCTTTTTCAAATGCAGTTAACGGAAGTTAGACACCTAACTTTTGGAAGATGTGGTCGTAAAAGGGGATGAAACACCCTTCAAACTTTTTGCATATCCGTTTATCCATAGGAATTGTCGAGATCTTCCAATCTGCAGTTGATCCCACCTCAAATAAAGTCACCCTCATGAAAGCCTTTCGGGTATGAGGGGAAAGTGTTCCCAAATACTCAGGGTCTACCAAGGAGTAATCGTTCGCGTTAATAATCGCCATTGTGTTGGCCTGAATGTTAGAGCAAAAGACTCGGTAGCCAAACCTAGAAAGAAGAGGTAAGCAGATTACAATAGAAAGGTAAAAACAAGAGGATCAATGTCATTCAGTTGTTGTTGAGAAAGATGAAAAAGTTGTTGCTTCCAAAGGTCAAGGAGCAGAAGAACCAGAAGAGAAAGTGCAGAAGGAAAGTTTTGATCAAATCCAACAAACTCCATCATCAAAGGAAGTAAATCTCGATGTAGTTCTATTACTTATTTCCATAGGTGATAAAAAGGTTAGAAATGTACTCATAGAATTGGGTGCTAGTGTAAACTTAATATCACTTATAGTAGTGTAAAATATCGGTAACCTTCAAATAGAGACAAACACGACAACATTACTAATGGCTAACAAAACATCTAGGAAACCAGTTAGAATAATTAAAGATGTTATGATTAAAATTGACAAATTCTTATTTCTTGTAGATTTCATGGTGTTGGATATCGAGGAGGCCCAAAAATAACTCTTATCGTAGAAATACCTTTCACGAAGATCGTAAGGATGCTTGCGGACATTAACAAAGGTAAAGTTAAGGTAATGATAAAATATTATGAGGCATGTTTTCATACGATCGGTATGACCTAGTATTAAAATTTCAAGATAAGTATGTTAAATAAAACGCTTGTTGAGAGGCAATCCTACCCATTTTTGAAAACTTCTTAGAATAAATTTCTTTAACAATAAGTGATGGAAAACCAAGTCCCGCCTAGCGAGGTTTTTTTAGCAGCACAAGATCAAAAGCATAATATCTCGCTTAACATGGTAGGAGTCCACTTAGCGAGAAGTCCATTACAAAACATTGGGAAGCAACATCAGAATTAATTTCCCTCATTTAAACCCAACTTTTCACTTTCACTTCACTTCTTTTACATCCAAAAACCCTATTTGATTGTCTGAACCAATGTAATGAAATGAACACTATAATTTAAACTAAAAATTTGACATGTTATGAACTCTAGGTTGCTAGAAATATAAATAAACAAAATCCATCTAGCTTGATTAATGGTTGACTGAACATAATATGTTAGAAGTATATACGACAATAAATTCGCAATAAAAAATAGGACTTGGGTCTTCATGATTCATGTAAAAACATCATGCATAAGAAAGGAAGGGTGGATTTTTGTATATGATCATAATTTAAAAAAAAATTGTTCTTTGTATGTTGTTAATTAAAATTTGTATATGGCTCCAAAATCAACTGCATGAAGTAAAAGACAAGCCAAAGTAGGGTCATATGGATTTCATTATGATGATCACAAATTTACAAGCCTGACACGTGAAGAGTACTATAATGAATTGGAATGCAGAAGTATAGTGCCAAAATGGATGAAGGAGCAGGATAATATAGATGATTATTCTGACATTATACAAGAAATCAACACCAACGATTGAGGTGTTTTTGCACATTCTCTCTAGCAAATTAATATTGATATAATGCGGGAGTTTTACGCAAAAGCCAAACTATCTGATAAATCATAATTTGCAAGATTGTCTTGGGTTAGGGGGGAAATAATTGCATTTGACAAGGATGTCATCCATTCCTACCTATAAGGCACATATGCGAATGATCCAAAGAGATTATACCTTTCTTTTAGACATTTAGCAAAAGGAATCGAGATTATGATAGGATAGTCATATATATATATATATATATATATATATATATATATATATATATATATATATATATATATATATATATATATATTTGCGGAAAAAGAAAATCTTATGAGGTGGGGCGAGATGGGAAGCCCATCCGCTTAAAGAGAGATCATATGTCCATCTAATCTCAAACTTGGATGACCTTCATTCTTCATAAAATCATTCCTAATAGCTATAGATCATCTATAACATTCCACTCTACACAACTTATTTGGTATATCCTTAAGGGGAGACAGGTAGATATTGCCAAGGTAATTTTCAACAAAATCTATAGTATTATGAAGTCATAACAGAAACAAACTTTTGCAACTTTTGCTTTTCTTGTCCTGATCATAGGATTATGCAACCTTTTTAATGTGGATATTCCTTATGTTCCGGACTGGACCAATGGCTAGGCATGGCCCAATCCATTTCTGCTTCCAGAACGGCCCAATTGCCTAAGTCCAGCGGATGTGGGGCAACATTTACCTTTCTGCCCCTCTACCGGGCACATATGGACAGATGAGCATCAAGGTCATTTGCTCCTCCCCGGTATTCCTGCCCGTTACGCACGGCTCCACCATCCGAGAACAGTCATGGTGCCTGTGCTCGGAACTACGCCTTTGCCCGTGGCAACGGCTAGTTTTGGGCATCTCTGCCCGTCATAACAGCTAGTTTTCGGCAGTTACCTATTCTTCAGGAAACGGTTATTCCGCCCCAAAAATAGGGATTGTTGGCCACGCACTGGGGGCATTATAAAACCCCTCTCATTTGAGAGGATCAGGTATTCAAAATCATCCTTAGAAACTCATACTTTTGTACTTGCCTTTCTCTCTTCCGATTCTTACTTTAGCATCGAAGTGCCTTGCAGGTAGAACCCCCTCTCATCTCACACACCCAGTATCACAGACGTTCCTCTTGGCCCACTTCAGATTCTTATCAGCCCTAATGATCAGTGGCGCCGTCTGTGGGAAACTTGTTATCCACGTCTTAACATCCACCTCAGATTAAAAGACCAAAACAAACTCTTTGTCCAAGATTACGATCATGGCTTGCCAAGATCATGTTCAAGATGCTCGCAATCCTTTTTTTCTATCCCGTCAACAAAACTGATGCTGACGGATCTACATCCATCCTCGGAGGAGATGCCCGTCATCTGAGAGACGGAGCTACTGCGTCTCCCTCCCCCACTCGTACTGACCGTGTTAACGACTAGCCCTCACTGGTCCTCTAGTCCGTTCCAGCTCCACCCAACGCCGACTCGGCCATGGTGGCCATTCTCGAAGCAATCAACAAGACCAACCTCTTAATCCTCTAACAAAACGAGAGGATTGGGGCATTGGAAGAGTCTGCCCGACCAAGATTCCCTCAGCCGAGGAAAGACTGACGATGATCCAAAAGTCCACATCCCCGACGGGAAGCTGATCATCGGGTGCGCCAGGAACCATAGTCCCATGCCGTCCGAAAGCGTGACCACATTTCCCCATGAAACCAATATTCCCCAGGCAACAAGAGAACCCGGAGAGATCAACGTTCACCCCCGGTCAGATCGAAGGGTCGGGCACGAACACCATCACCCCGTAGAAGTCGCCGCCATGTCCCCGAGTGAAGCATCCGCTCCCCTTCCTAGACCAGTTCCAGCAGCGACGATGAGCCCCATGGCCCATTCTCTCAGGAGATTTTGGTTACGCGCCTCCCCAAAGGCTTGGAGAAACCACCATCTTTTGGCACTTACGACAGAAGAACAGAACCAGATGAGCACATCGAAAATATCGATGCGCTGCTAGACTATCGTGGCGTCCTGGGCGCCATTAAATGCCGTCTATTCCCTACCATGCTCTGGAAGGGGGCAATGATCTGGTACAAGCAATTGCTCGAGGAGTCCATCACCTTGTGGAAGCAGTTGGGCAGGATGTTTTTTAGACACTTTACGACATCACACCGCCATCCAAAGACCGAAGCCTCCCTTGAGGCCATAATTCAAGGGAAGGATGAGCCTCTCCGGGGATATATATAGAGGTTTAATAAAGAAGTTGTGCAAGTCCCCACCACCGACGGCATGAAGAAATTCCTGCTCGAACGAGGACTTCACCCTCATTCAGAATTTTCTAAAGCTGTTGGCATTGCACCTCCCAGGAGCCTGGACGCCTTCCTCCTCAAGGCGCAGGCGTATATTGTAACATCCCAATTCTACCCATCGAATATTTAATAAAATCAGAGTAATAAAATTCAGCATAAACAGGATGTTACATTTTCAACTTTAAACATCACCTCAATCACATAATACACAGATACATAACACTTTAAAATCAAATGACTTCATTAATCAAGCAGCGGAATTCTTACTTCAATTTAAAAGAGCAACATCTTCGTCTAACTCAAATTAACTTCACATAACAAAGGTTTAATAAAATCAACATAAAATTCAGCAACGGAACAAAACAATAACAACTGCAAATAGCGTTCATTTCCCCCCGAGTGTTACGTATCAGAGCGACGATACCGACTCAAACTAATGAAGGTAAACAACCTTCACTCTGGATTACCTGCAGGATGGCATATAAACCATCACCAACCACAGAAGGGGTGAGATATCAAACCATATAATCGGATATACGATAAATAATACATTAGATCAGATTATAAAATCACCACTTCACAACTTTTTAGGCAACATAAATCAACAACATAACAACCTTGAAATCAATATTAATCCACAACGCAACAACAACTTAAAAAAAATCACATTCAATTAACAACACAACAACAACGATGCAACATGAAATGCGACTCAAAATGCACATGCATGTGGTACCATTGGAGCAGAACTCCCAGCTTAAAAAATTGCCAATTAATAGAGGCATCAACAAGGCATAAGCCTTCTGCTTAATATTTTGCCAATCCAGGCCAGCTTAATATGCTATGCCATGTGACCCAACATGAACATCATAATAACAACACTGATAATTATATCTATAAGCACAACAGCAAATCAGTATTGCCCATAGGCCTACAACTTGGTATCAACATCTCAACAACAACGCCACTTAACAATGACAACGCAACAACAACAATTCGACAGCAACTTATCAACAATACAACACATCAACAACAACTTATCAACAACAACATATTAACAACAATAATTCAACATCAACACAATAAACCAAAATATACAACAGCGATCCGTGATTATTCCGGACAATTCTACTAAAACCGATTAATTATTCTTCTACTAAAATTACTAACAATTCTACTCTGCATTAATATTATTAATATTATTCCGGTACTGTTATTATACATGTGCTGCTAGTTTATTCTTCTACTAATTAATCACTGCTACTGCTATTCAATTATTTCTACATATTCTACTTAATTAATTAGTTCGACTGCTTATTTTTCTACACAGAAATCCTGCTACTAATATGGTTCTGCTATACTACTACAACCTATTTTATTTTGTTTTCTGTCCATACTCTATTGATTCTCATTGCTGCTAAATTTACTAACTCTGTATCTTAACAATCCTGCCAATTTCCAATGTCTCTGTTATTTTTATTTCTAACCTGCTGTTTACTGTGTCAGCTATTACTACCTCCTGCTACTTACTTTCATTTTATTCTACTGCTATATGTATATTTAATCCAACTCATAATTAATATATTGCTTATACACTACCTGTTATTCTTATTATAGTTATTCTATAATTATTATAACAGTCATTATTATAAATAATATTATTTTATTTCTATAATACTTTAAGCTATGCAATGTTAAGCACATATATATGTATTAGAAAACGAGAAGCATGACGGTTGACGTGAAGCATGACGGTCATGACTTATGAAATGCTAAGTGCATACATTAATAATATTATTTTATTACTAATAATTCTTTATTAACCATTATCATAATTCTTTAATATTATTTGGTGACAGTAACCAAATCAAAATCCATTAAACAAGACCAAAAGCAAACAATACAAGGGTGAGTGTGACGGTCGCCTCACAGGGCTGTGACGGTCGTCTCCTTTGTGTGCTGGTCGGCACCTCCAACGAGGCAGTTCTAGAATCCTTCCGATCTTTATATACTGCAACACGATTAATTTTCACATGCTACTAATTTTCACAGACTGTTAAATTTCACAGCAACACTAATCCACACAATAGCAGCAATTTCATACAATTCTAATCCCACATATCACCCATCATATTCCCGATTATAAGGTTAGAACCCCACCCTTACCTTGGATTGAAGGTCGCTCTAAATTTCCGGTCGGAATCTTGCTCTAGCAGCCTCTCCGAAGTCTCTCTCAAACCCTTGCTCCACTTTTTGTAACTTCCACGTTTCTCTTTTCTTCACAGAACCCTCGTTTCCTCTTCCTATTTCTAACTGCCACTCTTTCTTTTAATTCCTATTCTGATAACTAACACCCATTATAAAATAATACTATACTCTTATTGGGCTTACGTTCTTACACCCCCTTTTCTACTACTTCCAACCAAATAAATATGCCCAATTAATATAGTCTAGTATTATTCTATTTTCTACCACCTAATTCAACTAAACAACTCCACAACAATTAACACAACTGAAATTGATATCACACAACTTCAACAATTAAAACGGGAAATATTCAAAACTATTTAATTAAATAAATAATTAAATAATTGGGCGTTACATATATTCAGTACGAGGAAAAGGAAGCGGCCAGCCCCACCCGGGCCTTACGCCATCAAGAAAATGTTCGAGCCTCCAAAGGCGATGAACCCTCGACATCCCGTCGAAGGGAGAGAAGACGCGAAGATCGTCCCCGGGAATCCCGGGACAATAAAGGGACCTCCGTGCATTTCCATGATTACACTCCCCTTACTGTCTCCAGGTAATAGATTCTCTCTGAATGTGCTAACTCGGAGTTTAAACAGGCAGGGGTTTGATTCCCTAAGCAGGTACCGGCCAAGCCGAATGCTGATAAATTGAAATACTGTCGTTTCCACAAGAGTCACGACCATACCACTGAAGACTGCATACACCTGAAGGATGCCATAGAAATACTGATCAGGGATGGCCACCTGAAGCAGTTTACAAAGAAGAAGGATGCTCCCCGGCAAGATGCCCAGGAGTCAAAGAAAGTCGAGAAAGAGGTGCCTTCCTCAGAAGAAACCAACCTCTAACTCGCCATGAGTATATCACGACTGGAGGATTTCTATGTTCCCGAGGAGCTTAGCGCTCCCGTATATTTCGCAACCCATAGTCCATGGGAGACTTTCCCCTCTACAATGGTCATCTCCAGAAGGGGGTGCAACAAAGTCACCGTGGACTCCGTGAAAAGAAAGTTCGAGCACCCGCTCAGCACGAGCTCTAACAAAGTTACAATGCTCAACAAGGCCCAAAAAGGATCAGTCCCCATCTCTTTCAACAGGAAAGAGCTCCTCGGAGGGGCCCTGAACTCAAGTATTCCGCTGCTCGTAAGAGCCCAAATGGAAAATTTTGATGTTCGCAGGATCTTAGTCGACCAAGGCAGCTCGGTCGACATTATCTACTCACGGTTGTTCTCAACCCTCCAACTAGATAAATCGCACCTCACTCCTTACGTGGGTTCTGATCTACAGGGTTTCAACGGGTCGGTCACGAAACCCTGGGGGTACGTCGAGTTTATCGTGACCTTTGGATCTGCAAAGACAACCAGATCTATTAAGGTTCAGTTCCTAGTAATTGACTGCCTGTCTCTCTATCAGTACATATTCGAGCGACCAACCTTGGCCGAATTAGTGGTCGTGCCATCAACTGTCCATCTCAAAATGAAGTACTACACTTCGAAGGGTATGGTCGCCACCTTACACGGGGACAGTGAGGACGCGTAGAGATGCTTCGAAGTGGGCACCAAGGGACTCAACACCATCACTGCCAAGCCAAAGACGTCCAGCAAGCCAACCTTGCCAAACACCTCTGAGGAAGCCAAGCCACTGCCACGCGTCGACTCCATCGACCTCAACAACCGCTTCTCCGAAGATGATCAGAAGGAGGACCAGGCTTGCCCGAGCACCTCATCCTCCTTGACCAGCACCAGCAACAGCTCCCATCAGATGCGTCCAATTCTGGATGGCGAGTTCGAACTCGTCCTTCTCGGTGATGATCCTCAACGAGGAGTAAAGATAGGGATCGGCCTCCCCTACATTGCCAAGAAACAACTCAAAGCTTGCCTCCAAGAAAACGCAGACTTGTTCGCCTGAAGTGCAACGGAAATGCCCAGCTTAGATCCTGCGGTCGCCTGCCATCAACTCATAATTGACCCCGCCGTCAAAGCAGTAGTACAACGTAGGAGAAAGCAGTCTCCAGAGAAAATAGAGGTTGTAGAACAATCTGTAAAAGACCTCCTCGAGGCAAACTTTATTTCGGAAACCAAGTACACCACTTGGCAGTCCAACATTGTACTCGTCAAAAAATCTAATGGAAAGTGGCGTATGTGTGTTGATTATATTGATCTCAATAAGGCATGCCTAAAAGATGCCTACCCCTCCCCAATATTGATAAACTTGTTGATAACTCTACCAGTTTTAAACTATTATCATTCATGGACGCCTATTCGGGTTACAATAAAATACCAATGGCGAAAAGTGATAAAAATACACGGCCTTCATGACCGAGTCGGGCAATTATTACTATAACATAATGCTCTTCGGCTTGAAGAACGCAGGTGCGACCTACCAAAGGATGATGAACAAGGTCTTCCTGGGAGAAATCAACGACATGCTCGAAGTCTATATGGACGATATGATCGTGAAATCCCATGAGGAAACCGATCACACGACCCATTTAAGAAAGGACTTCGAACAGGCCAGGAAATATCGGATGCATTTCAACCCAGAGAAATGCACGTTCGGGGTACGGGCGGGCAAGTTCCTCAGCTTCTATCTGACAGAACGAGGAATCGAGGCCAACCCCGACAAGTACAGGGCATTCTACGAATTTCCAACGCCTAACTCGAAAAAGTCCATCCAATCCCTCAACGAGATAATCGCTTCTCTGTCTCGTTTCATGGCCAAGTCTGCCCAGCATGCCCTGTCCTTCTTCAAACTCCTCCGCAAGGAGGCAGCATTTGAATGGATGGAGGAATGCAATCAGGATCTCCTCCATCTGAGACGGGCACTGTCAGAACCGCTAGTCCTCTCTCAGCCAGATAACGGCGAAACTTTGTACCTCTATCTCGCCGTAGCAACCGAGGCCGTTAGCGCCGCCCACATCCGTGAAACACGGCAAAAGCCTATATACTTCACAAGAAAAGAATTGCAGGGACCAGAGCTGAGATACCAACAAATAGAGAAGGTAGCTCTGCACCCTCATTAACGTTGCGCGAAGACTGAGGCACTACTTCCTGGGCCACACTTTCGTGGTCCGGACAGATCAACCCGTGAAGTAACTGCTAGGATGACCAGATATGGCCGGCAGAATGCTCAAATGGTCATTGGAGATATCCGAGTTTGACAGTCAGTATGAAAGCAGAAAGGCATTCAAGGCCCAGGCGTTGGCCGATTTCATCGCAGAAATGACGTTCGAAGATTCCCCCACCTGCGGGGCGCGCAGGTGGGCCATTTTTGTCGACGGAGCATCCAGCTCAGCAGAAAGCGGGGCAAGTATCATCTTGGAGAATGACGAGGGAATCATCGTCGAGGTATCACTCACTTTATCCTTCCCCACATCCAATAACCAAGCTGAGTACGAAGCTTTCCTCGCTGGTCTGCACTTGGTCGAAGACCTCGGGGCAGAAGACCTCTGCGCTTGGTCTGCACAGATTCACAACTCGTAGCCCTTCAAGTTTGAGGAGAATACCAGGCCAAAAACGACAACCTATCCGAATACTTGTCCCTGGTCAAAGAAAAAATGAGGAAGTTTGCTACAGTAGAAGTAAAGCATGTTCCCCGCGAACATAACGTCAGAGCAGACATGTTGTCCAAACTGGCGAGCACGAAGAAAAAGGGCGGGAACAAGTCCCTCATCCAGGAGGTGCTTCCTCGACCCAGCATCGAGAAGACCCCCACGATCCTCGACGTGCAAGTCTTCGGTGATAGCTACTGCTGGATGGCCCCCGTTTATAACTACCTCGCAAGGGACAAACTTCCGTCCGACCCAAAGAGGCCAGCACAGTCAGGCACAAAGCCTGCTCCTACGTCCTGGTCAAAGACAAGCTCTACAGGCGAGGGTTCTCCATTCCTTTACTCAAATGCACCGAGGAAGAGATGGTCACCCATGTCTTGCGCGAGATCCACGAAGGAATCAACGCCCAACATCTCGGGGGAAGATCCCTCGCCCGAAAATCCCTTCGAGCAGGGTACTACTGGCCAACCATGCAGCAGGATGCAAAGAGCACGTGAAGAAATGTGACAAATGCCAACGGAACGGGGACATGCACCTGGCTCCACCGAACAAGCTCAAAGTTATGTCCTCCCTGTGGCCATTCGCATGGTGGGGCCTAGACATCCTGGGGCCATTCGTAGTAGGGTCAAACCAAAATAAGTACTTAATAGTAGGCGTTGACTACTTCACAAAGTGGATAGAAGCGGAGGCTCTGGCCAAAATAACGGCCCTCAACACACTTCGTTTCTACAAACGGAACATTCTTGCACGCTTTGGCATTCCCCAAGCAATAGTCAAAGATAATAGGACATAGTTCACGGACAAGAAGTTCCAGGATTTCGTCGCTCAACTGGGCACGAAACAACACTTCGCATCCGTCGAACACCCCCAGACTAATGGCTAAGCCGAAGCAGCAAATCGGGTAATCCTACGAGGCCTCAAGCGGAGGCTAGACGAAACAAAGAAAGCTTGGGTCGAAGAGTTGCACATCGTCCTATGGGCGTACCGCACAACTCCCCACTCATCAACCAGGGAAACTCCCTTTCGCCGGGTCTACGGGACCGAGGCAGTGATCCCCATCGAGATACACGTACCATCCAGGCGGACTGAATCACCCCTGGATGAAGGAACAAACAACGAGGCACTAAGGGAAGAGCTCAACCTCGTCGAAGAGGTCCGGCCAGGAGCATCTCTCCTTGAAGCCTCATTAAAGCAGAAAATCACAATCAGGCACAATGCCAAAGTGATACGGCGAGAATTCCAAGTGGGCAGCCTTGTCTTGAGAAGGAACCACAAACTCGCCGCTAACTGGGAAGGACCCTATCGCGTCCGAGCAAAAATGGAAAATAGGGCCTACTACTTAGAACACCTCAACGGGGAAGAGCTTGCTCGACCATGGAACGCCGAAAAGCTAAAATAATACTATAGTTAAGGCCCTAATTATTGGTCTGCTTCGTCAAAGCAATGAATACAACATCCCGACTATGATGCGTGCCCAGGTACAAGTGACGCATACCAGCCAAGGCAGGATCCCGCTCAGGATCGAGCCGAATCTCTGCCCGACAGCGGTTCCTTAACCGAGCCTGCCGTCGTCAAAGTACCATGATAGGCAGAACACTCAGCTCGCGATGGGAAGTTCACACCGCGAACTCGGGCCTCAAATGCGACCTGAGCTCCGTTATCATGCCCGGAACTTCCCTAGGTCGTTCGACCAGTCCCCCTCACTACCGAACACATCTAAGTCGAGCAATTCCCTAAAGCAATAAATGAATCAAAGTCATCCCTATTACGGGCACCCATACGTATTGAGCAAAAATATAACACTTAGCAAAAATAAATAGCAAATAAAGTCATGCGCGAATATACAAAACCGGTCAGGACGGCCAGATACATACATATCAAAATAATTAAGTGGCAACAAGGACCACAATTGTACGTATTACAAAACAAAGGGGCCACGCCCCATACCAAACAACAATAAGATTCACTACTACAAAACACTAAAACAACAACGCCAGGTTTACAACAGATTCGTATCCCACCGTTGTAATAGGTTAAAATTTTTGCAGCTGATTTATAACGCCATATTTAACGACCGTCGTATTAAAAAACAGTTGTAATACATGGTGTGTAACAAGCTTCGATTCCCAACAACTACATTTTTTCCATATTTTTAGATTTTAAACATATATTTTATTTCTTTTGTTAGTGTTACGGGGATTTAACCTCAAAACTTAAAACTCATCTTTGTTTTTCCATTTTTATGTGCAAGAGAATATATAAAAATAAAAGAAAACTTCTTTAAAAATAAAATTGAAAGAGATGAGTATATATAAAAGAAAATTTTATTAAGATTCCATAGAGTACATTGATAATCATATATTACATATATTTATCAATGTCAGAGCCCATAGCTGCAAATGCATCTTCATAATCCAGGACTCTCTCCTCACTTGCCTCATCGGAATCATAATAAATAGTCCTCCTTTTCGTCTTTTTCTTCTTCTTCTTCAGCTTCTTGATCTTCTTCTTCTTCTTCTCCTTCCTTAGCCTTAACGCATCCCTGACGTTGGCCGCTGGTTGGACCTCCTCATTTGGCGGCCAACGTTGTTCATTTGTGCCCTCATTGGGGATGTTTCTAGCATTCTCATTTGTAGAACTCATTGTTACGAAGAATATATTATGAAGAAATGTAAAATTGTCTATTTATAGATGAGATTGAAGATGAAAAGTCTGATAGTTTAATGCTTGCAATGATGATAACTTGTAAATGGTTGATATTCTGGAACGATATTTTTTGAAAAACGGAGAAAATTTTAAATTATTATTATACTTGGCCAGAGTGTTCTTTACTCCAGGAAGAACAAGGGTTATAATATTACAACAGTTAATAATAATAACCGTAGCGATACCTCTTATACTTGGTACAAGGTTCGACTCCAGGCAACAACATTTTTCTATTTTACGTAATTATAGAAAAATGTTGTTGCCTGGAGTCGAACCTTGTACCAAGTATAAGGGGTATCGCTATGGTTAATATAACTAACCGTTGTCATATTATTAAAATAATATATACTTATCATTACGGTTATTTTAGAAAACCGTTGTGAAATATTTACCTATATAAGGGAATTAACTTTCTATTATTGACAGTAGCGCCGTTTCCTTCACAGGGAAACCCTAGCACCCATTTTTGGCAGCAAACTTCATCTTTTTATAGAATCCGCGAAAAGAAATACAAGAAGTATGAAGCTTTTGATTTAAGCTTCTTCCTCCTTGTATTTCTTCTTGCAGAATCTAAAACTAGATGAACATGGTGATGATGCTGGCGGTAGTAAGCGTAATGTACATATTGTTTATGAAAAATAAGGTATTCTTCTACTTCAATCTTTTTGTTAGATAGTTCCCATTATCTCGTTTACTTCATGTTGTTTTTGTTGATTGTTCTCATTTTGTGCAGATTCGACTTCAATGTTTCACAAGCAAGGTGAACTTCATTGTAATGGTACAGTCCCACTTATTAGGGTTTTGTTTCAACTTTTGGTTGTTTTGTTTTGAATACTAACTAATTTTCTTCATTGCTTCCCACTTTTTAGGGTTTGTTTCACATGGTGATGATGATGGTGGTACATATCTATATGAATTCATTCTGATAAGGTACATATATATGAATTCATTCTGATATTCTATATGAAATTTAGTTTATTATATACTATGTATATTGTTTGTTTCACTATCCATTTATTGAAAGTGCAATCAGTTAAATTGATATAGAACATTAGTTTATTATATACTATGTATATTGTATATAGTTAAATTGAATACTAACTAGGAAGCATAGGGTTGAAGCCCGTGGAGGTGATTTATGTTCACCTTTCACAAAAACAGCAAGGAAGGATGCATCTCTCTTGACCCTAAGAGTGAATCCAATCTGTTTGAAGATTTGTTGAGGTAAAGAAGACTTGTTCAGAGAAAGTCTTAGTTACTTGAGTCAAGAGTGGCAGCCTTGGTATCTCAACATTGTCATTGAAAAAGATACTTGCAACATGACTGAATACTTTATAAGTGTTCATGACATGATCTGGTGGAGCTCAGCTACAGCAGTGAAGAAGGGTTATTGTATAAGGATTTAAGATTAATTGCTATTTATGAAATCCACAAGTATTTAATTAATTATCCTTGAGATTCAAGAGTGGGGATGTTCTGTCAGATGTTCTGACATCTTTTCATCAGAGGTTTGAAGAATCATGGGAGGGGTTCTACATTCGTTCACAAGTTGCCTAGGTGTTAACCTGGGATTATTACTTAGCATCTGTTCCTAGAAAGTATTGTGGATGACTTGTCCAGACGGTGGCGCTGTTGAAGATGAAGATGGAAAACTATGAAGACATCATAATCTTGATGGTTACAACTTGGATCGGTTTATTTCTGATCTAAGTGGTTTGCACCATTGGTGTTTGCTCTGGTTGTGAAGGTCGAGGATATGTGGCTGTTATCTCTGGTTTTTTACAGACGGCTCTACTAAGGGAAGTGGCATTCTTTGGTATAGCTATGGGGTAGTATCGAACTACTTATCTTCTGAAGATTCATATGTGGTAGGTTTGAAGTCTTTGGAGTTTATGAGCAGGATGAAGGTTGTCTACTCAAACTTGATTATTGAATCAAGTCTATGAGAGCATGGAAATCTGTTTCTGCAAAGGGAGGAGGTTCTTCTGAGTGGCAGAAGGAAGAGCTAAATTCTACAGTTGGATGTCATAATGTTCTGACATCTAGCTTAACATCAGAAGTCTCAGTTGGTGATGTGGCACATCAGCTTATGATAGGGTGATCTACAGGAATGAACAATAGGATGTTTCAAAAGATCATTCTCTTAGCAGTTTGCGGGAGCTGCAGGAAGGAGAAGATGTTACATGACCATGGCTTAGGGAGTCTAAGTGTGTTTGCTATTGAGTAATTGGAACATGTGACTTGAAGGTCTAGTTTCCTTGGTGGATCAGGATATCTCTGTGAGAGTTCTGACAAACGTGAAAAAGATCAAAATGTGGCATTTGGTTGTTTTCATATGAGGATTCATGAATGAGATGATCAAACTGTGGCATTTGGTTGATCTCAGAAGTGGATTCGAAGAATCAAGATAATTAGAGTGTGGCAGCTGGTTATTATTGAAAATTGTCTTGGAACAAGTTACTCTTGGGCAGAAGGGTGATGAGTTGAAGACTCAAGGAGATTATTCTTCTTGAAGGTGGATGAGAGTTTATTTCTCTAGTTTTTTGGATTACTATGCTATAGTAAGTCCAGTTGGTGGAGCATGTCAAGAATCATGGTGATGATGTCATGGTGTGTGGCAGATGTTCTAACTTGTGTTGGGACATTATCTGGTTGGATATCCTTGGTGAAGGATGATTATGCTCTGGTTCAGAAGCTTGGTGTCTACTTTCTGCCTTGGATGGAGAATGTAGAGAAGACTGAAGCAGATCAGGTATTGATTGCTTGAAAGTCTGAAGGTGAAGATACTCATTAACTGATCAGGAGTATTCCAAATTATCATACGGGAGAATGATAGGGAATGTTTGCCTTTGGAGAGTTGGGTGAGAGAATACTGTTCCTGTGTTCTTGTGATCTTCTGTGATGTGATGTGTTTTTGTTCTGGTTGTTTCTGGTCCCTTGGCTTAAGAGAGAGCTTGGAGATTCTGTTTTTATTTGGAATGTGGTGTTTTTCTTAGTGCAGATGGATTCTGTTCATGATGTCAAGACTGATGTCTTAACATCTGCTGACAGAACATTCTGTTTAGAATGTTATGGTCTTTGTCTCCAGAGAACACAAGCTTCTATCTGATTTATGTACTATTGTGATACATGGTTTGCTTAAGGGTCAAGCAGTAGGTGAATGTGTTCAGCAGGTGTGTTGAACAGAGGGTGCGCTCTTGAAGACATGAAGATGCGTCTTGTGTTTTCCATTCATTTTGGGTGTTCCTCTTGCAATGGAGCATTGGTTATCCATGTCAGGGAGAGTACTGTATACTGTCACATTGTACAAGCTTCTGAGTTGGATGTGTTCTGCTACTGACTTGCTTGCTGTTGGTTGATTGTCCTTAGATGCATAATTGCTTGATTTGGTATATTATGACTAAAAAGGGGGAGAAGTAAGAAGTAGTAGTGTTCCTTGGTTGTTTCCTTGAGGGGGAGCTAGTTGTGTTATTCCAAGGTTGTATGGATATTGCTCTGGTGTGCTATTGCTTTGTCAAATATGGCTAAAAAGGGGGAGAGAGTGTGATTGCATGATGTGCTGATATCTGATGTCCCATATGATGTTCTAACATTTATTTGTGATTGCTAGTGTGAGTGGTGAGCTAGTTGGTAAATGTTATTGTGAAGTTGCTGCTGTGTGTGGTTGTGTATGTGTGCAGATGAAGATTGAGTGCTGATTTGCTTGTGTAGGTGTTACAGTGCTGATAATTGTTTTATCTGCTACTGATGTGTGTGACTATCTTCTGCTGCTGATATATTTGATATGATATTATGGTTTTAGCCAAAATTTGCCAAAGGGGGAGTTTGTTAGTTCTGCAGCTATGCAGTATTTGTGTTGGCTAAATTTTGTTAAAACCTATATGATAGCTTTATGTCACTAAAGTTGTTTTAACATGCTGTTTTGTGTATCTGCCATAATAGTTTAGTTGCAGGTTGTGAAAATGTCAAGGAGGATGTCTTGACATGCCGTTCTGCACTAACTAGTTATGTTCAGTATCTGTCATATTAGATTAGTTGCAGGTTTTGGAGATGTCAAGTGTGATGTCCTGACATGTTGTACTGCACTAAGCTGGTATGAGTGCATGGTTGTTTTAAGGTGTTGCTGTGTTGCTGTCATGTGATGGTTAATCAAGATGTTCTAACTTACTGCATTCAACATGTCGAATAAAGATGTCCCATCCTGGATCATAGTACATCGCGCCTGTGCTGAGCTGACAGTTAAATTCTATTATGATTTAACAGATGCAGAATATTTTGGGAATATTATGTTACTCTTTGTGGAGCTGTTTTGTTTGGTCTGGAAGATGCAAGTCAGAATCAAGAAGAATAATGACTCTCTAAATTATGGAGATAATTTAGGAAAGATTTGATTGAAGACCTATTTTGGTGCAAAATTTATTGCAGAAGTTATTGCAGATTTTGGTGCAGATTTTTAACACCAGTTTTATTGTGATTTGAAGCCCAAATCCAGTTGGGATGTAGGTTATAAATAGGAGTGTTTGTAACCTGATTTAACAACGATTCCAAGATGTAAAATTATTAGGGTTTCGTTATTGTGAACCACTCTCTAGGAGAGTTGGTATGTGTGAACCACCCGGTTTGTGGGTTGGTCATTGTGTGTATCTCGAAGCCTGTAGGTAAGAGATGTATTGTTCTTGGAGGAAGCTTTTAAGCAACTTCAAGATGGTGTTCTTGGTCAAGAGTCTTGGCTGAGTATTAGCATATGAGGGAATCTTCTATGCTTATGTGTTTGAAGAATTGTTGGAAATCAAGTTGTTGATGCAGTGGCTGAGATGTTGACTGCTAGATATCATTGCAATGATTGGAAGGGAGATGAAGTCTCTTACTTAGGGAGGACTTAGGTAGAAGGGTCATTGGGTAGGTATTAAGTGAGAAGTTGTAAACAGGGGAGTTTAGCTTCGAATTGATACTGCTAATAGTGAACTTCATTCCTGGCTTGGTATGCCCCCAGATGTAGGTTGTTAGACCGAACTGGGTGAACAAATCCTGTGTGTTGTTTATGTTTTTCAGTACTATTTTTATATGTCCATACCTTGGCGTGTTCATGTCAGACCAGATGTCGAATGATATGTTATAGGACATCTGAATACTGCACATGTACCAGAATTTCAATTACATCAAATATGGCACGCAGGCCAGATACATTACAACAACAAAAGAGGATATCATTCCTCCATCTGCTCAGTCTGATCAGGGTTAGGCTGCGGTGGCTGAGTCTCCTCATTCAGAAGACGGGCATGCTCATCGCCGATATTGAAGAAGTCTGGAGTAACTATCTTGCCATCCTCAACATGGCCTAGAAAATTAATACCCTCCGTGGATATCTGGACCTCTGGATTCACCAGCTTGAGTTGGGCCACGACATTGTTGAATGACTCCTCCCCGATGATGTACACATCTTCCTCCACCCGTGCTATATGAGGAATCAGCTCAGCCCTAGTTTTTAGCGCCTTCACCTCCTCAGGCTCGTCTTCTGCCGGGGCAGCCGCAGATCTCATATGCTCGACTAGGTCCTCGGCAGCCCTCTTCTCAGCAACCGGGGTATCATTCTCCCCTTTCAGCCTAACAGCCTCCTTGTCAGACTTCTTCCACGCGTCATTAGCAGCCTTGGCCTCCTCCTTGGCCTTCTTCACTTTTTCCTCCAGAGCAGATATCGCCGCCTGGGCTTTCTTTAGTTCAGATTTAGAGGAGGAGTCTTCCTCGGCGTAGACCGCCGCCATCTCCAGGACCCGGACCAACGCAGAGGCGTCTTGCGCCAGCATTGCCCTCTTGCTCGGGCGATCCATACCTTCAAGCTTGAGGGACTCTGCGCGAGGAACCGTTAGGGATGTCCCCTAAAAAAACTTCCTGTCGTGAAGGCAAGGGGGAAGTTCAAACTTTTCCTTCTCTACCGCCCGACTAAGATCCACCAGCTCGCTCGGTCTGGTCTGCTTAAACCTTAAGGCCCCGGGCACTGGAGATCCCTGTACAGGAGAAGGGACAGGCGAAGAACTCCCCACAGCCAGTTGAGGAGGAGGCGCCTACTGAGTAAACCGAGACTTCGAGTTGGCCGCACCTGGTTTGCCCCTCGCCAGGGCATTCTTCAGCATCCTCTCATGAGCAGAAGGCATCTCACCTGCAAAAACATAACAAACGCATTAGCCACCGAGGAAGTTATAATTCGGACAAGCTAAAAAAGTAAAAACTACCAAGCAACTTAAGGGCGTCAGCATGGGTCTTGCATTCCAGAAGCGCTTTTGTATTAACGTAGCGGTGCTCCACTCTTTGCCCACCATCGTCATCATAGATCGGGTCCCCCTTTTTTGTCCAGCACTCCGCGAGCTTAAAAATGTTGACGTATTTGACCAACGCCTCATAACTAGCTGTGTCTTGCTCGTCCAGCATCTCCGGTTGGGCAAGGTAATGGTCGGTACCCCGAGTAAAATGGCTCCCGCTCCAACAAATGGGGAACTTAAACACCATGTCCGCTGATAACACTATTTTAGTGTGTTACTTTGACCCGTTTTATGTGGCATTTTTAGTTTAGGATTTATTAATTTGATGTGAATTTAGCTTATTTCAGCTTGTTTTAGCTTTAAGCACACTAGGTGCTTCTTTTATGGTTTTCAATGTGTTTTTGTCTAAAAGGAAGTCAGTTGATGGCAAGTTGAGGCGTGACCCTGAGAGATGGATTCTGGAGCAGAATGGAAAGCTGAAGAAAAGGAAGTAGTTGATAAATTAATCAATTATTTCATCAGGGAAATTGGAAGAGGAAGTTACTAGGGCTCACGTGGCATTATTTTGAAAAGCAATGGAGCAAGAGAAATTTGATAAGATCAAGGAAGCTAGAAGACAAATGGTAGTACGGTGGGGACCACACTGCAAAAAGAGCGCCCAGCACCAAGCCACCAGCCGTCCGCGCTGCTCCACCACTCTGCCACAGCCGCCTGCAAAAGTAACTTTGTCTCCCACCATGATCCAAGAAAGTAGCAACTCTCACTTCCACCCACCTCTATATAAAGAAGACATGCACATTGAGAAAAAGAGAGCTGGAGATTTTACACACAGCAAAATAGTTTTTATTTCAGTTGTAGTTTTAGTTTATTTTCATTCTACGAGTTAGAGTATTGGTAGAGGGTCTTCTATTCTCATCCAGTCCTGTACACTCTGCTGAAAGCTTCGTGACTGGAGAGTGTTATTGCTATTTACTCAACGCAAGAGATTTCCAAGTTACTATTAGGTTGCATTTCTTTACTTCACTTTGTAAGAAGATGTTTCCTGTTAGTTTCACTTCAGTAGTTTGTACTCAGCTCACTATGAGCTAAACCCTTGTTTGATGAGTCTAATGAAGTTTGTATAAACGTTGTTTTTTATGTTGAAATAATGTGATGTTTAGTGTCTTATTTTGTTATGTTTTTTTATGCTATATACTTGATTCTTAGAGTGATCAACTAGGAAAAAGGTAAAAGCTTGTTGTTGAGAGAGATCCAACAAACAAGTGGATTTCATAACAAAAGTGGTTAAGAAAGTAGGATAGAGATATTCATTTAATTCAACTTGCTTAGAGATAAGAAGTTGAGACCATAAAGAATTTCAGAATTAAAACCAGACGTATTTTAAGGTTACAAGTGAGACTTACAGATTTGTTCCCTTGCCTTAGTTATGCATATTTTTGATGTTGTAGAGATACACCACTAGATCACGTTCTGACCTTTTGAGGCACGACACTTCACATCATACAAGCATTTCAGCAATAACTATACTAATGGATTTAGCTCATCAACTATTATCTCTGATATTTTAATTCCTCTTTAGTTGTCAATGTTATTTTAGTTAACAGTGTGTTACTCTGGTTCTTTATTATCATTATTTTGTTACCTTGCTCATACTTTCTCTTAAACAAAGAAATTAATACTTGTAGTTCAAAGCTTTCATCACTTCCTTGTGGGTTCGACCTTTACTTTATCACTTGCTGCATTATCAAGCATGTATACTTGCATGTGACACCTTTGCTTTAAAACCATTGAAAAGAAAAGCATTACATATAAAGCATACAACAAGTATCTTGACAACAAGTTTTTGGCGCCATTGCCAGGGAAGTGTATAAAAGTTTGAATTGTTGTATTTATTTTTGTTTAAGATTGTATTTAAGCCTTTAACGTTTGCTGTGATTTGGTGTTACGACAGGCTTAAGCTATTGCATGCGTAAGTCATTACAACCAGTTTACAGTGGTTATCCTAAACCTAAAAGAATTCTCAGCGCACGAAGGAGATATTTACATACTCAGCAAATATCTGGAGATTCCTCAACTTCGGTCGTGGCTGAGTCTGAAGGAGTAGTGCACGAGGAAGATACAAATGAGGAAAGTTCATCGTCTTCTTCAGACGAGTCACTGTACGAGGCGAACATGGCGGAGCCAGATATCATTAGCATTGCCAATGACCGAGCATGCAACATAAGGGACTACGCTGTCTTTGATCCTAATGCTATGAATACTGGCATTGCTAGACTAGCCATCACAGCACCACAGTTCGAGTTCAAGCCTATGATGTTCCAGATATTGCAAGCTACTGGTCAATATTCAGGCTCTCCTCATGACGATCCACATCTGCATCTAAAACAATTTATGGATGTTGCTGACAACTTCAAGATCCTTGACGTTCCTGTGGATACCTTTAGGATAAGGTTGTTTCCGTACTCTCTAAGGGATAGAGCTAAGAGCTGGATTAATTCTTTGGAACCAAATTACATCACTACATGGAACGCTTTGGCAGAAAAGTTTCTGGCCAAGTATTTTCCTCCTTCCAAGAATGCAATGATGAGAAATGAGATCACATCATTTTGGCAAGGAGATGATGAATCGTTGTTTGATGCATGGGAAAGATTTAAGGAGCTGTTGAGACAATGTCCTCATCATGGGATCCCCATCTGCATGTAACTTGAGACTTTCTACAATGGATTAATTCCATCCTCAAGGAATATGTTAGATGCATCCAGTGGTGGAGATCTTTTGTCTAAATCCTATGATGATGGGTACAAGTTGATTGATAGCATTACGACCAACACTTATCAATGGCCAGTCACTAGGGCCACTGCAAGTTCAACTCAAAAGAAACCTGCTGGAGTTCATGAAGTCACTGAGACCACAGCTCTTGCTGCTCAAGTGGCTCAGATCCACCAAATGATGAAGAATCTGATGAGTCATGAAGTGACAAAGCCAGAACCAGTTAAGGTGGTTACTGACGCTACTGAGGTTGCATGTGTCTACTATGGAGGACCACACTTGTTTGAAGAATGTTCTACAAATCCTATTTCTGTTAACTATGTTGGCAATCCCAACAACAACAACAACAAATACAATAATCTATACAACAACACTTACAACCCAGGATGGCGCAACCATCCCAATTTTTCTTGGAGTAACAATCAAAGTCAACTGAAGCCTCAAGCAACAACACCACAAGTCCCACCTGGTTTTTCTAACCCTAACTATGCTGGGGTTAATCAAGGAAACAACCATTTGGAGAATGTTCTTAAGTCCTTTATTCAAGAAGCAAAGAATCAATTTCAAGCGCAAGGGGTGAGTATCAAGAACTTGGAAAATCAAGTAGGGCAAATTTCCACTACTTTGAGTTCAAGAAACTTGGGAACTTTCCCTAGCTCTACTGAGACTCCAACTACACAAGCTGGAGTGAATAATGTCGAAACATGCCAAGCCCTCAAACTCAGAAATGGCAAAGAAATTAAAGAAGCCGTTACAAAGAGCAAAGAGTTATGCACTGATTTGTCTAAGCCAAACAGTTCTGGAGGAAGAGACAAAGATGATGGAGAACCCTCTTCATCTGGGCAATAGAAGCACAAAGATGATGTACCTATGTCGCTCCCGGGATTTTCATCCTAGTACAAACGCGAAAGTGGCACCGAACAGAGTCGCCAGCAATGTGTATTTAGCCCAATAGAGGGAAATGAAACACTGCGTAAACCTGAGAGGAAGGAAAGAACATGGTCTTGCGACCAAGAGAAAGGGTAAGGGAGTCAGTTACGCGAGAAGAAGGTATTAGCACCCTCTCGTGTCCATCGTACCCGATGGGATCCACGCTTGCTTGTTTCAATCAAAGGGTGTAAGGAAAGATGCTGGAAAAAGAACTGGAAAAGGAAAAGGAAAAAGAAATGTAGGGAAAATAAAAGAAGTGCTCGAATGGGCCCTACCCCACTGCCTACGTATCTCATCGGGAGCATGAGAATCAGAGCGACGTAGTTCCCCTCACTAGGGATGGATGTGTGTGTTTTTTAAGGAACGAACAACGTTCTAGCTCAGGTGTTGCAGGCTCGCTGGTCCGAGTGCGTTACCATCTTGCAAGAGAACGAGTAGGAGCGCGTTCGTGCGTTGAGAATGAATGAGATGAGAAAAGAATTCCCGAAGGAAAGACGTTATTGTTTGTTTTTGACTTTTAGAAGTTTTTTCATTTGTTTGCATATGATAGTGTATCTGAATCTTAGTCATTGGAATGTGTACATTCTCACATTCCAAGATGGAATGGGTAAGAAAGCACACTAAGAGTGAAGAAGACCCCCACACTTAGTTCCAATTGTTAAGGTTCAAGCACACTAGCATACTTGTATTTATTAAGTGTTTTTGTTGATTAAGAAATGAAGAAGTGTTTTTTATTTGTACCTTTAACAAGTATTGCATTTAAGTCCCTCATACAAGATCAAATGTCTAACACATTGACCCAAGATGGGCTATATGCTACACATTCTAAGATAATAAGAGAAGACCCCTTATAATCTTTTCTTTATATGAAAGGCCTAAATGCAATAAATGCCTACCTTTATTATATATTTTGAATTTTTCTTTGAGATGAGAAGAGAGACTCAAGAGAGGAGAAAGGTAAAATTTATGTGGACTAAGACTCAATCCTAATTGATTAGTTAAGGGAGTGGTCCTAATGGTTTGTGAGGTTTCAACCTAAAGTCTAAAGAAAGAATGAATTAAACAATTCACTTCTAAGTTAGAAGATGAATTGTAATTCAAAAAGGGAAAGTGATGAATTATTAAAAGAAAGCACATAAGTGCTTAACAAAACACAAAATTGAATTGTAAAAGAGAAGGGATAGAAGTTTGAATGTGGATTCCTTATCCACACTCAATTGAAACTTACCAAAGCCCCTACATGGTTAGTAAACATGTGTAAGAAGTATAAGAAGTAAAAGAACATTTAATGCACCATAAAACTCAAAAGAATTAGATGAGAAATCAAATCCTATAACCACAACCAAAATGTACATCATATGGAAAACCAATGATCATCATCATGCAAGTCCAAGTGAACAAGCAACAAACATCATCCATGGCATTAAAACATGTTACCATAAAAAAGAGAGATGAAAGATGAAAAGAAATGGAAGAAACATGCCTAAATGGAACATGTAATCCAAGGATCAGAATTGCAATGAAATGAAGAATGATATATAAACACATCACAAGCATTCATGAAACACCTATCAAGCCATTCAAGAAGCAATAGAAGAAGAAATGAAATGGAAATTCAAAAGAAAACACAAGTACTTCATATTGAGGACACACAAAGTTCAAATGAAAATGAACATGCAATGATGACACATAACATGTACCAATGACCTATAATGTCAAATGAATGGTTCACAAAGTAGGCAAATGATCATGCAAGTATGTACAAAAGAAATCATGTAAACATGCACAAAGATTACAAGGATATGACATGTTGTAATGCTTCAAATGAAATGTTTTAAACAAAAAATCAAATGAGTTCATGAAAATTATGAAAACATGGTATTGAGGTTCACAAATCATATATGAATCACATATCAAAGTATCATGTAAAAAATTCAAAGCAAAAAGGCTTTATACAATGCACTTAAATCAAATTGGATGCACATGCAAAGTAATGCAAAGATGAACATCAAAACATGCCATAACAGGACCTAAAAAATCAAAGAAAAATCACTTAACATAATTCAAGATGTTAATGACTCACTACAAAAATAAGAGCATCAAAACAATTTTTAATGATCAAGAACAAAATTAAACAAAATCATGTACCACATTAAGAATGCACACAAAAGAAAATCAAAGAAAATTATGGAACAGGGGCAAAAAGGTCATAAAATCAAGAAATAAAATCATGAAAAATTTTCTAAATGTTTTAATGATGCTCATGAATTTTTGTGGAATTTTATAATGCCATTTGGTATTTTTAAAAATTAAAAAGCAAACGTGTAAAAAATGAAAAAAATAAAATGAAATAGAAAATGACAGGGGGGTGTATGCATAGCAATCCTTCAGTTCAAATTGTTTGGGCTCTAAAACAATGGGGTGCGTATAGCAAAATAGTCTAGGTCCAAGTCTGCGCAATCCATAATAACTAGCATGTACACTCAGTCAACATGAGTCAAACAAATGATCACCATCGGATCCAGTCAAGTCAATAACCAAGTCAAAGTAAACCAGATCAACACACGCGCATGAATGTCCACCTTCCCTACCATGTGCCACACCACACAATGTTTAAAATAAAATCAGAAGCAACACGTGAGAGGCATGTGAGTTTTTTATGCGTTGGCAAGCTTCAAGCCACACGATGAGGAAAAATGGACGGTTATGATTAAAACGTGAGAAAACCCTAGCAATCAAACTCAACGGCCGGAGGTGACTTCCGGTCACCTTCTCCGGCGAACCACCACCCTCTGCAACTTTGGATCTCACAGAAATGCACAAATATTACACCAAAATGATGCTGAACTTATGTAGAACACGAATCCAAAGACAAAATGCACAAAACATTCATGAGATGAGAGAATCGAACAGAGGAAGATTTGCCCTAACATTTCAACTATGCCTCTAAAGGCCTATCAACTAGCCAGACAAGTTCTTGAGCTTATAGGAAGCATCAAGAACCTGATAACATCTTTACATTATGTCTATAATGGAAGAAATTTGTACCTGAAGATTTATGATCTTGATGTGTTCTTCAGAAAACCAGAGATGTTGCTTCCTCTTTGAGCTTCTTTTGACCAAATGTGGAAATAAAGTGTGGAAGTGTTTGTAGTATGAGTGAACCAAATTGTGCAACATGCTGTCAATGTACCAGTGCCAACATAGGGTAGTTTGTTGAAGTTTTTCTCTCTACTCAATGAAGGACTTGGTGAGTTTATGAGTTCTTTGGAAAGAGGACACCTTAGGGAACAATGTTGGTTTGAAAATTGGAGTGAAATGATGCCTCAAATATGTCTAAAAATGACCACCAACAGATGGAAAACAAACTGTCTCATATGCGTGCAAAGCAAGCCATGGCATGGCAAGTGACATGCATGAAAGTTCAGCCTAATCAACCTATCTTGAGACCACTATAACCCACTCATAACTTGATCAATTCAAAATTTTCCCAACATCAATATTGAAGATGACACTACAAAGAACAACTTTGATGTTGAAATTTTTTCCATTTGAGGCTTTTATCTTGATGAAAAATGGGTGGACATTTGGCTCACCACATGCTTGTGAAAATGACTGCGCGCGTGCCTTGAAAATCCTTGGTCATAACATGGTTTTGGCCTACTTTCCTCCAACTTTGATCATCCATATCTATCTCAATATTTATCCAATGGGGATGTTCTACACATGGATTTGAAGCTTAAAGCAAGACCTTTTGTTGTGGCCTGGTGGAATTTTCATTTGATGCTTCAATTTTAAATGGCATTGGTTCAAAGTGTAGTGCAAAGTGGTCCAAAATTACTATTTTTAGTAACCCTTCTTACTCCAAAAATGGCAACTTTCTACCTCTTGATTTTTTCATGATTCTTTTGGAGTTTCTTGATCAAATTTTGTACATTGGTCACATATAACATGAATTTCATGAATTTGGCCTCAAAAAGTCAAGAGTTGACTTTTTCTCCTGATTATTTGACTTGGCCCCAAATTCTCTGATTTTTTATCTTTCTTTCAATTGAACCACTTCCAAAACCAATTGAGAGGCACTTTTCCACATCCATACACTCAAGGGCATATAGAATAACATGACATCAAGTCTTGTCCAAAAAATCAAAGATAACCTGATTTAATTGGAAACCCTAGTCTTGGTGCCCACCTCCTAGGAGAAAAATGTGCAGTCTTCAATTTCAAATTCCTCAGAGTATGTTGTGTATCCTCTTAAAGGATGATGATATATGCCATTTGAGGATGACTTTAAATCAATAAGCTACCTCTTTTGATGGTTTTCCTTCAGTTTTTGAACCTCTTGCATAATGAAAGATGTAATGCTTCAATCTCCTATTGGATCTCACCTTCTTGAGGTTGTGGATGATCAATTGAGGTAGTATGAGACGTGAGAGACCCTTGGCTTGCCTTGAAGAAACTTGATTGACCTTTTTTGTGCTTTGAATGATCCATTGATTGTCCATCTTTCCCCTGATCACATGCCCTGATGGTAAGAGGGATGCTATGCTCTATTTTTCTATGTTAAATGCAATGCAATGCTAATGAGATGGATATGATATTGTAAATGATAATGCTATGCTATGATGCAAAATAGGGAGAGCAAATTTTGGGGTATTACAGCTGCCCCTATTCAAACACTGTAGACCTGAATGCCTAAAAACGAATGCTTTCAGACTTTCAAGGTATATAGTGATTGAATACCAAATATAACCAAAAATTTGCTCTGGATGATGAAGAAGAAACCCCCCGACATTGCTAGATTGAATCTTCAATGAAACATTGTCGGAGAAATCTGTCTTTTGAACGACGCCAGGCGACTACTGGCTTGCCATACTGTTGATGGACTTTAACAAATGTCTTTTTGAACGACGCCAGACGACTACTGGCTTGCCACACTGCTGGTGGACTTTAGAAATGTCTTTTTGAACGACGTCAGACGACTACTGGCTTGCCACACTGCTGGTGGACTTTAGCTGCTCTGCCATTCTAAACAATGGACTTTTACCAGTTCGTGCTGGATTTTTGCCAATCTGTCGTTGGACTTCAATGATTACCAAACAGACTTTGGAATCTCAAAATTGCCATCCTCGGATGGACTTTTGCAGCTTTGCCAAATTAAACTTGGACTTTGATGTTTTCCAAACCGGCTTTGGAAGCTTTGTCAGATGATCATCCCACCTGCTGGAACAACCACCTGCAATACTATCCCACAGGCTGGAATAATATGAACAAACTGTATATAATGATCATTCCACTGGCTGGAACAACCATCTGCCATACTATCCCACCGGCTGGAATAATATGAATAAACTGCATATAATGATCATCCCACTGGCTGGAACAACCATCTGTCATACTATCCCACCGGCTGGAATAATATGAACAAACTGTATATAATGATCATCCCACTGGCTGGAACAACCATCTGCCATACTATCCCACAGGCTGGAATAATATGAACAAACTGCATATAATGATCATCCCACTGGCTGGAACAACCATCTGCCATACTATCCCACAGGCTGGAATAATATGAACAAACTGTATATAATGATCATCCCACTGGCTGGAACAGCCATCTGCCATACTATCTCACAGGCTGGAATAATATGAACAAACTGTATATAATGATCATCCCACTGGCTGGAACAACCATCTGCCATACTATCCCACAGGCTGGAATAATATGAACAAACTGTATGCCAAAAATAAATTGGACTTTGGATTGTAACTGAGCAATGCTGAGAATTACACCACATGCTGGGTAATATCATATGCTGACACCTTGCTAAAGAAGAGATTCCCTTGATCCATTTAGACCTTGCTGGGGAGAATAGCGGACAAGATTCAATGCTGAACTCTGTGGGGATATCATTACCAAAGATATGATCTTGCCGGGGACCAGGGCTACTTTGCGGGGAATATCCAAATCTTGGCTGAAAGACAATCCGTTGCAACATACTGAGAAAGAGTCCCTAGAGATCTGCTGAGGAAACCCAAAGCAATTCCTCGGTAATCTGCTGAGGAAAATGACTGTCGAGCTTAGGGTGAATGTCACAATGCCCCCTGTTGGGCA
This sequence comes from Lathyrus tuberosus, assembly GCA_022829125.1. Lineage (NCBI taxonomy): Eukaryota > Viridiplantae > Streptophyta > Magnoliopsida > Fabales > Fabaceae > Lathyrus > Lathyrus tuberosus. The sequence continues at coordinate 32,373,465 of JALAZF010000006.1, read as the reverse complement.
AACTTTCCCTTTGACGACTCCGCTGGGAACAATGAGTTTATAACACACTCTGCTGGAGAAAAACCGCTTTAAAGCGTCTCTTGTTGGGGCTGCCCTTCGAGAGGATTTTACAGAAGACCAAATGTCCTCAAACTCTACTGGGGATTATAGATCGGGGATATCCTTTGCTGGTGAGGTTACATGCCCCATGTTTGGGAGGGTCAATAACTCCGCTGGGGATTATTCTTTGACAAATTTCCCATGCCGAAACCTGCGGGAGACATGATACTAACACTTGCTGGTACATCCTGCCAAGAGTAAACTCCACAAGGGATGTTAGTACTAAAAGTTTCGTCTCTTAAGAGGAATTTATAGAAAACCAAGCGTTTTCAAACTCTTAGATAAACACTCTGCCTTGAACTACCTTTCACATCGTCTGCAAGGTACTGGAGGATTGGCACTTGTTGTCAACCTGTAGTATTCACTGCATTAATAACCGTTATCAACACAGAAGAAATCCATCTTCGAACACCGTTGCCTTCACGAAACTTAGTGGGAACTCTTGAATGGAAGAATCGACTTAATAAGATACAACAGTATCAAGTCATAGCAAATATCTGCTCGTGGTTACGATCATGCTATTTGGATCGATCGTGCTCATTACCTGCAACAAAAAAAAGAATATGCACATGCCCCAGGATATTGCGTGGTCTTTTGGATCCACCATCCAAGGTTGTCCAACAAGCAACGTAATTTCGATTGTCTTTGTGCATGTTTTTGCAAGGCCAAGATATTTTCAAAGTAACGTTTTATTATAAAAAATCGGACGTTTTTGCAAACAAAACAGTAAAATGAAAATAAAAGCCTGTGACTGAATATTCAACTTTATTGATGAAATGCCAAAAATTGGCGAATTTATAATCAGAAGCAAACCCCTGAAGGAGGTGATTGCCATAAAATTGAGAAAAGAAATCTATCCTAATGATAATGCAGAAATTGGATTCCAACTGATTTCTGATTTTGTTATAGCCAGTATGTATTCCAACTCTCCTGATTATCTTTGCCTTCAGAAGCTCGTGGTCCGACCAATTCCTCCTTTGGAATTTTGCCAGCTTGCTGAAGAGTAGAAAACGTACAGATTAATTCAGACTGCAGTCATTCGCTTTAATCCCTCTTTTGTGTGGATCGCCTTTTCAGGTTTTCAATCCACCGGGATACCCATTTTTGCCTAAGTTGCCCTTTCGGGTTTTCAACTTACCGGGTGTACAATTCTTTTCAATTATATCCCTAATTTTTGCCCGAACCTTTATTCTGTTTTTGGTTCGCCGGGATGCCCTTTTTTGCCTGGATTCTTTTTTTTTTATCCAGCGGGTCTCTTTATACGAAGTATTTTTTAACTGCATCTGAATTAACAGGGGATGAAAAATCTTCACCATCCATGGTTGTCAGCAACAAGGCTCCACCTGAGAAAACCTTTTTTACCACGAACGGACCTTCATAGTTAGGAGTCCATTTGCCCCTGTGATCTGTACTCGGAGGAAGTATTCTCTTGATTACCACATCCCCGACCTTGTAGACTTGAGGTCAAACCTTTTGATTGAATGCCCTCTTCATTCTGCGCTGGTATAGCTGGCCATGGCATACCGCTGCTAATCGCTTCTCCTCAATAAGGCTCAGTTGATCAAATCTGGCTCGTACCCATTCAGCTTCATCTAGCTTAACATCCATCAATACTCGGAGAGAGGGAATCTCCACTTCTATCGGTAGAACTGCCTCCATACCATATACAAGCGAGTATGGTGTTGCCCCAGTGGACGTGCGGACTGATGTTCGATACCCATGCAAAGCCAGTGGTAACATCTCATGCCAATCTTTGTACGTGACAACCATCTTCTGCACAATCTTCTTGATATTTTTGTTGGCCGCTTCGACCGCGCCGTTCATCTTCGGGCGGTACGGAGAAGAATTGTGATGTTTGATTTTGTAGTCCCGGCATAGTTCAGCCATCATCTTATTGTTCAAATTAGAACCATTATCAGTAATGATTCTTTCGGGCACTCCATATCGACAAATGATATCTCGTTTCAAGAAACGAGCCACTACTTGCTTAGTGACATTGGCGTAAGATGCTGCTTCAACCCATTTAGTGAAGTAATCAATGTCGACCAAGATGAAACGATGGCCGTTTGAAGCAGTAGGCTCAATTTTCCCGATCATATCAATGCCCCATATTGCAAATGGCCACGGAGAGGACATGATACTTAACGGATTGGGAGGAACGTGCACTTTGTCTGCATAGATTTGGCATTTGTGACACTTGCGAGCATACTTGCAGCAATCTGACTCCATGGTCAGCCAATAATACCCTAATCTCAACAATTTCTTAGCCATCGCATGTCCTCCGGCATGGGTACCGAAAGAGCCTTCGTGCACTTCAATCATCAACAGGTCTGCCTCGTGTCTATCCACACATCTGAGCAGAATCGTGTCAAAATTCCTTTTATACAGCACATCATCTTTGTTCAAGAAGAAACTACCAGCTAGCCTTCTTAATGTCTTCTTGTCATTGGAAGATGCCCCAGGCGGGTATTCTTGATTTTTTAAGAAGCATTTGATGTCATGGTACCAAGGCTTATCGTCAGACACTGCATCAACCTCAAACACGAAAGCAGGCCTATCAAGACGAGATACCTCAATCCTGGGTACAAAGTTCCAACCATGCACTTTGATCATTGAGGATATAATGGCCAAGGCGTCTGCAAACTTATTCTCATCTCTAGGAACATGGTACAACTTGACAGTTGTAAAGAATGTCAGCAATCTCCTCGTGTAATCTCTATACGAAATCAAATTCTGTTGGTGTGTGTGCCAAGTTCCCTTTACTTGATTGATTACCAGTGCTAAATCACCAAAGATATCGAGGGTCTTGATTCATAAATCAATAGCTTCCTCGATCCCTAGTATGCAAGCTTCGTATTCTGCTTCATTATTGGTACACCCGAAAGTTACTCGGGCAGTGAAGGGCGTGTGAACACCTTCTGGCGTAATAAGGACTGCACCAACTCTGCACCCATTCATATTAACTGCCCCGTCAAACATCAAACTCCATTTGGATTCAGGGTCAGGCCCCTCCTCCAGAAGTGGTTCCTCGCAGTCATTCGCTTTGAGAAACATGATGTCCTCATTAGGGAAATCAAATCTCATGGGCTGGTAATCATCAAGAGGCTGTTGCGCAAGATAATCTGACAGTATACTTCCTTTGATTGCCTTTTGCGAAGTAAATTGAATATCGTACTCTGTCAGTACCATCTGCCACCTTGCAACTCTGCCTGTAAGTGCTGGTTTCTCAAAAATATACTTGACCGGATCCAATTTAGAGATCAACAGGGTTGTATGTGTGAGCATGTATTGTCTCAATCGCTTGGCGGCCCATGCGAGTGCACAACATGTCTTCTCAAGCATTGAATAACGCGATTCACAATCTGTAAATTTCTTGCTCAGGTAGTAGATAGCATGTTCTTTTCTACCTGTCTCGTCGTGTTGACCGAGAACACAACCCATGGATCCTTCGAGCACTGTCAAGTACATAATCAGTGGTCTCCCTTAAACTGGAGGTATCAGAATTGGAGGTTCCTGCAAATATCTTTTTATTTTATCGAATGCATTTTGACAATCATCATTCCACTTGACCGTTTGATCTTTTCGTAGCATTTTGAATATCGGTTCGCAAGTGGCAGTTAGGTGCGATATGAACCTTGAAATGTAGTTCAATCTTCCTAGAAAGCCACGAACTTCTTTCTCAGTTCTCGGTACAGGCATATCTTGTATAGATTTCACTTTAGCAGGATCAACCTCTATCCCTTTTTCACTGACAATGAAACCAAGCAATTTTCCGGACCGCACGCCGAAAGTACACTTGTTAGGATTCAGTCTCAACCTGAATTTCCTCAGCCTCTCAAACAACTTCTTCAAGTTGATCAGATGTTCCTCTTCTGTCTTTGATTTAGCAATCATGTCATCCACATAGCACTCGATCTCTTTATGAATTAGATCGTGGAATAACGTCACCATTGCTCTTTGATAAGTTGCCCCTGCGTTCTTCAACCCAAAAGGCATTACTTTGTAATAGAAGGTACCCCACGGGGTAATGAATGTCGTCTTCTCCATGTCTTCAGGCGCCATCTTTATCTGATTGTACCCGGAGAATCCATCCATAAATGAGAACACTGAAAACTGAGCGGTATTATCAACCAGGACATCAATATGAGGGAGTGGAAAATCATCTTTAGGGCTCGCCCTGTTGAGATCTCTGTAATCCACACACATTCTGACTTTGCCATCTTTCTTCGGCACCGGTACTATATTGGCCACCCAGGGAGGATAGTCGGTTACTGCCAGAAAACCTGCATCCAACTGTTTCTGTACTTCTTCCTTGATCTTCAAAGCCATTTCTGGTTTTGTCCTGCGCAGCTTCTGCTTGACCGGTGGGCATTCCTCTTTCAATGGTAGTCTATGCACAACTATGTCTGTATCTAAACCTGGCATATCTTGGTATGACCAAGCGAAGATGTCAACGTATTCACATGGCATGACTATCAGCTCTTGATTTACATCGGCCCGCAGACTCGCACCAATCTTGATCTCTTTCTTGCTTTCCTCTGACCCAATATTGATGATCTCAAGAGCTTCCTGATGAGGCTGAATGGTCTTCTCTTCCTGTTTCAACAACCTAGCCAACTCTTCCGGGAGTTCATAGTCTTCATCACTTTCTTCCTCAGCTTGATAGATCGGATTGTCGAAATCATACGTGGGCATAACAGAATCATTTTCAGCGAAATCCACAGAATCCAGTCTGCATGATTGGGTTTATGCTTTATTTTAGATTATTTTTTGCTTGAAAACAAAAGAAAAGAAAGTGCATTATCATTTTTAATTTTCTTTGTGCAAAAATAAAATAAAGAAAGAGTAAAGGAACACAAATTTGTAAACAAAAACGTCCTTTTATTGATATTTGAACATTATATGAGAAAATATGGTGGCCCTACAAATGGATCCTCACACCTTGGGCAGAGTGTGGGATTTCATGCATTATGAAAGACAAGAATTATTACTCTGAATGGTGAACAACATGAACGATTTCTTCACTAGACCAATTTTGCAACGCCTCGCCTGGAGCCAGTGCATATACCCATCTGTCCAGATAATCTGAGCTTTCAGCGCCATCTTCTATTGCTAAGCAGGACTGGTTGGGATTGATAATTCCTCCACTGTTGAAGTTGATTGGCCCACGGAATCGAGGAACTGGCATCCGGCCAGGCTGATATCCAATGCCAAACTTATCTTCTTTCACGAACACATCTATGGCTTTACCCCAACCTTGGGCATTTCCGCTTTCGACCACTTCTCTGGCCTGCTTGTACGACGCAATTGATGCACTCGGCCCACCTGGCACATTTGACACCACTTCTGCTGAAGTAGACTCTGGTAAGTTATGGATATTCAGGGCTTCAAAAGATTGGCACAACGTTTCATGAATCTCTCCATCCATTTCCACATATTTGAAAGTGGATAGATGACTCACAAATATATCTTCCTCGCCGCAAACAGTAACCACCTGACCCTTGAACACATATTTGAGCTTCTGATGAAGTGTGGAGGTAACTGCGCCTGCTGCGTGAATCCACGGTCGGCCCAACAAACAGCTATAAGCAGGCTGAATGTCCATAACATGAAAGATCGTCTTGAATATCTGTGGACCAACCTGTATTGGTAGTTCAACCTCCTCAAACACCGATCTTTGGGATCCATCGAAAGCTCTCACAATCAGATCGCTGGGTCTCAGAACCAATCCATCTACTTCAATTTTCATCAGGGCTTTTTTGGGCAACACATTTAAGGAAGAACCTGTGTCAACCAGCACATGCGACAAAACAGCTCCTTTGCATTCAAGTGTGATGTGCAGCACTTTGTTGTGGTTACGTCCATCTGGTGTCAAATCCCTGTTCGTAAATCCCAACCCGTGGCTCACATTCACATTAGAAATTACCCCCTCTAACTGATTCACTGTAATCTCTTGGGGAACGTATGCCATATTCAGAACTTTCAACAAAGCAGCCCGGTGTGCATCTGAACTCATTAACAGGGATAATATCGAAATTTTAGAGGGTGTCTGATTAAGTTGGTCAATGATCTTGTAATCACTCTTTTTGATAACCCTCATGAATTCCTCAACATCATTATCAAAATTGACTTTAGGGTCCTCTTCCTGAGCAGGCACCTTGTCATCAACAACCTGTTTTCCTTTCGCTCTTGCAGCGGCTTCAGCCTCTTTATCATTCCTTAGAGTCTGGGGAGCAAACAGTCGACCGCTCCTAGTAAAACCACTTGGTCCACTGACATTCTCAATGCTAGTACCAACAGCCTCTGCCTTCTGCCGACTTCCTCCTTGACGAGTATCAATTCCATACTGCCACGGAACTGCCCTATTAGACACATAAGCAGCCGATTCAGGAACTATAATCGTAACTGGTCTCGGCCTCTCGGGCACGATGATAGCAACAGGCTCCTCAACAGGCACCTGTATCTCGACTAGATTATAGTAAATGGTAATGGCAGAAACATCATGTTCTTTCTCTACTTTATCAAACTGAAGACTTCCCTCGTCCATAAGATCCTGCAGTCCAACTCTCAACTTACTGCAGCCATTAACCTGCTTTGAACAATCCTCGCAATCAGAGGCGCATCCAGGAAATACCTTTTCTTTTAACAAATGTTCTTTTACAATCAACAGCGGAGTCTTCACCAAATTAACATCAGTAATCAAATTCAACTTCTCGCCATCAAAAATAGCATTTGTGCCTGCACCTCCATGATGAGGCATTGGATTGTCACGAACATTCGGCGGCCTAGAGAAGTTGATAGCTTTTGCGTCGATCAGATCTTGAACCTTATGTTGAAAGGCCCAACACTTTTCTATTGAATGACCTGGCGCACCAGAATGATATTCACATCGAACATTAGCATCGTAACCTTGAGGCAATTTTCCGGAATCCAGCGGCTTCATAGTGTAGCGAGCAATTTTGGATACGGTTCTTAAGCGCTGGTCGCTCTCTGCGGTTGAGCTTAAAACTACAGGTCGATTCATTTTTTATCCTATTGTGAGCTGAATAAGGAAGGGAAATAGATGTCTCCAATTAGCCCTGCTTGCATACTGAGTTTAAACAGCGGTCTGTTAGGTTACAAATGCTATCAATGTGGGGGGCCTTTGTACTGGTTATTCGTATTTCGCCAATACGGTTCTTTCTTTCTTTTTTCTAGGCAAAGGGTTTCTGGCGGGGAATAAGGATTAGGATGTTAGGACTGATGCTTTTGAATTACTGCTTTTAATTGATGGAGATATGGGATTTGGGTTTTTTGTTGATTGCGCTCGCTAAGATCTTTTCTTTCGATCTTATGCCTACGTATTCCCGTTTACCGAAATAGGGAAATCAGAGTGTTCATAGTTCCTCCTATTCTATGGGAGGAAATTGGTTTTTGGTGTCTTGTTCAAAGCCCAAGACGTGAAGCGAAAGGTGATTTGTATCTTTTTCAAAGCCCAAGATGAGAAGCTAAAAGACCTCGACTTTAGAGAGAATTTGTCATCTCTAAAGAGGGGAGAAGGAGAATTACTTTAACTGGGATACGCGGATCCAAGCAATGCCATAATTTCCGAAGAAAGGGTTTTAACCTGAAGGAGAAGACTTTAACTCAGTATAGAGCAATGCCATCTTTCCTTAGGAATTTCTCATGCTAAAAGGGGGACAGTGGCATGGATATAGATGATCCAGAGGCTTGCCGCTTACAGCGATTAGATGAAGGGAAAGGAGTTGTTGATGTTTGTGCACTGTGAACGAGGCACAGCTTTGATGCTAAAAGGTTGATTGGATCAACCAGTGGTTTTCTTATACAAAGCCTAAGAGGAGGCTAATTTCCGCTAGGAAAATCATTATACAAAGCCTAAGAGAAGGCTATTTTGTGTCTCGTACAAATCCCGAGAGAGAGGCTAAAGGTTTTTGACCCAGCGGGGCATATCGTTATACAAAGCCTAAGAGGAGGCTAGCAAAGAGTTCGACTCTTGCTTAAGGGATTTATATCTCGTACGAGGCCCGAGATGGAGGCAAAAAAAAGGGTGATTGACTCTACGAGGGAATCTTTTGTGTCTCATACAAAGCCTGAGAGAGAGGCTAAAAGGTTGTTTTGACTCCACTGGGGAGAATTTTGGTATCTCGTACGAAGCCCGAGATGGAGGCTATTGTAACTGTTTCAGTTGAGTGACAGATCCAATATACTGATTTAAAAGAGAAAATCAGTTCTTATATGAGTAACACTGTACACAGGGATTTAATTTGAGGATCAGGGATATTTCCTTTTCTTTGAGGAAACGGGAAATCCAAAGGTATTGAGACTATCCGAGTCTGCGGGTTTCCTTCCTATTTAACGAAGGGTGCTTGAGAATGTCTTTGAGACTCAAGGAAGTTAGACTGTCCAAGTCTAGAGTTTTATCTTTTGTACTATGCTTCGAGAAACAGTAGTAGACTCTATGAAAGGACTGTTCTATGAGGATGACTAGGTTCTGTTCCTATACCTCTAAGAGGTCGTCGGGACAATTTGTACGAAGCCCAAGAGGAGGCTGGAAACTTTTAAGAAGCCGACGGGTCCTTGTACGAAGCCCAAGAGGAGGCTATCATTCCCGGAGGAAGAGATCATTATACGAAGCCTAAGAGGAGGCTGTGAATACTTCTAAGAAGTCGTAGGATCCTTGAATAATGCCCAAGAGGAGGCCGATGCTTTTAAGAAGCCCGTGGGTCTATCATCTCCTTTCCATTAGGAGAGATAACTCTTTTAAAGATGAAAACCACTGGTAAACGTGCGAGGTTTACTATCCAGCGACTTTTAGCTTTTAAAGAGGGTTTCTTAGTTAAGGTCCAAGATTATGACCGTAGTGGGTACCCAAACCCCGAGACAGTCAAGGCAAGCTATCCACAAGGAATAGATCAAGTCAGGAAAGTTCGAGAATTTGGAAGAAACTCAAAGATGCCATTCACAGAGAATACATTCATCTTTGGGAATAGAGTTCCTTGACAATTCCTAAGGAGGACAGCCGAAGAGAAGACTGTATCTGGTGCTCCTATTGGGGATCTAGGCGTCTATTTCTACGAATAAATGAAACGGCGTCACCTAGTTCTAGACGTAGTTGCCGGGGAAACTCGAAATATCTATACTATTATTACACAGTAGATATGAGTTTATGAAAGGAGACTTACAGTGAGCAGCCCCACAATACAGTTTATAATATGAAAGCAGTAAATGAAAGCGATAACCACTTACTCGGTTGTAGTGCTTCCATGCTGTTTGGTTAGTTGTTCAACAAAGAAAGATTGAAAACAACAATATATTCAAAAATCAAAGGAGAAAGTGCTTTGAAAAAGAAAGATTTGGGGCTTACAGCTCAAGGAGAGGCCCAGGGTTTTATCAGTGAGCGCACTGTTTGAATTTGTACAGAGGGACTTATACAAGTGACTGGGGCCCAAAAAGGTTTTCTGTACAAAGGGATGGGTCTTACACTCTCTCAAGAGGCCCAAAAAGGTTTAAAGAAAAAGAGTGGGGCTTATAACACGAGGGTAGGCCCAAATGATTTTTCGTTTAAAAATGGTGATCGCGCCGAGGTTTTCTTTTAACGCAGAGGGACTTATACAATAAGTGAGGCCCAAAAATGTTTTGGTTAAAAGGGAGATTGGGTCTTACACTCTAATAGAGGCCCAGAGTGTTTTGAAAATGATTTATGAGGGTTGAATTAATCCAAAACCCTAATTTGTTTCCAAAATGTATTTAATTGAATAAAAATTCAATTAAAATGATCAAAAATTGTTTCACACATGGAAAACAAATTGTGATCTTGGATTAATGGTTCAAAAATTAAGTATTGACCTACAAAATAATTAGAAAGCATTAAAAGTTGCAAAATCAATGTAGAAAAAATATTTAAAATGTCAAAAACAATTAAAATATTAATTCTTTACAAAAATATCAATTATATGAAATAAATAATATTTTTAGGATTTTTTGTGAAAATAAAATATTTTAACATTTTTGTGAATTATTAAAAAAAGAATCAACTCAAAATCATTAAAACTCAGAGAGAAATTAATTTTTGAATCAATTAAACAAAATCACAAAATTCAAATATTTGAATTTCTAAAAATGGCGCCAAGAACAGGCTGAAGAACACGCGCGTTTTCTGGGTTTGGCTGATTTGCATTTTCTATCCAATCTCACTGAATACTTGATTATAACATGCAATCTACATATCATTATGCTCGCCTCAACCTCACGATCATGTCTATGTACTTTAATTTCATTTAAATTAAACATACAACAAGAAATCACGAAGAGACCTCAAGAACCCTAATTTTTGCATGAAGGATATGATTTTTGATACACGATTCAAACAATGCAATTAATTGAGGGAAAACATTCCATGCATGATTATGAACATATGGCCAAATTATTATGCGAGGAAATATGCATAGATTGAGAGATGCCCAAGTTTAGGCTTACCTTCAAGTCGTGACAGCAAGAGCAGATGTGATTTTGAGTTGGAGGTGTTACAGACTAGTTGTGATGATCTGGACAGCTTCCCTACACCCTATGGATTGTGTTTGGATGGTTGGACTTGATTGAAATTGGCTGGAGCATTTTGTGGTACCTCAGCTGCACCTTGTTTGAAAATTTGAGCAACCAGCTGGTGGTTTCATGAAATTGATGTTTCAGATGTTATGTGAGTGTTTGATCAGCTCATATGTGATGTATGTGAGGTGTGTGAGTGATTGGTTTGTGCAGAATTGCTCTCAAACTCAAAACCCGATAGCTACCTTGCTAAGAAAGGTATTTTTGCCAAGAGAAAGAGATTTTGAGGAAAGCATCTGTTAGATGGCTTTGGTGTACTTAAACTGACCACAATTGAGCTCTATTTATAGTAGAGCAAGTTTGTTTTGCAAGGAATAGTGCATGGCAGCTGGTAAGTAGGTTTCCTCAATGTTGGCCAATGGAAATGCAAGTCTCCTCTAGCCATTGACTAGAGGTTAGGGCACAGAGCTTTGGTCCCCTTGGTCTTGGATAAGTCTTGACTGATTTCAGATGAGAATGGCTCAGTCCATGCCACCTTGATGGTTCCATTGAATGCCTCATTCCAAATTTGAAGTCTTGTCCCTATTTTGGCAACTCTAGGTTCAACATGTTATTCCTTGTTCCTTGGACCTTGGAGGCTTGGCTCAGTGATTGTCCCCTTTGGATTCAATCCTCTGAGGTGTCCAAGTGGATAGGAACAATTGAATTTGGCTGATTTTGGCAAATCGACCAAAGTGCAAATTCTGCCTTGCTTTGACAGATTTCAGCAAGGCAACTTGCCAATGTTGTATCTCATGATGTAGGTTGAATTTGGCAATGTTCTTGGCCATTTTGGAAAGCTCTAACATGATAAAACAACTGTTTGAACAAGTTTGGTTTTGATCTCTTTTGATTCCAAGTGAAAAATCCCCCTACATTTGGCAAAAAGTGAGGCAAATTCTGACTTAGTGAAAATTTCACTAAGTGTTGGAAAAAGTGACATTTTCACTTTTCAGCCACTTTGATCACTCCATAACTCAAAATCCTTAATGAATTGGAATGACTTGTAGTTGAAGTTTTTGTAGGTGATAATGAGGGCTACAAATCCATCTTTGGATGAGAAAAAATGGCCTTGTGGTTTAGGAGTTATGGTCCTCCAAAGTTGGTACCTTTGCCACTTTATTTTTAACTTAGAAAAATTTCTAAGTTTTATGGTTACCCCTTTTACAAGTTATCTCACTTTTCTTGATTTTTCTTGATGAATGATGATTCAAATCATACATTAACATCATTTTAGGGTTAAAAATCCATTTTGGTGAAAAATCTCAAAAAGTCAAAGTTGACTTTTGTGCACAGTTGACTTTTTATCAGATGAATTCCAAACTGTGCAATTCTTCAGGAAATCATGTCCTTGACCTAAATCAAACTTGATGGACATGTTCCATGGGTGTCATAGGGTATATTCAATCATGTCTTAGGGTTTGGGAGCATGTCTTGGTCAAAAGTCAAAGTTACAGTTGACTTTTCTCTTAAAACCCTAATTGTGGTGCAGATGAAAATGAGACTTGTTGCTCAAGCTTCTTGGATCAATCCATTGTTCCAAATGGATCAATATGGTGTATTAGAGACCCTCAAATCATCTCTTGAGGTCTTGGCTCATGGTTTGTCCCAAAAGTCAACTTAGGGGTGAATTAGGTCAAGAAACCCTAATTCCTGATTTTTGATGAATGCATCCCCTGAGGCAGAATTGAGTTGATGCATGGGTTCATGAGGTTCCATGAAGTATATTAGGTTATGTTTTGGATCATTGCCTTATGCCCAGATGAAAATTTCCATCTGGAGGCCCTGGTCGACCAAAACCCTAATTTGGTGACACTGTCGATCTTGAGACTTGATCCACCTAGAAGGGAGCAGCCTTGTGCTTAATCCTTGAAGTGGGAGTCCTTTTTGATCCATTGTGGATATTTAAGAGATTAGACAAGTTGAAGATCATGTCATTTCTTGATTGATCCTTTGTCTAAGCACTCAGAGAGGGCTTGAAACCCTAATTTTGATTGTATTGGATGCTCACCCATCTTTGGGGAGACTGATGAAGCATGATGGTTATTCCATATTGTGATGATGATTTTCACAATGATGGGAAATCTAAGTGGTCAAAATTTGGGGTATTACAGATGCCCCTATTTAATCTTCTTGGACCCGAAGATATGAATGACGTTAGTATTCAAGCATTCGGGGTGCAAGAGGATTAAATATCGGAATATCCGAAATTTTGATGGTGGTTATGAATGGTAGCTTCCGCATTCATCTTCTTTAACTAAGCAATGATGCTTAGAAAAGGTAAACTTCCCCCTCGATCCTGGTTTTCAGCCAAGGAACTGGTCTCAGTTTTCTTTTGAAATAAACCTCCCCTCGTTCTTGGTTTCCTACCAAGGAACTGGTCTTAGTTTCTGATTTAAACTTCCCCTCGATCCTGGTTTCTTACCAAGGAACTGGTCTTAGCTTCTTTTGTCAATAAACTTTCTTGACAAGGGACACTATTCATAGCGGCTTTCCTCAAACTTCTCGCCGAATTTTCCTGGGGAGATGCCATTTGAGTAGAAAATGTTTTGCTGTCAGACTTGCTGGGGAACCCATTCGTCTGAGTTGTAGAGGTACACAAACTTCTCTGGTTGGAGACGCCATTTGTAAATTCTACTAGGGAAAGCGAGTCTCTTGAGAGACTGTTTCCGCTTGGGGGTCTTACATCATACTTTTCTCGGGATCTTCCCGGAGAAATGCCATATGATGGGATCCAATTTTGAGGTGCCGATGACCTTTTCATCAGTGGTCTTTCGGAGAAAGGCAGCTGTGTAGCACCGAATCTCTGTTTAAGAGGCTTTCTCTGGGGATTTTCCTTAATCCGGGAAAGCGAGGATATCATCTTCAATGGCGAAGAGTGACATCTGTTGAAGGTTCTATGATCTTTCAGAGGTTCAAGTTTTCAAAGTGGCTAAGTGCCGACTCTGATCTAAAGATACACTGGTGGCGAGATTGTGCAGACGCAACACTTCCTGACGAGGAAAGAACTGACAAACTCGATTGAGAAAACTGTTTATCACTAGGGGACAAGACCGGCTAGAGTGATAACGATGCAATATGAAATGTAAATGCAAATCAAAAATGCATGAAGTACGTATGTATATGCTGACAAAACTGACGCGACATACAGACTAATGGATAAACACAATTGGATACTCGGCCATCGCGGGGCGAAGAAGTACCGTTGATTCAAAATAGCAATTCCACCTTGCTTAGGAGAGATAGTCCACGCGGGGAGCTATGTTGATCGGGCTTAGGAGATGAGAACTCGGCCGAGGCGTGTCAGACGAAACAAGGTCTCTGACACAGTTGATCCCTTCATTCAGGCATACTGGCTTAGAAGGAGTACTTTGATTCTGCACTTTGAAATTTGCTTACTTCGGGAGAAGCAATCGATGTTCTTCTGATGTTCAACAGTCAAAAGAAATGCCATCTTTAATTTAAAAGCAGAAAAAGTTTAACAAGTAAAATTATTTTTGTTTTATTTCAAGAATCGCTGATTAAGTTTTAACAACGTCGTTCTGTAAAGCTAAAACAAGTTAAGAATTACAAACAAAAGCACAAGGGCTCAAATTTTATTGATAAGATGGAGATCAGCCAAACGCGTGATTCCAAAGAGTATATACAAAGTTAGAAAATGGTAATTTACAGGGAAAAGGGCTACGTTGAAACATAACGACCACTATCCTTCTATCAACTTTGAATTCGGGGCATCCTGAGCTTCCGTCGAAGATGACCTTTGACTGGAGATTTCCTCCGATAGATGATGCTGTAACTGCTGCTGCTGAGGGACTTGCCTCTGTTGAACATAGTTACTTGCCATTATCCCCAATTTTTGCCTGGATTGTACTATGAGATTTCCAATCCATCGGGATGATTCTTTTTTTTTTCATGTCTCTAACTTTTGCCTGGACCGCCCTTTCGGGTTTTCAATCCACCGAGACGTTTTTTTGTTTAGTTTAGGCGAAGTATTTCTTGACTACATCAACATTCGTGGGGTAGGCAAATTCCTCTCCGTCCATGGTTGCAAGTCTCAAGGCGCTGCCTGAGAAAGATTTCGTGACCACATAGGGGCCATCATAATTCGGGGTCCATTTGGCCCGAGAGTCAGTGAGAAATGATTGTATCTTCTTGAGCACGAGGTCTCCTTTTCTGAAGACACGAGGTCGGACTTTTTTGTCGAACGCCTTTTTCATTCTCTGTTGATACAACTGACCGTGGCATAGTGTCGTGATTCTCTTCTCTTCGATCAGGTTCAGTTCGTCGTGTCGACTTTGACACCATTCAGCTTCGGTGAGCTGAGCTTCCATCAATACCCTGATTGACGGGATCTCTACTTCTATGGGAAGCACTGCCTCCATGCCATATACTAGAGAGAAAGGGGTAGCCCCTGTTGAAAAACGGACAGATGTGCGATAACCATGAAGAGCAAAAGGTAACATCTCGTGCCAGTCTTTATAGGTTACAACCATCTTTTGAACGATCTTCTTGATGTTCTTGTTAGCCGCTTCTACCGCTCTGTTCATCTTGGGTCGGTAGGGAGATGAGTTATGGTGTTCAATCTTGAACTCTGCACACAACTCTTTCATCATCTTATTGTTCAAGTTAGATCCATTATCAGTAATGATCTCGCTTGGAACACCGTAACGGCAGATGATATTGTTTTTGATAAATCGGACCACCACTTGTCGGGTTACATTGGCGAATGACGCTGCTTCGACCCACTTGGTGAAATAGTCAATGGCTACCAGGATGAACCGATGTCCGTTTGAAGCCTTGGGCTCAATCAAACCAATCATATCGATTCCCCATATGGAAAAAGGCCACGGGGAAGAAAGAACTTTGAGATGTGATGGCGGTACATGAATTTTGTCGGAGTATATCTGACACTTGCGACACCTCCTCATGTACTTGTAGCAGTCGGATTCCATGGCCAACCAATAATACCCGGCCCTGAGAATTTTTCTCGCCATTGTGTGTCCGTTGGCATGAGTGCCAAAGGATCCTTCATGAATTTCTTTCATGAGCACGTCTGCTTCTGGTCTGTCTACGCATCGGAGCAAGACCATGTCAAAGTTTCTCTTATAGAGAGTGTCACCGCTCAGGAAGAAGTTTCCAGCCAATCTTCTGAGGGTTTTCCTGTCTTTTCTGAGTGCCCCAGATGGGTACTCTTGTTTCTGAAGGAAGCATTTGATATCGTGATACTAAGGTCTGTCTTCTATGACTACTTCAATCGCGAAGATGTAAGCGGGCCGTTCAAGGCGTATTATGTCGATCTTAGGTATGTCATTCCATCAACCTACACTAATCATGGAAGAGAGAGTGGCTAATGCATCAGCCATGTGATTCTCATCACGAGGGATGTGATGAAAGTCGACTCTGTTGAAGAAAGGTAACAACCTTCTTGCATAGTCTTTGTAAGGAATCAATCCTGATTGGTATGTGTTCCAATCTCCTTTTATCTGGTTAATAACCAGGGCTGAATCGCCGTATACGTCCAAGTTTTTGATCCTTAAATCAATCGCTTCTTCGAGACCCATGATACATGCTTCGTATTCGGCCTCGTTGTTCGTACATTTGAACATAAGTCTGGCAGTGAAAGGAATGTGGGAACCCTGAGGGGTAACAATGATTGCCCCAATTCCGTTTCCATAATGATTAACTGCTCCGTCAAAGATAAGTCCCCACTGGGAACCTGGTTCTGGCCCTTCACTGGGTAGCGGTTCATCGCAATCTTTCATCTTTAGATACATGACATCTTCGTCTGGGAAGTCAAACCCGATTGATTCTTGATCGTCAATCGGTTGATGAGCCAAATGATTGGCTAAAATACTTCCTTTAACGGCTTTCTGAGCATGGTACTCTATGTCATATTCTGATAGTAACATCTGCCAACGGGAAATCCTTCCCGTGAGAGCAGGTTTTTCAAAAACGTACTTAATTGGATCCATTTCGGGGACCAACCAAGTAGTATGAAGAATCATGTACTAGCGAAGACGTTTGGCTGCCCAAGCCAAAGCACATCAAGTTTTCTCAAGCACCGTGTACCGAGTTTCACAGTCGGTGAATTTCTTGCTCAGATAGTAAATGGCAGACTCTTTCCTTTTAGTTTTGTCTTGTTGGCCAAGTACACATCCCATTGAGTCCTCTAGGACTGTGAGGTAAATGATCAGTGGTCTTCCTTCCACTGGAGGCGATAGGATCGGCGGATTCAACAGATATTCCTTAATACTGTCGAAGGCGGTTTGGAAATCTTCTGACCAAACGCAATCCTGGTTCTTTTTGAGTAATTTGAAAATTGGCGCACACGTCGCGGTCATAAGGAATATGAATCTGGAGATGTAGTTCAAACGTCCCAGGAATCCTCTGACTTGTTTTTCAGTTTTCGGAGAAGGCATTTCTTGAATGGCCTTGACCTTGTCAGGATCAACCTCAATTCCTTTCTGGCTGACGATGAACCCTAGTAATTTCCCCGAACGGACACCGAAGGTGCACTTGTTGGGATTCAAGCAGAGCTTGAATTTTCTTAGACGTTCGAACAATTTTGACAGATGTTCAACGTGCTCCTCCTCTGTTCTTGATTTTGCAATCTAATCATCGACATATACCTCGATTTCTTTGTGTATCATGTCATGAAACAGAGTAGTCATGGCCCTTTGATAGGTTGCCCCGGCGTTCTTCAAACTGAACGGCATTACCTTGTAACAAAAGGTACCCCATGGGGTAATGAACGAAGTTTTCTCCATGTCTTTCGGCGCCATTTTGATCTGGTTATAGCCCGAGAATCCATCCATGAAGGAGAATACTTTGAACATTGCCGTGCTGTCAATCAACATGTCAATGTGTGGTAAAGGAAAGTCGTCCTTTGGACTTGCCTTGTTTAGATCTCTGTAATCAACACACATTCTGACCCTTCCGTCCTTTTTGGGAACGGGTACGATGTTGGCTAACCATTGAGGATATTCAGATGTAGCGAGGAAACCCGCGTCGATCTATTTCTGTACCTCCTCTTTGATTTTGATGGCCATGTCCGGGTGAGTGTGTCTCAACCTTTGCTTTACTGGCGGACATTCCGATCTCAACGGTAAGTGATGTTCCACGATGCTGGTATCCAACCCTGGCATATCCTGATAGGACCAAGCGAACACATCAGGGAATTCTTTGAGAAGCTTTATCAAACCTTCTCTGGCAGTTGGACTGAGCAGTGCTCCGATCCTGATTTCTTTTCTCTCTTTTTCTGAACCCAAGTTTACCGTTTCCAACGGCTCTTTGTGAGGTTCAATGAACCTTTCCTCTTGTCTGAGTAGTCGGGAGATCTCTTCTGGAATTTCGTCGTCATTTTCTTCTTCAGCCTCGAATACTGGGAACTCAAAGTTGGGAGAAGGCATCGGATCGTATGTTTCAACGGGGTATAAATCAAGCAATCTGCATGACGTGATGATTCGTGTTTAGAAGAGATAGAGAAAATGTAAGTGTGTGCAGTGTATTTGATTTTACTGCTTGTTTTTATTATTGAATGTTTTTTTAGGATTACCATTTTCTGAAAAAGCAAAAAGAGAAAACAACAATTAATGCGGAAATTACAGAACGACGTTATTTTATTAATGAACAAGTCGAATCTTGAAACTACAGCCCTATAAAACAAAACTCACTCGCTTCGGGCAAAGCAAAAAGGGAAATTTACAGAAAGCGAGCCCTATCAAAACATCCGTTTCACCTGGGCAGGGTGAAAGGTTAAAGATGGCAATTACTTTGACTGGCGAACGACCTTCGGAACCTCGACAGCAACCCATTGGCGGCGAACTCCTCGGTGAATCACAAAGTCTGGCACCTTCCTTGATTTGTCTTCAGAAATGACGCTGATTTCTGGTGGAGCAGGATCATTGGAATCTGTCTCCCAGGCAGAATTGTCGTAGGAGGATTCCCCTGTTGCATTTTGCATAGCATTTGTGCTCTCAGCTGTATCTCCCCATCCAGTTGACTGGATATCTTCGAGCCTGATACGAGAGCTTTCGGGAGCGGTGTACTTGACCATATAGTCGTATTTTCCACTCGATTGTCCCAGAGTGTCCCAAACTTCTTTGGAACTGGAGGAGTCATCCCTCTCGATGACGTTGACCTCGGGAAAAGCATAGTTGATGAATTCAAGTCCTGCAAATGTTGCAAATTCATCTTCATGTTGAGTAGTTTCCGAATGACCTGAATGTTGATCCCATGACATGGTGGGGACACAGGTATTTTGTTCAATGACGCTCAGCTGAGTTTCATTACTCGGCTGACTTTCTTGCCCCAAGTTTCCTGGGTAAGGCTGCCACATTGGCAGACCATCCATCGGGCCATAGTAATTGCGATTAAAGTTTTCTTTCATCAGAGTGTCTTCCTCTAATGAATTTGGCGGAGCACGGCATCCTTCCGGATCACAATCTCCGTAGATCATTTCGACATCTGATCTTGGTATAAATCTCATACTTTCTGTAGGAAAGCAAAAAGGCATAGGCACCTCTTCCTGAGACATATAGCCGTCCTTGTTAAGGTAGGACTTCCATTCTTCATCTGTGTCAGAGGGATCTTCCTCATTGATAGCATGAACTGTCTGAGACACTGGGTGAAGAAAACCTCCACTGTGGAAGAAGTTTTGAAGGGGATGAAGACTTTCATCGTTGGCGGCCGTCTGGATACAGGTTGCAGAAAAACTAAGACCCTTCTTTGTTTTATTGTCAATAGGAATGACAAGTCATCCCCATCCTGTCGTATCGGTACTCTCGACCGCTTTGATAGCATTTTTGTATGAGGAAATTGAAGTTCCTTCTTTGAATTGATCGTTCTTGCTCACCGATAGTGCCTGGAACTGAGTTCCAATAACCTCCTCGGGTTCCACACAAGTAGATGATGATAAGTTACTCACGAGCAAAGCTTATTCCCCACAAACCGTGACAAGTTGATCGTTCTGGACGAACTTTAGCTTTTGGTGGAGGGTCGAAGTGACCGCTCCAGCCTGATGTATCCAAGGTCTTCCTAATAAACAAATGTATGTTGCCCGGATGTCCATGACCTGGAAAGTGACTTGGAAAGTGTGACGACCAATAGTTATGGGAAGATCAACTTCGCCGATAACTGTTTTTCTGGATCCGTCGAATGCTTTGACGACGACCTCGCTGACTCTCATCGGAGGGCCCTTAAATGATAATTACGTCAAAGTGGACTTCGGTATAACATTCAGGGCTGACCCTGTGTCTACCAGTACGTTGGCTAAAGCATCGCCCTGGCAGTTAACTGTAATGTTGAGCGCCATGTTATGACGGCGACCTTCTTCAGGTAATTCCTCATCACTAAATCCCAAATTATTGCAGGAAGTGATGTTAGAGACAATGCTATCGAATTGTCTGATTGTTACATCCTATTCCACAAAGGCTTGCTCCAAGACTTTCTGTAGAGCCTCCCTGTGGGCTTCTGAACTGAGTAACAGGGATAATACTGAGATCTTTGAAGGAGTCTGTAACAGTTGATCAACAATGTTATATTCACTCCTTTGGATGAGCTTTAGCATCTCATCTTTGTCTTTTGAAAAGTCGGGATTACCAGATTGACCGACTGGTAGATCAGGAATTTCTGCCTGAAGTTCCCTTTCTTTGTTGGATTCTCCAACCCCTCGGTTGAAGATTCTACCACTCCGTGTTACACGACTGATGTCTGCAATATTCACGACGGAGGGTAATGGAATTTCCTTTCCATTCTCGATTATTGTTGCACCGTATTTGTAAGGGATCGCCTTAGCTGATTCATACGGTAATGGCCCCGGTAGATAGATGACTATGGGAACCTTCTGATTTTTCTGACCATCATAAGTAACCTCGATCCGTTCCTGATTGGGAACTCTAGATTCGTCAAGTAGAGGAATGATGGCAAAAACATCCCTAATCTGGTGATGACCAGAGATCGTGACAACATCCTCAACTTGATCGGCAAGGTAGTTCGGCGACCAAATGATGGGTCCTGAACCTGGATATGGATGAATTTCTCCGTGATCGATCTGACCCTGAAGAGCTGCTCTCACAAGGTAACACCCTTGGTTACTTTCCGAACAGACGCTACAACTATCATAGTTGTGTGGTGGCACCTGGCCACGCCCACTTTGAATGCAATGCAACCTCACTAGGTTATCCTCCATTGATCGGACATCCTGACTTTGACGACGAGTAGGATTCCTGTTATTGATACTAATCCGTTGAGTATCTTCGTCCATATAGATTGACATCCACCAGTGATTTAACAAGTGCTGAAGTGCCTTCTGGACAAGGGTACAACCTCGATCGTTTTCGCAACCTGCTTTACAGTTTTGGTAATCATGTGATATTAAGAATCCGAGTCGGACCTGCTCAGCATGTAACTCTACCAGGTTGGTATTCATTATGCGGATATCGAAGATCTAAACCATATTGATTTGATAGGAGTTCCTATCATGGTAGTCTTGGATCCATCCAAGATCCATCTGACGCTGGAGGGCCTCTTGTATGAAAGAGCATCCCTGTTTGTTTACCGAGCAAATCAGACAGGAACTGTAATCGTGCCGCGGCAAATTATGATACTAGCTTTGCCTTGAGTGCATCGCCACCAAGTTGACATTCATCACACGGATGTCGTGGTTTTGAATGACATTAGAATTCGTAGAGACCATGTTAACTCCACGAACTCGGTGCTCTTGGATCCATCCGAGATCCATCTGTTCCTGCAGAGCTGCTTGCACCATAAAACATCCTTGGTTATCTTTAGAGCAGATATCACACTAGTGATAGTTATGAGGTGGCACATGGCCATATCCACTCTGTCTACAATGCATCTTGACCAGATTGGTCCCCAATAAGAGTACATCGTGAATTTGATAGACATCGTTAGTCTCTTTCTCAATCAGATTGACTGCAGTTTTCTCATGTTGAGGCAGCAGGTTCGTGAGAACGTTAGGATTCGTATCTTTGAAAGATAAGAGCCCGCTCCTAACAAGCTTTTGCACGTCGGATTTGAAATTGAGACAAGTCTCAATGTTATGCCCTGAACCTCCTTGATGATAAGGGCATGTTTGATCCGCTTTAAACCAAAAAGGCGGATTTTTCGGTACTGTAAGAGGAGACTTAGTCTAGATGTGCCCCTTAGCCAGTAGTAACGGAAATAATTCTGCGTACAACATGGGTATAGGATCAAACCCTGATGGCCGTGTTGTACGTTGTTGTTATATGGAGGACGAGCCTGCTGAAGAGGCTGTTGTGTCCTTTGTTGGTCAGGTTGGCTCTGCGCAACCTGAGGTTGATACATAGGAACGGGCGCGGGGCCGATAGCAGGAGTAACAGCTGCTACTGGCTGATAACGACGCCTTTGCTTTCCGAGAGAGATATTCCCAATATCTTGCTCTTTTTTCTTAGGGAGAGCACTACCGTATTTTTTAGTACCGCTCGTTGATCCAGTGTCTTTTACCAAACGTCCTTCTCGGACGGCTTCCTCAAGACGTACACCCATGCCGACCATTTCGGTGAAATCACTGGGCGCACTGGCAATCATTCGGTCATAGTAAAATGAGCTTAAGGTCTTTAAGAAGATTTTTGTCATCTCTTTTTCCTCAAGAGGTGGACAAATTTGAGCGGCAATTTCACGCCACCTTTGAGCATACTCCTTAAAGGTTTCCTTGTCCTTTTGCGACATCGATCTGAGTTGATCTCTGTCGGGTGCCATGTCCAAATTGTATTTGTATTGTTGGACGAAGGCAGTGCCAAGATCTCTGAAAGTACTGATCGTGGCACGGTTTAAACCCATGTACCATTTGAGTGCGGCACCGGTCAAACTATCCTGGAAGTAGTGAATCAGCAGGTCCTGATTCTCCGTCTGAGCTGACATCCGCCGAGCGTACATCACCAGATGGCTCTGAGGGCAAGAGTTACCCTTGTATTTTTCAAAGTCGGACACTTGGAACTTGTGCGGGACTTTCACATTTGGGACCAAGCAGAGGTCTGCGGCGTCCTTCCCAAATAGATCCTGACCGCGAATGGCTTGCAGCTCTTTCTGCATTTCCAAGAACTGTTCTTGGAATTCCTCCATTCTGTCAAACATAGTTTCCTTCTTACCAGAAGGTGTTGGTGGAATCTATCCTTCCGGGACAGTGTGCACCACAGGGGGTGGTACCGTGATTACGGCAGTAAGTCTTGGCGTTTCCCGAAGTTTGTAACCTTCAGGAGTCTTGAGTATGCCCCTGGCATCTTCGCTTTCCCAAAGTTTGTAACCTTCAGGCCCAGCGGCTTCTGTTGCGATTCCCTGATCTTCAGTGATCGGCGGAACATATCCTTCTGGGATATAGTTAACAGGCATGCCCCAAGGACGATCTTTCGGTATCTGATACCTAGGATCATACTTTTCTATGATGGGCGTTGAGGTGATCTCTGAGATCACAGTTCTTTGTAGCTGAGCTTCTGCCATGGCTTGCATGTCGTTACGAAGCTTTCTCATATCCTCTCTCAGAGTGTCGATCTCTTCTTTCAACTCTCTGTTTTCTTCCTCAAGATCATCCATCTTTTTCTGACGATTGGCCCGAGTATTATACGAATGAGACAGTTTGACTCTAGAATGGAGACACAGACGTGAGATTCGTAGGTAAGAAGAATACGCGATGTGAGAATGATGAATGCAATGATTATATTAATTGTTGTTTAGGTTTAATTAAAATAAACTTCGACAATTAGATTGCAAATATCAAACAGTGGGGAAACCCCTTTTTATTAAAATTCAAAGGATTACAGAAATGGAAATACAGTAGATTACAAAGTGCAGAAACATAAACCTAAACTAATGGGTCCCGAGTCCTCTCTGAGGAGAAACCGGGTGCTGACTCTGGTACTTTCCTTTTCTTTGACCGGGGTGCTTGGGCCGTTGTCGGGTTGTCATTCCTTTGCCAGGTGAAAGGAGTGAGCAAATTCCTTTGGTCATCTTGATTCTCTACAGCATGCTGCTCCAAAATTTCGATCAGAGCATCTTTCTCTTTCAGTAATTGCTGTATTTGGATACACTCTACGTCGAGGGTGCGGTACTTGTTCTTCCAAGACCTTCTTTCCTTTTGAACTTTGTTGAGAGTAACCTGAATCCTTTCAGTTTCCGTCATGAAGTACATGACAATTTCCCTCGGCGGAAGAATTCCGTAACGAGGATAAGGCATCTTTAGCTTGAGAGCTCTAGTTTGTACCCAATGGAGGTAAGGCTCCACCGAGACACAGTCCGGTTTTCCCAGAGACTCTCGTCCTTTCTTATGAACATGTTTCCAAGCTTGCATTATTTCCATCTTTAGTGCTCTGTCGTTTTCTCCTTCTTTGAAGAAAAGACCTTCCAGATAAACACCCAGTGGGATGTGTCTCATCGGGTATCCAAATTGACGAAGAACTAATATCGGATGATAGTTGATTCCTCCTTTAGTTCCTATGAGGGGTACGCTGGGGAAGTTTCCACAACGGTCAATGATTCTGATTCCCTCATAAATCCTATTACACCAATCTATATCAGAGTTGGTGAGGGACATGATCTTCTGCGACCAACGTAAGACACTCTTGCAATCCCAAAAAGCGGCAGACTTGGGCAAGTGAGAGATAAACCACTTGTAAAGCAAAGGTACACAGCATGTGATCTCCCCTCCGCTGTACAAATTTCCTAAGTGTACAGAATGATACGCATCTGCGAGCAAAGTCGGCACAGGGTTTCCAATGAGAAAAACCTTAATAGCGTTGATATCGACGAAGTTATTGATGTTGGGAAACAAAAATAACCCGTAGGTGAGCAAGACAAAGATGCTTTCAAAAGCAGTCCCGTTCCCTATACTAGCGAAGTACAGAGCTTTCTTGGTTAGGAACTGGGCTGGCAAACCTTGGATGCCACCCATAGTAATCATGTGAGTCCTGACCTCAGACTCGTCCAAATGAATTGCTCTTGCAATAGTCTGATTCTTTGGAATTTCTTCCAGTCCAGAAAATGGAGCTCGATCTGTGATATGTAAATCAGTCAGATGAGAATACTCCTTCAGCGTTGGTGCCAGCTGGTAATCCGGGAATGTGAAACAATGATAAACCGGATCGTAGAACTGAATGAGCGCGTCCATGATCCCCTTAATCACATGGACTCTTAACAGTGGTAGCAAACCACCGTGCTTGGCTCTGAAAGCCTCTGGGTTAACGATCATCCTCGCTAACTTTCTTAAATCCCCTAGTTTTGGAACCTTGAAGGTATACTGGTGAGTTCTCCTTCTACCGAAATCCATTAATGCAATCTTTTTCTCTGATATTTGCAATCACAGTCTTAGTTTAATTTGAAAAACAGAGAAACTAGAAGAGAAATTTTTTGAATGTTTTAATGTTTTATTAAATGAATGCATGAATGCAGCACACAAAAACATAGAAAAAACATGGGGTCAGAGGGTCGTTGTCATAAAGTCAAGGCTCTACCCATCCCTAACGGTTTATACTAGGGTGATTTTTGTACCTGTACTCATTATCATCAGCTCCTCCCAAGAAAGCAAAATAACAAGCGGATCGCCAGCGAGTTGTGTGCAATCTTAGAGTAAGTGCTATTCACCGAGAATAGATCACCAGCCTCAAATGAGGGTAGTATCGCGTAACAGCTATTTCCGATAGCTTCCGCACTACGAAAAAGGTTGGCTTTTCTTAAGTGTATACTCAATCTCACCACATGCGGCATCACACGCATTCCCAGTAGCAGGAAAATAAACACGTATAGCAATTAGGAAAAGCAGTATATATATTTGTCCTAATCATCCTAGACTTATAAAGCTATGAATCTTAAGTTCCTGACAGAAATGGGTTCCCCGGGGGAAGCCCCAATCTGTGGTTCCCTGCCTAAGAGATGGACCAGCATAGGTCAATCTTTCTCTTCGGTAGAGTTCCCATTTTCCGTAGAAAACGGGGATGATGCCCTAAGGCAGAAAAGGAGACTCCCCAGCAGAGTCGCCATTTGTGTAATTTTTCACACAAGAGAAGTAGAAAGAAAGGAACGGGCCCCACGGTGGGTGCCACTTTTCTGTAGCGAGCGATTTTGGACGCGGTTCTTAAGCGCTGGTCGCTCTCTGCGGTTGAGCTTAAAACTACAGGTCGATTCATTTTTTATCCTATTGTGAGCTGAATAAGGAAGGGAAATAGATGTCTCCAATTAACCCTGCTTGCATACTGAGTTTAAACAGCGGTCTGTTAGGTTACGGATGCTATCAATGTGGGGGGCCTTTGTACTGGTTATTCGTATTTCGCCAATACGGTTCTTTCTTTCTTTTTTCTAGGCAAAGGGTTTCTGGCGGGGAATAAGGATTAGGATGTTAGGACTGATGCTTTTGAATTACTGCTTTTAATTGATGGAGATATGGGATTTGGGTTTTTTGTTGATTGCGCTCGCTAAGATCTTTTCTTTCGATCTTATGCCTACGTATTCCCGTTTACCGAAACAGGGAAATCAGAGCGTTTGTAGTTCCTCCTATAGAATAGGAGGAAATTGGTTTTTGGTGTCTTGTTCAAAGCCCAAGACGTGAAGCGAAAGGGGATTTGTATCTTGTTCAAAGCCCAAGATGTGAAGCTAAAAGACCTCGACTTTAGAGAGAATTTGTCATCTCTAAATAGGGGAGAAGGAGAATTACTTTAACTGGGATACGCGGATCCGAGCAATACCATAATTTTCGAAGAAAGGGTTTTAACCTGAAGGAGAAGACTTTAACTCAGTATAGAGCAATGCCATCTTTCCTTAGGAATTTCTCATGCTAAAAGAGGGACAGTGGCATGGATATAGATGATCCAGAGGCTTGCCGCTTACAGCGATTAGATGAAGGGAAAGGAGTTGTTGATGTTTGTGCACTGTGAACGAGGCACAACTTTGATGCTAAAAGGTTGATTGGATCAACCAGTGGTTTTCTTATACAAAGCCTAAGAGGAGGTTAATTTCTGCTAGGAAAATCATTATACAAAGCCTAAGAGGAGGCTATTTTGTGTCTCGTACAAAGCCCGAGAGAGAGGCTAAAGGTTTTTGACCCAGCGGGGCATATCGTTATACAAAGCCTAAGAGGAGGCTAGCAAAGAGTTCGACTCTTGCTTAAGGGATTTATATCTCGTACGAGGCCCGAGGTGGAGGCAAAAAAAAGGGTGATTGACTCTACGAGGGAATCTTTTGTGTCTCATACAAAGCCTGAGAGAGAGGCTAAAAGGTTGTTTTGACTCCACTGGGGAGAATTTTGGTATCTCGTACGAAGCCCGAGATGGAGGTTATTGTAACTGTTTCAGTTGAGTGACAGATCCAATATACGGATTTAAAAGAGAAAATCAGTTCTTATATGAGTAACACTGTACACAGGGATTTAATTTGAGGATCAGGGATATTTCCTTTTCTTTGAGGAAACGAGAAATCCAAAGGGTATTGAGACTATCCGAGTCTGCGGGTTTCCTTCCTATTTAACGAAGGGTGCTTGAGAATGTCTTTGAGACTCAAGGAAGTTAGACTGTCCAAGTCTAGAGTTTTATCTTTTGTACTATGCTTCGAGAAACAGTAGTAGACTCTATGAAAGGACTGTTCTATGAGGATGACTAGGTTCTGTTCCTATACCTCTAGGAGGTCGTCGGGACAATTTGTACGAAGCCCAAGAGGAGGCTGGAAACTTTTAAGAAGCCGACGGGTCCTTGTACGAAGCCCAAGAGGAGGCTATCATTCCCGGAGGAAGAGATCATTATACGAAGCCTAAGAGGAGGCTGTGAATACTTCTAAGAAGCCATAGGGTCCTTGAATAATGCCCAAGAGGAGGCCGATGCTTTTAAGAAGCCCGTGGGTCTATCATCTCCTTTCCATTAGGAGAGATAACTCTTTTAAAGATGAAAACCACTGGTAAACGTGCGAGGTTTACTATCCAGCGACTTTTAGCTTTTAAAGAGGGTTTCTTAGTTAAGGTCCAAGATTATGACCGTAGTGGGTACCCAAACCCCGAGACATTCAAGGCAAGCTATCCACAAGGAATAGATCAAGTCAGGAAAGTTCGAGAATTTGGAAGAAACTCAAAGATGCCATTCATAGAGAATACATTCATCTTTGGGAATAGAGTTCCTTGACAATTCCTAAGGAGGACAGCCGAAGAGAAGACTGTATCTGGTGCTCCTATTGGGGATCTTGGCGTCTATTTCTACGAATAAATGAAACGGCGTCACCTAGTTCTAGACGTAGTTGCCGGGGAAACTCGAAATATCTATACTATTATTACACAGTAGATATGAGTTTATGAAAGGAGACTTACAGTGAGCAGCCCCACAATACAGTTTATAATATGAAAGCAGTAAATGAAAGCGATAACCACTTACTCGGTTGTAGTGCTTCCATGCTGTTTGGTTAGTTGTTCAACAAAGAAATATTGAAAACAACAATATATTCAAAAATCAAAGGAGAAAGTGCTTTGAAAAAGAAAGATTTGGGGCTTACAGCTCAAGGAGAGGCCCAGGGTTTTATCAGTGAGCGCACTGTTTGAATTTGTACAGAGGGACTTATACAAGTGACTGGGGCCCAAAAAGGTTTTCTGTACAAAGGGATGAGTCTTACACTCTCTCAAGAGGCCCAAAAAGGTTTAAAGAAAAAGAGTGGGGCTTATAACACGAGGGTAGGCCCAAATGATTTTTCGTTTAAAAATGGCGATCGCACCGAGGTTTTCTTTTAACGCAGAGGGACTTATACAATAAGTGAGGCCCAAAAATGTTTTGGTTAACAGGGAGATTGGTTCTTACACTCTAATAGAGGCCCAGAGTGTTTTGAAAATGATTTATGAGGTTTGAATTAATCCAAAACCCTAATTTGTTTCCAAAATGTATTTAATTGAATAAAAATTCAATTAAAATGATCAAAAATTGTTTAACACATGGAAAACAAATTGTGATCTTGGATTAATGCTTCAAAAATTAAGTATTGACCTACAAAATAATTAGAAAGCATTAAAAGTTGCAAAATCAATGTAGAAAAAATATTTAAAATGTCAAAAACAATTAAAATATTAATTCTTTACAAAAATATCAATTATATGAAATAAATAATATTTTTGGGATTTTTTGTGAAAATAAAATATTTTAACATTTTTGTGAATTATTAAAAAAAGAATCAACTCAAAATCATTAAAACTCAGAGAGAAATTAATTTTTGAATCAATTAAACAAAATCACAAAATTCAAATATTTGAATTTCTAAAAATGGCGCCAAGAACAGGCTGAAGAACACGCGCGTTTTTTGGGTTTGGCTGATTTGCATTTTCTATCCAATCTCACTGAATACTTGATTATAACATGCAATCTACATATCATTATGCTCGCCTCAACCTCACGATCATGTCTATGTACTTTAATTTCATTTAAATTAAACATACAACAAGAAATCACGAAGAGACCTCAAGAACCCTAATTTCTGCATGAAGGCTATGATTTTTGATACACGATTCAAACAATGCAATTAATTGAGGGAAAACATTCCATGCATGATTATGAACATATGGCCAAATTATTGTGCGAGGAAATATGCATAGATTGAGAGATGCCCAAGTTTAGGCTTACCTTCAAGTCGTGACAGCAAGAGCATATGTGATTTTGAGTTAGAGGTGTTACAGTCAAGTTGTGATGATCTGGACAGCTTCCCTACACCCTATGGATTGTGTTTGGATGGTTGGACTTGATTGAAATTGGCTGGAGCATTTTGTGGTACCTCAGCTGCACCTTGTTTGAAAATTTGAGCAACCAGCTGGTGATTTCATGAAATTGATGTTTCAAATGTTATGTGAGTGTTTGATCAGCTTATATGTGATGTATGTGAGGTGTGTGAGTGATTGGTTTGTGCAGAATTTCTCTCAAACTCAAAACCCGATAGCTACCTTGCTAAGAAAGGCATTTTTGCCAAGAGAAAGAGATTTTGAGGAAAGCATCTGTTAGATGGCTTTGGTGTACTTAAACTGACCACAATTGAGCTTTATTTATAGTAGAGCAAGTTTGTTTTGCAAGGAATAGTGCATGGCAGCTGGTAAGTAGGTTTCCTCAATGTTGGCCAATGGAAATGCAAGTCTCCTCTAGCCATTGACTAGAGGTTAGGGCACAGAGCTTTGGTCCCCTTGGTCTTGGATAAGTCTTGACTGATTTCAGATGAGAATGGCTCAGTCCATGCCACCTTGATGGTTCCATTGAATGCCTCATTCCAAATTTGAAGTCTTGTCCCTATTTTGGCAACTCTAGGTTCAACATGTTATTCCTTGTTCCTTGGACCTTGGAGGCTTGGCTCAGTGATTGTCCCCTTTGGATTCAATCCTCTGAGGTGTCCAAGTGGATAGGAACAATTTAATTTGGCTGATTTTGGCAAATCGACCAAAGTGCAAATTCTGCCTTGCTTTGACAGATTTCAGCAAAGCAACTTGCCAATGTTGTATCTCATGATGTAGGTTGAATTTGGCAATGTTCTTGGCCATTTTGGAAAGCTCTAACATGATACAACAACTGTTTGAACAAGTTTGGTTTTGATCTCTTTTGATTCCAAGTGAAAAATCCCCCTACATTTGGCAAAAAGTGAGGCAAATTCTGACTTAGTGAAAATTTCACTAAGTGTTGGAAAAAGTGACATTTTCACTTTTCAGCCACTTTGATCACTCCATAACTCAAAATCCTTAATGAATTGGAATGACTTGTAGTTGAAGTTTTTGTAGGTGATAATGAGGGCTACAAATCCATCTTTGGATGAGAAAAAATGGCCTTGTGGTTTAGGAGTTATGCTCCTCCAAAGTTGGTACCTTTGCCACTTTATTTTTAACTTTGAAAAATTTCTAAGTTTTATGGTTACCCCTTTTACAAGTTATCTCACTTTTCTTGATTTTTCTTGATGAATGATGATTCAAATCATACATTAACATCATTTTAGGGTTAAAAATCCATTTTGGTGAAAAATCTCAAAAAGTCAAAGTTGACTTTTGTGCACAGTTGACTTTTTATCAGATGAATTCCAAACTGTGCAATTCTTCAGGAAATCATGTCCTTGACCTAAATCAAACTTGATGGACATGTTCCATGGGTGTCATAGGGTATATTCAATCATGTCTTAGGGTTTGGGAGCATGTCTTGGTCAAAAGTCAAAGTTACAGTTGACTTTTCTCTTAAAACCCTAATTGTGGTGCAGATGAAAATGAGACTTGTTGCTCAAGCTTCTTGGATCAATCCATTGTTCCAAATGGATCAATATGGTGTATTAGAGACCCTCAAATCATCTCTTGAGGTCTTGGCTCATGGTTTGTCCCAAAAGTCAACTTAGGGGTGAATTAGGTCAAGAAACCCTAATTCCTGATTTTTGATGAATGCATCCCCTGAGGCAGAATTGAGTTGATGCATAGGTTCATGAGGTTCCATGAAGTATATTAGGTTATGTTTTGGATCATTGCCTTATGCCCAGATGAAAATTTCCATCTGGAGGCCCTGGTCGACCAAAACCCTAATTTGGTGACACTGTCGATCTTGAGACTTGATCCACCTAGAAGGGAGCAGCCTTGTGCTTAATCCTTGAAGTGGGAGTCCTTTTTGATCCATTGTGGATATTTAAGAGATTAGACAAGTTGAAGATCATGTCATTTCTTGATTGATCCTTTGTCTAAGCACTCGGAGAGGGCTTGACACCCTAATTTTGATTGTATTGGATGCTCACCCATCTTTGGGGAGACTGATGAAGCATGATGGTTCATCCATATTGTGATGATGATTTTCACAATGATGGGAAATCTAAGTGGTCAAAATTTGGGGCATTACACATAGTCCGAAGTTCAACCAACTTCTCTTTGAGCAGTTGTGGTAACAAAGCAACATATGTCATAGGCAAGGGATCAAACTTACGGTCCCTTTGTCTATTGTTCTGAAATCGGGGTCTACCTTGCTGATCTGGCGTTTGCTGTCCAGCTGGAACCGGAATGGTTACCGCATCCACCTGATGATAGGACTGATTCCTTCCTCTGCCCCCTCCTCTATACACAGCGCTTGACTCCCCTTCTCTTTTCCTTGGTCCATTGGCAAAGGGTTTCTTCGAACTTGAAGCAACATCTTAAATCTTACCCAATTTCAGCAGACTTTCTATTCGTTCCCCAGCAATGACGATATCGGCAAACCCCGTGGAGGGACATGTAGCCAGTCTATCCAAATACGTCCCTTGAAGTGTGCTCATGAACATATCAGCCATCTCACGATCACCCAAGGGTGGTTGAACTCGAGCAGCCAATTCTCTCCATCTCTGTGCGTACTGCTTAAAGCCCTCCTTGTTATCCTGAGTCATACTCTGCAATTGAGTACGATTAGGTGCCATGTCCAGATTATATTGATACTGCTTCAGAAACGCAGCGCACAAATCTTTCCAACTCCTTATATGAACCCTGTCCAGCTTAATGTACCATTCCAGGGAAGCGCCTGACAGGCTATCCTGGAAAAAATACATCCAGAGCTTTTGGTCCTCGGTATAAGCGGCAATCTTGCGATTGTAAGCTTGCAAATGTGTTTTGGGACAGGTACTGCCGTTGTACTTATCCAAAGCAGGAAGCTTGAACTTGGGAGGAATTCGCACACCCTGTACGAGACCCATGTCTTCTACATTAATTCCAAGAGGATTTTGGCTCTCAATAGCCTTGAGTCTTTCATCCAGCCCTTCATACTTCCGGTCGTCATTGTAGAAACCCATGTCATTGTTGAATGCAGTGAACTGGTCCTCCTTACCATCCTCATTGTTATCAAAGCCCAGATGTACCCCACCAGCAGGGATTGTGCCAACAGGAGGAGTGCGCACGTTGCGATTTGGGATTTCAGTTTCCAGCCTCTGGATAGTAGTTCTCATAGCTTCTTGTCCAATCCTCATGTTTTCTTGACCGGTCCTCAGCTCTTGCTGACCTTGAACAATCCCCTGCATGAGGTTCATGAACTGTTCCATCCTTCCCCTCAAATCGGCTAACTCTGTCTGAACTTGCTCCATTACTCTTGCTTGATTGCGTCGGGTAGAATATCGGTGAACTGGGGTATCAGCTATCTTGCCTGAAACCAAATAAAGGTTAGCAGGCGCCTGCAAAAGGAAAACCTGCGATGCAAAAATGATATGCAAATGCAAATGCAAAGTTATGTTTGTCATTTCAAAATACTTTTCATATCCTGATTCCAATCGTAACCACAAATTCCTGACGACCAGAAATCATGATTAGTGAGTTTTGCTCTGAAGAGATATTCATATACATCGATCACAAATATCTGGAGACCAGAAATAGTGACTTTGTAGTGTGCCCGTGTGCAGATAACACATCACATATATCTGAAAACCAAAAATTGTGAACAGAAATAGCTCTTTTCGTACAAATTTCCAGAAGTTTTCCAGTACATTAGTCATAGTTTCAGCAACAAAATAAGAAACAAGCAGTCAAATGGATCCATCAACAATTTTGATGGTAACCATTACAAATTACAAAGAAATGACAAAAATCACTAATCCGACAGCTCTACATCCTTCAGCTTCTGGCTGGAGTACTTAATCTCTTCAAACAGGATGCAAGTACGCTGATGATGTGGCTTCTCAATCAGCTCTTTGATTACGACGTCCCTTTTTTCCAACGCATCCTCCAACGAACCCACGTGCATCAGCAAGGCTTCATCTTCACCGACTCCTTTGCGCCTCTTAATTCCAGCTTGAATTTTAACTAGCTTCAGATCCGCCGTGACATCTTCAAGCTCTTTGTTAGCGATCTTCAGCTTATCTTCAGCGTTCCTTGCCTGTTCTTGGCTTCTGTCAAGGTCTTCTCGATGTTTTCTTCTTGCTTCATGTGCTTTCTTCAGCTCTTCATTTTTATCTTTTAACTGGGTCATCAATTCAGAGTTCTCAATTCTGACTTCATCCCAAGCTTGACGGAGTTTAGCTAACGAATCTTGGCTTCGGGCTAGAGCCTGCTTTGTAGCCTTATGAGCCTGACTAGTATCATCTGCTCCCAAGGTAAGCTTCCGGAAGTATTGAGCTCTCTCATCAAAATCTTCTTCTTTGTCTGTCAGGGTTTTTTCTGCTTTCAATGCTCTCTTTTCCAACTCTTTGTTGTCCGCTAGAGCTTTCTGAAGACATCTACTCATCCCAGAGTTCTCTATCTGCAGCTCTCTAACCTTTTTCTTCCATTTCTCGCACTCCTCAATAGCTACCATGGTGGGTTGTTCAGGCTATACTGAACGTACAAGAGGTCTCCTTGAAAAGGGCAAAAGCAATTCCTTTACTTTCGTCTCAATCCATTTGTCATATTCAGGATAAGACCTACAATCTCCTTTCCCAAAAACCGCTTTTCCAATTTTATGCTTATCTTTCCAAGCATTCACTACCTCTACCACCTTCTCATCTTTAGTTCCTGTGAAGAACAAAGATTCTTCCATGTCTTGCTCTGTAGGAGGACCCTTAGAAGCATACCCGAACTGTCGGATGGCCAAAATTGGATTATAATTGATCCCTCCTTTTCTGCCAATCAGAGGTACATTTGGAAAACTTCCGCATCTTGTGATAAGCTCAACTCTCAGCAGTCGATGATCGAACCAGACAATATTATCAGCTGTTAAACCTATTATTCGCTCGGACCACTTCGCAACATCTATGGTTTCCACAAAGGCACCTGTTTGAGGCAAATGCTTGAAAAGCCAATGACATAGCAGTGGAGTGCAACAACTAACAGGGCCTCCCCTTCTTTTCTCGTTCTTGTAGTGCACGGAATAATAAAAATCCCCCAACAAAGTAGGGACTGGATTTTTAAGAACGAAAACTCTCGTAGCTTGCATATCCATAAAGTCTTGCTGATTGGGAAAAAGAACTAGGCCATATATGCAAAGAGCCAAAATGGAGTTGTAAACCGTCCAGTTTTTAGCATTAGCGGCCTCTTGGGCTTGATCAGAAAGGAATTCCAGATGAAATCCGTCAACTCCGTTTTTGTTACTCACACCACTTTTGATCACTGACTGGTCCATTTGTGTTGCAGCGGCAATTTCTTTTACACTAGGAGAGCTACCAGAAAAAAATGGTATTGTTGACATGATCGGAACCCCCAAAATAAATGAGAATTCTTCTAGCGTCGGCATCAAAATGTAATCTGGAAAGAGGAAGCATCTCAGCGAAGGCTCATAGAACTGCAGCAGGGTGTGTAGAGCATCATGTTCATACTTCGTGATAGTACGGACCATCCTAACCAAATTCCCATACTTCTTTTGAAACCTATCAAGAACATCGGGGCCGGCCATGTCTATGACTTTGAGCAATGAATCCAAGGTAGGGTCTGGAAACTTGTAAGAAACATTGTTCTTCCTTCTCTCGTCATTCTCTGTTGAACCCATGGATTGGAATCAAGAGTATATTAGGCACCTGAAATTGACAAACATAACCGTTATGATATGATAATGCAATGCAAAGGGCAATGTGATCAGGTAATCAGGTGTCTGTGCTGAACTGTGTGCGGTGTCAGTGTAGCCCTGGGAACAATATGGAACCACAAGTAGGAACTGTCTGAATATAATAGGATGAACCCTTCCTTTGTGTAAAATCAACAGAAAACCGGGTATGTAGGAAGTCATGGTCACCTGCAAACCTGCAAACAACCCCCCTTCTCACATGTGGGTTCTAGGATGTTTAGTATCCCGGGCTCTCAGGTCGAGAAATGATGATACGTTCACCATTTTTGGTTTGGCATCATCATCAATCGAGGAGGCCTCAACTAATTCTCCAGGACGAAAGGTCCTCAGCTTCTGGCACTGAGGTCGAGAAGCAATAGTACATTCATCCCTCGGGGTACAGTACTATCGCCAATCGAGGAGTGCCTCCACTGATTCCCTTTCCAAAAAGGAAACCCTATGGCAAGTTCCCAGCATTGGGTCCTCGGGTCGAGAATGTGCAATGGGTTTTCCACAGAATGTGGTCTGCCACTATCACATCTCTAGAGGAGTGCCGCAATTGAGTCCTCGGGAATGGTCACCAGAGTCGACAGCTCTCTAGATCGACATCCTGGAATACGCAAGACGCGCATGCCATGATGGGTCCCAAGATAGCCTCGTCTAGCTGTGAATTTCGTGAATACCCAACGTACTCCAGACGGCACGTAGGTCCCACTACTCTCCACTCTAATCCTAAGTGTATACTCAAGCCTGTGTAATGGGCTTATCTCTCAGAAATCCCATCCCGCCAAACAGAAAACAGCACAGTCCAGCACAGTATAATATATGAAATGTAAATGCTAAAATGCTGTAAATATGGTGATGTACAGTAAAACAATAAATAACCATACAATAAAACGGTAAATACAGCACAACAGTAAACACCCAATGAAAGAAAAACAGACAAGCGCTAAGATTGACTCGCTTCGGATTGACCAGCAATAAGTCAACCTATCCCCAGCAGAGTCGCCAGCTGTCGCTCCCGGGATTTTCATCCTAGTACAAACGCGAAAGTGGCACCGAACAGAGTCGCCAGCAATGTGTATTTAGCCCAAGAGAGGGAAAGGAAACACTGCGTAAACCTGAGAGGAAGGAAAGAACATGGTCTTACGACCAAGAGAAAGGGTAAGGGAGTCGGTTACGCGAGAAGAAGGTATTAGCACCCTCTCGCGTCCATAGTACCCGATGGGATCCACGCTTGCTTGTTTCAATCAAAGGGTGTAAGGAAAGATACTGGAAAAAGAACTGGAAAAGGAAAAGGAAAAAGAAATGTAGGGAAAATAAAATAAGTGCTCGAATGGGCCCTACCCCACTGCCTACGTATCTCATTGGGAGCATGAGAATCAGAGCGACGTAGTTCCCCTCACTAGGGATGGATGTGTGTGTTTTTTAAGGAACGGCTAACGTTCTAGCTCAGGTGTTGCAGGCTCGCTGGTCCGAGTGCGTTACCATCTTGCAAGAGAACGAGTAGGAGCGCGTTCGTGCGTTGAGAATGAATGAGATGAGAAAAGAATTCCCGAAGGAAAGACGTTATTGTTTGTTTTTTACTTTTAGAAGTTTTTTCATTTGTTTGCATATGATAGTGTATCTGAATCTTAGTCATTGGAATGTGTACATTCTCACATTCCAAGATGGAATGGGTAAGAAAGCACACTAAGAGTGAAGAAGGCCCCCACACTTAGTTCCAATTGTTAAGGTTCAAGCACACTAGCATACTTGTATTTATTAAGTGTTTTTGTTGATTAAGAAATGAAGAAGTGTTTTTTATTTGTACCTTCAACAAGTATTGCATTTAAGTCCCTCATACAAGATCAAATGTCTAACACATTGACCCAAGATGGGCTATATGCTACACATTCTAAGATAATAAGAGAAGACCCCTTATAATCTTTTCTTTATATGAAAGGCCTAAATGCAATAAATGCCTACCTTTATTATATATTTTGAATTTTTCTTTGAGATGAGAAGAGAGTCTCAAGAGAGGAGAAAGGTAAAATTTATGTGGACTAAGACTCAATCCTAATTGATTAGTTAAGGGAGTGGTCCTAATGGTTTGTGAGGTTTCAACCTAAAGTCTAAAGAAAGAATGAATTAAACAATTCACTTCTAAGTTAGAAGATGAATTGTAATTCAAAAAGGGAAAGTGATGAGTTATTAAAAGAAAGCACATAAGTGCTTAACAAAACACAAAATTGAATTGTAAAAGAGAAGGGATAGAAGTTTGAATGTGGATTCCTTATCCACACTCAATTGAAACTTACCAAAGCCCCTACATGGTTAGTAAACATGTGTAAGAAGTATAAGAAGTAAAAGAACATTTAATGCACCATAAAACTCAAAAGAATTAGATGAGAAATCAAATCCTATAACCACAACCAAAATGTACATCATATGGAAAATCAATGATAATCATCATGCAAGTCCAAGTGAACAAGCAACAAACATCATCCATGGCATTAAAACATGTTACCATAAAAAAGAGAGATGAAAGATGAAAAGAAATGGAAGAAACATGCCTAAATGGAACATGTAATCCAAGGATCAGAATTTCAATGAAATTAAGAATGATATATAAACACATCACAAGCATTCATGAAACACCTATCAAGCCATTCAAGAAGCAATAGAAGAAGAAATGAAATGGAAATTCAAAAGAAAACACAAGTACTTCATATTAAGGACACACAAAGTTCAAATGAAAATGAACATGCAATGATGACACATAACATGTACCAATGACCTATAATGTCAAATGAATGGTTCACAAAGTAGGCAAATGATCATGCAAGTATGTACAAAAGAAATCATGTAAACATGCACAAAGATTACAAGGATATGACATGTTGTAATGCTTCAAATGAAATGTTTTAAACAAAAAATCAAATGAGTTCATGAAAATTATGAAAACATGGTATTGAGGTTCACAAATCAGAGATGAATCACATATCAAAGTATCATGTAAAAAATTCAAAGCAAAAAGGCTTTATACAATGCACTTAAATCAAATTGGATGCACATGCAAAGTAATGCAAAGATGAACATCAAAACATGCCATAACAGGACCTAAAAAATCAAAGAAAAATCACTTAACATAATTCAAGATGTTAATGACTCACTACAAAAAGAAGAGCATCAAAACAATTTTTAATGATCAAGAACAAAATTAAACAAAATCATGTACCACATTAAGAATGCACACAAAAGAAAATCAAAGAAAATTATGGAACAGGGGCAAAAAGGTCATAAAATCAAGAAATAAAATCATGAAAAATTTTCTAAATGTTTTAATGATGCTCATGAATTTTTTTGGAATTTTATAATGCCATTTGGTATTTTTAAAAATTAAAAAGCAAACGTGTAAAAAATGAAAAAAATAAAATGAAATAGAAAATGACAGGGGGTGTATGCATAGCAATCCTTCAGTTCAAATTGTTTGGGCTCTAAAACAATGGGGTGCGTATAGCAAAATAGTCTAGGTCCAAGTCTGCGCAATCCATAATAACTAGCATGTACACTCAGTCAACATGAGTCAAACAAATGATCACCATCGGATCCAATCAACTCAATAACCAAGTCAAAGTAAACCAGATCAACACACGCGCATGAATGTCCACCTTCCCTACCATGTGCCACACCACACAATGTTTAAAATAAAATCAGAAGCAACACGTGAGAGGCATGTGAGTTTTTTATGCGTTGGCAAGCTTCAAGCCACACGATGAGGAAAAATGGACGGTTATGATTAAAACGTGAGAAAACCCTAGCAATCAAACTCAACGGCCGGAGGTGACTTCCGGTCACCTTCTCCGGCGAACCACCACCCTCTGCAACTTTGGATCTCACAGAAATGCACAAATATTACACCAAAATGATGCTGAACTTATGTAGAACACGAATCCAAAGACAAAATGCACAAAACATTCATGAGATGAGAGAATCGAACAGAGGAAGATTTGCCCTAACATTTCAACTTTGCCTCTAAAGGCCTATCAACTAGCCAGACAAGTTCTTGAGCTTATAGGAAGCATCAAGAAC
Organism: Lathyrus tuberosus; assembly: GCA_022829125.1. Classification (NCBI taxonomy): domain Eukaryota; kingdom Viridiplantae; phylum Streptophyta; class Magnoliopsida; order Fabales; family Fabaceae; genus Lathyrus; species Lathyrus tuberosus. The sequence goes on along the minus strand of JALAZF010000006.1, from coordinate 32,334,250 downwards.
CTGATAACATCTTCATATTATGTCTATAATGGAAGAAATTCGTACCTGAAGATTTATGATCTTGATGTGTTCTTCAGAAAACCAGAGATGTTGCTTCCTCTTTGAGCTTCTTTTGGCCAAATAAAGGCTTAGATGCAAAAATGGATGATGCTTCAGTGGAGAAGAGCTGAAATCCAAGCTTCAAAACAGTTGCAATGTGATGAAAATGGAGAGAGAATCAGAGAGATTCTGAGATGAAGATGAGGAAGATGAATGAAATGGAGCTCGAAAATCAGTTGCAATGTGGAGAAATTGAGAGAGAATGGAGAGAGTTTCTGAGTTGAACGTGAGAAAATGAAGTTAGAACTGAAGTTAGAGTGTGTGATTTGTTTTATAGTAAGCTTTAACCATGGTTTAGTGAGCCAGTTAAATGAGTCACAACTTGGTTAATTGAGTGCACCCTAACTAACTGAGTCAAGTTAGTTAGGGGCGAGTCATTGAGGATTGTGATAGGGTGAGGTTGGTTCATGACAGTTATGGTGGGAGCAAGGAGAAAGTGAATTGGCACGGTTGTGTAGCAGGAACTTGTGCATCAGAAACTTGCTAAGCAAGTTTGTTCTTTCTATTCCCATGTATGGCACGTGATAGTGTGTATTGTGTAGGTGATATGTTTGACCAAATGTGGAAATAAAGTGTGGAAGTGTTTGTAGTATGAGTGAACCAAATTGTGCAACATGCTGTCAATGTACCAGTGCCAACATAGGGTAGTTTGTTGAAGTTTTTCTCTCTACTCAATGAAGGACTTGGTGAGTTTATGAGTTCTTTGGAAAGAGGACACCTTAGGGAACAATGTTGGTTTGAAAATTGGAGTGAAATGATGCCTCAAATATGTCTAAAAATGACCACCAACAGATGGAAAACAAACTGGCTCATATGCGTGCAAAGCAAGCCATGGCATGGCAAGTGACATGCATGAAAGTTCAGCCTAATCAACCTATCTTGAGACCACTATAACCCACTCATAACTTGATCAATTCAAAATTTTCCCAACATCAATATTGAAGATGACACTACAAAGAACAATTTTGATGTTGAAATTTTTTCCATTTGAGGCTTTTATCTTGATGAAAAATGGGTGTACATTTGGCTCACCACATGCTTGTGAAAATGACTGCGCGCGTGCCTTGAAAATCCTTGGTCATGACATGGTTTTGGCCTACTTTCCTCCAACTTTGATCATCCATATCTATCTCAATATTTATCCAATGGGGATGTTCTACACATGGATTTGAAGCTTAAAGCAAGACCTTTTGTTGTGACCTGGTGGAATTTTCATTTGATGCTTCAATTTTAAATGGCCTTGGTTCAAAGTGTAGTGCAAAGTGGTCCAAAATTACTATTTTTAGTAACCCTTCTTACTCCAAAAATGGCAACTTTCTACCTCTTGATTTTTTCATGATTCTTTTGGAGTTTCTTGATCAAATTTTGCACATTGGTCACATATAACATGAATTTCATGAATTTGGACTCAAAAAGTCAAGAGTTGACTTTTTCTCCTGATTATTTGACTTGGCCCCAAATTCTCTGATTTTTTATCTTTCTTTCAATTGAACCACTTCCAAAACCAATTGAGAGGCACTTTTCCACATCCATACACTCAAGGGCATATAGAATAACATGACATCAAGTCTTGTCCAAAAAATCAAAGATAACCTGATTTAATTGGAAACCCTAGTCTTGGTGCCCACCTCCTAGGAGAAAAATGTGCAGTCTTCAATTTCAAATTCCTCAGAGTATGTTGTGTATCCTCTTAAAGGATGATGATATATGCCATTTGAGGATGACTTTAAATCAATGAGCTACCTCTTTTGAGGGTTTTCCTTCAGTTTTTGAACCTCTTGCATAATGAAAGATGTAATGCTTCAATCTCCTATTGGATCTCACCTTCTTGAGGTTGTGGATGATCAATTGAGGTAGTATGAGACGTGAGAGACCCTTGGCTTGCCTTGAAGAAACTTGATTGACCTTTTTTGTGCTTTGAATGATCCATTGATTGTCCATCTTTCCCCTGATCACATGCCCTGATGGTAAGAGGGATGTTATGCTCTATTTTTCTATGTTAAATGCAATGCAATGCTAATGAGATGGATATGATATTGTAAATGATAATGCTATGCTATGATGCAAAAAAGGGAGAGCAAATTTTGGGGTATTACAACCTACAGTAGACCCCATTCCTCAAGAGAATCAAGAAGTCATTACTGAATCCAGCAGAAAGAAAGAGTTTGTACAAGAAAGACCACCACCTCTTTTTCCACAAAGGATCAAAAAGGCCAAGGAAGAGCAACAATTTTCAAAGTTTATGGAGATCTTGAAGCAGCTCCACATCAACATACCAATGATTGAAGCTATTCAACAAATGCCAAACTACTCAAAGTTCATGAAGGATGTGCTTACCAAGCGAAAAAGGGTGGGAGAATTTGCTACGGTTGCACTCACACAAGAGTGTAGTCAATTGGTTCAAGTAGTGTTCAGGCAAGCAAGTAGTGTTCAACACACTCAATGCCTTGCAATACCCAGAAGAAGAGGTAGCTAAATGTTCCATGATATCTAGTTGGGAAGGTTTAATTCATAAAAACCTTCTAAGAGCTAGCGATGTGTTGAAAATTGAGCTAGGCAAAGTAGAAGATGAAGGACTAAAAGATGGGATCATTCATGGTCCAATGAAGAAGCAAGAGAAAGAATCTGTGGAAGTGATAGAATCCACCATAGTTGCTTACAAGCAGCAGCTGCCTTCCATAGAAGAACCTCCTGAATTAGAGCTCAAGCAACTGCCGGAGCATTTACAGTATGCATATCTGGAGGCAGGACAGAAGCTGTCAGTTATCATTGCTACAGATCTGCAAGAGGAGCAGAAAGAGCAATTGATTTCACTACTGAAGAGACACAAGAAGGCAATTGCATGTCAGATTTCTGACATTAAGGGAATCAGCCCAGCAATTTGCATGCACAAAATTTTGTTGGAAGAAAATGCTAAGAATAGCATTGAGAGTCAACGTAGGTTGAACCCTATCATGAAGGAAGTTGTAAAGAAGGAAATTATCAAGTGGCTGAATGCAGGAATTATTTACCCTATCTCTGATAGTGTGTGGGTGAGTCTCATCCAGTGTGTCCCGAAGAAGGGAGGCATGACAGTGATAATCAATGAAAAGAATGAGCTCATCCCCACTTGGAGAATTTGCATGGATTATAGGAAGTTGAACAAGGAAACTAGGAAGGATCAATTTCCTTTGCCTTTCATTGATCATATGTTGGATAGGCTAGCGGGAAAGGAGTACTATTGCTTTTTAGATGGATATTCGAGCTACAACGAAATTGTAATAGCTCCGGAAGATCAAGAGAAAACAACATTCACATGCCTTTATGGCACCTTTGCCTTTAGAAGGATGTCGTTTGGACTGTGTAATGCACCAGCCACCTTCCAACGTTGCATGATGGCTATCTTTTTAGACATCATAGAGAATTCCATGGAAGTCTTCATGGATGACTTCTCAGTTTTTGGAGAGTCATTCAAGGATTGTCTAAATAATCTAGAGTTGGTGTTGGAAAGGTGTGAAGAGAACAACCTAGTTCTTAATTGGGAAAAATGCCATTTCATGGTAAAAGAAGGAATTGTTCTTGGTCATAGAATTTCAAAAGAAGGATTAGAGGTAGATCAAGCAAAGATAGAGGTAATTGAAAAGTTACCCCCACCAGTCAACATCAAGGGCATTAGGAGTTTCTTGGGGCATGCTGGATTTTATAGGAGGTTCATAAAGGATTTTTCAAAAATAACCAAACCCCTATGCCAGCTGCTGCAACATGACACACCTTTTGTCTTTAGTAAGGAGTGCCTTGAATCTTTTAATCTTTTGAAGAAGGCTCTCATTTCTGCACCTGTAGTCAAGACCCCTGATTGGTCTAAGCCATTTGATTTAATGTGTGATGCTAGTGACTTTGCCATTGGTGTTGTGTTAGGCCAAAGGTATAACAAAGTGTTTCACACCATCTACTACGCAAGCAAGACTTTGATAGAAGCACAAATCATTTACACAACCACAGAGAAGGAGCTGCTGGCAGTGGTGTTTGCCTTTGATAAGTTCAGTCCTTACTTGGTGGGAACTAAAGTCATTGTGTACACAGATCATGCAGCAATCAAGTACTTGATTGCCAAAAAAGATGCAAAGCCACGACTCATAAGATGGGTTCTCTTACTACAAGAGTTTGACCTAGAAATAAGAGACAAGAAAGGAGTGGAAAACTCAGTTGCTGATCATCTTTCAAGGCTACCTGAAGAAGTTTAACCCCAAAACAGTGGAGACATTAAAGAAAGTTTTCCAGATGAGAAACTGTTGTTGATTACTGATGTCACGACGCCTTGGTACACTGACATTGTTAACTACTTGGTCAGCAGAGTCATACCACCAGAATTCAACTTCCAACAAAGAAAGAGCTTTTTCCACACTATCAAGAGTTATTTTTGGGATGAGCCTTATTTGTACAAGAAGTGTGCTGATCAGTTATTAAGAAGATGTGTTGATTATGAGGAGGCACGACAAATCTTGTCAGCCTGCCACAAAGCCCCCTATGGTGGACACTTTGGTGGAGTCAGAACTGCAGCAAAAGTGCTGTAATCAGGTTATTTCTGACCTTCTATTTTTAAGTATGCTCATGAATTAGTAAAAAGATGTGATAGATGCCAGAGGTTTAGAAATGTGTCCATGAGACAAGAAATGCCACTCACAAGTATTCTTGAAGTAGAAATCTTTGATGTGTGGGGCATTGATTTCATGGGACCTTTCCCTCCATCCTTTGGCAATCTTTACATCCTTGTAGTTGTGGATTACGTATCCAAGTGGATTGAAGCAGTAGCAACACCATCTAATGATGCTAAGGTGGTGACCAAGTCCTTGCTCAAGAACATCTTGACAAGACATGGCACGCCTTGAGCTATCATCAGTGATGGGGGATCCCATTTTTGCAACAAACTTTTTGAAAACTTAATGGCAAAATATGTGATAAAACACAAGGTTGCTACAGCTTATCATCCACAGACTAGTGGACAAGTGGAGTTGTCCAATAGAAAAATCAAGAGAATTTTGGAAAAAGTGGTTAACCCCACAAGGAAAGATTGGTCCAAGCACTTGGACGAAGCACTATGGGCGTATAAGACTGCCTATAAAACGCCTTTAGACATGTCTCCTTATAGACTTGTCTATGGAAAGGCTTATCACCTACCCATTGAATTGGAGCATAAGGCTTTTTAGGCTGTGAAGCAACTAAATTTTAATATTAAAAATGTTGGCCAAGCTAGAATGCTCCAATTGAATGAGTTAGATGAACATATGTTGTTCTCATACGAGAATGCTGAGTTATGTAAAGAAAAAGGCCAACAAGTGGCACGACAGGAAATGTCAGAAAAGGGAATTAGTGAAAGGCCAAAAATTTTTACTTTTTAACTCAAGGCTAAAGTTATTCACTGGAAAATTAAAATCAAGATGGTCTGAACCCTTTATTTTGGAAGAAATTTACCCCCATGGTGCTGTAGATCTGTTGAATGAGAAAAATGGAGAAAGATTTAAAGTTAATGGCCAAAGGGTCAAGACTTATTTTGGAGAACCCTCAATTAACACAAGGGGTTCCCTCCATTTCATTGATTAATAGACACTTGTTTTGGTCAGGCAATAAGACCTTAAAATAGCGCTACTGGGAGGCAGCTCAGCTTTATGCAATTTCTTTTGTTTTTATTTTCATACAGGATCATGTAAGTTTTTGTGGTATCAGCTCATGACAAGATGTGACGCGCCAGAAAAGGACAAGAGAAAAGTAGAAATGGAATATCGGAAGATGTGAAGGAATTAATTTTGTTAAGTCCATAAGGAATATATTAATGCTGGTCTGGCATTAATTATTTTTCTTTTGGACACAAGAAAGAAAATGAATCGTTTTGTTTTAAAAAGAAGGAGAGAGAATAAAGGTTAGCATGGTGATCAAACGCCTTGGGCAATGCGTAGAAACAGAGCAATTATGGCTCAATCTGCCATGTCAGTCTGTTCATCTATCAAAACACGCAAAAACCACTAATGGTCTCTTTTCCGTGGTCAGTCCCAAGTCCCTTCACCCTTTGCCCTAATTATCACAAAAAGGGAAATCTTTCTCTCTCCATCTTCCCAAGGACGTATTTTCTTTTCTCAAATTTTTCAATCACCTTTTCAACTTCCCTCCATCTCTCTCTATCCAAATATTCAAAACAAACTTTTCACTTTTCATTCTCTACCCTTCCTCCCGGAACCCTAATCTCTCAAACCCTCTCACCTCCATTCATTAAGAAAATGACTAGAGATGCAAATACTGGTCGTCGCTACAAAACTGTAGCAAAGAAAATTGTCGTCCCCACGATCGACCTCTCCAGCCAAGAAGAAGACGACACCTTCGTGAACGTTGAAGCCCACAAAAGATTTGTGGATCACTTCAGCAAAATGAATGTGTTTGCTAAAAGAGGATTTATCATGGACAATGAAGATGAAAACCTGGGACTTCCAAGTGACCTAGGAACAATTATCTCAAATCTGAAATGGGGTAGCTTTTGTAAGCAACCCGGTCCTTACAACACAAGGTTGGTCAAGGAGTTATATTCAAACTTAACGGACCCAGGGCACAAGAGACTAGAAGTATTGGTAAGAGGAACGAAGGTGATATATAACGAGTCCAATATCAACTTTTAATTCAAGCTGGGAAACACTGAAGATGAGTACCAGTATTTGGTACTCAGTTCGCAGAAAGATGAGCACGATGCCTACATGGAATCATTGTGTGTAGCTGGAATGAGGTGGGTTGAGAAAGCTGTGAGAAGAATGGATTTGAGGCCGGAGGTGAAGGTATGGTACCAGTTTACCAAGCACTCAATCAAGCCCACTGCTCACAATGAGACAGTCTCCAGGGCTAGTTTGGTGCTGCTCCTTTGCATAACTGGATTAAGGGAAATTAATATTGGCAAAATAATAGTTCAACAGATTCACACGTGTTCAAAGAAGAATGAAGGAATGTTGTATTTTCCATGTCTCATAACAAACCTCTGTAGAAGGCAAGGTGTGCCAGAATATGACTCTGATATCTTTGGGTCTCCACAACAACCTCTGGATAAGACTTTAATCATGACTTTGATGAAGCCCATGGGAGCTAGAAAAAGGCCAGCGGCAATGAGCCAAGCTTCTTCTAGAGCATCTGAACAACAAGACCCAGCAATGGAAATTCTGATGCAGATGCAAAAGGATCAACAAGAGTATTTTGCATATCAAAAGGCTAGAGCAATATGGCAAGAAAAGATGTGGGCCATGCAAACCCCTTCAAACTTGCTTGAGCCTCCCAAATTTCTTAATCATATTCTGGGAAATGTTGAGCCTACTGCCTGGGAATGAAGGAGAAGAGAAGAGATATACCAAGAAGAAGAAAACGAAGAAGAAAAAGAAGGAAAAGGAAATGAAGAAGAAAGAAGTATAAGAGACAAGCAAAGGCGTGTCTATAGACACCACTCAGAGTCAAGTCAAGAAAAAGAAAAAGCTGAGAAAAACCTACTCATCTCCACCTCCAGAACCTGAAGGCAGCTCCAAGCAGAAAAAAATGAAAGCGGAATAGAAGAGGAAGGAGACCACTACAACCCCAACACCACCTATCAGTCCTGCCAATAAGTTTGATCTTAACAAGCCCGATCAGGAGGAGGGAGGCTCTAGCAAGGACGAGGTTTTGGAAAGCTTTTTAGCAGAAGTGGATAAGAATGCTATGGATCTGGAGATGAATAATGAAGAAGTAGCTGAAGAAAAGGAGGGGAGTAAGGAAAATGAGAATCCAGTGGAAAAAATTGTCCAGCCGGAGGGAATTGAGGAAGATATGGAAGGAGAAGAATTGAGGAAGTACTATTTATCAACAGAAACCACAGAGAAGGAAGGAAATGCTAAGGGAGATGATGAAGCAGAAAGTGAAGAGACAGAAAAGATCGTCGCTGACCCAGAACTAAATTCTATCGAGGAACCTGCCGTAAATACAGATGATCATGTTGCAGAGGAGCATCTAGAGGAAACTGAGGAACAGCCCAAGAAGAAGGCTAAGAGTCCAAAGAAAGCTGTTGGGAAGATGGTAACCGGTGTCGCGACTGAAGAAGGCAATGAGAGGAAGGAGCCAGAAGGAAAGGGCACAGAGGCAAAGAAGAAGAAAAAGAAACAAGACATGCCTGCACCAAGGAAAAGCTCCAGGCTTAGGACCTAAGATGGTAAGGTGAAATAGGCAAGCGATGGCCTGACTTCTCTCATCACTGAATAGTGAGGAGACTGTCCTTACTTTAAGTTTGGGGGAGGACGCTAACTCTTAGCCTATTTTCACCATTATAACCCTCTAATATCACAAATTGGATATTTTGTCTTCTGTCTTGCATGTTTCTGCTTCTGGATAATGTTTTGGGAATTATGTTTTGGATGGCCATGTTTTGAGCCATAAATATTTGAATCTTTTATGGGGAAGCCTTGATGCCCCCAGGATCTTGATGATCTGTTGTTCTTAATGTTATGTATGTTTCATTTAGTTGTTATCTATTTTATTTTTATTTTGCTGAATCGGTTTCATTTAGTTACATGTGTTAGTTTAGAGTAAGTATGCTAGGGAATGTTTGGGGTTAAACAACAAGAGGTCAGTAACATCAATTCTAAAAATTTTGGGCTTAAGAATAAAAAGGGGAAGGAAGCTTTTATGAGTGAGCAAAGCAAAGTGTAAGAATTATGTTAAGTGAGTTTTGGCATAGGTAGTATGATGTTCTCTGTCACGACACCACTAATATTTCAAACCAGCTAAATTTTTTTTTAGAAAACTGATTCGTTGGGAATCAAGAGGAAGGTTAAAACCTTAAGAATCACAAAGGGAAGGACAAAAAGACTTGAATGATGATTGAGATGATCACAACAGAGGCACACTCCACACACAAACCACACAAAAGTGTGCAAAAGTGGCAAAGACCACCAATAATAAAGTTCATGTGCCCGAAAATGGAGGAACAACAAGTATTTCATCATAATATTCAGTTGGACTCATTACAAGTGAGATTCTTCTGAGATGAGATGTTTCGCCAAAAAAAAGAGAGAAAAAGAAAGAAAAAGAACAAAAAATACAAAAATAGGTGGAAAAGTGTGGTCCCAAGTGTGAAAGTCAAAAATATCATTTTAGAGTCAGAAAAAAATTCCCCTGTGAAACCAAAGGAAGAGACCCCACTCACGAAAGTACATAAAAAAGGGATCAAAAGAGAGAAATTTGGCTTGTTTTCTAGAAGAGTAGGGTTGTGACAAGAGATGTCAGTTCGCTTTTGAGCTTAACACCACTTTGATCAATTGCAAAGCTGAGCAAGTTTCACTTAATATTGTTTTATTACTCTTCCAAATCTAAAGCCACTTCATCTTTCTAACCTGACCAAAGCTGTTGAATTCCAATTTCATATCCCTAGTCATTCACTGTTACATCACCTGAGGACAGGTGGTCATTCAAGTTTGGGGAGTGATAACATTATTTTAGTGTGTTACTTTGACATGTTTTATGTGGCATTTTTAGTTTAGGATTTATTGATTTGATGTGAATTTAGCTTATTTTAGCATGTTTTAGCTGTAAGCACACTAGGTGCTTCTTTTATGGTTTTCAATGTGTTTTTGTCTAAAAGGAAGTCAGTTGATGGCAAGTTGAGGCGTGACCCTGAGAGACGGATTCTGGAGCAGAATGGAAAGCTGAAGAAAAGGAAGTAGTTGATAAATTAATCAATTATTTTATGTTGAAATGATGTGATGTTTAGTGTCTTATTTTGTTATGTGTTTTTATGCTATATACTTGATTCTTAGAGTGATCAACTAGGAAAAAGGTAAAAGCTTGTTGTTGAGAGAGATCCAACAAACAAGTGGATTTCATAACAATAGTGGTTAAGAAAGTAGGATAGAGATATTCACTTAATTCAACTTGCTTAGAGATAAGAAGTTGAGACCATAAAGAATTTCAGAATTAAAACCAGACGTATTTTAGGGTTACAAGTGAGACTTAGAGATTTATTCCCTTGCCCTAGTTATGCATGTTTTTGATGTTGTAGAGATACACCACTAGATCACGTTATGACCTTTTGAGGCACGACACTTCGCGTCATACAAGCATTTCAGCAACAACTATACTAATGGATTTAGCCCATCAACTATTCTCTCGATATTTTAACTCCTCTTTAGTTTTCAACGTTATTTTAGTTAACAGTGTGCTACTCTGGTTCTTTATTATCATTATTTTGTTACCTTGCTCATACTTTCTCTTAAACAATGAAATTAATACTTGTAGTTCAAAGCTTTCATCACTTCCTTATGGGTTCGACCTTTACTTTATCACTTGCTGCATTATCAAGCATGTATACTTGCATGTGACACCTTTGCTTTAAAACCATTTAAAAGAAAATCATTACATATAAAGCATACAACAAGTATCTTGACAACATCTGCCAGCAACTTCCCATGTTCGTCATGCATATCATTGCCATCCTCGTCCGTTGTCACTGTCTATGCGTACATGGTGTCCCGAGCCTTCTCTGACACAGGTTCAATGATATAGAACCTCTCCTTGAAGGTCCGGATAGACTCTGAGAAGGGCTTAAACAGTTTTCCCGCTTGCTTCAGCGAAACCCAGCCGTACCTTTTCCCTGAAACCTGCCTTTGGAGGTGGAAGATGGTAAAGAACAAGGGCAAAGTAGCTCCTATCTTCAGAAACTCACAGGTCATCTCAAAAGCGCGAATAAACGCCAACGAATTAGGGTGCAACTACGACGGGCCAAGTCCAGATGAACGAAGATAGACTGCTGAAAGTCAGTGAAAGGCAGCCTCAGCCCTATATCCTTGAAAGCATATTCATATATCGAGAATCTCTCCCCGTAATCTGTACATATCCAATCGTCTTGACTGGGGAAGTGTACCTTCCACTCCCCTTCTGGCCCTACGTTTGTGAAGACGTCCCCAGTATAAGACGCGAAAGTGGATGTATGCTCGGCAGGCTGCGCAACTGTCAATTCCTCCGCAGAAGCATGCTCGGGATTCTCCCCGACGTCGTTGGGGGCATTTGAAACCTCAGCACCACTACTCTCCGAGGAGCTCTCCTCGGACGAGTCTATGAGGATCTCTCTCTCGGGCTCGTGCGCCATCTCGTTCACCTAAAAAGCAGAGGACAAAAGTGAATTCGACCGCAAAATCAAATCCACCTTTCCATCGCTAGTCAAGTGAAAGGGCGTGCAAAGGTCCAAGGACGACGTCCCCAACCTAAGCCCTAAATCAAATAATACAAGGGTATCGCGTGAGGGTATGCCCGGAGGCAACCCCTCTTGCTCGTGCGGGAAAAATCTCCCCAACTCACTACCCAGTTTTCCGTTTGAAGCTCCACCGAAAAACTCATACACTCAAGCGTTGGCCTCCCCGCACGCCGGGCAACCCGAACAACGTTACGTATCCCGCGGGCACTAAAACCCTCGGGCATCCAAGGACAATTACATCTCGTCGACAAACGACGACCCCTTCAGAGTTCCCCGGGGCTGCTAGTTATCTTTAAGTCATCACTCCCAAGTTCGGGAGCAACGACTTGGGGGGCTCCTGTTCTGGACTGGACCAATGGCTAGGCATAGTCCAATCCACTTCTACTTCTAGAACAGCCCAATTGCCTAAGTCCAGCGGATGTGGGGCAGTGTTTACCTTTCTGCCCCTCTACCGAAAACATATGGACAGATGTGCCTCAAGGTCATTTGCTCCTCCCTGGTATTCCTGTCCGTTACGCACGGCTCCGCCATCCGAGAACAGTCATGGCGCATGTGCCCGGAACTACGCCTTTGCCCGTGGTAACGACTAGTTTTGGACATCTCTGCCTGTCATAACGGCTAGTTTTCGGCAGTTACCTATTCTTCAGGAAACGGTTATTCCGCCCCGAAAATAGGGACCGTTGGCCACGCGCTGGGGGCATTATAAAAACCCTCTCATTTGAGAGGGTCATGTATTCAAAATCATTCTTAGAAACTCATACTTTTGTACTTGCCTTTCTCTCTTCCGATTCTTACTTTAGCATCGGAGTGCCTTGCAGGTACACCCCCTCCTCATCTCACACACCCAGCATCACAAACGTTCCTCTTGGCCCACTTCAGATTCTGATCAGCCCTCACGATCACCTCATAACTACCATCTTCGTCTTACTTCTAGGTAGGACGATAGTTTTATATCTCGCTAGTGCATGGGCCGAAGAAGAAGGAACCACCAACACCACAAAACCATCCTACTGCACCACTTAAGTTTCAACGAAGGACGACAAACTTTGACGCCATATACCAAAACCATCCTACTGCACCACTTGAGAGCATGTTTAAAGTATAGTTAGGATGTAGAATGCATACCACAAATGTACGCTTTCTCTCAACAAGCCGATATATATAGATTACAGTTGGGGATGCAAGAACCGCAGGCTCCATACGAGCCAATGCCCATTATAGAGGATTTTAGCAGTAACTTGGGCGATTCCTAAGATATCTAAAGGGAACTATGAACCTGTGAGTTTTGTACAAGATGAGTGATGAGATGGTCTTGCAAAGGTTGTTAGACTCTGATTATGCAGGAGATAGTGATGACAGAAAAAACACTACATGGTATGTGTTCAAGCTTGGATCAGGTCTTATATCATGGTCTTCAAAGAAGCAACTCATCGTGACTTTTTCAAGCACTGAAGCTAAGTTTGTTGAAGTAGTCTCATGTGCTTGTTAAACAGTGTGGCTTCGAAGCATTTTTCACAAGTTTGGTCAGACTCAAAGCATATAGATGCAAGGTTACACTTTCGTAGTGACTTGACCAAAGATAGTACAATTAAGATTAAACATTGCAACACATGAGAGCAACTTGCAAATATGCTAACTAAACCAATGAAACTCAAGTCTTCCAACTACAGCAGAACAAGAATTGGAGTTTGTCATTTGTGTCTTGCTCAACAATGTGCATGAATATAATGTCTGTATCATGTTCTAATTTGTCTCTTTTGCTAGTTTCAAATTAAGGGAATGTCAAATAAAATGTTGCAGCATTGTGTTCAACATGTAAATATTAGAATATAGTTGGCTAATAGAATAACTAACTAGGAGTTAGTTACAAAGTAGTTAGCTATGAGTGTCGTTTTTTGCTATATAAATAATTGATTATTCTTGTACACATAAAGCTTGAAACTGCATTATTCAATAACATCGATCATAAACGTGATTGTATTTGTGCTAACATCGATCATTGAAGGAGATGATTTGAGTCTTTTGAAAACTTATTATTAGATGATGAAGTCGGCATACTCTACTGTTATCCTTAAATTGATTCCCAAATTTTAGCTCTCGTGCCTTTAACCATCCCAAACCTTATGTTTCTAAGCTTGGGTTAGGGATAGAGTTAAAATTTCATTTTCAACTTTAGTGTAAATTTTATTAGCATAGCGAAAAGTGACACTCATTTCCTTGCAAATGAGCACTCTCCATAACCCCTATTAAAATAACCTAACTATCTGTAACTACAAAAATGGATTGAAACAAATAAAATATATAAACATCATCTACACAATGCCGGAACTGAATATAAAACTAAACCACTTCCCTTTTTAAGATTTTATAATAATAGTAACAATTTAAAAAAATGCAAATTACATCGTGAAATTCAAATCAATGAGGAAAAAGAAACACCATAACTGAGAAAATTATGTATACAAAAAAAAAAACCTCCCCAAACGGTATTCTTAACTATCAGATTTTGTGTGTATGGTACGTGTTTGTGAACAAGCTGAACCAGGACTCTGAACTTCTTCACATTCTTCTCTAACAGAATCCGATTCCGATACAGATTCAAACGCCACCGTTTCCTCTGTTTTCACCTTCTCAACAACAAAACAAATCCACATTTCTCAAATCTCAATTCAGACTCTAATTTAATCGATTTATTAATGCGAAATTGCTTCAAAAAATTATACCTTTGATGGCGATGGTGCTTGGTTGTTAATTTTTTCATGTTCCTTCTCTCTTAGCGTTCGAATCGGAGAAACTCTCTGTTGAATTTGAAAAGTAAAAAATCAATATCAAGAAATCGAAATTGGAAACATAATGAACTGTGAAAGACGATTGTTCCTGTTCGCACCATGCATCGATATTTGAGTTCCTTTAATCGGAACAATCGATCGACTTGGATTTCGAGATTTTTCTGAATCTCGCTTTTCTCTTCCATCTCTTTCATCTTCGCTTCAAGCAATGCTTCTCTCTCTTTCAGCATTTTCTCTGTTCTCTCTTTGTCTGTTCTCAGTCTCTCGAGTCTCTTTTTCATCGCGCTTAGCTCCTCCCCAAGCGATGTCTCCAGCGTCTCCATTGGAGGTACCGGAGACATCGCTGAGGCAGCGATCTCGATCGGAAGATTCTCTTTCTCGGTGTTTGGAATCAGTGTAATCTCGAAACATGTTTGATCGGGCTTGAGCTTGGGTTTTGAGGAAGGATGGAGAGTGAGATCGGCGGGAGTGTTTTTTGGTTGAAGTGGCGTACGGCCAGATCGCGGCCGCACTTTTGGTGTTCCGGTCGTCGGTGTTTGCATTTGCATTTCAATTGGGTTGAGGTGAAGGGTTTGGAGAGTGGTAAGTGAATAAAAAGGGAGTTGGAGATGATGATGATACGAAATGAGTTTCGAATTTGAAACCAGACAGGCGCTAACGGCTAGTGCCTTTAATTCTTTGTGTTTTTTAGTTATTTGGTTAATGATTTTTGCTTTAAAAAAAGTTCACATTGGATTCTTTGATTTTTTTTTTCAAGAAATAGACTATCAGCTAACTTTAATATTTGAATTTAATACTCTAATGAAAATAGCGTAATATTCTCCCGTACAAAATCAAGTATTCCATGAACATTTTTCATTCTTTTACATGAATAAAATTTGCATTAAATATATATTTAGACTTAGTCCCTCTGAATATAATAAATTGAAATTTATTCTCTTACAAAAATTCTTTGAATTTTGTTAAGATAAATTCATAAAATTAAAAATAAAACAGTTAAATTATTAAATAAATATATTTTTATTATTATCAATGAGACTGCAAAAGAAAACTTAAAACACACCATGTGAATTTTCGTAGTTGGCACGTGTAAGGTTAAAGAGAGGTGGAGTTCTAAATTTCAAATATGGAGTCGGATTTGATTCAATTTGTTTAAATTTTATTAGGTTGTGTTCATCGTTCAATATGTAATTTTATTGTCAAAATCGAATCAAACCAAACCACCCATTTATAATTTGGGTTGGATTAAGTTTGAAAGTTGTATTTCAAACAAAAATGTTTTTTTATTGTTTTTAATTATAAAATAAATTTAACAAAATTCAATACAAATTTTTAACTTGGATAAATTGGATGAAACACATCATATTATGTTTAATAAAATTCATCCATGTGACGTAACACCTTATCTATACCTATATATAAAGGGGATAGAGGATTTTAGGTTGGCCTATTTTTCTTCATATTTTGCCCTTAATATAGAGTGGTTATTAGAAGTTACTTAAATACTCACATAATAAATAATGATTATTGGAAGTTGCTTAGATTATTATCAATTCTATGTAACTTCAACACACAAATACACGATTTTACAAACTATCTCAATTAATGGAGGAATCAATTTAAAATAGGAAAAAATATTTATAAAAAAAATTATAAAATAAATTTGATATAAGAAAGAATATTAAATTTATAATCTTCAATAACTATATATATAAAATGGGTATGAGAGTTTGGGTTGACCTATTTCTGACGTATGTGTTCATTAAAAAAACGGACAAACGCGTGCCCGTTTAGACGCTAGTAATAATAAAAAATTTCACAAGATAGATTATTTCCATAAAATATATAAGTTAAAAATGATACAAAAGAAAATAATAAACAATTGAATCTTAAATTTACATAAAGTCATTGATCTAATAGTAGTATTGGTGGTGAATAATTTATTTGATAAAATTGTGGTTAGTAGTGATATATTAATTTTATATTTTTATTTAAAATAGTAATAAAGAATAAAAAACCACTAATGACACATCAACAGATATGTGGGTTGAGAAACTCAAACTCAATACCTAAACCAAAATTATATAGGTTGTTATAAGTTGCGTTGGATATATCTGTAAATAAACATATTCAAGTCATTTATAAGCTAATTTTGTTTGAGTTCACGAGTTCGCAATCAATCTACACCCAAGAACACCCATGAATTTAAATATTGGTAAAAATGTAAATACATACTACCAAGATGAACTTTTGTAAAAAAAATTATTGATTTTGATAGGTTCCAGTTTTTTTTTAAGAAATTAAAGTTAGAAGAATTTTTTAGAGAAATTAAAACTAAAAAATTATAAATTTAAAGAAAATTTACTAAAAAGTAAACATACAAATACTATGAAACCATAATCTATCAAAGTCAATGTGTATTCATGATTAATGTGATAAATGTGATTGATCAAAGGTCCAACTCCTACATAAATATATTGGTGATTTGAGCAAAATTCAGACAATTCCTCATATAGGCATTTGATCTTGATGTATTATGCACTTGGCTAAAAGGAACCTTGACAGCAAATGACGAAGTCTTTGGACAACTAGAACTAGAGTTGGACAGAAAATTGTAGAATTGGTCCAATCCGACCAGTCTGTATGGTCCATGAAGAAACGGTTCGGTTGGGTCGGTTTTTCTATTTACCGGTTTGACAAGTGTTGGATTCACATGGTTTGGGTTGGTCAGATTCGGTTATTTATTTTCAATACAGTAAAATCCGAAACCGACTGGTTCAATATGCTACTATTGTTTATGTTCATCCCAACTCAAATTTTCTCTACTAGTGGCTAGGGTTTCACTTTCATTCAGTATTCCTCTACAAAACAGAACAACAGTGCGCCGTTTTCATCAACCTTAAAAATCTCTCAACCTCAAGCTGACACCACCACCACCACAGAACACTTCACCGCCACCACTTCCCAACACTGACCTGTCATGTAAGTTTTTATGCACTCATCTTTGTTTTCTTTCTCTTTCACTCTATCTCTCAATCTATATTTTTCATCTATTCAAAAATGTTATTGGTAAATGTTTAAATATTTTTGGTAAACATATTTTCCATTTATTGAGAAACATATTTTTCATTCTCTATCCCAGTGTTATATGGTTTATGGATCGTGCTCCGTTACACAATAGAGTTATGTTTTATATACAATTGAATGACAATACAAAAATTGGTGTTGCCATATTTACTATATTTACAGTAACTTGGTTTATAGTTCTTGAATGAACTGTATATTTACATGGCAATACAAAGGTAAGCTCTTGAATGAACTGTTAGAGATAGTTGAACTGACAAGTAATCAATTTCATGGCTTGGTTTATAATTTATGCACTTGACCTTGCAACATCATTTTGTTTTTTACTTTAATAAGAGATAAGGATTTTGCACTTTAGATAGGAAAATTTTTGTGTAGCTGCTTTAATGTTCTTCAAGATACTTAGGTTTAAAGAAGATTTGATCATTTTTATGTTTATGTTACTGTGAGTGTTTATGTTTAAGAAAAATGAATGAAATACTTAGTTTATCTATTGTTATTCTATGTGTTTATGTTGTGATTTTCTGGTTTAGCTAATTCTTTTTTTTTTAAATTGGAAAATGGAGCATGGAGAAAGCAGTTTGTAGGAGATGGGAGCTTGCAAGGGGCTGGAGATGCTAGCATGCACGGAATTAGAGATGTTACCTTGTAAGGAGTGAGTCAAGGTAATTCAAGGGTCGTGTCTTGTTTTATGAATTAAAAGTGTATGAGTTATGGATCAAAAGATAGACTTGTTGTATGAATTAAAAAATATAGGGTAGGAAACTTTAACATGTAAGATAGGCTTGCTTGTCTTGTTGTATGTTTAAAAGTGTGTGTTAAAGAAAGAGGACCTGTTTAAAAGTTGTTTGTCTTGTTGTATGTTTAAAAGGGTGTGTTAAAGAAAGAGAGCATGTTTAATAGTTGCTTGTCTTGCTGTATGTTGTTAGATTCTCACGGGAATAAGTGTGTATGCTTAATATTGTATATGTTTTTTAATTTACCAAATTATTTTCAGTGATAGAGTTACTTATTTCCCCTTCTCAACAAACACAACCAGCAGCTGTTGGTGCTGAACTTCCTCCCCTTCACATTGGTAGTAAAAAAAGGAAACTTAATGCTAGTGGAAGTAGGTAAACTTCAGCTGTTTGGTTAGAGTTTAATATTTTACCTGATGAGCCTGAACCTATAGCCGCGTGTAAACACTGTCACAAAAGATATCGATGCAACCCTAAAACACATGGGACTTATAACATGCTAGCTCCACTACTACGTAAATACCAATTAACAACGGCTGGGAAAGGTATATAATGACGCAGGCGCATGCGTTGTTATGTAGAGTGTCGTTGTAAATGGATACTTATAATCACGGGTCATTAACCGTTGTAATTACCTGGAAACAGCACGCCCAATCACAACGGTTATTATAACGAACCGTTGTGATAAATATAATGCTCCTAGGTTCGATTCCCAGCTGCGCCGTTTTGATATTTCTTTTTTCTGTGCAGCGCGCGAGATATTATTACAGTTATATTTTTTACCCATCGTTATATAGTCTGCAGACACAAATATACAACCACAACTTTGTTTTATAACCGGAGTCAAAACTTCCTATGTTTTAAATATGCATTTCTCAGCAATTCAAATTCATCCCATTATTGTACCTATAACCATTTTAAATATGCATTTCTCAGCAATTCAAATTCATTCCATTTTTAACCTGTAACCATTAAAACCATAACAGATAAGCTAACATTGTTCATTTGTAAGTATTGTAATAATTATAACCATAAAATATAGCTAACATTGTAACATTGTAAGTATACATTCTGTAAGTATTGTAACTATTATAACCATATTTACACTAAACACTATATTCATGTCATCAATACAAAAAAAATTTATTCACATCATCTCTAAAGAAAAGTGTTATTCACATCATCAATCAGCAGGACCCCTAAGAACATTGTGGATATATGTCCAACGTTTACGAAGATCTACGAAGTCCTCAACAGGGAATGGGGTTTCGTCGTTAAACATCTACATAAGAAAGAGACAATAACATGTATGATAATAATTCAATAGTCAACTTATCTGTTAATATATGTAAACATTTTATGACATACCTTATCCCATGAATCAACAATGTCGGCACTGACAATGTTTAGCATGTGTTACATGACATAGTAACCACATTCGTAATTCCCGGTTTGTTTCCTTGTCTACAAATTTAAGCAAAAATCACATGAATACAACCACAATGAATGTAAATGAAAGAAACATAATTGTGCCACTTACTTTAGGACAGATCCATCTGGGCTTTCTTCTAACATTGTTCATTATATTGACTTGTTCCACAACACTACACATTGAATTTGAATTAAACATATTACATGATAAACTAATTACAATGTCAAAGAAAATGAATTAAGCATACACTTACGAATTAATCATATCTTTCATTTTGTTGTACAGTGTATCATGCAAGGAACACAGAAAAGTTATCGTATTCGTCCATAATGATATGATGATCAATTGCCAATGACCACTGACTAAACAAGAGCATATATATAGGTTAATGGTATTTGCTAAAACAAAACTAAATCTAGAATAAACATCAATTCCAAAAATACTTACATGCAGAGGAATGGTGCTAAGTAACATTCTTTTCCTCCCTCACTTAACCGTGTTATCAAGTACTCTCGGATAGCTTTTGATTCATTAAAAGTCCAATGAATAAAAAGTGGATCCAAGATTCCGTAAGTACTCGATTTATTCAACTCTATACAAAGACGGTGAATGTACCAAAATGGTTAAAGAAAATGAATAAATTAGGGGTGATGTTCTATAAAAGATAATGTTCTATAATGACATGTATATTCAACTATATATACTTACGTGCACCAAACTTGCAATATCCCGATGTCCAGCGACTTATACCCACCAAGAAAATTTGTTACATCATCAGAATTAAAATAGAATAAACCCACACGTGGACAATGTTCTAGCGGGAGAGGTTGCGCTTCATTTATCACTGCAACTTACAAGTATAACATTGTAATTTCATTTGGATTAGGGTCCATTATATCATTGCGGTTACCCGCAGGGGGAATGGGCTGAACAATTACTTCCTTTTGTAGAAGCATGACGTACAACACTTCTACTAGGAGTTCGAGCATCATCATCACTATCAACATTACGATGATCGTCATTTGTCCGTTGTTCCAAATTTTCACTTAATCTCTAAATCATAATATTCAATTAAAACATAAAACAAAAACAAGCACAATGTATATCATACATTTGCGATAAAACACTAACATCTCAAGTAAAGTACATACCGAATACATCTCTTGGAACCTTTCCATATCTTTCTGCCTTTTTTCCTTCTCCTCTTCTAACATTCTCTGTTGTTCTTCTAATTGCTTCTCAAAATTTTCAATCTTTTGTCTTTGAGAAATTATTTCTGGGCTTTTGGTTCTTTTTCTTTAAGACCCAAAGAATGACCTCAAGCCGACACCTTCTCCAACAGCACGGACACGCCCACCATGCTTATCTGTTCCGATAGCTTCTATTAATATATCATGTCGTGCTTGCAGAACAAATGTGCCTTCACGGGCTACCTCAACCAACTTATCCTACACAACATGAGAAACTTACATATATTAGTTATCAACGCATTTAAATAAAAAATAACATAAGCACCACAAATCATACTTAAAATTTTTTCGACAACTACTCTGGAAGCCTCAGAGGTGTACTCTCCATCTGGTCTTAATTGAGCCCTCTTCCATTTTTGATGTCTTGGAGGTGGAGATGGGATGCGATCATCTCCGATTTCGGATTGTCTCTCAAGCATGATTTTTTTCTCAAGATTCCTATAACCCCCACGAGACAATCTATGGGGGTACATGTTCTTGGCTTTATTGTGTGTCCCGACTTCGCTTTTAACCTGTTATGAACATAGTGAAAAAAATATATGATTAGTATCTATAACTCATTAGCATAACATTATCGGTTACATGAGAATAGTAGTAACCTTAAATTCCTCAGAACGACGTATCTTTACAAACCTTTTTCATTGCTTCTTTGATATAAAACTATATCGAATCCATGGATGAGCAAGACTGATCTTAGGCCTCCTAATGTAGTCAGTCGTGAGTTGTGCCTTAAATCCCCTCCAACGAGTACCAGTATATGATATCCACTTTCATTTCAAATTTGAGTCCTCGTCGTTAAACTTAAAATTCAACTACATTTAAATCAATATATAAGTATGTATTAGAAATTATAGATATTAATATCGGTGATATATGAAAATTATAGTATGTAATACCTTAACATCAGTCCATATGCTTTCTTTGACCTTATTATCAACTTGTTTCCAATCATCAATCAATATACTGACCTTGCTACGTGCAAGGAACGAAATATAACTCTTAAAAGTAGAGTAGTGTTAACAATCCACTACTCTGTACAAAGAATCAAACTGGATAGGAATTTTTCCACCTGATGCGTTCCGGACAGATGTGAATTGGGGCATCATTGTGACGCCTCTTTGTGATCTTTTCATTTGACTTACATTTGTTTAAGTATCATTGTCAAACATCTCATTTGTTTGAGTTTCGTCGTTGGTTTCTGATGAAGAACTCAACAAGGTCGACATCTAAATTCAAAAACAACAGCAACAACATAAACAACAAGAACATAAACATCAACCACAAAATAAAACAACAACAACCACAACAATGGAAAATGAAGTTTACTGTAGATGCATGGGGAAAAATATTTTACATACCCTAAACGTGATGACTAAGTTAATGATGTTGGTGTTGGTGATGGAATTGTCTTCCTTCGTTTGGGGTGATAACAGTGTTGTTGTTGTTTTCCTTATAGGCAGTAATAACTTGGTTGATCGTGATGGTCTTGTCAACTTGGTTGACGATGATGACGACAATGGCAAATACACAGTGAAGTAGGAACGATGGTGTTTGGATGAAATCGTGTAATGTTTCACAGTAATGAACGTTAGGGTTTGGGTTGAAATCGTGTATTGTTTCATCTAGTTTCTATTTGCAATGGAAAAAAGGATACTGATTAGACAAGCTATCTAGGAGTGTAAAATATTATCACCCTACCACAACGGCCAATACTTGCAACTGTAGTGATATTTTACATTCATGGTGAAATTTCATAAAAAAACGCCAGAGTATTCAAAATTAAAAATTTTAAATAAAAAACAAAATATATCACAACGGTTGTAAACATTAACTGTAGTCATAAACTTTAAAGTTTTTTACTTAAAAATAAATAAAAATGAAAAAGCGCAACTTAACAATGGTGGAACCATTGAACCGTCGTCATAAACTTTAAAGTTTTTTATTTAAAAATAATTAAAAAAGAAAAGGCGTCACTTAACATTAAAGGAATAACATATATGGGGACCCTGAGGTTCGAACCCATGAAAGCTTGAGGTTATCACAACGGTTGACTGCTTAAACGTTGTTATATACGAATAATTTTTAATCAAAAAATAATAATATTACGATAGCGCCTAGGTTTACAGATGTCACAACGGTGTAGGGAATAAGCGTGGTGACCATGGCGTTGTTGTTTACGCGTTTTATAGTAGTGCTCACTCGAAAGTGTGTCACAAAAACCCAGCCCTTCTCTTGAAAAACCTCAAACAAACAAACCTTGTAAGTGGGGAGGGTGGGATTTTAGTTCCAACAAGCCAAAGGTTCAACTTTGCAGCATGTAGAAAGGCTATTAATAAGTTTATCATCCTTAATGAGCAATGTTTTAGAGCAGTTGAGGGTGAGGGTTTTAAGCAATTATGTAAACAATTGCAACCACAAATGGCTATCCCTTCAAGGAGACTGTTGTTAGGGACTGTTTTCAGCTTTACCTAGATGAAAAATCATAACTTAAAGCCTTTTATAAATCTGATTGTGCTATGGTTACACTAACCACAGACTGTTGGACTTCCATTTAAAACCTTAGTTATATGGCCAGTACTGCACACTTCATTGATAGGGCATGTGTAACGCCCATTTAATTTTGATTACTTTTCTTAATTAAAATTATGTGATTTCTATGTGATTATATGTGTGTTTTATTATGTTGGGGTACCCGTTGGTAGTGGTAGTGACTTTAGTGTTATGACTTTAAGGGTGAAGGTGTGTGGCTAATTTGGTAGAACTTTATGGTGTGATGAGATTTACTATTTAAATAGTATGGGTAATATTGGATTATTAACATTAATTTAAATTAGTAATGGATATTATTATTATTTAAATTGAAAAATTAATAATAATACTATTGGAATAATAATAATAATAATAATAATAATAATAATAATAATAATAATAATAATAATAATAATAATAATAATAATAATAATAATAATAATAATAATATAAGGAGTAGAAAGGAGAAGTTGAGAATAAATTGTCAGTACGTGTTTTGAAAGAAAAAAGGAAGAAGAACGTGAAAGGGAGCTAGGGCAAGGGAAGAGAAAAACTCCATTGTTGAGGAAGAAGGAATCTTTGCAAAACTCTAAGGTAAGGGTGGGATTTTAACTAGCTAAGGTTAGTATGATGGTAATTGTGGATAGAATTTTCATGTAGGTTTGTGTTGTTGTTTTCTCTTTATTCATGTTTTTGATGAATTTTGTTGTTGAATTGGTTGACCATGAGGATGTTGTATGTTGTTGTTAGATTCGATGTTGTTGCTGAATTTTATGCAATTGTTGCTGTGTTAATTTGTTTAATCGTTGAATGTTGTGATGTTGTTGTGTCGTTGTGCGAAGTCACGAACCGGAGTTGGAACGATTGGTTTAAGTGTTTTCTGGGAAAGAAATTAAGGTTTTTGAGTTGATGAAAACTGAATTTTGCGTCAAATATTTGATTACATATTTTGGGTGAAAAGGGGGATTTTGGAATGAGTTAAAAATCACTTTTCGTACTGATAATCAGCAGAAAAGTGATTCTACGACAGGTGTAATCGGTTATCAGATATGGGGTAACCGGTTACATTGTTGAAAATTAGTGCTTCTGGGCAAAACTATGAGGGTGTAATCGGTTATCCTGATTTACGTAACCGGTTACACTGTGTTATTTTGGTGTGGCAGTGGCTGGTTACCATGGTGTAACCGGTTACCTCTTTTTAAGTAACCGGTTACCGTGAGACCAAAATTTGAGAAACTTTAAAAATTCATATCTTTCGTTCCGGGAGTCCGATTCGAGTACCGTTTGAAGCGCCGAAAATTTGGCGTGACGAAATTTCATTTAAAAATGGTTTCAGTAGTAGAAGTTGAATGATTTTTCTGTTGGTTGATGTTGAACGCATTTTAATATTTTGGTTGTGGTATATGATGATGTTAAATGCCTTTTTGATGCTTGTCATGTTGCATATCCTTGTTATTGTACTGTGTGGCATGTTGTTGCTGGCCTGCAGGGACATGTTGCACTGTGAATGATCATTGTTGTTTTGGTCACGTATTACATTTATTGTATGAGTTGCGAGATAAGTCATGTGCTGATGTGGGGTGTGAGCGTCTTATCCGGATTCTGATTGTGGAATCGAATCGTTGATATTGTTTTTGAGGCGATCGTGTGCCCATGTGGGGTGTGAGTGATCACGGTGATTCGTGTGCCTATGTAGGGTGTGAACGATCACGGAAGTCGTGTGCCCATGTGGGGTGTGAGCGACATTATTGAATTCCGACGGGAATTGTGGTTCTGAAATAGGGACCAATGTTACCACATGCATTGAGTCTGGTTGTGAGTCTCATTGCATCGCATATTACTTGCATCTGTCATTGTCTTGCATGTTATAATTGTATGTGTTGATGTGTTGTTATATGTCAGATGATGTTGTTATATGTTTGTTGGTGTTGCTATGTTGGGTAGTTGTTGTGTTGGTTTCTTTATTATCATGCTTTCCTTTATCTATTTATGATATCGCACCCCTTCTGTTTGAATGTTGTCTTTACATGGGCATCATGCAGATAACTTGCAGTAAAAGAGTTTGAGTAAGTAGAAGATGAGGTCTTCTATTTTACTTTTAGTGTCGGCGTCTGCTCTGATGTGTAACACTGGGGTCTTGGGACGCTTGTCTTTTATTATGTTGGAAAATTTTGGACATCTTTAATTATTTGGTTGTGGTTTATGTTATTATTGAAGGAATAATTATACTATGTATGGTTAATTATGTTGATGCTTCCGCTATTGCAATAAAAGTTTGAATTTTAAGACATGTGGAGTTAAATTAGTTATTATAATTAATTTTCAAATATTATTATGTGTTACATATTATTATGTGTATGAGTAGCTTTGTATGATGAATATTGTCTGACATCCTGAATATGTGTTTGAAATTACTCTGATTTTATTTATATTATGCGGGGTATATTTGGGGTGTTACATTAGTGGAATCAGAGCTGGTCGGTCTGTCCGGCCAAGTTGTTGAGTCGTAGTGTTGTGACTGTTTAATGTTGTCGTTGTTGAATTCTAACCATTGTTGTTGTTTATGGTGGAAAAATAGAAATGGATGGAAGGAATGATGTTGTTATCGCAACTGCATTGCAAATTGTTGCTCAAGCTGTTCATAATCAGCCTAATGTAGGGGAGAATGATGAGTTTTGTCACTTGGGAAAGTTCCAGAAGAATAATCTGCCTACTTTCAAGGGTAGGTATGATTCGGATGGAGCACAGGTGTGGCTCAAGGAGATAGAAAGGATCTTTCGAGTGATGAATTATTCTGAAGAGTAGAAGGTACGATTTGGTACTCATATGCTAGCAGAAGAAGCTGATGACTGGTGGGTCAACACTCGTCAAGTGTTAGAGACGTCAGGCAAAGTTGTTACCTGGGTTGTGTTTCATATGGAGTTCCTGAGAAATTACTTTCCTGAGGATGTTCGTGGTAAGAAGGAAATTGAGTTTCTGGAGCTGAAATAGGGTAATCTAACTGTTGTTAAGTATGCTGCCAGGTTTATGGAACTTGCTAAGTTCTATTCGCATTATAGTGAGGCGACTGCTGACTTCTCTAAGTGTGTCAAATTTGAGAATGGCTTGCATCCTGAGATCAAGCGGGCGATTGGATATCGACAGATAAGGAGATTTACAGAGTTGGTGGATAGTTGTAAAATTTATGAAGAGGATAGCAAAGCTCGATCAGCTCATTATAAAAGTCTAAGTGAGAAGAAGGAAAAGCAGAATGTGAACCATATGAAGTCTTTTAGTGCTCTAGCTGATAAAGGTAAATAGAGGGTTGCTGATGGTAAGAGGCCAAGTGCTATAGATGTGATGATTTGGGTTATCATATCAGTGAATTCAAGAGTGATGTGAAGAAATGTTTCAAGTGTGGGCAGTTTAGACATCTGATTGCTGACTGCAGAGTTAATGTGGCAACTTGCTACAACTGTGGAGAACCTGGACATATTATTACTCATTGCCAAAAGCTGAATCAAGCTTCACCTAGAAGAAAGGTGTTTTCTTTTTCAGGAACCCAGACTTCCAGTGATAACCGGTTGATCAGAGGTATATGTCATACTAATAATACGCCTTTGATTGCTATTATTGATATTGGTGCTACTCATTCTTTTATTGTTGTTGATTGTATGAAAAGGCTTGGCCTTGTTGTGTCATCTATAAAGGGAGAAATGGTTATCAAAACTCCTACTAAGGGATCGATGACTACTTCTATGGTTTGTTTGAATTGTCTTTGTCAATCTTTGATAGAGATTTTGGTGTTGATCTGATTTGTTTGTCGTCGAGAAATCTTGATGTTATTTAGGGAATGAATTGGTTGGAATTCAATCATGTTCATATCAACTGTTATAACAAGTCGGGGTGGTTTCTTGCTCCTGATGATGAAAAGGAAACGAGTTTTTTGTCTGCTAGAGAGTTGAAGGAGCTTTTGGAAGAGGCAGCTCAAGTGCTTGCATTGTTTGCATCCTTATATGTGGAGATTCAAGCGGTGATTGATGAGTTGTAGGTGGTACGTGAATTCACAGATGTATTCCTAGATGATATTTCGGATGTGCCGCCAGAAGGAGAGGTAGAGTTTGTTATTGTTCTTGTCCCTGGTAACAGACCTGTTGCTATGGCACCATACAGGATGTCGGCGTCAGAGTTAGCAGAGTTGAAGAAGCAATTAAAAGAATTATTGGAAAAGAAATTTGTGAGACCAAGTGTATCGCCTTGGGGAGCTCCGGTGTTATTGGTAAAGAAGAAAGACGGTAGTATGAGGTTGTGTCTGAGTTATAGGCAGTTGAATACAGTAAGGATTAAGAACAAGTACTCACTTCCATGAATATATGACTTGATGGATTAGTTGGTGGGTGCTTGTGTGTTTAGTAAAATTAACTTGAGGCCGGGTTATCATCAGATTCGAGTGAAGGGGGGAGATATTCAGAATACGGCTTTCAGGACTCGGTATGGACACTATGAGTATTTGGTAATGTCGTTC
Source organism: Lathyrus tuberosus (assembly GCA_022829125.1). Taxonomy (NCBI): domain Eukaryota; kingdom Viridiplantae; phylum Streptophyta; class Magnoliopsida; order Fabales; family Fabaceae; genus Lathyrus; species Lathyrus tuberosus. The sequence continues at coordinate 32,306,605 of JALAZF010000006.1, read as the reverse complement.
GATGTTTCTAATGCACCTGGGGTATTTATGGAGTATATGAATCGAATCTTTCATACTTAGTTGGATCGATTTATGGTGGTTTTTGTTGATGACATTCTGATTTATTCTAAGTTGGAGGAAGAACATGTTGAGCATTTGAGGATTGTGTTGCTAGTATTGCAAGAAAAGAAGCTTTATGCTAAATTGTCGAAGTGCGAATTCTAGTTGAAGGAGGTGAATTGTCTTTGTCATGTTATTTCGAGTGATGTTATTGTTATGGATCCATCCAAAGTAGATGCAGTTCTACATTGGGAGGCTCCGAATTCGATTATAGAGATTCAAAGCTTTTGGGGCTTGGCAGGTTACTATCGCAGGTTTATTGAAGGTTTTTCCAAGATAGCACTTCCGTTGACGCAGTTGACTTCTAAAGGTAAAGCTTTTGTGTGGGATGTTCATTGTGAAAAGAGTTTTATTGAGCTGAAGAAAAGGTTGACTACATCTCTAGTTTTGATTTTACCGGAACCAAATGAATCGTTTGCAGTGTATTGTGATGCTTCCTTGATGGGCTTAGGTAGTGTGCTGATGCAAGATGGTAAGGTTGTGGCTTATGCTTCGCGACAACTGAGGGTTCGTGAGAGAAATTATCCTAGTCATGATATAGAGTTGGATGCGGTTGTTTTGTGTTGAAGATTTATAGGCATTATCTCTATGGTTCCAGATTTGAGGTTTATAGTGTTCATAAAAGCTTGAAGTATTTGTTTGATCAAAAAAAGTTGAATATGAGACAAAGAATATGGTTAGAGTTTCTGAAGGATTATGACTTCGGCTTGAATTATCATCCTGGTAAAGCTAATGTCGTGGTTGATGCTTTGAGTCAGAAGTCCTTGCATATGTCTGCTATGATGGTCAAAGAGTTGGAATTGATTGAGCAGTTCAAAGACTTGAGTTTGGTGTGTGAGCTGACACCGCAGAGTGTTATGTTGGGTATGTTGAAGATCAACAATGATTTTCTTAATAACATTAAAGAGAGTCAGAAGTTGGATGTGAAGCTGATGGACTTAATGATTGGAGGTGATATGAATGAGGATGGTGACTTTAAAGTGGATGAGCAGGGTGTGTTGAGGTTTCGTGACAAGATTTGTATTTCGGATGATCCTGAGTTGAAAAGAATGATTCTAGAGGAAATTCATACGAGTAGCGAGTATTCATCCAGGAGCTACAAAGATGTATCAGGATTTTAATAAGATATTTTTTTGGTCTGGAATGAAAAGAGATGTGGCAAAATTTGTGTATGCTTGTTTGACTTGTCAGAAATCAAAGATTGAACATTAGAAACCTCCATGGTTGATGCAACAGTTAGAAATTCTAGAGTGGAAATGGGACAGTATTTTTATGGACTTTATGGCTAGATTGCCGAACACTCCGAGAGAGCATGATGCCATATGGGTGGTTGTTGATAAACTGACGAAGTTGGCGTATTTTATTCTGATTAAAATCAGTTTTTCTTTGCAGAAGTTAGCAGAGATTTATATTCATGTAATTGTGAAGCTGCATGGAATTCCGTTGAGCATTGTGTCGGATAGAGATTTGCGGTTTACTTCTAGATTTTGGGAGAGTTTGCAGGAGGCTTTGGGTTTGAAGTTGAAGTTGAGTTCAACTTATCATCCATAGACAGATGGTCAGACTCAAAGAACTATTCAGTCTTTGGAGGATTTGTTGAGGGCTTGTGTTCTTGAACAAGGAGGCTCTTGGGATAGTCATTTGTTGTTGATCGAGTACACATATAATAACAGTTATCATTCTATTATTGCGATGGCGCCTTTTCAAGCTTTGTATGATCGGAGGTGTAGGACACCTCTATGTTGGCATGAATCTGGCTAGCATGTGGTGCTTGGACCTGAGATTGTTCAACAGACTACTGAGAAGGTGAAGCTGATTTAGGAGAAGATGTAAGCTTCACATAGTAGGTAGAAGAGTTATCATGATAAAAGGAGGAAGGATCTTGAGTTCCAAGAAGGAGATCATGTATTCTTGAGAGTCACTTCGGTGACTGGTGTTGGACGTCCTTTGAAGTCGAGGAAGCTTACTCCTCGGTTTATCGGTCTGTATCAGATATCAGCAAGAGTTTGAGCTATGGCATATAGGGTGGCGTTGCCGCCAAATTTATCGAATTTGCATGATGTATTCCATGTTTCACAGCTCCAGAAGTATGTTACGGATCTGTCGCATGTGATTCCAATGGATGATGTTCAGGTAAGGGATAACCTTACGGTTGAGGTTGTGCCTGTGAGGATTCAAGATCGTGAGGTAAAGCAGTTGATGGTAAAAGAGATTACTCTTGTGAAGGTAGTGTGGGGAGGCGTTGTCGGAGGAGGTATGACTTGGAAATTGGAGAGCAGGGTGCGCGAGGCATATCCTAAGTTGTTTGGAGCAGGTAAATTTTCGAGGACGAAAATATTCTAAGTGGGGGAGAGTTGTAACACCCGTTAAATTTTGATTAATTTTCGTAATTAAAATTATATGATTGTTATGTTATTATATGTGTGTTTTATTGTGTTGGGGTACTCGTTGGTAGGGGTAGTGACCTTAGTGTAGTGACTTTAAGTGTGAGGTGTGTGTGGCTAATTTGGTAGAACTTGGTGGTGTGGTACGATTTACTTTTTAAATAGTATGGGTAGTATTAGATTATTAACATTAATTTAAATTAGTAATAGATATTATTGTTATTATTTAAATTGAAAATTTATTAATAATAATCCTATTGGAATAATAATAATAATAATAATAATAATAATAATAATAATAATAATAATAATAATAATAATAATAATAATAATAATAATAATAATAATAATAATAGAAAGGAGAAATTGAGAATAGATTACCAATACGTGTTTTGAAAGAAGAAAGGAAGAAGAACGTGAAGGAGAGCTAGGGCAAGGGAAGAGAAAAACTCCATTGTTGAGGAAGAAGGAGTCTTTGCAAAACTCTAAGGTAAGAGTAGGATTATAACTAGCTAAGGGTTAGTATGATGGTAATTGTGTGTAGACTTTTCATGTAGGTTTGTGATGTCGTTTTCTCTTTATTCATGTTTCTGATGAATGTTGTTGTTGAATTGGTTGCTCATGAGTATGTTGTATGTTGTTGTTAGATTTGATGTTGTTGCTGAGTTTTATGCAATTGTTGTTGTGTAAATTCGGTTAATCTTTGAATGTTGTGATGTTGTTGTGTCGCTGTGCAAAGTCGCGAATCAGAGTCGGAACGATTGGTTTGAGTGATTTCGGGGAATGAAATTGGGTTTTTTGAGTTGATGAAAACTGAATTTTGCGTCAAATATTTGATTACACATTTTGGGTTAAAAGGGGGATTTTGGAATGAGTTAAAATTCACTTTTCATATTGATAAGCAGCAGAAAAGTGATTCTGAGCAGGTGTAATCGGTTACCAGATATGGGGTAACCGGTTACACTGTTTAAAATTAGCATTTCTGGGAAAACTGTAAGAGTGTAATCAGTTACCTTGATTTATGTAACCAGTTACACTGTGTTATTTTGGCGTGGCAGTGGCTAGTTACCATGGTGTAACCGGTTACCCCTTTTTGAGTAACCGGTTACCGTGAGACCAAAATTTGAGAAACTTTAAAAATTCATATCTTTCGTTCCGGGAGTCTGATTCGTGTGCCGTTTGAAGTGTCGGAAAGCTAACGTGACGAACTTTCATTTAAAAATGGTTTCAGCAGCAGAAGTTGAATGATTTATCTATTAGTTGATGTTGAGCGCATTTTAATTGTTTGGTTGTGGTATATGATGATGTTAAATGCCTTGTTGATGCTTGCCATGTTCCATATCATTGTTGTTGTACTGTATGGCATGTTGTTGTTGTTGGCCTGCAGGGACATATTGTACTGTGATTGATTGTTGTTGTTGTTGTCCTGCATTACATTGATTGCATGAGTTGCGAGATAAGTCGTGTGCCCATGTGGGGTGTGAGCGTCTTACCCGGATTTTGATTGTGCAATTAAATCGTTGATGTTGTTGTTGAGGTGATCATGTAGCCATGTAGGGTGTGAGCGATCAAGGTGATTCTTGTGCCCATGTAAGGTGTGAGTGATCATGGAAGTCGTATGCCCATGTGGGGTGTGAGAGATATTATTGACTTCTGGCGGGAATTATGGTTCTGAAATAGGGATCGATGGTTCCACATGCATTGAGTCACGGAAGTCATATGCCCATTGTGTGTTGTAATTATATGTGTTGATGTGTTGTTATATGTCAGATGGTGTTGTTATATGTTTGTTGGTGCTGCTATGTTAGATGGTTGTTGTGTTGGTTGTGTGGAATGGGTGATATGCATGAAATAATCTGATGAATGCTTTATTATCATGATTTCCTTTATCTATTTATGATATCTCACCCTTTCTTTTTGAATGTTGCCTTTACATGGGCATCGTGCAGATAATTCGCAGTAAAAGAGTTAGAGTAAGTAGAAGATGAGGTCTTCTATTTTACTTTTAGTGCCGGCGTCTGCTCTGATGTGTAACACCAGGGTCTTGGAACGCTTGTCTTTTATTATGTTGGAAAATTGTGGACATCTTTAATTATTTTGTTGTGGTTTATGTTATTGTTGAAGGAATAATTATACTATGTATGGTTAATTATGTTGATGCTTCCGCTATTGCAATAAAAGTTTGAATTTCAAGACATGTGGAGTTAAATTAGTTATTATAACTAATTTTCAAATATTATTATGTGTTACATATTGTTATGTGTATGAGCAGCTTTGTATGATGAATATTCTGTGACATCTTGAATATGTGTTTGAAATTACTTTGATTTTATTTATATTTTGCAGGTATATTTGGGGTGTTACAGCATGGAACTACCAAAAAAAATTATTAGTTTTAGTTTAGTTCCTAATCACAAAGGTGAAACTATAGGTAAGAAAGTAGAGGAGGTTTTGAAGGAATGGGGGCTTAGGAAAGTGTCTACAATTACCCTTGGCAATGCAGCAAGTAATGATGTTGTTGTATCTTATTTGGAAAAAAGACTCAAGACCCAAAATGCTTTAATTGGTGGAAGGGATTTTTTCCATATGAGGTGTGTTGCCCTTAACTTAAACTTGGTAGTGAGAGATGGACAAAAAGATCATGAATTGGCTATTGAAAGTGTCTGCGATGCTGTTAGGTTTGTAAGGTCTTCCCCACAAAGAGCTTTAAAATTCAAGGAGTGTATTGAAATTGCAGGGATAACATGCACAAAGAAACTTTGTCTTGATGTTTCTACAAGGTGGAACTCCACTTACTTGATGTTGAATGCTGCTGAAAAGTTTGAAGCGACATTTGAAAAGTTAGAGGATGAGGATCCTGGATCATGGAATTCTTTTACCTTTCTGGTCCACCTTGTTCCATTGATTTGTTAAAAGCTAGGGCTTTTGTGATTTTTCTAAAAATGTTCTATGAAGCAACCAAAGTGTTTTCATCTTCCCAAGTAGTGTCTGTGTGAGCTTCAAGAAGCGTCTTTGAATATGAATACTTTTGTGGCTCCAATGGTTTCTCATATGAAGGCTAAGTATGATAAGTATTGGGGGGATTTGGAAAAAGTGAATCATTTTCTTTACTTTGGAGTGGTTTTTGACCCTAGGTTTAAGTTTGGCTATATTGAGTGGTCTTTTCATGACATGTATAGGATTGGTAGTGAACTTGTTAAGAAAAATGTTGAGCATGTAAAATGTAGTCTCTTTAAACTGTACAATTTCCATAAATCTGATCATGACAAACATGTTGGGGCTGTTATGTTAAACACACCATCAGGGAGCACTTCCCAACCTAAAAATCCATCAAAATTTTCAAGGGCTGATGCTTTTAAAAGAACACTTGAAGAAGAAAGACACAATTGAAAATCAAAATGAACTAGAGAAGTACTTAGATGACCCTTGTTGTGAGGATGTGGAAAATTTTAACATTCTTAATTGGTGGAAGGAGAATTGCATTTGTTATCCTATATTAGCAAAATTGGTCCGGGAAGTGTTGGCAACACCAGTTTCAAGCGTAGCTTCAGAAAGTGCTTCTGTGTAAATAGTTTTAATTTGTCATGTACCACTAGGTAGCAAAGCTTGCATTTGAGGATATGATTGTTGGTGTAAGTCTTAGAGTCCAATACTTTTGGTACTTGTATTGAATTACTTATTTTTAATAAAATGAATTTCTTTATTATGGTTGTTTTTTCAGAATAATAAAGTCCCTAGATAAGCTAGTTCGTTTAATGAAATATTAAGTGTGACTTAATCATGAGATCCATTAAACATAAGGACATTATTCTTAAAGTTTCTGTAGTCGAGCTTTACTGTGAAGTGGGATAACCTTAAAACATTAATATTATTATGTAGATAGACTGATGATCACATCTCATGGATCATAGATAAGAAGTTATCAAGTCTTAACATAGGTATGAATATTATGAGTAATATTTATATTGGATTGACCTGCTATGAGAGTACTATATAGAATGTTATGCAAAGTGTCATAAGTTACTCTCATGGTGATAGTGGTGTGTACCACCCTTCAAGCGGAAACCACTATGGACCATATATGTAGAGTGGGGTACTTTATTATTGATCTAATATTGTCCGTAACTGGATGGCCATAAAGACAGTTTATGGGTACTCCACAAAGCATGTTAAGGGACATGAGTGACCTAGATGGAATTTGCTCATCCTGCATAACAGAATAAATGTTTAAGGGCCCAATATTGAACTGGACAAGGATGACACGGTATATGCCTTGTGTTCAATATAGACATAATGGCAAAAGGGTAATTGTACACACAAGAACTATCACAAAAGGTTTTGTTAGATCACATGACATTTTCGTGACTTGAGTAGCAGTGACGTGTTGCTAGATAACGCTCACTGTTTATTATATTAAATATATGATTTAATATAATTTTCAATGTCACGAGAACATATAGGGTCACACACATAAGGACAGATTGGCGAGAGATAGAATAAATAAGGAACATTGTAAGGTACGGTGTACTTGAGAGAATTATGGAACACTGTAAGGTACAGTGTACTTAAGTGAAATATAGAACATCGTATAATATAATAATAAGGGTTATTATTATTATTATAGTTATTAAATATAATAATAATAATAATAATAATAATAATAAAATATTTATTATAATAATGGCTATAATAATAATAATAATAATAATAATAATAATAATAATAATATATGGTGCACTTAAGTTGGGCTTTTTAGCTTGCAGCCCACACAAGTGGTTCTATAAATACAACCTTTGTGTAGAAGCTTTTCGAACTTGATGAAATTCAGTTGGTGAAACCCTGACCGTATTTCTCTCATTTTCTCTCTCACTCAAAGCCTTCAATCGTAGCAGCTAGCACTGAGACTGAAGGATTATGTTCATGTGGACTGAGTAGAGGCGTTGTTCATCATACTTCACTCGTCATCACTTCTTCGATTTAGAATCAAAGGTTTCATCGCCACAAGAGGTAATCATTCTATCACTAATCATGATCATTCATAAGGATCACTAAAGGAAAAAAAATTATTTTCCGCTGCATTTTGGATCGCGATTTCTCTTCAATGATAACTTAAATGAAAGAAGTGGTCAAGTAGCAAAGCTTGCATTTGAGGGTATGATAACTTAAATGAAAGAAGTAGTAAGGTAATTTCATTCTTATTTGGGAAACTTGCTACTTTTTTGCTTTCTTATATGTTCTTTGCATAAGTTTTAATTTCAATATAGGTTGGGATTATTTATGCCACAAACAGTAGCAAGCAACGAAGAAACATGCTAATGAAATTGACTGAAGGAAGATGCAAGTTAGTTTAGTCACTGATGGCTCCTGTTGTGTATAACAAGATTCAAAACAGTAAACTGAAACTTTAAATTTGAATAATTGTAATATATTGATAGGCTTTGTTGTGATCTGCTTGCTGGCAGATAATTTATCATGAATACTTGAATGACTTATTTACAATTTGATGAAAGTTTATTTGGATTACTATAAGGTATACTATTAGGCTGTGTGTATGAAATTTATAGGCCATTTGTATTATTTGAAGGCCAAATTTATTTATTGATGCAAAAATGTGTTAAATTGAGCCATTTGTTATATTTAAAGGCTCAAAGTTTTTTTTTTGAATTTATTTAAAAAAATTAGAATGTAGCCGAATTTTATATGACAAAGTTTAATATCAATTAACTAAATAAACCGATCTGATTTAACTGATAAATCGATTAAACCGAACCCGAACATACCGATTGAACATTTAGTCCAAATTGGATTTGACAAATGCATCCATGGTTTTGGTCGGTTTGGCATATTGGGCTCGAGCCCAGCTCAAACCGACTGGTGCCCACCCCTAACTGGAACAAAGTTGGACTATTGGTCTGCATAAAGTGTTCCTTTAAATCACTCAAATGGATGTTGCATTCGATGAATAAATGATGCTTACAGTTAACTCCTTAGAAATGGAATCGAGAAGCCATAAAGCAATGTCATTATCATTGTGAAGCCAAATTAAAAGCTGATGATTGTCATCATGAGGATGCTGAATAAGAGGATTTCTTGTGGCATTCTATGTGTTTCTTAGACACTATGCGGATTTCCTATAATGCCCATAGTTTCTGGAGATATATCTCCGGACACACCATAATTTAACTAAACGTTAAGATATTCCGGAGATATATTTTCAGACGCACCAAAGATCAATTTAACGTTGAAAAATTCTGGAGATATATCTCCGGAACAATTTTGAGCATATTATAGTGTCAGATTCTTCTCCTCCCACACTTTTCATTTCTATTCACAAACCTCTTCATCTCTCTCATTCTCGAATTTCTCAAACTTCACCAAATTTGATTTCTTCCGTCTGAGGCTCAAATAATCATTAAGGTGCATCCAGTGCATCATTCAACATCTTCTGAATCATATAATTCAGGTAAGTTTTTTGAGTTTCCGATAAATATTCGAGTTTTGTTGTAAACGAGTTAGAATCCATTGTTAGGTGTCGAAATGTTTTGAAATGAGATGAAACATAGTTTAAAGTAACTGTATGTATTATTTGTTGGCTCAAATGGACGACATGGGCTTCAAATTTGTCATTCTGAGGGGCAGAGGACGCTATTAGCACGACCTCTGAGTTGCAGAATGTTTCGGAGATACATCTCCAGAAACATTCAACCCTCATGTACTCTGGGTGATTCCGGAGATACATCTGCGGAATATTTCCATAGTTGTATCTCCTACACTGATGTTGCATACCTCGAGTACTTCTTGGATCTCACACGGATCAATGAGTACAAATGAGGGGTAGCTTGCCTTGCATATTTGTATTCGAAGCTGAGAGAAGGATGTCAGTGGACGACGAGGCAGACCACAAGCAGCATGACCCTACTAGTGATAATAATTTTTTATCCTTGAATGTTTTTTATCTTTTTCATTTCATATTTGCAATAATTCTTGATCCTTGAATGCTTTTTTATTTTCATTTCAGGCTTGAATCCTTTAGCACTTCCCGCGCATCGCTGGATGGTCGTGTTGGGATGAGTACACTAAGGAGATGCCTTGTGCCTGTGCTTTTATCCCGCTGAGAGGGAACTAGGTGGTCGAGCCTTTTATAGTCTATTTTGACTGCTTGGTTGCTGAGGACATCCATTTCAATTGTTAAGTGGATCAGCGTCAAGCGCATCATGAGGACACCTAGACACCCAGTTGTCTTTGGACCTTCGACCTTGACTCGTATACAGATAGAGGAGACGTTTGTTGATTATCAGAGTCATCTGGTACTGGATGAGGCTCGGGCTACCATTGCATCGAATGATTGGATCTACGTCGACAGATACATCAGGTGGTTCTTCATTGTATCACATTTGTACATGGTGTCGATTATTCCAGGAGATCCGCCGAGACTAGCTCATCACGAGATTCTTGAGGAGCAGTAGACTTAAATGGATCATATTGAGGATTCTTGCCTCATTTTCATCGCATAGTGGAGATGGCACAGACAAGCATTGACGAGGGTATCTTCCTTGAGGGGTCTATTGTCAGGCGAGTACTAGATGACATTATTGCATGGTAGAAGAGGCAACAAGAGTTTACTTTTTACTCTTCCAAGATATTGCACCTCCAACCATCATAAAAATGTATCCTGAAGTATATTTCCTATCATTAACACATCCAGCAAGATCAGAGTCAACAAAGGTAAGCGAAAATATTTATTGATCGATTATATGAAATTAGAACATCAATACTTACTTTTTGAAGTCATGATTCGAAATCTCGAAAGGATGAATAACTGGATTTTCCTATGTATCTCATAATCCCCTTCACAACTCTCAATGGGGAAAGTCGTGGAGTCGTCAGTTATGTTTCTCATTCTTATTGTGATTACAGAGGGGACCTAGCCATATAATCCTTGCCCATTATGGGCCCAAGGTTGAAGCCCACACTTTTGCCCACGCCAATCAGGTTTCAAATACTCATCCTTTAATTAAAATAGATCATTTAACCAATAAAAGGGCTTATTTATGCACCCCCATCAGAATCACGATTAACCAGTTTTCACAAACTAAACAACAATTGATAGTAACCCATAAAAAGTTAGATAAACCTAACATTCTTCCACTTAGGCAAAATAAATTATGTAATTTTTATTTTAAAATACATTTTGAAAACGACTCTCGGGTTAATGACTATGCATGATTCCAGGTACAGTGTCTGAATATGACTTCATCCAACAAAAGCCAAGCAGTATTGAATCACATTGATTGTTATATCCTTCATTGACATAAAATCTTATGTGGTTACTGTCATACCCCAAATTTTACCCCCTTATATGTCATCATCATTTGCACGAGCATTATAGGTCAATCATCTTTGCATAGCTAACCAAACTATCAAGCTTTGTGGTTTTGTTTCTTTTGTGGAATTAGGGTTTTGTACAAGAAAGGGAAAGCTCTGATTAATCACGATTTGAGGGAGAGATCAACCAAACAAGTCCTCATACAGTTTAAGGGTTCCTAAGACGCCTTTTGGTTCAATACAACTCATTTCAAGGACTTCCTAAGTGAATGGGGGAAATTTTGAATTCATCTGATTAAAAAGTCAACTAAGGCTCAAAAAAGTCAACCTTTGAGTTTTTTGGTCAACCATGAACATTTCAAGTCATATTCCATGATACCATGTGGTTAGATCAAGAAAAATCAAGACGGAATAATAAAATCAGGAGATTTGGAAAATTAGGGTTTTTGATGAATTTTTCTAAGTGTGGAAATCATGATTTTTAGCCATCTTTCAAGGATCATATCTCACTCATTTTTGAGCCAAATGGAGCAAACTAGTACTCATTTTAAAGAGGACATTTCATACTACAAGTTTGTAGAAGATATCAAGTTCAAAAAATGCAAGGATTTGAAGTTATGGATGATTAAAGTTGGAAGAAATCATGATTTGGCATTTATACTCGGAAATTTTCTAAGTCCTAAAATTCAGGTTTTTGCACCAACTTCAAGCCACAGTTTCATGGGTTTCTTGACCTCAAATCAAAATCCTTCAAACATGAAAGTTATTCCTTGTCCTTCAAGCTTTCCAAGCATATGTAGAACTCTCCAATTGGATCAAGGAGTCAAAAGTTATGGTGTCTCAAAGTTGGAGGTTTTTGGGTAAAAGTTAGACAACTTGCCCAAGTTGCCAAGGCACCACAAGTCATGTTTTGGCTCAACTTGCAAGCTATCTTTTTCATGTTTCCAAACCTTAAATCCAAAATTGTTGAACATGAAAGTTGTTCTCCTCCATTTCAGCTTTCCAAGCATGTGTAAAACTTTTCAATTGGAGTTCTATAGCAAAAGTTATGATATAATGAACATAGGTGTCAAAACTTGAAAACAACTTGCCCAAGGCATGACCAGGTCATGCGTGCCAGCCCTAGGCCAATGTGTTGGACCAACTTTCATGCACATTTTTCACCTTGTTACAAGTCTCGTCTCAAGGATTGTTGAACATCAAACTTATTTATCTTCATGCCCTCTTTCCAAAGCAACTAAGACCCTCTCAATTGATTCATTACTCATGGAGATATAGCATGTCAAAGCGTTCATGCAACCATGTTTTCACCTTGCCTTGCCATGCCAAGTCATGACCAATTTCTCGCCCCAGACCTCTTTTTAGCTCCTTGTTTTATTTATTTTCACATGCCATTTGATCCTGGGCCTGACTTGCTACCCATACCCCACCATTTTAAGGCCCATGCGTGTTATGAAGACTCTCTTTTGAGTCCGGGTTACTGAACACACCTCCCTGCCCTTGGTTTTTCATTTTCTTTTTATTTTTTTCATTTCCAAATTTTATTTTATTTAATATTTTTCCAAACACTTAAAAATTCCATAAAAATTATTTTTAGACATGTTACTGTCTTAACTTATTTTCCATTATTTTATTTATTTTAGTTATTTATTTTCATATTTTATTTAAATCATTTATTGTAACATGTTTACTAAAACACCCTTGGATTAGGGTTTTTCATTTGAGTGCCTTTCTTGAGTCTTTTTAATCTGATTGTTTGACATGTTGTTACACATGATTGAGGGAGTCTTGAGTATTTTTTTTGGCCTCAAATGATGTTGTTTAATTAACTTTTGGTTTGATTCTAAAGGCCTCGATTCTTTTAACACCTATGAGCTTGTTAGGGGCTTTTGATGAAGTTTTGTACCAATCTTGTTGTTAGTTTTCGTACATGTATTCTTGAATGTTTAAGCATGACTTGAAGTTTTGAGTTTGATTTTATTTGACCATTTTGCTATTTTTGGTTAGTGCATCAACTTAAGGTTCATTTTGAGCATGTCTTGGTGTTTGTTTTGACCTAGTTTCTAGGGTTTGTTCTTTGAGTGATTGTCTTGATGATCATATGTTTATGTGTGGTTTGAAAAGCATGTCTTAGCTTCTGACTTCATGAGTTCAAAGTGTTCTTGCTTTCCCATTTGAGTTTCCACACATGTCTTGATTTGTTTGAGTTTTTCATAGATGTTTTGGCTTGTTTCTTGCATATGAGTTTGTCCATGCCTTGATGTGAGTCTTGTTTGTGTTTCTCTTGACATCATGATGTTAAATATGAATTTTATGTGATTTGTGTGCTACTGCCCATTTGGTTCTTGAGTTGTAACTCCCATGATTGAATCATTCTTTGCACTTGTCTTGGTGTGATTAAGTTTGTAGCAAGTATGCTTATGTTTGTTGTATGTTTGACTTGTTTGTGACTTTTTCCTAATCATTTGAGCATGTTGAACATAACATGATGTAGTTACTACCCTTCTTGGATTGTTATCTCATTTTAACTTTGCTTTGATACCTTGATGGTCATCATCCTTACCTTAAAGCGTGTCCTTTAAACACTTGTTGTTACAAGTTGTATGTCCCTTATTCCAAAGGAAAGTTCCCATGTTGACTTGTAAGTCATATTTTAGGATATTTTAGGCCACTCCCTACCTACCTTATAACCTTGTTAGGATCATTCCCTTGGCCTTGTTAGAGCCATTTCTATTTTCAAACCTAACTTGAGGTTAGGGTTTGTAAACCCTATGTAAGTACTATTGTTATAAGTACTTATCATTCCCTTCTTGGCCTAGTTAGAGCCATTTATTTTCTTTACAACTTAGAATTAGGTTTAGAGTTTGTAAACTCTATGTGAGTACCATTGTCATGTGTACTCATCTCCCCTTTTTGACTTTGCTAAAAGTCAATGTCCTTAGTTAGTTCTTTCAACTTAGACTTAGAGAGTTTGTTAACTCTATGTAAGTACCATGGTTATGGATACTTATCCCCCCTTGGAACCTTGACCATAGTCAAGAGTTCCTCACCCCTAGTGAGGTGAACTACGGAGGCTCTGATTCCTCATTCCTAGCCAGGATACGTAGCCACGAGATGCGATGTCTTGTCGATCCCACTAACCACTAACCACTAACTCCCTTATCCCTCGTTGTCGCACGATTGAGACTAGTTTACCTTACCCTTTATCCTAGCCTTAGGATTGGAGTCGCCGCACTCCATGTAAGTGTCATTATGATGAACACTTACTTTCCTCATTTATCCTAGCCTTAGGATTGGAGTCGCCGCACTCCATGTAAGTGTCATGGTGATGAACACTTACTTCCCCTATGGAATCTTGACCACAGTCAAGAGTTCCTCAACCCTAGTTAGGTGAACTACGAATGCTCTGATTCCATCCTAGTTAGGACACATAGGCATGAGATGTGATGTCTTGGCGAGCATACTTAGTGTACATACCCTTAGGTCTTTACCTTAGCACAGTTCCCTTAGCAAGCAAACTTTAGCATAACACAAATACTAACAAGAGGTTCCTGTAGAGTACTACTGATACTTAGGATGCTAACACCTTCCCTACGTATAACCAACCCCCGAACCTTAGATTCTCTTAACTTTGTTGTTACATAGCGCACTTAGGGTTTTCTTCGATCTTTACCCTTTCCTTTGGATAAATCAAAGCTCAACGATGAACTTCATGATTTGTGATTCAAGTTAACTAATAACTTGATATCCGATTCTCACCGCAACAATTACAAATACTACGGACTCCGTCAACTAGTCATCAGTGTGGAGTGTGGCAAGAAAATAACATGTCAATGTGATCCAACAGCCAAATGTTAATTTATTTGTCAGTCCTTAACAATTTCTCTCAAATGCATTAAAGCCAAATAAATTGCATGGTTTTACAAACCATAATGCCTCAACTCCAATATGGCGACAACCACCGACACAATGGTCTTGACGACGTCGAGCTTAAAATCATACCTCGGCTCCAATATGGTATCGACAACTAGAGTAGTGGTCCCAAAGACGCCGAGCTCAAAATTATAACCATGTCTTGAACTGCAAACTAGTGTCGACCATATGCCTGGTGGTCCCAATGACACTGAGTCTCAATTTTAACAATTGACATATAAATAAACAATGACAAATAATAATAACAATATTCATTGTAATATCAATTGCTCAAATCAGGAAGCATAAGGAGTGTTGCCTTGGATGAAGAAACGGTTTCTCACAATGATCAAGTCTTTGTACCTATCTTTGTTCCAGAAACAGATCTTGAAATAAATAATGATGTTATTTCTAACATCCCTCAAGAACAAGACAATACTGAGTTTCTTCCTCAAGCATCACCTATAGTTCAAACTCAACAACCTTAAGAGCCACCATTAAGAAGATTCACTAGAGATAGGAAGAGTGCAATTTCATGTGATTATGTTTTATTTCTTCAGGAACATGAGGATGGCATTGGTTTTACTAAGGAAGATCCTATCAACTTTAGTCAAGCTATGCAAAGTCCAAAATATCTTAAGAGGGTTGATGCCATGAAGGATGAGATGAAGTCGATGGCTGACAATGATGTTTGGGATCTCGTTAAATTACCTGAAGGAAAGAAACCCATTTGTTGTAAATGGATATTTAAAACCAAAAGGGATTCAAATGGCAACATGGAGAGATATAAAGCTCGTCTTGTTACAAAAGGTTTACTCAAAAGGAAGGAATTGATTATAAAGAGACTTCCTCTCCAGTTTCTTCGAAGGAATATCTTAGGATCATGATGTCATTGGTAGCTCATTTTGATTTAAAGTTGCATCAGATGGATGTAAAGATTGTGTTTCTAAATGGAAACATTGAAGAGACAATGTATATGGTGCAACCAGAAAACTTTGTGTCAAGAGAACCAAAGTCTATGACCTTAAACAGGCTTCCCGTCAATGGTATTACAAATTTCATCAAGTAATATCCTCATTTGGTTTTGAGGCTAATCTGGTTGATAACTGTGTATACCAAAAGTTTAGTGGGAGTAAATTCGTTTTCTTGGTACTATATGTAGATCATATCTTTTTGGCAAACAACAATATAGGCTTATTGCACGAAACCAAGATTTTTATTATAAATAAATTTGAGATGAAAAATCTTGGGGACGCCACTTTTATCTTAGGGATTCAAATACTTAGAGCTCGTTCTTGAGGTATTTTAGGATTGTCACCAAGGAGATATATTGATAGAGTTCTAGATGGTTTCTTCATGAAAGATAGTAAACTAGGAGACACACCCGTTGCTAAAAGAGACAAGTTTTGTCTCAAATAGTGCCCCATTACGGATCTTGAAAAGGAAGAGATGCATAAGGTTCCATATGCTTTAGCTGTGGGAAGTCTTATGTATGCTCAAGTTTTCACCCGTCCCGACTTAGCATTCATTGTAGGAGTTCTTGGCAGATATCTAAGCAACCCCGGATAGAAGTAAAGCATGTAATGTGCTACCTGAAGAGAACAAGAGACATCCTGCTCACTTATTGAAAGTCGGATAACTTGGAGATCATTGGGTATTCTGACTCAGATTTTGCAGGATGCCCAGATAGCAGACGTTTCACATCTGGTTACATCTTTCTCTTGGCTGGAGGAGTTGTCTCCTGGAAGTCTTCCAAATCATGGTAGCATACTTTGTGGCTTGATTTGAGGCATTAAATCATATAATTTGGCGGCAGAACTTTGTCACAAGCCTACACATCATTGGGAGCATCGAAAGGCCCTTGAAGGTTTATTGTGACAACAGTGCAGATGTGCTCTACTCAAATAACAATATGGGTTCTACAAAATAAAAATTTGTATATATTAAGTATCTTGTTGTGAAAGAAAGAGTTCAGGAGAAACAAATTTTGATAGAACATATAGGAATAGACTTAATGCTAGCTGATCCACTAACCAAAGGTTTAGCACCTAAGGCTTTTCACGTGCATGTTGCTCATATGGGTCTTGGTTTTGAGATTGCCTTAGACTAGTGGGAGTTTTTTCCTTATTTTTTTCCTATGTTTTATGCTTTGGTTTTATTTTGGTACAAACTATATGTTATGTTTGATTTTTTGTAGAAATAAAAACTTATGAGGTACTATTGTCATAACAATATCAAGTTTTTGTTATGTGCAAATATTTTGATTTTGAATTTCCCTTAAGGAACTTTAGTTTGATCTCACTAAAGATTTCAGTAGGACCACTTGGAAATATGCATGATATAAAGATCACATTGCATGAAATTTTCATGTCACTCATCCATGTCGATCCATGTCATCAAGTACATTGATATGATGGTCGTCAGGGTTTCGTCACATTACACGTCAGTGAGGACAGCCATGGTGGTGCCATTATTGATGTATGAGGTGGATCAGATTGTAAAGTTGAAATCTAAAGATCAATAGCATTCGGATGCACGCCTCAAGAATTATGATATAATTATTAAGGTATATTGGCCAAGTGGGAAATTGTTGGAATATTTTAGTATTCCAATAATTATGTGGCCAAATATATTTATTTAATTATATTATATATTTTATCAATTAAGTGCCTTAAATAATTAAGTGATCAAATAGAGTTAAAAGGCTGGTTAGATTTAATTTAGAAATTAATTAATTATTGGATATGGACTCAAATATGAGTGGATGCCAAGATGGCCCATTTGGGAATAATGGGAACCCTAATTGGCCATCACACTATATATAGGCTATGGTCCCCAATATACCGTGCATAAGCAAATTATCTCTTCTCCCTATCTGAAGAGAATTCGAGGTATAAGGAGTACAGGTTGAGGAAGAACCACAAAAACCATCAACTTCTGGGTTCTAGGATTACCATCAAATTTATTTTTCTCAATGGATCCAGGTATTATAAAATCAATTTATCGATCCTTTAATTTTGTACATGCTTGATTTTTACGCCTAAATTGTATATTATAATTTCTTGAGCATGTATGTTTTGATTAATCGTTATTAATCTAGTTCCAACAAATACTGCTATGATAAAAGTGTATCTAACGATCGGACTGAAAATCTCATCATAATCAATCCCTTTCTGCTCTAAATGCCCCTTTACAACTTGGTGAGCCTTGAACTTTCCCCCCTCTTTTTCTGTTACTATTGGCTTTTTCTTGTACACTCACTTGCAACTAATAGCTCTCTTTCCTTGTGGCAGCTAAACAAGATCCTATTTCTCATTCTTTTTCAAGGACTTCGTCTTCCCCACCATATCACCCATCTATTTATCTTTCTTTTGGCTATTCATAACCTCTCGAAAGGAAGAATGGTCTCCTAAACTTGTAAGAAAAACATATCCTGCTAAGTCTTCAAACCCATATTCACTTGTGTGATATGACGAGGCTACCTATCACGCACATGTGTATAGTCTTGTACATCATCTGAATCTTGCACACCACCTGAATTTGAATCTGGTTCATCATGTTGTATGGCAATAATCTGCCTTGGACTCACTGGTGGCTTCTCAATATCCACCTTAATCTTGTCCTAACTAGAAATTTCTACCTCGGTATCTGGCACAAGTGTCACATCAGACTATTTCAACATTGACTGCTCATCAAATATAACATCTCTGCTGACAACCACCTTCCTCTTAACCGGATCCCAATACTTGTACCCCCTTCACACATTTACTGTAGCCAATAAAGATGCGAAGTTTTAACTTTGGATCAAGTTTAGACCAATCCTCACTAGAAATATGCACATATGATGGACACCCAAAAATCCTCAAATTAATATGATCAACGAGGTTACCTGTCCACATCTCCTCTGGAACTTTGCGATCCAGTGAAACATGTGGTGATTTGTTGACTAGATAGCATGCCATATTGAGTGTTACTGCCCAAATACCTTTTTAAAGACCAACGTTAAACCAAAGGCACCCCACCTTCTTCGTCAGAGTCTTATTCATCCTCTCTGCGACACTATTATATTGTGGTGTCTTCCTAACAGAAATGTGCCTCTGGATTCCATTCTCCTCACAGAAATGCATGAATATATTGTGAGTGTATTCAATTCCATTATGAGATCACAAATACTTTATTTTTCTCTTTGTCTGGTTCTCAACCTCTGTTTTTCATGGTTTGAACTTGGCAAAGACCTCAAATTTATATTTCATAAAATAAACCCACGCCTTACTAGAAAAATGACCAATTAATGTACAAAGTACTTGGAACTTCCAACAAATGGCTCTTTTGTAGGCCCTTAGACATCAGAATGAACATATTCTGAGATTCCCTTGGTTTTGTGTTACCCGGTCTTGAAACGAACTCTACATTGTTTCCCAAGAACAAAATACTTGCATAAATCAATTGTGCAATTGCAAACACCCTTCAGCAAATTCCTCTTATGCAATTTCATCATCCCACCTTCACTGAGATGACCCAAGTGCTTGTGCCACAATTTGGTTGTATCATTATCAGTTTCAGCAGATGCTACATCACCCATAATTATGCCCCTAATAACTTATAAATGTTGCTTGCAGGCCCCTTTGTTGTCATCACTATCATTGTACCCTTGTTAACCCTCATGATATTTATATCCCCATATGACCGGAATTAATAACCATTTGCTTGAAGAGTACCTAGAGAAATCAAATTCTTCCTCAATTCTGGAACATAACACATCTCACTCAACATGAGCATGCCATCATCATCCAAAAAAAATGTTAATTTTCCATTTTCTAGTGATGGTACAAATTTTATCATCACCTAAATAGACAAAACCAAAATCACCTGATATAAAATAGTTGAGTCATTCCCGGTGCGACATTATATGGTAGGAGGGCCCAGAATTAAGGATCTATGCATCAGTGCACATTTCAGATGAAACACAAAGTAAATACTTTTCACTACATGCACCATCAGACTGAACTACATTCGTTGAGCTATTGTTGCCTGACTTGTTTGGATAGTCCCTCTTCCAATGGCCAATTTGCTTGCAACTATAACATTCTGATGTTTTTTTGTCCTTGGACTTGAACCTTTTTTCTTTACAAAACCCATTATTTTATCCTTGCCTCTACCATGGTCTTGATCTCTCTTCACAAGCAAACTTTCACCCGAACTTCCTCCACCTTCCTCTACACTTTGGCGACGTTGTGCATGTTGTAAAAGAGTAGACGAAATAGAATCTGATATGATTGTTTCCTTCCCGTATGTGAGAGTGGTCACTAAGTGATCATAAGAGCTTTGTAAAGAGCACATCAAAATAATAGTTTTATCCTCTTCGCCAACCTTCACACCAAGCTGTGTCAAAACAGCGAGGATGTTGTTGAAAGCGTTGATATGAGTCCGCAAATTGCATCATTACTGCATCTTCAGGCTATAGAGGCGATGCTTTTTGGACAATTTATTCATGAGCGTCTTGGAAATATACTGATTTCCAATTTATCGCAGACATCCTTTGGAGTTATGAGGTCCAGGATATGATTCATCATGTCATTAGAAACACAAAGTCTTATCAAATATGTGGTATTCTCCTTCATTTTGTTCCAATCAATGATTGTGATGTATGTCGACTTCTCATCACGAAGCGCCTTTTGTAAACCTTATTGAACCAACAAATTCTTAACTTTCATTTGCATTAACCGAAATTGTTCGTTCCATCGAACCGAGTCACTTTGAATTACGCACCTCCAGGATTAAGGGTTGTCTGATACCAATTGTTAGAACAGTAACGCAAATACAGATTAGAGTGGAGAGAAATACACAAAAGTTTTGTTCACGCAGTTCAGGCAAATACCTTACGCCTACGACTATAAAATAACTATAATTCTCTTTATTTATGTTTGGTAAAAATTGCATTGGATTACATTGTTACATGTCATATATAATATTAAGTTTTAGTTTTAAAACCCTAATCCTTAGTTTCCCTCGACAAACCATTATCTTATCCATAATTATCTCGACAATATAAATTATACTCTTAACTACCTATAGTTATCTCAACATTTCATAACTATCTCAACAATATGAGTTATACTCTTAACAACTCATAATCTCAACAACCCATAATTATCTCACTAATATAAGGCATATTCAACAAATGCCACCATATCAAGTAAAAGATCGTTTGTGTTCAACTTGAAGAAAAAGTTAGAGACTGAATTATATAGAGTAAGTAATGTGCTCTGCATATTCTTCTTTATTCAAAAGCAAAAAATGTTACACTAAGTTATTATAAAGATATCCTCAAGGTTTCATTACCAAACCTAGCAAAACATCATTTTTCACAGACTTTCTTTAAGGGTATGTTTGATTTTGAAAAGAAGTTGTGAAGAGAGAAATAGATAAGAGAGAGTGTAAGAAGAGAGAAAAATTTGAGAAATATAATAGATTTAAGGTATTCATTGGTTTAAGAAAAAAAGAAAGAAATAGAGAAGAGAGAAGTATAATATATTTTTAAAAATACTATTATGCCCTTAAATTAATTTTTTTAATTTAAATTTAGTTAACTAGTATTATATATATACTAGCGTCCAGCCGGACACTCACCCATGGGCATAAAATATAAATTGAATTATTATTTTTATATAAGTTTCATTTGATTATTTATTATTTATAAAATAATAATAATAGATAATGGTATAAAAGTTAATAAACTGTTGCATAATTACCTTTTGATAGAAAGAGAAATTAAGGTTTTAAATAAAAATTGAAAAGGGCATATTTAGAAGGAAAAAAGGCTACACCAAAATCATGTTTTGCATTTATATATAGGTATAGATAATGAGAAAATATAATTAAAAAATTAGCATTGTAAATATTAGTAACTAATTAATTAATTTATTATTTTTAAAAATTGAAGATTAAAATAAAACCCAAAGTTTAAAAATAAAACTTATAAAAATATGAAAACGTAAAACCACATTATATTTATATTTTCATTAAGTGTATGAGACCCACATTTAATTGTGTGTAAAATTCAAAGCTGGGTTCAACGGATTACAACAATGTAGTTAACCATACAATGACAATTGACAAGGGCAGTCCAGGAAATAATGCAATTATTCCTTCTTTCTTCCTAGGTTAGAGAAGAAATCAAAAATGCATGAAACCCAAATTATATTTATCTCTCTCCCCTTCTTCTTTCCAAACCAAAGAAGAGAAGTTTGGTATTTCTCACAACTTCTCTTTTATCAACTTCTCTCTTCTTTATTTCACTCAAAACTCAAAACAAACATACCTAAGAGTTTAGTTTTAAAAGAGAGGATAATTAAAAACACCATAAAATGTTTTTAAAATGAATTAAATATGATTGAAGTATTATAACATCATTTATTAAGGTGTTCATTCAATTTTTTTAAAATATCAAATACATGTCCAAATATGGAAAATTCATATTCCATAATGCATACACAACCTTATTCACCGTGGAATAGGCGATACAATACAAGTAAATGACATAAACTAAAATAAATTTTAAAACTAAATAAATTCAAGAAAATAAACTATACAAAAGAAAGCTTGTTACCATTAAAAAATAAAAAAATAAAAAGGACTACTAGCATTTCATTTTCTTTTTTTATACGAAACTATTAGCATTTCTAATAGCCTTATTTAAACTCCATTCTTTCCATTAAAATGTGATCTGTATATGAAATTTATGAGTATGGAACTTTTTTTCTTTCTTTTTCTCAAAAGAAAATGAGAACACTCCATTACCATAGCTTTAGGTGTATAAATGCAGAAAAACTGTGAGATTAGAGATAGTCCATAGGAAGCTCCCAGTTATCTTCATTATTATCCCAATCTCTTGGATTCGCTTTCTTTCTTCCAAAACTTTTCCTTCTTCTTGAAACTCGACCATATGTCGCAGGTTGTTCAGATTCATAATCATCGATATCATCCACTGAGATTCCCACATTCTGGTTGCCCAAAAAACCCTGGTGAAGGCAAATAAGATGTCTTATGATCAAATAGACAATAAATTACTTGTTACTAGAACACTAAAGATATCACAGTTTATTAATCTTCCAGAACTGAAAATGAAAATAATGGTTCTAGAAAGATGAAAATGACAGAAGCAACCGAAACTTGGCATTTCGCAGTTTTATTTTTGAACTAAAGGTACCTTTGAAAGCCTATGTATTCGTAAAGCTGCGGCTTCATGTACAACAACTGCATCAGATACCACTTCCAGTACATCCTCAACCATCAAAGAGTAGGTACTCACCTAAAATGATTAAATGGAGATATAAGTACTGAAGAATAAATGATGTATTACTAATGACTGTACATCAACGTAACTACTTACCAAACTCGATGGAATGATGGATAGTCCAAATGAGTCTATCTCAAGTTCTTCAACAGCACCAGAGTTGATGCTGAAATTGTAGCCACGCACCTAAGAGTTAAGGTTTTAATAATTATGTGATTAGAGATTAACAAACCAGTAAATATTAGTAAACATATGGTGCAAGAAAGATACAATCACCTTTCCAATATTTCGTAGAGAGGGCGTTACAACTTTGTATCCAACCTAGGAAATAGACACGAATTAAGAAATCTTCTAATTTGTATGAATTTGAGAGAAATGGTAATGTAGCCAAGATTGACACCAAACAATCCATGGAAACACTTGCTATGACTGAAAACAGTGAAACAGATGGTTGGTATGAAATATCATAGAAGTGTGGCAAATCCTAATTTTCACAAGAGCTCACTTTATGATTTTCATATGGATAGAGAATATAACTGACTATGTAACACTCACACCTCTGAAAAAAGATGAGTCTGTGCTTGTGTCGAACACCTGCATTGATACTTGTAATTACATTTAATTTATTCATTTTTTCAAATTATTATCGGTGTCCCCGTGTCAGTGTCAGGGCCGTATTCGGGATGTTCGTGACTGGTCAGAAGAAGTCGTGTATCTTAGGCATAAATAAGATACATTAAATTTACTTGTAAGTAATCGAACCAAACATATTTACAGCATGATTATTTGTTATAAGTTAACAACTCATTAAAATCTGGTAAAGCTTCCACCAACATTTATTTTGTTTGTGATCCTGTTGGGATCTGGGTTTGAGCCTTAATCCAATAATAGTGAATTGATTAATTGGTTAATACTGCTTATGGACCAATCTGTTATATAAAGGACATGGTTGGTTAGCAAGAGGGCATAGAATACGATTTCTGTTAGAAACCTATTGGGTTGGGAAGAGAGAGAACCATCTCCCCTCTAAGGAGCACTTGCTTTAGGATTATAGGGATCATTCTCTGTAATAGTTCTTAATTCAACCAATAATACCTTTCCATTTATCTTAATTTTGGGTTCCTATCATATCCTTCTGGTTTCTAAACTTAGCTAATTACCAACATATAATCCCTTCTGGTTTCAAGGGAAAAAAAATCATAATTTCAAGCTATCTAGAAGCAAAGTCAAATAAAAAATTCATTCAAGTTGCACGGTATAGAAAAGCACTCTTACTCCACTGGCCACTCGGATTGTTATCTGTAAAAAAAATTGTATGCTGCTATAGGATAACTAGTGTGAGACAGTGAGAGTATGTTGAGCACCAGGGCCGGCCTTGGGCATGGGCAAGGAGGCCTACCACCCAGGGCCTCCAAAAAATAGGAGCCTCAAAATTATTTTTTCTAAATTTTAAACCTAAAATAAATATATAAATATTAATTGTTGAATTTAATTTGCAATGTATGCTAGGTAGCATAGCGGTAAAGAAATTTGTTTTTGACTAAAAGATCAATGATTCGATCCGTGGTACCCACACTTTTACTATTTAAATGTATTATTTTACAATAAAAATAATTTACCTTCTTTTTTATTGAGGTCCATTTTTAAAATTGGACCAGGGCCTCCAAATTTTCGGGGACGGCCCTGTTGAGCACACTCAAATAAGATTTTGACATCCAGTCATAACTATTCAAATGAAGAAGTTACTCTTCAGCAAGAAGAAAAAAAAAACATCTATAAGACTGAAGATCACATTCTCCCTACGAAATCCATAAATAAACAACAAACAGCGTGAGATCGTGCTAGGAATGTTGGTCCAACCAAGTTACAACAAGTTTGATAGCTGTAAGAAAAGAAATTACTGTCATGCAAGTTTATTTGTTATTTTATTTCCTCTCACATTGGGCAACTAAGTTACATAAAACTCCAACAATGGCAGGGTCTAGAAAAGGGTTAAGCCGATTTCAGATCATGTTCCCAAGAGGAAAAAGGAAAATTATTGTTGCCTATATCAGGGTCTTATCATAGATATCTTCATGTTCTTTCTACCCCAAACAAGTCCCGATTCTATTCAAGCAAAAATGAGAAGGTAGGAAAATAAAGCATTTACACTTTCATAAATCATATAAAAAATAATAATTTGCAAGTTTATTTCACAAGAAACAGTAAAACATACCAGAGTCTCCAATCCAACCATTGTATATCCATTGTCTAATACACCTTCATCCGGGACAAGAACAACATCCCCAACCTGACAAACAGACATGCAAAACACTCAAAAGCCTGTATGGACCAGCTAATTTGACTTACCTACTTGCAAAAACACTTGTGAGACTATTCAGAAGAGCTTATAGAAACATCTTAAAATGTGTCCATAAGCGGTTTTCAGCTTATTTCCATAAGCTCTCCAGAATAGCTTATAGTTTTACCTGACTGATATCCTCAAGAAGGACCTTTTCTGAATCCCCAGAAAGCAAGTTTGACCTCACCTCTACAAACAACACAATCCACTGAAAATGAAATTCACCAAACAAATTAATACGAATAAATTCCATAAAAAAACTTGAACAAACAAAGAAATTGCTATTATCTTACAGAGGTGGTGTCCACCCAAAGCTGGGAGACAAACCCTAAACTAAGAGCAGATTGAATGCTGATCACCTGCTTCGCCAACAAATTCGACCGTCTAATCACTTGTTTACCTTTCCTTAACCTAAGATTACCACCAAATTTCTCAACTTTATCATCTTTTCTCAAATCAACCCCATCATCTCCTTCTCCGTCGCCTCGAACCCGAATCAAATCGTCTTCCCGCAATTCGTTCTCACTCTTTCCACTTCCCTTATCATCATTCTCATCTAATGGAATAGACACGTCGGTTTCTTTGGACGAACCCTCATCAAGTGGGTTTCTTTCCAACTCCAACTCCAATTCAAAATCGTTCTCCGTTGTGTTGTCAAATTGAAGTTCTTTGTAAAAGCTATGGCCCTTTGATGGTGGACCTGGCCTTCCATTGGACCTGGAGCTTAACGCTGCGGAAACGATGTTGTTGGCATAGGTGGTTTTGGATGGTTTGGGAGAAAAGGGGGAAAGGAAAATTGGGTTGAGTTGGGTTCTGGTTGAAGGAGTTGGGTGTGAATTGAGAAAGGGGAAGCGTGGAGAGTCTGCAGCTGAAATGGAAAGTGGATTTATAGCGAGGAAGTCAGTCATTGTGAGTGAGAGCAGAAAACTAAGCACTTGTTGTGCTAGGCTTCATACCTTGTGTTGCATGAAACTTCAAGGCATAATAAATTGAGTAAATGATCTCCTAATAAATTACTTTTTAAAAAATAAAATTACTTTTAAAAAAAATAGTTAGTTGATTTGTGTAGAAGATTATGTTAAGGATGTTATTTGTTTCAAGGTTTAAAACTATAATACTTCATTTGGTCACAATTATAAGTCAAAATAATTACTTTCACACGTATTAAGAAAGTTAGTTAAGTGTAATTAATTTTCTTGATTTTATGTACAATCAAAATAAAATTTACGATAATATCCTTAGTTTATTTGATGAATCAACTTTCAACATTAAATGTTTTTGAATTAAATTAAGGGTATAACAATAATAGAAGTATTAATTAGTCTAAAATTTAATGACTTTTGCTTATAATAGTGACAAGATTTAAGGTGTTTTTTTTTCTTATAATAGTGACCGGATGGAGTATGTGATTGAGAGGACTCTCTTGTAAGGTTAATACTAAATCTCATGTTAGTATATGAGAAAAAAGAAATAATTAAAATTTAATTTAAAACTGAATATTTGAATTGGGGGAAGTAACGTACTCCCTCCGTCACATATTAAACGTACTTTTTAGATACATTGAATAATTAATGTATTGGTGTATATATAGACCAGATACATTAATTATTTAATGTATTTAAAAAGTAAAATTTGTTTATAGTATGGGACGGAGGGAGTACTTGTTATTTGTTAGGTGTTGTTTGCGAAGAGTCGTTGAATGTACTTGCAATTTGGATTCTCTGTACTTATTTGCAGAGCAGTTCCCGTGTGCTGGGAAAGTTTTGGAAGGATTATAGCTCCTTTATAGTGGTCGGTTAGGGACCGATATGGTCGGTCCATAATGGTTGCCACCAAGCCTTTGTTTTTACGTAGTAAGGCAGGGGTGTCAACGTTGGGGTGTCTTAACCCCTGGTGAAAATGGTCGTATATGCAGTGAATATGGCAATTGCATCATTCCATTTTACAAACGTCTCTTCTCGATTCTGAACCTGCGGCTGCCCTTTAACGATTTTGAGATGGAAGTGTTTAAGCATCTGGTAGTGGCTCTGTCACAACTTTATCCTGCGAGTTAGGCGTATGTCAAAGTTTTTCAGTATTTGTGTGAATACTTGAAGGGGAAACTCTCTGACCTTTTTCTTCCATCTCTTCAAAGTTCATCGTGACCCCATGACCTTGTGACTCGTACGCAGGGTAGAGGATTAGTTTCTCAAGTGTCTACCGTCTGGGTCTTCGAGGCTTTTTTTAGAGTTTGCAGCCTTTTGAATATCGGTTCTTTCTGGTTACTCCTATCCGCTCGGAGGCACACGTAACGGTTTACGTTGTTGGGAACGGATTTGAGGGTACGTGTGTTGAGTTGTTCCCCAAGTAATTGACCGAAATTCATTTCCTCATGGGAAAAGAAGTGTGTGTATACAAAGAGGAAGACCTTTCTCAAAAAGAGTTGTATTAAAATAAGCGGTTGATGAACTTCATCAACGAATTTGGTTATCTTAGGGGCAATGTTCCTCGGGATGAGGTCGACCAAAAATATTCGAAATGTCACATCGATACTCGTTTGCTGGTGGAGGCCCGTAGTAGGGAAGAAATGAAGATTATTTTTTGTAATTCTTGAAAGTTATTGGTTTCTTTACTTTCTCCTTGCTTACTCATGACACGTCTATTTTAACAATGATGGCGTACAGATTAAATGACGGGTAAAGTAGCACTCCAACTTTTAAGGTGACGAATATGGCCAAGGGTGTTGGAACAAAATTGGTTTGTACCATGTCTCTTAGGTTTTTGAAGGTGAGAAAAATACACAAGAATTGGGGGGTGAATTGTGTTTTCTGTTTCTTTAGTTTGCGTCTGATCAGAGTTCAAAATCTAAACTGGTGTTTAGATTCTGATTATTCGTTGCAACGGGCGTTAACAGAAGCAAATAAATAATAACAGAACACACAGAGATTTATACTAGTTCCTTCCAAATGAGAATAGTCCAGTCCCCTTGAAGCACAAGAGATTTTCGCTATAACAAAAAACATGATTACAGTCACTCATGCACTTAAGCATAAGACTTTTCTTTGCTCAGACCCTCAACCTGAAACTTCCTGCTTAAACCCATTAGGTCCAAGACTTCTGCTCAGGTTCCACGAACCCAAGACTTCCCTGCTTAAGTCCCTCAGACTCAAGACTTCTGCTCAGACCCTTGGTCAAAGATTTCCTACTCAAATTCCACGAATCCAAGACTTATGCTCAAGCCCCTCAGGCCCAATACTTCCTTGCTCAAGTTCTATGAACTCGAGAATTCCTTGCTCATGTTCCACAACCCCAATACTTCTGCTCAAGCCCCTTAGGCCAAAGACTTCTTTGCTCAGACTCGTAGTTCAAGACTTCCTTGCTTAAATCCCACTGATTCAAGACTTCTGCTCAATCAACAACTGATTAAGACTTTCAATGCTCTAACACATAACAGGAGACTTACTTGGCTCAAGCTTCTCAACAAGAGACTTTGCTGCTCAAGCACATAGCAAGAAACTTTATCTAAACTACTAAATAATCATGTTTAGCAGAATAGGGAATAATGTGTACTTGATACAATTATCTGAGGTACATGGTAATCACATTAAGGCTTATTACAATTTACAACATATAACAGAAAATATGCATACTTGATTGCGTTGCTTATTGTATGATCTCGTTATTCCTCCATCCATACAAAAGTGTAGAACACTTTTATCCTTCTTGGTTTTCCTTCTATATTTGCCCTTTTGATTGCTCCCTTGTTCGAAGACTTCAGTTTGAATCTTCAGTGGCTTGTATAGTAGTTGTAGAAGACTAGTCGTTAGAAGAGATAACTTGAACAAGTATCTTTGTTTCTCCATAGTACAAGAGGCGTTGAAGAGAGTGAAATTCTGATACCAGACGTGTGATGTTAAGTGCGATGTCACAACAACACACTCTACACAATGGACAAATTAAACAACAGAAGAACACACCAAATTATTAACCCAGTTCGGTCTAACTACCTACGTCTGGGGGCTACCAAGCCAGGGATGAATTTCACCACTTGTAGAATTAAATTACAGACTCAACAACCCAGTTGACAATCTCCTAATCTTAATTCCTACTAGTGGCTTTCTACCTAAGAAACCACTTAGATATGAGAACACTACTCAATCCCTAAAACCTCTCAAAGAACAACCACTTTGAGAAACCTTGATCCTGCTTCACAGCTTTGATCAAGTTACAACTCTCTATCGCTTCACAGCTTCTAAGAGAGGACAGAAAACTACTCACCAAATCAACCTAGAATGGTGTATACAAAACTCGTACAAAATACTTAAGAGACTCAGCCTATGCTCTTTTTCTTCTCTCTGTATTTCTGTGTCTTCTTCCTTTGATTTATGCACTTTATATAGCTATCTGAATTGGGCTTGGACTTCTGCAATATCTGACTTGATTTGTTATTTAAAACTGAATCTTCAAAACAGATTTTCTCCTAAAATCTTTTCAAATCTTCAACCTTTTAAATCTCCTACAAATCTGCATCAAATCTCTATGCAACAGAGAATATCTATCCCAAGATATTCGCATCCAATGAGACTACTTGCTCTCCACAATTCCAGCTAAAACGCAAACCCTAACAACATCACAAACCTGATGTTATTAATTCAGCGGATCTAATGTCACAACATCGCATGTGACATCAGACATCCAACTTAACTCTTAACACAACCCAGTGTTAAGACACAATGTTGTGACATCACCACCTTGACATCAAACATAGATCAACCTTTGTTTTACCAAAATTTCAGCCAATTCAAGAAACTAACAATCTCCCATTTTGGCTAATTTTGGCTAAAACAATCTCTGCACCTTCAGAGACTTCAGCAGCGGAATAAACTTGAATAATTTTTAGAAACTTCAAGCAGCAGCATCAGCATCTTCAATACATAAAGACTTCACTTCTCACAAAACTCTGCTGCAGCACCATCTTCAACAGCTACAATTTTCAACAATCAACAATGGTACAATGGTGCTCCCCCTCAACACAAGGACCAGCATAACAGCTATTCAGCAATTACTCCCCCTTAATTTCTGCACTTCAACACTATAACATTAGCAATCAGCTACATCCTCAGCAGCATATTCCTTGACTTCATTCCTTAGCAGCAACAACCATCAACTCCTTTGACAGCATATGACATATTGGCAACCATCAACTCCTTGGCTACTTTCTCCCCCTTTTTAGACACAATTAGACAAACTACAACCAGAAGCCCTACTAACTACAGATAGTACTACCCTAGCTCTCATTGTTAGCCTCACAACTAGACATAACAAATCATAGAACAAAAAAATATATAAAGGGTGCATATACAGCACAATATTCAAATTACAAACCAAGCACAACAGTGCAAAATCAAAAACAACATAAAACTAAAACTACTATCTAAGAAAAACAGTAAAAGCTTTAATTATCTGAGCTGAGATCATCATCATCTTCTTTTGAGTTGTCATTACCAGACTCATCTTTCTTATCAGGAACTTCTTTCTCAAGTTCTTTTTCTGTCATCTTCAGAGTCATAAGTAATCTTTTAAACTTCTTCTTTCTTTCAGTGCTTACTCTGATAGCTTCATCTAATTCTTTACAGGCTTTCTTCAGTTCAGAAATCATATCAGTCTCGGCATGAGTCTGATGAGTAGATGTTGAGGCAGATGTCTTGACATGATCAGCAACATGTTTTCCTTCAAACAACTTCTGATGAAAAGACAAGTTAGGCTTCATTCTACAAACACTATCATACTGGTGAAGAACCCCAGGATGCTGAGACAGAATTATCCCACAAATGAGGGATGGAAATGCAATAAGCAATTTCACTGCCCTTGTTGCAGCATGCTTGATAGTCTGATTATAAATGTAAGAGCCATAATCAATTAGTCTCTTTGTTCCAATGGCATAAACTAATTTGCCCAAACCAGCAGAAACAGAGGTCTTGTGGTTTATAGGAACCCAGTTAACAACACCTATTCTATGAAGAATAGCATATTTCACACTTACTAAACTTGCTGACAACTTTCCATTTGAGGGCCAAACTTCTACCTGTCCAGCTGTGATTTCTTTGCAGATAACATTATTAGAAACTTCTAATTCTCCATAATCCTCCTCACTTCTTCCTAAGTAGGCATTAATCACCTTAGGAGAGAACCAGGCACACTTACCCCTAACAGTAACTCTTCTGAAAGTTGGGCTTTTGCTGTCATTAATAGACTCAGGGATATTCACTATAAATTCTCTGACCAGTCAATCATAGCAACTAGTCAATCCTGATGCAATCCTCATGAGACCAGCAAACTTAATTAGATCTACAATTTCAGTAGACTCTAAATCATCTGTAACTAGCTCTCTTTCTAGAGCTATCATTCTCTGGCTCACACAATTCCACATGGATGCACTACTGGCATAGTGAAATGAGATGTCATTAGGAACTTGATCAGCAGCTCTGTTCCTCACAGGGTTGATGTCTTGAACATCACACTCTGAATCTGATTCTTCCCTAATTCTCCTCTTTTTGCCAGAACTGGCAACTTTGCTCCATGACTTGGGAGAGTCTGCAACTGAAGTCCTTTTCTTATCCTTCCTCCTTCTTGCTATTGCATTACCAATGATATCACTATCAGATGAGTCCTCAACATCTATAACCTCAACCTGATCCTTCCCTTTATAACTGTGACTTTCAACCCTAGGGAAAGATGTTCTGACATCAGTATCTTTAAGATCTTCTTCTTTACTACCACCTTCAACGTCTTGAATCACAGACGAGGCCAGTCTATGAATATTGGTGTTCTCACTTTGAGAGCCCACCTGTTCAGCAGGTATTTGCCTTAAAGGGACAGAAATCCCTTTCACACGTATTCCCTTCTCAAGAATTTTGGTGGCAATCTGCTCCAATTACATGTCCACATCATACTTCTCCTCAACAGCTTGAGAGGATGATGACCTAGTTTCAGTTTTATTCAACTTGGTTGAAGGTTTAGAGTTACCTGAATCTGGGAGTGCCATTGGAATGTGTTCTTTGTCAACATATTCTTTTTCCGATGAAACCCTAGTTCGTTCATGCGCAGGTCTTTGAGAATCAGAGTTCATGGATGGGGAAGACATCGTTCCTTTGTAACAGACTAGGTTTAGAGAAGATTTTTCTATTCTATTGAGATTAAGGGAGATTAACAGTTGAGAAGAGAAAGCTTTGATGAATCTTGATATAGAATCAATATGGTAAGGCGCCTGATTTTGAGTACCTCTTAATGACCAATCACTGATTTTCTCCCTCCAAATTAAATTACCTTTTAAAAATTCAAAATGATTCACACCATAGCTTATTAAAAATGATTGACCTTTCAGCATCCTTTCACACCTGATGTCACAGTATAATGTTAAAGCATCAGTCTTCACATCAACAGTTGAGTTGACTTCTATAGGTATCCATAAATAACAATTATCTCTGGATCTGACTCCTTTCATGACCACTTCATCCTTCTCATTTGTCACCAGACACTCATCCTTGGAATAGCTGACTTTGTACCCTTCATCACATAGTTGACTTATGCTAATTAGATTAGCATTCAAACCTTGGACAAGGATCACACTATCAAGAGTAAGACCATCATGATTCTTCACTCTTCCAACTCCTTCTACTACTCTTGTTTCTCCATTGCCAAACACAACCATATTTGCATGGCAGGGATTAAACTCCCCCAAATGCTCCTTGGATCTAGTCATGTGCTTTGAACATCCACTGTCAAAGTACCATGCATCCATGGCAAAATGTCCATCTGAGGTATGAGCCAATAGACATGTGACCTGAGCTTTAGGAACCCATTGTTTCACCACCTTTGGCCTGACCTCCTTCTGTCTGGGTTGAGGAGCAGAATTTGGATAACCATGAAGCTTGAAGCAAGAGGACTGCATATGTCCAGACCTGCCATAATAGAAGCATCTGACTCTGTCATCTCTGAAGTGGTTATTTCTTCTGCCACTTCGATGATGATATTGTTGGTGCTGCCACCCATAATGATGTCTCCTTCTATCATAGTTGACCTGTCTTCTATGGTGCGGTTGTCTTTTCCTGTACTGAGGATGTTGTCTCCTAGGCTGTCTCCTATGGTGATGAGGCTTCCTTCTTCAATAGTAATGAGGCACAACATTGTTGTATCCATATCCATATCCATACCAGTTTCCCTGATGTTGAGACATGTTCTGTTTGACCCTGGCAGCTTGCATGCTCTTGTGATATTGGGGAGGCATATACTGACTAGCTCCTTGGGGCTGCATCTTCCTCTGATGAGGATCATTCTTCTTCTCAACATTCTGAGGCTGTGAATGAGTAACCTTCTTAGGTTTAGGATCCTGTCTCTTTGTTTGAAGTTGAGACATTGGTTGAGACATCTCCTTCTCGATTCCTGAAGTGCTTGCTTCGGCAGATATCTTTTCCTCAACCACAAATCCTATGTCTGACCTATCACCAGCAACCTTTTATGTCTGAAGAATCTTATCAAGTGTGTCTGTACCACAGTTCAGCATCCTAACAGATTTGGTCATATGATCAAGATGAGCTTTGACTAATAAGACTTCCTTTTCCAAATCAGCTTTAGCATTCTCAAGCTGAGCAATCTGTTGCTTGTGACACTTATTTTCTTGACAAATCTCATCACTTTTTAAACACAGCACTTGATAAGTAGATGTTAACTCCTCATAAGTTATTTCTCCATCACTATCATCATCAGAAACAACAGTTCCTGTTAAGGCTCTAACATGCTTTTCTGACACACCTTCACTTTCACTATCAGAGTCAGACCAGGAAACTGACATGCCCTTCTTCTGCTTCTTCAAGAATATGGGACATTCTTTCTTGACATGTCCATACCCTTCACATTCAAAGCACTGAACACCTTTATCCTGGGCAGTCTTCTCTTCATCTTTCTCTTTTGACTTGCTGATGTCAGAAGGGATGTTCTTGACATTAGGCTTGTAGTTATTGTTCATCCTCTTGAACACTTTGTTGAATTACCTTCCCAACATAGCAATGGCTTGAGACAAATCTTCCTGAGAATCATCATCTTTGACTTTCTTAGCTTCTGCAGGAGTGGAGACCAAAGATATACTCTTGGGCTTCTTTTCTGGTTCTTCCTCATTCAAACCAAGCTCAAAAGTTTGAAGAGATCCAATGAGCTCATCAACCCTCATCTTGCTGATGTCTTGAGCTTCTTCAATTGCAGTCACCTTCATCTTGTACCTCTTAGGAAGGGACCTAAGGATTTTCCTTACAAGCTTTTCTTTTGACATCTTTTCTCCCAGCGCATTGGATGCATTGGACAGCTCAAGAATACTCATGTGGAAGTCATGGATAGTCTCATCTTCCTTCATCTTCAGACTTTCAAACTTCGATGTTAGAAGCTGAAGTCTTGACATCTTAACTCTAGATGTTCCTTCATGTGTAGCCTTCAAAATATCCCACGCTACCTTAGCAACTTCACAGGTATTGATCAACCTGAATATATTCTTATCCACTCCATTGAAAATTGCATTTAGAGCTTTGGAATTACCAAGGGCAAGTTCATCTTCTTCCTTGGTCCATTCTTCTTCAGGCTTCGGCTTTGAGGTGCCCTCTTTATCTTTTCCAGCATCATCCTTTTCAAACACAACAGGTGCTTTCCATTCTTTAATTATAGCCTTCTAAGCCCTGTTGTCCAAGGATTTCAAAAAGGTGATCATCCTTGGCTTCCAATAATCATAATGCCTGCTCTGGTACCAATTGAAATTCTGGTACCAAACGTGTGATGTTAAGTGCGATGTCACAACAACACACTCTGCACAATGGACAAATTAAATAATAGAAGAACACACCAAATTGTTAACCCAGTTCGGTCTAACTACCTACGTCTGGAGGCTACCAAGCCAGGGATGAATTTCGCCACTTGTAGAATTAAATTACAGACTCAACAACCCAGTTGACAATCTCCTAATCTTAATTCCTACTAGTGACTTTCTACCTAAGAAACCACTTAGATATGAGAACACTACTCAATCCCTAAAACCTCTCAAAGAACAACCTCTTTGAGAAACCTTGATCCTGCTTCACAGCTTTGATCAAGTTACAACTCTCTATCGCTTCACAGCTTCTAAGAGAGGACAGAAAACTACTCACCAAATCAACCTAGAATGGTGTATACAAAACTCGTACAAAATACTTAAGACACTCAGCCTATGCTCTTTTTCTTTTCTCTGTATTTCTGTGTCTTCTTCCTTTGATTTATGCGCTTTATATAGCTATCTGAATTGGGCTTGGACTCCTGCAATATCTGACTTGATTTGTTATTTAAAACTGAATCTTCAAAACAGATTTTCTCCTAAAATCTTTTCAAATCTTCAACCTTTTAAATCTCCTACAAATCTGCATCAAATCTCTATGCAACAGAGAATATATATCCCAAGATATTCGCATCCAATGAGACTACTTGCTCTCCACAATTCCAGCTAAAATGCAAACCCTAACAACATCACAAACCTGATGTTATTAATTCAGCAGATCTAATGTCACTACATCATATGTGACATCAGACATCCAACTTAACTCTTAACACAACCCAGTGTTAAGACTCAATGTTGTGACATCACCACCTTGACATCAAACATAGATCAACCTTTGTTTTACCAAAATTCCAGCCAATTCAAGAAACTAACAGAGAGATACATCAAAATACCTTAATCCATTGTGTAATATGTTTCACCGTTGTGTCTTTCATGTAATCTTGTACTATAGATCCGTTGAGAGTAGATATTCGTAAAGCATGTCAACTCTTCTTGAGCCTTGTGAATTTAGACTCTAGCTGGCAAACTAATTTGACAATGCAGCTTGCTTTAAGCAGTATGGATAACTTTGGCTTTATCACTAGTTCTGAATGATCACTAGAAGCTAATTACATTCACCAAATGTAGAGACAATATGTTTCTTCTTCTGATGATGAGACATTCAGCTTCAGAGTCTACGTCAGATATCACTTAGAGAGTGTTCTTTAGATTCTGCACCACCAGAAGCTAGTAATTCCGCTTCTCTCAAATGTGTCCTTATATATTAGATCTTGAATATATAACTTTAAGCATTAAAACTTGCATACTTGGAACACGTGTTAGATAACATCATTGTTCTTTTAATACATTGTTATCATCAAAACCCGAGAATATATGTCATGAATAAATCTTGTTCTAACCGTTCTAATGATAACAAAGTATTTAAAGAACAATTGAGTATACTAATATTTGTTCAAGTATGTATGACCATAAACTAAAGTTTCATGAATAAACTAAGTGTTGGTTCTGTTAGTGAACGTCTAAAGAGAAGCTTAAAAATCATAATCTGAAGGATTGGAAGTCTACTTCTGAAGATCAGACTCTGAATAGGTCAACGACTAAAGACCAGACTTTGAAAATGTCATCCTCTGAAGACCAGACTTTGAAGAAGTTTGCTTCTGAATATTAGAATTTGAAGTTAGTTAGATCGCAAATATCAAGGTGACTCTGATAAGTCATTGTCATACTTTGTGGCTATTTTGTCTGCTACTGATCACATGAAGACCTAAGCTATTTTTCATAAAGACAGTTGAGATACAACAGATAATTCCTTTTGTTGAAAAGGGATTTCCAATTATCTTTCAATGACATTAACCATATCAAGAAACATCTCAACGTCTTTAAATCAAGATTCTCAAAGACTCTCTTGTGTAAAATCTCAAACAACTCTTTTCCTTCTCTATATAAGGATCTGGAGACTTGAAGAACCATAATGAACTATTGACATTTAAAGAGTTGTTACTCTGTCAATACATAAGCACAAGCTTAACTTAGGATTTCTTATCGTTGTAAATCTTAGAAATCCCTAAGTCTTAAAAAGTCTTCTTGTATTGTATTTTGTCTACACCTCTGATTGTATATCAAGTGTATTACCTCAAACAATCTTTTATCTTTTAGGTAGATTATTATAAGTCTCTTACATAGTGTTTGAAAAATTGAAGTCTCCTGCCTATGTGCTGGAGCATAGGAGTCTTTTGCTTGTGTGATTGATAATTATAAGTCTTTTGCTTGTGTGATTGAGATAACTGTAATCTTGTGTGATTATAGAGAAATCTCTTGGAAGTGTAACGAGACTGAATTACTCTTGGTTTCTAAGAGGAACCAGGATAACTTTGTGTGTCTCTTTCTTTCTTTCATTCTTTATCAACTGCTTATCACTTACCTCTGATTCATACTCTATAATTTGTGTTTAGAATATGACTTAGATTTTTAAAAATAAAGAAAAAGTCTAACACAATTCAACCATCTTTCTTATGTTTTTCTCACCCTTAGTTGGCATCAGAGCACAATATGTGCTAAACTCTAAACAGTGGTAAATAATAGATTATGGGATAAAAATATATCATGTTTAGAGTATCTGAGACTGGTAGTAGTACTCCTAAACTACATGCTACTATTAATCATGATTATAGTACTTTTGAAAGGAATAATTATACAGCTAGACCTTCAACTTTTAGTGGAGACTCTACAAAGTTTGAACGGTGGAAGAGCAAAATGTACGCTCATATCACAGGTCTTGATGATGAGTGGGACATTCTTGAGATAGTCAACATCATCCATGTGCCTAGAACAGAGAATCATGAGGCAAACGAGTTAACCCAGATTGCGTTTGGGTATAAAATGTCGAGCGACAAGCTAAAGGACTTTGTCGAAGTCAGGGGAAAAGTGGTGTCGAACCTTTCTCCATCACCTGATGTATTGACCTCTAAGGGTGATGAAGCAAAATCCTCAGACGAGGTCCTTGACCATATAGAAGTTTTCGCCATCGATAATTTGACAAAGTCAGATTGGCGAAGGCTAATCTTGGAATACTTAAAAAATCTGGTCGAAACCACCGACGGGAAAGTTAAGTATAGGGCTTTAAGTTATGTATGTATGGGCAAAGAATTGCTAAAAAAAGGCTCCTGAAGGCGTGTTACTCAAATGTCTGGGTGATACAGAGGCATACCTAGCGATATCAGAGGTACACAATGGCACTTGTGAAGCTCACCAAGTTCGCCAGAAAATGAAGTGGCTATTATTTAGACAAGATGTCTATTGGCCAAACATGTTTAAAGACTGCATCGACTTCGCCAAAGGGTGTCAGGAGTGTCAGAGGCATGCGAACATTCAGCATGTCCCAGCTAGCGAATTGCATGCAATCATTAAACCATGGCCATTTTGAGGGTGGGCGCTGGACATTATAGGTGAGATCCGACCAGCGTCATCGAAACAACAAAAGTTTATCCTAGTAGGGATAAATTACTTCACGAAATTGATAGAGGTCGTACCGTTGATAAAGGTCGACCAAGAGGTTGCGCTTGAGTTCATTCAAAAATATATTATTTATAGGTTTGGAATTCCAAAAACCATTACGAGGGACTAATAATCAGTTTTCGTGGGATAGAAAATGCAAGAGTTCGCAACCGAAATAGGTTTCAAATTAGTCACTTCTACACCTTACTATGCCCAAGCGAACGGGCAAGTCGAAACTGCTAACAAATTAGTCATTAGGCTAATCAAGAAACATATTACCAAGAAACCTAATAGTTGGCACAACATGCTAGATCATGTTCTATGGGCTTGTCGAACATCCCCCAATGAGGCGACAAGTTCAACGCCTTTTCGTCTAACATTTGGCCATGATGTTGTGTTGCCTGTAGAAATCTGTTTGCAATCAGTAAGGGTACATTGGCAAAACGAAATTCCTTTAGAATAATATTAGAGTATGATGTTCGACGAGATGGTCGACTTAGACGAAGAAAGGTTAATTGCTTTAGACGTGCTGATACGACAAAAAGCGCGAGTGCTTAAGGCATACAATAAAAAGGTTAAGGCAAAAACCTTTGCAGTAAACGATTATGTCTGAAAAGTGATCATACCTATGGATCGAAAAGACCGAGCGTTAGGGAAATGGTCACTAAATTGGGTAGGACCATTCCAAGTGGTCTAAATCTTTACGAATAATGCCTATGAAATTCAAGAGTTAGGTGTTGATCGATGAATCTTAAGAGTAAATGGAAAATATTTGAAAAAATATAAACCTATGCTCCAAGAGGTTTAAGTCAAAAGAAAATAAAACATTTCATTAATAAAAGTCCAAAAATGGCGTACAAAATGGCAGGAAAAAATTCGAAAGTTACATCGTCTCGACAAGACAAATAATTAAGCAGGGAATCTATACTTAAAGTCTTCAAAGAGAGTCGTCTCATATGCAATCCTATTGTCGAGACGAGCCTTCTTCTCCGCCAATTGAGCAATATGTTCTTTGATTTTTAGGGCCTTCTCACCATGGGCAATCCCTTTGAGGACTTCCGGGTCAACGACGTCCTAAGGCGGAAGAGCTTTGGACGAATCCAGCGCAACCTTCTATTGTTTGACTTCAACAATCTTTTTATTGAGCTCGCCTAATTGGGTTTGATAGGTTGAGATTTGCTGGTTGAATGCCTGATGTTTGTCTAGACGTTCTTGACGTTTTGTCTCAAAATCGGTCAGCTACCACTCACAAAGTTCGTTGAAATCCCACTCCAACCTCATCTCGTTCCACTTCGTTTTTATCTAGAAATCAGTATGTCATCGAAGAGCGGGATCCTTGTTGAGTTGACTAAATAAGGCTTCAAACTCAATCAAGTACTGAGCCAATGAATCAGGAATGGAATGTTGGGAGATCCCATCAATGAGTTTAAGCACGTCAGTCCATAGAACAAATTCCTCTTCAACCACGATCAAGAATTCAACCTCAAACAGATGAGATCTAAGTTATTGAATTTGAGGGCAAAAAAGGTGTCCATTTCCGGCGGAGGAATATGGGCTGAGGCGGAAGGCCTGGAATCAGTAGATACCTGTCAAAGTTTTTGAAGCCTTGTCAAAGTCTCAATTGGATTCTTCTTCTTCGTGGCCAGAATTTCATCCGGATTAAGAGAGCTATTGAAGCCGACGTCTTGCAAAGCTAGGTCGAAGGAACCACCAAGAGAGGATCGTAGGTTTGGATCATCTTCCCTAGGCATGTTGCCAACAACAGCCAACGAAGTCTCCTGATTCGCGTCAGCTTGGGTATCAGGATTGCCAGCAACAACCATCGAAGGCTCAAAATTTGCATCATTCTGAATGTCGGGATCCCGGTTGTCTTCGGCTTAGAAGCCTTGAAATTCATCTTATTTTTGGGGGCTCAGATGGGTGTGAGTTTTTGTCAAATCTTCAGCGGGGGGTCCCTGCAAAAGAGGCCCCAAGTCAATATCAAGAAAGGATTACAAAGCTAAGTGTCAAAAACGGTCGGTACCTCAGATGTTATTGGATGGGGAGGAGGAGTCAGAGTCAAGCCCTCATGACCAGCAGGTTAGGGAGTCGAAGTAAGTGGGCCAGAGGCTTTATCACTCGAAGAGATGGTCTTCGAGGCTGATTTCTTGACAAGAGTAATTTGTTTTTTCTTGGTTAGAGCCGCTAGAGCAGGTGTCGAAGTCTTGACAGAAGGGAAGACATGAGAGTGAATGTTATTCTCAGAAGTTTTGTCTTCAGATGGTGCCTCTTCCAAAACGTAAGCAGTAAGAAACGTCAGAGGCACGTCGAAATAATAACTCGTAAAACATCAAAACACTTGGCATACCTGTGGTTTCAAAGTGGAAGACGCGTTTGTCTTCTTTGGGGGTTTGTTGGGAGCTGGTGCAGAGGTCGAAGCACGCTTCCGACCCTAGAGGACAAGTATACAAAGCGGTTAACTTGGTGGATTCTCAAACAAAAGGAATTCAAGGAACAAAGCTTACCTTCTTCTGTGGAGTACCCTCGGCGTCAGAATTTTGGGTTGTGTCGACGGGAGCATCCTTGGCTGGCTTTGCAGCTAGGAGTTTGCCTCCCAAAACGACGAAGGCATCATGTAACTTTTGGAGAAAGACAGAGTTGTCAAAGTACTGGCATTGATAGCGAGACCACCATGTATCGAACTTCTTAGTAGTAAAAAAGGAGTTATGAAACTTAAATGCAGGAAGCTCAAGGTGTTCAGCCTTGTGGAACTTGAGACAGGCGAGGTGGGCGTCATCGTTCAGTGGTCGACCATCCCCCATGATATCCGTCGAGCGGGACATTAAAGACTTTGGCAGCATTTGGTTTAAGCCAAATTGTCGAGCCACCAAATTGGGTTAATAGTTCATAAAACCATACCCTTTAAACCCAACCTCAATCCTGAAAGACAACATTGTGGGAGTCAGAAATGCCTTCCACACAGCGTTCGACTGTGCCGCAGACTTTGGGGAGACACCAGAGAAAGGATATTAAAACCAAGTCGGACCAAAGCATCGATCTGTGAAGGGGGCGATGTCAAAAACAAAAATGTTGGTGTCAATGAACATCTTAATATACTCCATGAAGATAAATTTGTTGGGAGTTTCTTGGTGAGTGGTCAAGGCAAGCGTCAGACCTTTGATGGGTCGATCCTGCGTCAGATACATGATGCGCTCCGTCATAGGAGCACCTAGTCGATGCTCAAAAGTGGCATTTAATAAATGTTGCAGTAGCCAAATAGGGCCCGACAGATTCAACGCCTTGGGGTGGAGTGAAGTAACTTTAGCTTCAGAGAAGCAAGCCCCAGAGAATGGTAAAGAAAGGCCAGTAGAAGTTCGCTAAGGAAACTTGTCGACCCTCATGAATTTGGATCGCCAAACCGATGTAACTCTTGGCTATTTGCAAAGTGCCAGGGCAAAACTCGTAGTAAGAAAGCCAGAGGGTTAGGAAGGGAATATGTTCCTCGTCGGAGACTTTCTCCGAGTTCTTAACATGATGGTCTTCGATGTAGTACTTGAGGGCGACACGATTAAAAGATAATGAATTCTTAATGGAGAGGGTAGGGTCGAAAGTTCGCCCAGAGGAGACAAGCCAGTAATGGTCGCCACGTCGAAAAGAGTAGGCGTCATCATGCCACATGGGAGGTGGAAGGTGTTAGTTGAACCTTCCCAGAAATAAATCGATGCAAAGAGCATGCAGGGATTGACATTGTGAGCTTGTCTTGAAATCTGAATAGTGTCGAAAATGCCAGCCTTCTTCCATTTCTCTTGGCGTTTGTTTTAGACCTTGTCGAGCCAAGCCCAATACTTTTTGTTGTCAGGAGTAGGCATCAACCTGAAAACTCTAGCATTTGGATCCATGAATTTCAGGTTAATGAAACTATTTTTCTCGAAGGCAGGTGAGATAGCAGGAGTGAAACAAGGAAAATATTATTGCACATTCTTGGGGTGTGTTTTGGCACCTGGGTATGGCCCATGGAAAGTCAAGAGTTTGTCAGCCACCACGAAGGGGATCAACATTTGGTGCTGCCAATTTTCCACCACAACTTTATCAGTAGACGATGGTTGAGGGACAATCGGTAAACTCTTCTCATTAGTAAGAGTGAAAGCTAAAGGATTGTTACTAGTAACATGAGTAACGAAAGCCATAACAATATTAGGAAATGAGAAGAGCAAAGAGGGTAAAAGGTCTTAAAAATGCAGAAAAATGAAGAAAATGCTGAAGTTTCAGAAAAGCGCAAGCGAAAGAGAAGAAAAGAAATGAAAATGGTGGAAGAGGTATTTATAAACACCAAGAATCAGACAACCACGATGGACAAGTGGCAGTTGACAGTAGTTTCACGACTGTTCCGTTTCCACTATAGTGGGAGATTTAATGAGGGTAGTTAAAAACCCACGACCTAGGGAGTAGCCAGAATTATAACAAATGATGAAGGGTTTCTTGGAAATCCTAGCGCAAAAAGTTGTCATCACGACGCGTGATGTCAGCAAACGTGACATAAAGGCGAAATTTGGCAGAAGTTAAAACACCAGTTTCTCAATCGAAGCTGGCCTTTTAGGGGGCAATTTGTTAGCTGGAAAATTTTGACCAAGAAAGGAAAAATAGGTTCGACGGGGCATCTTGCAGAATCAGGTCGAAGAAGCCTCGACAGCATACCCCGTTAGAAGAACATTGAGGTAGGCTCGACAAATGGTTATCCCAGTCGAAGTCGAAGGCAAGCCAGAGGTTCCAGGCAAACAAACAAGTTTGTAGCGGACGAGAACATGGAAAGTTACACAGATAGTGGACGTACGTGGGTATACACGTGGTAGGCTAGGAATGATGGACAACAAAGTAACCGTTACTTTTTAGACCTATTTAAGGAAGTTCCAATTTCAGTTTTAGAGGTCACAGTTTGTAAACATTTAGAGGAATACACTCAAAGTACCACCGCGTGAGAGAAACGAGTTAATTTCTGTGCAAATGTATGCATGCGTCCATTCTTACACTTAAGCAAATTGTTTTTATAAGCTTTGTCTCTTTTTATTTGTTTCCCTTTACAATTTTGTCTTACTTTTTTTCATTGAGTTACTTCAATCATCGCAATCGTATCGTTTCATCTACCACTATAAACCCTATTACTTAAACACCTAGCCTATACTTAACACATAGTCTAGGATTCTTGTAGCCGATCCTGCAAGTAAACTTCAATAAGAGGCTAGAGGTTGTTTGCCGAAGACGTTGGCGAGCAGTATGCCAATTAATAATTGGTGGACTAACTTTTTCACCAAGTCTTGATAACTAGTGACTGAAAAACGTGGCATGCCCATGTACCACCGCAGTGTTGTGTCCCAAAAGGTATTGGAGAGGAATTTACATTTCAAATAATTTAAGGCTCAAATGACGACCATCTGTGTGTTAATGGTTGTGACATGTTCTCAGGGGTTGCTTCTTCAATTAAACTCTGCAAGCGAGGGTAACTTGACGTTATTTGGTACACGAGCTCCCTAAATCTTGGCGAAGAGAGGTCAAAGATCCAGGATTTTTACGTCCTCAACATGATTTGAATCTTGCTGGCGTTGTTGGAGGTTAAAGACATTATCCTCCAATGTTAGGTTATGGCGATGAAAATCATCCATAGTGACACATAACTCTGCTGTTTGCTCATGGTCTCCTCCGA
This sequence comes from Lathyrus tuberosus, assembly GCA_022829125.1. Taxonomy (NCBI): domain Eukaryota; kingdom Viridiplantae; phylum Streptophyta; class Magnoliopsida; order Fabales; family Fabaceae; genus Lathyrus; species Lathyrus tuberosus. The sequence goes on along the minus strand of JALAZF010000006.1, from coordinate 32,262,247 downwards.
AGTTGCTGTCGACTGGAGTAGTTGCTCCAATGTCAGATTGTGGCGATGGAAATCGTCCATAGCGACACACAACTCTGCTATTTGCTCATGGTCGCCGCCGAAGTTGCTGTCGACTGAAGTAGTTGCTCGCTTATTTACCATATAGGGGAAAGATAGTGGAGGCGAGCGGTGGATAAATCATTGATTACAAGGGTGACCCAAATCAGTTTTACTAGGACCCACGATGGGCACCAATTGTACTTGATAAAAAGATTAATGAGAGAGATTATCTCTAGCTGTGTAGAGATGTGTGAGGGTTTTAGGATTTTTGAGTATTGTGAGAGCTCACCTACACACGGTTGTGGAAAACTTCTATGTATGCTTATGAGAATTTCGTAATCCCTTTTCCTATTGTAAACAAAGAATATATAAGAGACCTCGTGGACCTGGATTCGAGGCCAAAATGAGCGTTTTCTCCTTCTTCCGATCAATGGTGATTGGGTGGGGGACTGAGTCCGCTTTTGGGAGAAACAATTATTCCTTATTTCTTGACCTATTCCACGCATGCCATGTATCTCATCGGCTATGTCAGTGGGAAAACGTGACTTGATTTTGACGACTAAGTTTAAGCCAAATGTAGCAACTAGCTTTAGGCGTCTAGAAAAAACATTCAGTTTGGACAGTCCGTAACACGTTGTTGGATGCTCGTCCAATACTGGCTTAGTTTGTGTCTTTTAAGTTCTTCATTATAAAAAAATTTATCTTAATCGATAAATGAGAATACTAGCCAAAATTATTTATGCACTTTTAGTTTATAAAAAATGTTTTTCCTTAATACAAATTTTGCATAAGAAAACAAACATGTAACAAATGTAGAATATAAATTCTAAAAAATATGTGTTTTTTCTATGAAAAAAGAGGTGATGCATTGACGGTGTAAATTATTTTTACACTATCGATCAATGACAACTATGTATTTCCACATCATACTTATATTTTAAAATTATTTTAATAATACGAGAGATGATTAATTTTTTATTGAATAGCAGTGTAAATTTTAGGGGTGTTCATTGGTTGGGCATATCCGAACCAAATCGGAATTCAAACTAAACCATAGTGTTTGGGTCGGATATATATATATTTTTATTGTGAACAAAAACCGAACCAAACCAATGAAACTCGGTTTTAATTGGTTCAGACAATAAATTTCTAAAATTTTACCTGTGAGTTCGTCTACCCGAACCAACCATATTAATCCATATAATTTATATCATTCTCATAGAAATTTGTATAAGATATTCAACTTTAATAAGAAAAAAAAATAAAACGTCATTTGTGACTTTCATAACATATACGAAGAAATGTAAAAAATTAAAATTTTTATATTATTATAGAAAATTAGTTGATGTAAATTAAAAAAAAAATTAAAATATTTTTATACATTTGTTTCTAATATATCCGATTAATCCAACCCAAAACAACAAGTTATTTTTCAGTTTGGTTCAGTTTAAGTTTTATAAAAAAAAGTAAAAATCTAATTCAAATCAATTCATATATTTTTGATCGGTTTGACCATTGAATTTTCTCAAAATCGAATCAAACCGACCCGAGAACCTCTCTAATAAAACATTTTTAAGGTGTCAATATCCATTAAATCCTTTTTCTATTATGAATTCATTTAAAAAAAATCTTTAATTTCCCACCATTTTTTTGGTAAATTATTTGGGACAACATATTCCCTCCACATTATCCCAATCAAACAAAAAAGCAGTGTAAACTAACCACTCCATAAAAAGGACAAACAACAGCATATTCGGATTCTACACGACCACGATAGCGAAGGCGAGTCCACGAAACCAACTCAGACCAATTCACCCACTCACATCTCGCCACGTTTCACACCAAACAAGATAACCATCCAAACATGTTTTAAGCCGCCACGCGATTTCTCTCTCTAAAAAATAACCATTCCTCCAAAAACACCGTTGCTCTTCCCCGCAACCTCCCCCGGTAACCCTCTTTTTCTCTCCCAATTCTCTCTTTTTATTTCAAAGTCTCGATTTTTAATCTCATCATATAGGTTTGTTTCTGCATCTTCTGTTAGGGTTTTCAATTGTTCGTTTCGTTTATTTATAATAATAATAATAATAATAACAAACCCTTATTTTGTTGATCTGAAATTCCGTTGTTTTTCCGATTCTTCAGTTAGATTCGATCTCGTTATATGTAATACGGCTTATAGACTATCGTTTTATTATTGTTTTCGATTCTCTTTTGCTTTCTTTTTAACTGTTTTACTAAGAATATAGAATTTCAATGATCCTTTTTTTGTTGGTGTTTTCATCTTCATGGTAATTATGTCTGTTATGGTATCATATATATGATGGTTAGATTGTATTTGAGTTCTATTGTTTTGTTGTTTTAATTTTGTTTCCTTTTTTTTGGTTGAGTTGAAACATAGATTGTCAATTTGGATCTTCATGAGTTCAACAACCACTGGAGCATACTTGGTTTCCTGTAATTCGGGAAACAAGAACAACGGTCTCTTCTGCTGGATTTTGATCTGCTTGCTACCAAAATTCTTGGGAACTGCATTTGCATACATCAACTTCCTTCTCATTCAGGCTATTGATAGGAGTCCATCTGCAGTGAGGGTTGGTTTGATTAACGTATAGTTTTTTTATTGGTTTGGTCATCAGCATCGTTAAAGATTTGGGCGTTTGTTTTGTTAGTGGTGAAAAATGGTTTCCTCTCAGTTTTCTGGTATGGGTGTGGCTGGCATGTGTAAACCGTTGCTATTTCCTGTTAATGATCCTGGTACTGTGACCACGGATCATGTTGAGATGGATTTCTCTGATGTTTTTGGTCCTCTTACGGTTGAAGTCAATAGCAATGATAATCATTCTTTTGACTCTGTTGATGAATCGAGCGAGCTGGTTTATGATGACCCGGAAGTCATCTTCGCTCGTTCGCATTCTTTGGTTGGTCCTTCTAATTGTGTTAGTCAGTCACTCAAACTCAGTAAGCTCACCATACACGAGTCTGACTCTGACAGTTCGTTGGAACTAGTGGAGTGTGTTACTGAAGAGACCATTGACGACATCAAAGAGGTTATTGATGAGGAATCTTTGAGTGATGAAGACAGGAGCCTCTTGGAGATCCAAAGAGTTAGCATTGATGATTTTGAGGTTTTGAAGGTTGTGGGGCAGGGTGCATTTGCTAAAGTATATCAGGTGAGGAAAAAGGGCACTTCTGAAATATATGCTATGAAGGTTATGCGGAAGGATAAGATTATGGAGAAAAATCATGCCGAATACATGAAAGCTGAGAGGGAGATTTTGACAAAGATTGAGCACCCCTTTATTGTGCAACTTAGATACTCTTTTCAGGTACTTTTTTCTTTCAAATTGTAAAATAGTTTGGTAGTATCTTCCCACTTGAATGTGTGTCATTGAATGTGTTGCCCAAATTTTAATTTCAAAGCATGTAGTTTTAAAAAAAATTATTTATACACAATTTTATTCAATGTTAATTGTAAAAAAGTTTTCTTTTGTTATTTGGCATACATAATAATATAGTCTGTAAAATAGAACTGACATGTTCTGTACATGTTTCAGACTAAATACAGATTGTATCTTGTGCTGGATTTCGTAAATGGGGGTCATCTCTTCTTTCAGCTTTATCACCAGGGCCTTTTCAGGTAAGTTTAGCTTTGAGTTGTTGTTTCTAATGTTCCGTATTTTAATTTGCTGCATTGATGTTTGGTTCTGTTCTTCATCTATGAATATGCAGAGAGGATCTTGCACGCATATATGCCGCCGAGATTGTTTCTGCAGTTTCCCATCTCCACTCAAAAGGAATAATGCATAGGGATCTAAAACCTGAAAATATCCTTATGGATGTTGATGGCCATGTACTTTGCTGTCCTCCCTCATTTGTGCTTTTCATACCGACATTTAACTCTGCTTTGTACATTCCATAACTGACCTGTGATTTTTTGTGGTTCGTCTCCTAGGTTATGTTGACTGATTTCGGCTTAGCAAAACAATTTGAAGAAAGTACAAGATCTAATTCAATGTGTGGTACATTAGAGTACATGGCACCTGAAATTATTCTTGGCAAGGGCCATGATAAGGCTGCTGATTGGTGGAGTGTAGGTGTCTTACTGTTTGAGATGCTTACTGGGAAGGTTTGTGTCTTGTTTCTTGTTAATTTGTATTGATCTTTCATTGCTGGATGGTTCTTTGTTGTGGGTAAAACTTGAAATACACCAAAGCTTGGCTCATTTAGGCAACTAAATAAGTCAAATTAGAAGTTAGAAGTTTATTGATCTTTAGGTCAATGTCAGTTTTAGTAAATTTCTACAACCGCGACCATGCATGTTTTTTGGTTAATTGGTTCAATTTGTTTAGTTATAGGAATACTATATGCTTGTAAAATGTAATGACCTGGTAATTAAAGAACTGCGAGGTCCGTTTTGAGTTGCTAATTGATTGTTTCTGTTTTTCACCCTCTCCGCAGCCACCCTTCTGTGGTGGGAACCGCGAGAAGATTCAGCAGAAGATTGTGAAAGATAAGATTAAGCTGCCAGGATATTTGTCAAGTGAAGCACATGCCCTGTTGAAAGGGGTAAATTCTCTACTACACAAATAATTTCCTTTAGTTATCTAGATCAAATTAATCATCATCTGATCATTATATTATTATAAATCTGCAACATGATAAACTTTGCATAATTTTTTTCCCTCAACATCGAAGGGTTTGAGTACAATTAGGGTTTCATTTGAGCTTCACAACTAATGCATGTGACATGAACCTTTTCTACCATTTACTTGAAATGGCTCAAGTTTTTATCACATGCAAAGACGTGGATTATAAGAGCTTATGTGACGGTAAAGCTGTTTGGAATAGCATGGGAATAAGCCAAGAACAACTAATAAACCTAACAGTTATTTTCATTAACTCTTCCATACACTAATGCAAGTGCTTATGTTAGATAAACTCAAATAAGCTCTTCCTGTAGGCTTTTTTTTTTCTCTACATGTGAGTGATCATTTTCTAGATTCAAATTATATTTAGCTTTCGTCCTATGATATTGATACTTTGCTACTGTGTTACAGCTGCTACAGAAGGAGGCGCCAAAGCGGTTGGGTTGTGGCGCTAAAGGGATTTCGGAAATTAAAGGGCACAAGTGGTTCAAACCGATCAATTGGAAGAAGTTAGATGCACGTGAAATCGAACCAAGCTTTAGGCCAGAAGTAGCTGGGAAGCACTGTGTTGCAAACTTTGAGAAGCGCTGGACTGATATGCCTGTTGTTGATTCACCAGCTGCAAGCCCAAATGGTGGAAACCCCTTCCAGGACTTCTCTTATGTCAGACCTGCAGCCTCTTTTCTTCAAAAGAATAGCCCTGCTTGCTAAACTCCACTCCTTGCACTGGCTTAAGATTAACACTCATTTTCTTTTAAGCACCGTCAAAGGGGAACTGCAATCAAGAATAATTTTCCTCTGCCTTTTTATTTGTAGCTATTTAAACTTTGTAATATGTGCCTTTGTGGCTCTACGATTGTTGAGCTGACTTTGCTAGAACATGTGATTTGGAGAAAATAAATTGTATTATTTATGCACTGTTAAACAAATTTTCATAGCTGTTAGGGACAAAATGCTTAGCTTGTTATAATATGCAACATTCAAAAGAATTAAAGTATATGCTGAAATTAGCTTTTGCACATAACCTGCTTTATACTTTGGCAATGAGTTTTACCAAAAAAAAACACCTTGGTAATGAAACCTGAAGAGATGATTATTACTTTTCTTTTTTGTTTCCAAACATGTTAATATCTGTTATGATTGAATTTGCCTGTGGATTTACTTTTAAAATTTAGGCACTATTTCTAAAAAAAAGATTTACTATTTAAGTCAAATAAATATTTTTTAAGGAGTGGCTTAAAAATGTTAATTTTTATTGTGACTGCTTAGTTTCACAATTTTTATTAAAAATATTTTTATTAAAAATGCCATACATCTCAAAAAATGCTGCAATTTTTATTAAAAATATTTTCTTAAGTGTATGTAAAATCATTAATTTTTATTATGAGCACTTTTATTATTTGGATTTCTTGGATGAGGTTTCAAGTAATTTTGAACCAAGAAAATGTATAGAAAAAAATGGATAAAGTAATGAGAAACAAATGGCCTAAAGACCAACCTATGCTGACGTTATTTTATTTATTCATTTATTTCCATTTTCAAGTACAGGCTGAGAGAAACAAACAACGTTGTGTTTTGTCTCAAACAGCAGCCATGGCTTCCTTACTCTCTACAACAACTACACTTCAACATACTCATACCAAAATATGTTTCTCTCCTCTAAAACTCACCACCCCATTTAACAATTCTTTCTTAACAAACCATTTCAACAATCATTCTATAAGGTGTAATGCATTTTTCGATATCATCCCCAAAGAAATATTATTGAGCAGCACTTTTTATTTGGATAAGTTTCAGAGTGTGAGTGAGGATTTATCAGACATGCAAAGGTTGGAGATTTTCCTTTTTGTTGGACTGACATGGTTGTACTTAACTGCAAGACCGGGAGTTCTTTTTGGTGCCATTGATGCATACCTTTTGGCTCCAATGCAATTGGTTTTGGATAGTTTATCCGGACGGAGAAGCATGAAGAGGAGTGATTTCTTGATTGGTGATAAGATAGGAGAAGGGTCGTTCGGTGTTGTTTATTCCGCTGTTTTGGCAACAAAGAATGTGGATGCAAAAGAGAGGATTCAGAAGAATGGAAGAGGTAAGATGGATGCTAAATCTAAGGATAAAGTCATTCTTAAAAAGGTATAATTGAGATGTTCATTGATTTTCCAATGCTTCTTAACCCAACTGTTTCATTGTTGGAAATGTCATGCCTTGTTGGTTTGGAACATGCAGGTAAAGGTTGGAATTGAAGGGGCTAAAGAATTTGGTGATTTTGAGGAGTGGTTCAATTATAGACTCTCTAGAGCAGCTCCTGAAACATGTGCCAAGTTCATTGGAAGTTTTGTAGCAGATAAAAGCAATTCTCAGTTCACAAAAGGTGGAAAATGGCTTGTTTGGAAGTTTGAGGTGCTCTACCTAATATTTCTATAACACCGACGCCAGGCGTGTCCGTGTCTGTGTCGGTGTCAGACGCCTACGATTGCGTTTAATTTATTCATTTTTTTAAAACTATTATCAGTGTCACCGTATCAGTGTTTCTGTTGTGTTTGTTGTGTTCGGTGTGTCTGTGCTTCATATTACCAACTATTCTATACACTAATTGCAGGGTTGTCCGTATATCACAGGGAAGCCGTACTCTCGGGGATTACATGACAGATAAAAACTTCCCTTCAAACTTAGAGTCCATCATGTTTGGAAGTGTCTTGCAAGGTGTAGAATCTTCTAAGAGAAACACACTTATCATCAAGCAAATAATGCGCCAAATTGTTACATCTCTTAAGAAAATTCATGATACTGGAATTGTACACAGGGACGTAAAGCCTTCAAACTTGGTTGTTACAAAACAAGGACAGATAAAACTCATTGATTTCGGTGCAGCAACCGACCTTAGAATCGGAAAGAATTTCGTTCCTGATTATACACCTCTGGATCCTGATTACTGTCCACCCGAACTATATGTGCTACCACAAGAAACACAAAGTCTTCCTCCTGAGCCAATTGCAGCTTTACTTTCACCAATCTTGTGGCAGGTTTTATTTCTGTTTTCTTATTTATATAGGTCCTGTTTGGACAAACAAGTTAATTAAGCGCTTATAGCATAAGCGCGTAGCCGCATATCATACACGTGCTTATGTATAAGTTATTTTTATAAGTACTAAAATGGATTTCTATGATTACTGTTGCAGTTAAACAGTCCTGATCTATTTGATATGTATTCTGCTGGAATTGTACTCCTGCAAATGGCAATACCAACCTTAAGGTCTCAAGCTGCTTTGAAAAATTTCAATTTGGAAATGAGAACATGCGGATACGATTTGAACAAATGGAGGGACTCTACTCGCATGAAGTCTAACTTCCAAATCATTGATAGTGATTCTGGCAGAGGCTGGGACTTAGCGTCAAAGCTTATCTCCGTAAGAAAAAGGCGTTTATCTGCTGCTTCTGCTTTAAGGCATCCATATTTTCTTCTAAGTGCTGATCAGGCAGCCGCCGTTCTTTCAAAATTCAGCTTTAGCACAAAGTGAGCTGCTTATAAATTTTTGGTTTGTTTGAATGGTTTGATTGAGATTACATACATGTATAAACACCTGTGCGACTGTTTGAAAGAGCTTATACAAACAAGTTATAACATGTTCATAAACTGTTTTCAGCTTATTTCCATAAGCTCTCATAAATAGCTTATACATAAACATTTACACGATAAGCGCTTAATTAAGCTGTTTATTCAAACAAAGCCAAATATAACCACATATTTATACACGTATGGCTTTACAATTGAAAACTTACATAAGTTAGAATTTTTCATGAAAGAGTATCTTCTTCAATAACTTTTTCTTCTTACAACTCCATTGGCATTTGGAAGAACACAGGGAGTTGAACAAACCAAGCCTATAAGACTGACGAGACACAATACTTGAAGTGGAAGGAAATTTTGAGAAAACAATCGCGTAACCATCATCCATACTATCAGTTCCGTCAGGAAAAACCTGCCACAATAGGCTTCCAGCTCCACTCCCTCCTTTCTTCGTTGAGTTTAGGATGGAACTGTAAACAGTGCTTATTAGTGTGTCTCTATATGTTGAATTGTAGCCAGGATCTTTGGATGATACACCAAACTCAGAAAAAATAACTGGCATTCCAAGATACTTTTCAGCATCCTCTATGTGTGCCTCCATCCATGATTTCACAAACGAGATATGTGTATCAGAAATTTGCGGTGAAACCCTTCAAATAAGATAATTGACCGAGTTAGAAACTGTTGTACTATTCATATAAAAAGGCGCAAAAATTTCGATAAATGGTTAGCTTAGTAGAAGTTAGTTTTATGATAGTATCTAAAAACACTTCACATACTTACCAAGAGTCAGCATACATGTGAACAGAAGCAAAGTCCACACCAAGAACTTGGTGGTTCCGTATAAAATCAGTTCCAACCTGTTGAGCGTAAGTATTTGGATTGAACTGAAGTCTCTGAGGTGTTGAGGGGCCATAAAATCCTTCTAATCCAATCTCTACTAGGTGTTTCGGATCAATTTTCTTCACATGGAATGCCATTTCTTGTATCCAATCCTAGAATATACATATTCAAGTGAAAAGAAGTTGAGTTGAGTGCAACTACATGAAGTTATTACAAGCTAAGGGGTAAAGCCTTTCTGTTTTGGTGGCCAGAAGAAGTTTACAAGGGACAAACCTGTAATTTATCACCTGTGGGATCCGAGTTGCATCTAGGCTCATTCATCAACTCCCAGGCAAAAATGGTTGGATCTTCCTTATAAGTGATATTTGTGAATGTGTTAACTCTATTGAGCACAGTCTACACATCGAAACTCAATTCAGTATTGAGGAAGTTAATAACAACAATGATAATGTTTAAAGTAAAAGCAATGTTGGTTTTGAGGTGGAACTTGCCTTAACATGGGCCTTATAGTAGCTTCTAAGAGTTGGATGTGAGAAGAAATCATCATCAGAGGTCAAGTTAAGGCCAACCTCATTGCCCCATTTCACATACTGTGCTTTGCCACCATATGCCTCCCAATTGTTAGCCAATGATAATATCAACCTGATTTTGTATTTCTTTGCTTCACTTACCACAAAGTCCAATGCCTGTCACTCAAAATAGTAAAACTTACGTTATAAACGCTAATACAGACACAAACACTAGACATCTTTGATCAGAAACGTTGGTGCAACATCATATTTTAATCAAGTTAAGGGGCACCTTGAAAACTTCTTCATCATAAACTGAAGGTGATTTCTGTAGGGCTCGCCATTGGCCGTCATTGAAAGCCCAAGTCCTACAAACTGTCATACCTATCGAGGATGCTTGTTTGAAGACATCAGTGACTTTTCCTCTGGTGGAGTTATCAGCAGCAAACATCATCAACCAGTATGTGTTGAATCCATTTATATAGAAAGGTTGATCATTCACGACAAACTGGTTTCCTTTCGTCTTCACCATTTGCCATTCGTCATCTTCAATATCCGACATTATTTCACTCCAATAATTTGTGAAAGATTTTTCTACATGATTTTGATCATCCTTTAATGCCTCGTCATCCACCATACTAAAAGCATTAGAACTTAGAATCCAAAGAAAGAATAGAAAAGTAACACATATTCCAAATTTCTCCATTGAGATTTGTTACTTAGCTACAATGTCCATGTCTATTGGGCCATGCTATTATATATATGAACATCTTAAGTTAAGTATCTTACATAGAAAATGACCATATTCAAAAGATTAGCGGTAAAGTATAAACTACATTCTATATCTAACTTTAAAGTGAAGAAAAAAATGTTATATTTGTAAACCATTGTAAACAAATGGTTTATGAAAGTGAAGGATAGAAGTAAAGTTGCAAAAACTTTACCTCTAATTCTTAAGGCACTTTCATGTGGGTTCCGCAATTTAAACTACTTTTATAAGTATTTGAGTTTAATGAATAATCACAATGAGCATCTTAATTTTCCCTTATCTAAGACATAGTCATAATCAACTCTTGTTATTATATCTCCATCACATATATTCATATAGAACTAAGTGATGAAAATTTGCCAATAGTGTGAAGAAAAATATCATATACTTGTGTGACGTTTGTGCCAAAAGTTGCTTGGAAGAGTTAAGAGTAGACGTTAATTTGAAGAATCATGTGTGAGGGATTTCCAAAACTAAGAAGAATCCAAGAACACTAAGGTTAAAGACAACTTTGGAATGAAAGTAGCAACCTTCCTCCGAAGTGCATGGGGTAGGGTCAGCTTTGAGCATCATTTGGGTGTTCGACAAAACATAGGCTTCAATTAAGACAGCTAAACTTTTTCTTACTTTTTATTTTTATTTTTTTAATTTTTAAAAAATTTTTTTATAGATATTTTTTTAACTCTACTATATTTTCAAGACATTGTCTCAATAGTTATGTCTCAGATCCTCAAAGCTTTGAGTGAGACAGGGAGTAGTTCTCGAACTATTAGAAGTAAACCTTTGATTCTCATTGTTTTTAATAATGATAAAATTGAATTAATCCATATACGTTTTAAGATTATGAGCTAGAAATCTAAGAATTACAAAATAGATGAGTTAATTGGTCTATGCCAGAGATTAAGCTAGAGGAAATTTGCAAATTAACACATGTGAAAATTAACACATTTCATGTATGTAATAAACATGAAACCATTAACTTACTTGACAAAAAGTTGTTAAAAAATTATCATAAAGAAGGACATGGTTATATCCATCTGGCCATTAAACCTCTTCATAAGTTAGGACTTAATACTCATATACTTTTATTTCTTCGTGATACCTATATTAAAGATTTTCACAATTCGACAATTGCTACCTATATTAAAGATTTTCACAATTCGACAATTGCTATAGTTGAATTTAACCTTAATGATATCCCAGTTTACTTTAACTGTCATCTTAATTACTCTATGAGCTTAGCTGATGAGTTTACTAAAAACTCTTTAATTATTTATGTTTAAGGCCTAAGAGATACTTTTAATCTTGAAGTCTCTAACATATATGTCATTAGTAGAATTACATACAAAGTGTCTAATGTCAACTATAATTTCAAATCTCTTGGATCTACCCCTAGAAATAAAACTTGCATTATCGAGGCCAATCTTAGCAGGTCCAATGTTATGACCCATAAGATTCTTAATGCGTCAGATATTATTGATAAATTCTCTCAAGAGTGGATTTTACAAGCTGTAGTTAAAACTGAAAAAGATTGAAGCTAGATCCATTCGAGATGTTATTCAAGATATTGATGAATCTGTCAGAATTATAATGAATTTGGAGTCAATCCTTTTATTATAATAGGTCTAGCAGCATAGGTTCTGCATCCAGCGCTAGGTCCTCTGTAGATTCTACTATTAGGGTAAACCTTGCAGGGGTAAATTTTGCTCCTACAGTACCCCGACCTTTATACACAGAGAGGACTTCTAGATCACCCTTTCCTACTGAATCTCAAATTTTAGGAGTCATTCACTACTACGAAAAACCCATTTAACGACGTCAGGTTTACAACGTATCCCACCGTTGTAATAGGTTAAAAATTTTGCAGCTGATTTATAACGCCATATTTAACAACGGTCGTATTAAAAAACCGTTGTAATACATGGTGTGTAACAAACTTCGATTTCCAGCAACTACATTTTTTTTCTCCATATTTTTACATTTTAAACACGCTTGTATTAAAACACCGTTGTAATACATGATGTGTAACAAGCTTCGATTTCCAGCAACTACATTTTTTTTTCTCTCCATATTTTTAGATTTTAAACATATATTTTATTTCTTTTGTTAGGGTTACGGGGATTTAATCTCAAAACTCAAAATTCATGTTTGTTTTTCTATTTTTAAGTGCAAGAGAATAAGTTGAAATAGTTTGATCATAACTTCTTTAAAAATAAAAGTGAAAGAGATGAGTATATAGAAAAGAAAACTTTATTAAGATTCTAGATAAGAAGAGTACATTGATAATCATATATTACATATATTTATCAATGTCAGAGCCCATAGCTACAAATGCATCTTCATAATCCAGGACTCTCTCCTCACTTCCCTCATCGAAATCATAATAAACAGTCCTCATTTTCTTCTTTTTCTTTTTCTTTTTCAGCTTCTTCTTCTTCTTCTTCTTCTTCTTCTTCTCCTTTCTTACCCTTAACGCATCCCTGACGTTGGTCGCTGGTTGGACCTCCTCATTTGGCGGCTGACGTTGTTCATTTGTGCCCTCATTGGTGATGTTTCTAACATTCTCATTTGTAGAACTCATTGTTACGAAGAATATATTATGAAGAAATGTAAATTTGTCTATTTATAGATGAGGTTGAAGATGAAAAGTCTGATAGTTTAATGCTTGCAATGATGATAACTTGTAAATGGTTGATATTCTGGAACGATATTTTTTGAAAAACGGAGAAAATTTTAAATCATTATTATACTTGGCTAGAATGTTCTCTATTCCGGGAAGAGAAAGAGTTATAATATTACAACGGTTAGTAATAATAACCGTAGCGATACCTCTTATACTTGGTACAAGGTTCGACTCCAGGCAACAACATTTTTCTATTTTACGTAATTATAGAAAAATGTTGTTGCCTGAAGTCGAACCTTGTACCAAGTATAAGGGGTATCGCTACGGTTAATATAACTAACCGTTGTGATATTATTAAAATAATATATATACTTATCATTACGGTTCTTTTGGAAAACCGTTGTGAAATATTTACCTATATAAGGGAATTAACTTTCCTTTATTGACAGTAGCACCGTTTCCTTCAAAGCGAAACCCTAGCACCCATTTTTTCTTTACATTTTTGGCAGCAAACTTCATCTTCTTTATAGAATCCGCGAAAAGAAATACAAGAAGTATGAAGCTTTTGATTTAAGCTTCTTCCTCATTGTATTTCTTCTTGCAGAGTCTAAAACTAGATGAACATGGTGATGATGCTGGCGGTAGCAAGCGTAATGCACATATTGTTTATGGAAAATAAGGTATTCTTCTACTTCAATCTTTTTGTTAGATAGTTCCCATTATCTCGTTTGCTTCATGTTGTTTTTGTTGATTGTTCTCATTTTGTGTTGATTCAACTTCAATGCTTCACAAGCAAGGTGAACTTCATTGTAATGGTACAATCCCACTTCTTAGGGGGTTGTTTCAACTTTTGCTTGTTTTGTTTTGAATACTAACTAATTTTCTTCATTGCTTCCCACTTCTTAGGGTTTGTTTCACATGGTGATGATGATGGTGGTACATATTGTTAGTTCTTGTGTTGGCTGGAATTTTGGTAAAACAAAGTTGAACAATGTTGATGTCATATGTCTGATGTCATAACATTGGTTCTTATCATTAGATGTTACAGGGTTGGAAGTTTTGTATGCTGATGTTATAAGTGATGTCTTGACATCACTATACCAGAACATCAGAACATCAGTTTGTGATGTTTTAAGGCTGCGCGTGTTAGGATGTTTTGTTGTTAGTAAGATTTTCTGCTGAGAGCTAGAGAGATTGCAGGCGAATTTATTAGAGAAGATTTATTATGATACAATTAATTATGCATATCTTGTGGAGAATAGTTTGTTACTATTTTTGTGCAAATAGACATAGAGAATTGTTCCTATTTGTGTGGAGAAGATCTTGCAGCTGAATTAAAAAGTGAAGATTTAAAAGATACATAATATCCTGGAAATATTATGTGGAGCTGATTTAAAGGTGTGGAAGATTAAAGATAAAATCTAGTAAAGATTGAGTATTTAAAATATGAAGATTTGATTGAAGATTTAATTGAAGATTTGATTGAAGATCTATTAGTAGCAGAATCTGTTGCAGATTGGGAGCAGAAGATTTGATATGATTTGAAGGCCCAAATCCAGTTGGGAAAAAGTTATAAATAGAATGTTTGTAATCTAGAATAGGTACGGGTCCAAGATGTAGATCATTAGGGCTTTGTCTAAGTGAACCACTCGGGTTGTGAGATGGTCACTAAGTTAGTACTCAGAAACCTGTAGGTAATGAGTTTTGTATTGTTCTTGGAGGAAGCTATGAAGCAACTCCAAGATGTTGTTATCAGTCAAGAGTCTTGGCTGAGTATAGGCATAGAAGTGTGTCGTTTACTTTTCTGTGATTGGAGAGTGTTTGGAGATCAAGCTGTTGATGCAGTAACGGAGTTGTTGACTGCTAGACATCATTGCGATGATTGGGAGTGAGATGAAGTCTCTTACCTAGGGAGGACTTAGGTAGAAGGGTCATTGGGTAGTGATTGAATTAGGTAGATTGTTAACTGGTCTGTTGAGTCTGTAATTTGATACTACTAATAGTGGACTTCCTTCTTGGCTTGGTATGCCCCCAGATGTAGGTTGCTGAACCAAACTGGGTGAACAATCCTGGTGTTGATTTACTGTTACTATTATTGCCTTGTTCATACAGCAGATTGCGATGTTGTGACATTGCACGAGACATCACACATCTGTACCAGAATTTCAATTGGTATCAGAGCAGGCATCCTGTCTATTTCTGGATGAGATCTTGGGAAGATACTTTCTGGTTCATGAGCAAGAAAGAGAGTTTTTTGGATGATCCTTTGGAGTGAAGGATGGACTATTCTTGATAAAGTATTGTGCAAGGATTTTGTAGTAGTGCCTGAAGGTTGTTGAGGAGTTGGTGTGTGTTCCGCTGCATGGTATCTGATGTAACCCCGGTGGTGAGATTCTAGGAAAGTATTCTTTTGGAAAGACATTAGGGTTTGGTCTCCTCAGCAGGATATTCTAGTTTATGCAAGACAGCTTCAACCGGTTGGTTAGAGATGCCAAAGATACTTAAGGATTATCTCATATCTTTGTTTTGGGAAAAAAGTGATCAAAAGGTGAATGGATCTTATTAAAGAATGTATGACATGGAAGTTTCAGTTTTGTTTTGACGAAGAATATAGTTCAAATCAAACATTGAAGACCTATCTGTCCAGAACAATGATTCCTTATTTACGTTTTCTTGATGGTGAAAGAAGAGGGTAGAGCCAAAGCAAAAGAGTATCACTGTCAAATCTTTCACGCGGGAGTGAAGATCTTGATAAGTCATCTCTTAAGCTTAGTTATGGTGACCTAATAAGGAGGAAGTTTCATCAAGAAAGAAGCTGAGCTTAATATGTCAATTCTAATGTCTCGACATCGCGCTACACATTAACAGTTTATGGTAAATGCTAAGTCTAAGACCTATTAGATTGTAGCTGCTTTGAAGGGTCACTGAAGCTGTGAAGTTAAACAGTTTTTGAGATGATGGTTATTATGTCATAGCATCTCAGGTGTGCTAACAGAAGAGAAGAAGTTGATCCTTGTTTAAGCTAAAACTGTCTGAGGACCATATTATAGGGTAAATGCATCCTAGACTTTGTGTGCAGTAGCAGTGTTTATCAGCCTGTGGTCAATTGGTGTCTGCATTAGTTGGCATGAACTCTTCCAGTTTTGTGGCTCGAAAGTAGCAGTTTGTCTCTGCAGAAGGATGGCAGTTATTACTCGTTGGTTAGACAAGAGGTTTGAACCTTGTGCTTATAAGAAGAAGCTTCTGGAAGAGTGTGGTATGCAAGTTACTGCAGTTTGGATGATCCTATCTTGGAAGTTGATCAGATGCTGATATGCTCTCGTGTGTCCCATACAAGAGATATGTGTGGATTAATATGATTAGGAGATGTAATGTCAGAATTGATGTTGAAACATCACTTCAGTTCTTTGCTCAGGGGAGAATAAAAGATCAAGACACTGACCTTTCCTGGAAGGGTTTTGTGGTATAAGTGGTTGTCGTGATGGGTTGACAGCAGATGGCGGTTGTGTGAGAAGGTTACCTTGACAGGAGTTGAGTAGTTATCTGCTTTTGATAAGGTTGTGCATTCAACTAATGACAAAATACATTGACGGGAGACTGTGTATACGTCTGAGGTAAAAGTGCAGGACTGCAGAAGTGTTGAGAATTTACTTCTTTCTATTTGGCTGTTTTGGAAGTATTTTCAAGGGTTAAGTACTTGGGAGTTGAATCTACTAGGGGGAGGGGTTGATTGGTGACTATGGATTATCATCCAAATTGCCTGGGATGAGTTTGGATTATAAGAGGCATATTGATTGTGGAATGTTGATGACATCCAACATCTCAAAGTCAGACAAGTTGCTGGGTTTAAGGCTGAAAGATATGAAGACATCACATCTTGATGGTTACAGCTTGGATCAGTCTTTTCTGACCTAAATGGTTTGGAGCATGGTGGGTGCTCTGGTTGTAAAGGTCGAGGATAAGTGGGAGTTATCTCTGGCTGTCTACTGACGGCTCTACTAAGGGAAGTGACTTTCTTTAGTATTGCTATGGGGTGGTCTTGGACTACTTATTGTCTGAAGATTCAGATGTGGTAGGTTTGAAGTCTTTGGAGTTTCTAAGTAGGATGAAGGTTGTCTACTCAAACTTGATTGTTGAATCAAGTCTATGAGAGCATGGAAATCTGTTTCTGCAAAGGGAGGAGGTTCTTCTGAGTGGCAGAAGGTAGAGCTGAATTCAACAGTTGGATGTTCTGACATCTAACCTAACATCAGGAGTCTCAGCCGGTGATGTGGCACATCAGCTAATGATAGGGTGATCTACAGGAATGGGATGCTTTAAAAAGATCATTCTCATGGCAGTTTGCGGGAGCTGCAAGAAGGAGAAGATGTTACAAGACCATGGCTTAGGGAGTCTAAGTGTGTTTGCTTTTGAGCAAGTGGAACATGTGACTTAAAGATCAAGTTTCCTTGGTGGATCAAGATATCTTGGTGAGAGTTCTGCCAAACGTGAAAAAGGTCAAACTGTGGCATTTGGTTGATCTCAGAAGTGGATTCGAAGAATCAAGATAATCAGAGTGTGGCAGCTGGTTATTCTTGAGGATTGTCTTGGAACAAGTTACTCTTGGGCAGAAGGGTGATGAGTTGAAGACTCAAGGAGATTATTCTTCTTGAAGGTGGATGAGAGTTTTATTCTCTAGTTCTTTGGATTACGATGCAATAGTAAGTCCAGTTGGTGGAGCATATCAAGAATCATGGTGATGATGTCTTGCAGATGTTCTACCTTGTGTTGAGACTTTATCTGGTTGGATATCCTTGGTGAAGGATGATTATGCCCTGGTTCAGGAGTTTGGTGCATACATTATGGAGCGTCTACATAGTCATACGGGAGAATGATGAAGTAGAAGGTCTGCCTTGGATAGAGAATGTAGAGAAGACTGAAGTAGATCAGGTATGATCGATTGGAAGTCTGAAGATGAAGAGTATGATAGGGAATGATTGCCTTTGGAGAAAGGGACAATGGTACCAAAATGCATGTGCTCAGCAAGTGTGCTCAAATGTTCATTAGTTAACCATGACTGGATGGATGAAGATTGTGTCTGGAGTTTCCAAATGTTATGATCAAGGAGTTCATTGTGATCATTCCTATGGATATTATAGAGAGAAGTTGATCAGCTTGGCAAGATGTGAGTTTTGGTATTTGGATTGTTTGAGGATTAAGCATTAAGTGAATGCGTTCAGCAGGTGTGTTGAACAGAGGGTGCGCTCTTGAAGACATGAAGATGAGTCTTATGTTTTCCATTCATTTAAGATGTTCTTCTTGCAAAGGAGCACCAGTTGTCATAGATAGGGAGAATTGATCTTTTGGTGAAGAAGTTGTTTATCCAGATTGTAATGTCAGACAAGATGTCGTGACATTGTGTTACTGGTGAAGTTCATGGTGTACTTGACAGTTTAGACCTGGTTCTATAGATTTGTGTGTCAATGGATTGAATCAGAAGTATACATTTACACTAATGTTTGTCAATTTTTGGCCAAAAAGAGGGAGAGAATGTACAGTAGTAGCTACTGAGTCTGGATTTTGTTCTGAGTATATTGGTTGGATGATTCAGAGTTTGATTTTGGAATTTTTTGTGCTTGATGCGATGTTCAGAGTTTGTCCAATTGTGGCTAAAAAGGGGGAGAGAGTAGCCAAGGTGTGGTTGTGAAGCCTTTACTGATATGGTGCAGCAGTTGAGGGGGAGAGTGTATGAACAGCTGTGAGCTGGTTCTTGGTTTGAGGGGGAGTTTGCCCTATGCTGATGTGAAAGTGAGTTTATGCAGCTTGTTGAAAAGTTGCTGCTGCTATGTGGTTAGTGAGTTTATCCACTGCTGGGTTCTCTGATGATGGCAGAGTTTGTTTTAGCCAAAATTAGCCAAAGGGGGAGATTGTTAGTTCTTGTGTTGGCTGGAATTTTGGTAAAACAAAGTTGAACAATGTTGATGTCATATGTCTGATGTCATAACATTGGTTCTTATCATTAGCTGTTGCAGGGTTGAAAGTTTTGTATGCTGATGTTATAAGTGATGTCTTGACATCACTATACCAGAACATCAGAACATCTGTTTGTGATGTTTTAGGGCTGCGCGTGTTAGGATGTTTTGTTGTTAGTAAGATTTTCTGCTGAGAGCTAGAGAGATTGCAGGCGAATTTATTGGAGAAGATTTATTATGATACAATTAATTCTGCATATCTTGTGGAGAATAGTTTGTTACTATTTTTGTGCAAATAGACATAGAGAATTGTTCCTATTTGTGTGGAGAAGATCTTGCAGCTGAATTAAAAAGTAAAGATTTAAAAGATACATAATATCCTGGAAATATTATGTGGAGCTGATTTAAAGGTGTGGAAGATTAAAGATAAAATCTAGTAAAGATTAAGTATTTAAAATATGAAGATTTGATTGAAGATTTAATTGAAGATTTGATTGAAGATCTATTTAGTAGCAGAATCTGTTGCAGATTGGGAGCAGAAGATTTGATATGATTTGAAGGCCCAAATCCAGTTGGGAAAAAGTTATAAATAGAATGCTTGTAATCTAGAATAGGTACGGGTCCAAGATGTAGATCATTAGGGCTTTGTCTAAGTGAACCACTCGGGTTGTGAGATGGTCACTAAGTTAGTACTCAAAAACCTGTAGGTAATGAGTTTTGTATTGTTCTTGGAGGAAGCTATGAAGAAACTCCAAGATGTTGTTATCAGTCAAGAGTCTTGGCTGAGTATAGGCATAGAAGTGTGTCGTTTACTTTTCTGTGATTGGAGAGTGTTTGGAGATCAAGCTGTTGATGCAGTAACAGAGTTGTTGACTGCTAGACATCATTGCGATGATTGGGAGTGAGATGGAGTCTCTTACCTATGGAGGACTTAGGTAGAAGGGTCATTGGGTAGTGATTGAATTAGGTAGATTGTCAACTGGTCTGTTGAGTCTGTAATTTGATACTACTAATAGTGGACTTCCTTCCTGGCTTGGTATGCCCCCAGATGTAGGTTGCTGAACCGAACTGGGTGAAAAATCCTGGTGTTGATTTACTGTTACTATTATTGCCTTGTTCATACAGCAGATTGCGATGTTGTGACATTGCACGAGACATCACACATCTGTACCAGAATTTCACATATATACGAATTCATTCTGATAAGGTACATATATATATATGAATTCATTCTGATATTGTATATGAAATTTAGTTTATTATATACTATATATATTGTTTGTTTCACTATCCTTTTATTGAAAATGCAATCAGTTAAATTGATATAGAAACTTATAATCTAAAAATTAAGATGTATTTGAAAACCAACCTTTATCATGTCAATGTTTTCCGAATTACATCCATTTCATTCAGCACATTTTATGTTCCTTAACATAAAATTTATGGTTCAATGATTTGTTTGCTTCAATTCATCGATATCTACAATTCTACTTTACCTCATCGTCGTCACTAATCATCGTGGTTGTTAAGATCATGATTGTTATGATGATAAAATCACGATGATGAGGTAAACTATAATAAAAGGTATCGATGGATTGAAGGAAACTGACCATTGAACCATAAATTTTATGTTAAGGAACATAAAATGTGCGGAATGAAATGGATACAATTCGGAAAACAGTGGTGTGTTTAAGTTGGTTTTCAAGAACCGTTTAATTTTCAGATTATATAGTTCTTTACCAATTTTAATGGTTGTATTTCTTTAATTATGTGTATGGTAAAATAAGCAATATACACTTGTATATAATAAACTAAGGGTACATTCCACAACGGTTGAGACTCATAACCTTTGTGATAGTTAATATATATTACAACGGTTGAAATACCTAACCGTTGCAATATAACGCGCGCTTTCCAGAATACAACTACGGTCCCAGGTCCGTCATAATAGGTAGTATACTTACGACAACACTCTACTTAACAACGCCCTGATCTGCGGCATTATATGTAGTTTCCAACCGTTGTTAAATGGGTTTTTCGTAGTAGTGATTACTCAAGAAGAACCCTTTGTCATTGACAAATCCTGGATTAGAGCCGACTTTGAGGCTGACTAAAATTTAGAAAAAAAAACTGGTATTTCTCATCTTTTTTCAAAGAATAGACTCAAATGTATTTACAAGAGTTTTATCACTTCATAGAACAACATAAGATCAATGTTTACTTCTTTACCTGGTTTGAATTATTTTGTCTAGAAGAAAGAATACATAACCCTTTTGCTACTAAAATGTACTTATATGCTAACGTTAGAATTAGTACCTAGTAGAACACTATCAAAAAGAGATCATAAAGTCTATCCATCCTCTTTTAAATATAGAGATAGAAGCTAATCCCTTTAAATCTATCATCAAACCCATAGAACAAAGAAAATATATTAATAATCTACAAAATCAGATGAATTACTCGAACCAGATACTACACATTATTGATCAACAGTTATACATAATAGAAAATTCTATCCCCTCACCCTAGAGATGTTAAAGACTATAAATTAGATCCTACTAGTCCTATTTACCATTACCATACACCTTCTACCCAAGAGTTAAAATGTATGAGCTTAGGTCGTGACACTAACCACAAAATAGACGAATTAATTGACAAGTTAAAAACATTGAATGTTGGAAGTTCTTCTAGAGAAATAAATACTTTATCTCGTGAAGAAGAATTTGATAATATGATTAGCAAATTAGGAGGAAATCCCCGAAACTATTACCCTAGACCTTCATTTGCAAATGTGCAATTTGAAGAAAGAAGTATCTTTATAGAAAATAGCTATTCAGGAGAGTCCATTGTAGAACGGAATACTGATGGAGCTTCTGAGCAGAAAGTTTTAGATACTATACAAAATATGACCATGGCGGATACCGCTATTAAACTTAAAGGAAACTCCGATAAGTAAACTAAAGATATTCTTGTTATGGATTTTACAGGCCAGTTAAGGGATGGTGGGATAATCTCCTAATTCCTGTAGATAAATCTCAAATTGATATAGTTGTTAAAATTGAATCTAACGAAGCCATTTGTGTCACCACTCTCTTATACACCATTACCAAGTTCTTTGTAGGAGAACCTTTTAAGTTCCAACAAAGAGCAAGCGACCAATTATTAAATCTCTATTGCCCATCCATGTCAGATTATAGGTGGTACCAAGATATGTTTATCTCTAAACTCCGCCTTAGGTCTGACGGATCTGTGAATTATTGGAAAGCAAGATTTATTAGTGGCTTACTTAGATTATTTACTGAAAAGATTAAGACTAACATTAAACAAATTTTTAATGGAACTATTCCTTATCAGTCTTTAACTATAGGTGAATTATCTAGTTATATTATAGAAACGAGAATACAAATATGTCCTGATTATAAACTCCATAATAAAATTAAAAATGAGAAAATAAACAATAGGCGCGAAATGGGTTCCTTCTGCGAGCAATATGGAGCTATGCCTCTTAAAGTTCCCATTAACCCTAAGAATAAGAAAGTTGTTAGTAAAGGAAGAAATAACTTTCATTACTATAAGAAAAAACCTTATAAAGAAAACTCCTAGTTTTACAAAGCACCTTATAAGAAAAATATGGTAAAAAAACCCTACAAGAAGCCGTTTACGAAGTCTAAAGATACAGATGTTGAATGTTATAAATGTGGGCGTTTCGGCCACTATGCTAATAAGTTTAAAGTTCAAAAAAAGATTAATCAATTAGGAAATCTGGATATTTCAAAAGAATTAAAGGATAGTCTTATAACTACCTTAAAAACATCTTACTTAATTCTGATGAAGAATACCGTTCTTCTTCTGAAGATATTAACCAGATTAATAATTCTGAAGATTCTTATTCAGATTCTGACGAATGCTTAGAAATAGATTTTTGTAACTGCGATAACTATGATAAAAGAATTAATGTGTTAACCAACCATTAGGCTAATACTCCAATATGAATATTAGACAAAATGGAAGATTCTAAGAGCAAGAATGCTTTCACAAGACATATTAAAAACATTATTAACGAAAATGATATCAGTAAAAGAAATGTTAATACAATAGAATTTAAGGATGTCTTGAATTTATTTAAAAAACCCATTGAAAAGACCGTCTCGGTGAATGATTTATAAGAAGAAATTAAGAATTTAAAGAAATAAATTCAAAGTTTAAAAACCCGAGATGATGACTTAGAACTTAAACTTTTGAAATTACAAGGTCATATGATTATTCAAAGCCAGAATACAGCTTCGCCTAGTGTTAAACACGACGAAGGTAATAGAGAAATTATTGTCACTACTAATGAAGACCCTTATATTAATAAAATAGAAAAGATGATATCACATAAATGGTACAGTAAAGTAAAACTCATAATACAAGATAATTTTTTTGAATTTATCGCTTTAATAGATTCTGGTGATGATTTAAATTGCATCCAAGAAGGATTAATACCAACCTAAAATTATGAAAAAACTAAAGAATCCTTAAGAGGAGCTAACGGTAACAGGTAACATGTTTCGTATAAGCTATCTAATGCAAGATCTGTAAAGATCAGGTTTGTTACAAAACTTATTTTCTTTTAGTCAAAAATATTCAAGAAGCTATTATTCTAGGAACCCCGTTCCTAGCTCTATTATATCCTTTTGTCTTCGATAACATAGCTATTAATACCAAAGCCTTAGGACGTGAGATAAAATTTGAATTTAACTCTACCCAAAATAAAGGAATTTCTTTTATTAATCTTATTATTAATAAAAGGAAACACATTAACTTCATTAATAAGGAAATTCATGTTAAAAGAATTGAAGAAAAATTACTCTCGTCTGGTATTCAAGAGAAAATTAAAATTATGAAAGATAGGTTTGTCAAACATCTTTGTTTAGAACAACCTAATGTTTTATGGAAAAGAAAGACTCACACTATATCTTTGCTATATGAACATGATTTCAAAGAAAAAGATATCCCTACTAAGGCTAGATCAACACAAATGAATAAACAACATTTAGATTATTGCAAAAAAGAAGTAAATAATTATCTAGAAAAAAGTTTAATTAGACCAAGCAAGTCACCTTTGAGTTGCATTGCTTTTTATGTTGTTAACGCAACTGAGTTAGAACGAGGTAGTTGTAGCCGCACGAAAAGACTTGCCCTTTTACATGTGAACTTTTAATTTATCTCAAAGGTAGGGAAGGGGAAAAAATCTGAATAAACCCGTGAGTGTGTGCAATGCAAAAACAATGCACTTGAGAGATCGGGAATCATGATTGGTTATACAAAGGGAAGGTATTAACACCCTAAGTATCTATAGTATCCTATAGGAACCTCTTGCTTATATTTGTATTACTGTTGTTTTACTTGCTGTGTAATGGGAATTTGTTGATTGGTTTTGAATGAGTGAATGAGAAATGTTTTTGGTGTTTTTGTAATGCAAAGTAAACTAAGACAAAGGTGTAAGAACCTAATGGTTTTGTTTATTATTGTGCTCCCTAAGATCTCACAATCTTATGCCTACGTATTCTCAAAAGGAAGTTGAGAAATCAGAGCGTTCTTAATTCCACATACTAATGGGTGGAATTGGGTTTGTTGGGTTTTGGGGAAGAGACAAATTGTCATTGTAAGGGAGATATCTCACCTATTCACCACAAACATTTTTTAGAAAGAATAAAAATAAGGGAAGAAGCTTTAAACTTGGATGTAGAAAATCCAGAGTAATGCCACATCTTCCTTTAAATGAGTCTTTGCATATTAAGAGAAGGACCTTGACTTGGATATAGAATCAACAAGTGTGTCACTTACATCACTTAAATGAAAGAAATGTTTTGTACACCACAATAAGAGAAGGACTCCAACTTGGATTTTGAATCAACAAGTGTGCCATTTACATCACTTAAATGGAAAAAGTTTGAAAAATGTCTGATTTATGTTGTGGGAAATAGAAGAGACATCTCTTCCATATAGATGACTCATGTATCATCTCTAGGGAAGTGTTTTGATTTTGAAGCCAAAGGTTGGCTAGGGTTTGATTTAAAGTTTGAAGGTTTGAAGGTTTGAAGCCATAAGAGGAAGTGTTGACTTTAGGACTTCAAAAGGGGAATTCTCATCTCTTTATTGAAGAGTTTTGAAGTCTAACTTCTTTGTACAAAGCCCAATAGGAGGCTAGGATTGATAGTTGGAACTTCAACAAGGGAAACCTAATGTTTGAACTAAGTTATAGATGAAGGGTATCCTAATGTTTTTGTGTATAAACATAAAGGAAAAATCTTAAAAAAGTTTGTTATTGTGTTGTGCTCGCTATGATCTGGAAATCTTATGCCTACGTATTCTCAAAAGGAAGTTGAGAAATCAGAGCGTTCGTAGTTCAGACGTAAGCTCGAAGTGTAAAAAATGTCAAGAGAAACTTAACAAGGTAATTTTAATTAAGCTTTTAAACAAGTGTAGTCATCGAGGATGACATGAACATGAAATGATTAAGCATGATATATCAACATGTTAAGGAGATATGTTCATCATGGTAAGAGTTTATGAAGGAAATACTTGAACATGTGAGCAATGATTTAATCTTTGAAAGCAAACACAAGGAAGTTCAAGCAAGCAATGTATTCAAGGTGATCAAAGATCAAATGAATAATGAAGGATAATCAAAACCCTAATGAAATTTTATACAGGAAGGCTCCTGAGCAAGACACTCAACCATGGTTGAATCAAGGGCTTTGGGGAATCCAAACTCAAGTGGAAACCCAATTCAAGCATTAAGGAGGTTTTCAAAAGAGGAGAAAGAAGTTATTTGAAATAAAACCCTAGGGTTTCAAAAGAATAACAAAAGTATTTTCAAAAGAAAACAATACCTAAACAAGGTATGGATGGAGTATAAGTCCAAAAAATCAAGTTAAATATTTTAAACAAGGTTTACACAAAGTGTAAGATGACCATAAAGTCATGTATGTACCATTAGGTTAAGGAAAAAATCAAAGGAAATCATGAAAAGGTATGAAAAACATCTTAAAAAGTCATGGTTTTCTACTTAAGAAAAATGGCAAAAATAAATATTATTTTTGGGGTTTTCAAATACATTCTCAAAATATACAAGATAAATGAGAAGTGTGAAAAAAATTGGCTCAAAAAGATCAATTTTGCTACGTAAAAGAATTGTGAGAAGTTGTGAAGAAAATGAAGAGAAAAAGTGATAAAGAATAGGAAATGCTCCCACCAAGGCTTGATCCAGCGACCTTGTGGTGGTGAAGTTAAAAGTTTACCAACTGAGCCACTTGCGTGTGGCTGATTGAGAATGGCAAGTGATAATAATATATGAAAAATATTTTTGAAAATAGTTTAAAAAAATAAAACCAAAACGTCTAGGGTGAGGGGTATTCGAACCCCAGACCTTGGACACACTCAAACTCTTAAAACATGCGCATTAACCACTAGGGTGGTGATACATCCGTTTATTTATTTGCAATGAAATAAATATATAGGAAACATGCTTTTTATGTTGAAAAATGGCGCCTTCCATGCTTCTCTTCTTCCACGAGCTTCATCAATATTTTGAATTTCTGAACTCCCTTAATACTCAATGAAATGACATGATGTAAACATGAAAGTTGCTAGAAATTTAACAATGAATTGAATGAAATAAATCAATTTCATTTATATTAAGTGAAATTTAACTTAGAATGCACGAACACATGAACCCTAAAACTGGAAAAATCAATATGAAATCCTGTACACAATAGTTTATACACAATTAGTATAGGGAAAACATTCACGACATCATGACAAACAAGTTTGTAACTTAAATGATCAAATATGATACATGGTTCATAGAGATCAGTTTAGAGAAACTTACCTTGCTCAAGTGGAAATCGAATTCCTTGATATGAGTGCTCCAGATGCAGTTTCTTGATGCCAATAGCTTCCTTGACCTCCAAGGAGTGTGTTACAATGCTTGAATTGGTTTGAAAACTTCTAGAATTCCTGGCCTATTCAATCTGCAGCTTTGAAGCAAAATGGAGCAAAATGGGCGTGACTTGATGACTCTGATGTTACAGAAGTTTAATGAGTGTTTGAATCACTTCTATATGATGTATATGAAGTGTTTGGATGACTGGTTTGGTTGGAAATTGCTTGGAGTTGAAGTTCCAAATTTTCACCTCTTTGGGATTTTGAAATTTTGGAAAGAAGATGAATGAGAGAAAACTAGCTTATTGCTGCATTTCGGTGTCATTTGAATGTTGGAAATGACATCTATTTATAGGGAAAAAAGTTTAGATTTTTGAGAGGAAATTGGATGAGGATGTAAGTTATTATCCAACAAATGACGTCATGCACCTATAACTTGAAAGCCAAGGTACACATGGGCTATTCTTCACATGGCTTGAATTCTGATCTTTTGAGCTTGGTTCCTCATGGTTTCATCCCATCCATTGATGCTTTTATCAAGTTCTAACAGATTGGAGGGTTTTTGCTCAAAATCACTATTCCACTTTATTGCTAGAGGACAAAACCTCACTTCTCACTTTTGAAATGATCATTTTCACATGCCAAGTGATGAATCTTTGAAAATTCAGTTATAATTTGCAGAGCACATGCTTGTATGATCATTTGGGAGTTGATCTTGTGAAGATTTCAGGTTTGCAAGACTTATCCAAATCATGTGGAACGAGTAGGTTTAGCAATTCTGTCTTGGAAACCAATTGTGGCAAGACATGTTGCAGCATCCATAACTTCTTTCTAAAGTAAGGGATTTTGATGTTCTTGATCATTTTGGAAAGCTGGTATATCATACTTCAACTTTGATGTTTAAATTTGGTCTTGAATCATTGTGGATCATAGTGAAAAATAGCCCTAAAGTTGGCATAAACACAAGACATATTCTGTCCAAAATTTCACTAAGTGTTTAGGTTTAAAAGTATGGAACCTCCAACTTCATGGCCTTATATCTTAAAATCTATGCACCTTTTGAGAATCCACCCTTATTGACAAAGTTGTAGTATGTAACAAGCTCTTCAATTTGATTTTTGGATCAAAGAAAATGGTTGCTTGGTTTGGACGTTACGCCTTTGCAAAGTAGGGTAAAAATCATTGAGTTTAATAACTTAGAAAAAAATTCAACTTCCTCAATGTTGCCCTTTTCACAAGTAACCTCACATTTCTTGAACATACATGATCCAAATCACATATTAACATTGTTCTTGACTTGAAGAGACCATGTTTGACCAAAAAAACTTCAAAAGTCAAACTTGGTTTTAACCACAATTGACTTTTGTATCAGATGGACTTTGAACTTTGTGACCCTTTATGAAATCAAACCCTTGGGCTATTTAAACATCATGGATGGACTCCAAATTTGTTTTTGAGTGTCTTGAGTCATGTCCTAAGGTTTGAGATAAAGTCTTGGTTAAAAGTCAAAGGTACAGTTTACTTTTCCTCAAAAACTCTAGTTTGTGGACCAAATGATTTTAACTTCTTGCATAGCTTATGAATCAAGTCCTTTGGGTTGATCGAATCATATGAAGGGATTAATATGAGATATTTGAGGTCCTTGAAACATATTTTAAGGTGTTGGGATCATGTCTTGCTTCAAAAGTCAAACCAGAGACTGAATTAGGTCAAAACCCTAATTTGGGTGTGTTGAGGGTCTTAAGGCTTGATGAGGTTGTCATGATGCAATTTTGCACTTGATTATTGATGGATGAAAACTCTTGATCTTCATGGATGACAAAGGGACTTGAGATGTTTGAATAAAATGACTATCCCTTTGATAATTCATCTGCTTGAGCTTTAGGGGGATCACCTAACCTGTGAAGCAAGTAAGCACATACATCTTATACTTGTGATAAGTTAGTGATACATAAAGACATGTATATATGTAATGATGAATGTTATGCCAATGATGCAAATTAGGTGGCATATTGGGGGTAAAAAATTAGGGTATGACAATAGTCCTCACGTTGTGATTAACTACAAGCTTCTCAATAAGGCTTTGTAGTGGATCAATTACTCTATCCTTAATAAGAAAGATTTAATTAGTAAACTACACCATAAAAGTATATTTTCAAAATTTGAACTTATATTAGGATAATATCAAATTCAATTAGAAGAAAATGATAAGTATAAAACTGCTTTTGTAACCCTTCGGGCATTATGAATGGAATGTTTTACCTCTTGGGCTCAAGAATGCCCCTTATGAATTTAAAAATATTATGAATACTATTTTCAATGATTACTCTCATTTTACTACAGTCTACCTTGATGACAATTTAGTCTTCTCGGACTCCACTGGTCAACATATGCGACACCTTAATCAATGTTATGATTTAATTAAGAATAATGGTTTAGTTCTATATGAAAATAAGCTTACTTTATTTCAGACTAAGATTAGATTTTTGGGTTTTGACATTAGCCAGGGTATATATACCCCTATTAGTAGATCCTTAGATTTTATTAATAAGTTCCCAACTGAATTAAAAGACAAAACCCAGCTTCAAAGGTTTTTAGAATGTCTCAATTATGTTTCTGATTTTATCCCGAATCTTAGAACTATTTGTTTACCCTTATTCAAAAGACATAGAAAAAATCCCCCACCTTGGGATAATTCTGCAACTGAGAGTGTTAGACAATTAAAACAATTGGTCAAGAAGTTACCTTTCCTAGGACTTCTTGATCCTAGGGCCAACCTTATTATTGAAACAGATGCCTCAGACTTATGGTTTGGTGGTATACTAAAGCAGATAGTTCCAGACATGGATAAGGAACAAGTTGTTAGATATTATTTTGAAATTTGGTCTCTAACCCAATTAAATCATAGTACTGTTAAAAAAGAAATTTTGGCCATTGTTTTATGCATCACCAAATTTTAATATGATTTGTTTTAAAAACTGTTTGTAAAGCGGCTAAAAACGTTTTAAAAAAGGATGTTAAGAATTTAGTTTCAAACTATATTTTTTCCAGATGGTAATCTTTATTATCTTGTTTTGATTTTGAGATAGAACATATTGAAGGTATTAAAAACTCTTTACCGAATTTTTTAACAAGAGAATTTTTATAGGGAAAACATTATCAAGAAACTGAGTGATCCGCGAGATG
The DNA here is from genome assembly GCA_022829125.1 of Lathyrus tuberosus. Classification (NCBI taxonomy): domain Eukaryota; kingdom Viridiplantae; phylum Streptophyta; class Magnoliopsida; order Fabales; family Fabaceae; genus Lathyrus; species Lathyrus tuberosus. Next base: position 32,232,181 of record JALAZF010000006.1, on the reverse strand, counting down.
ACTACGGTCCTCCATTGTCCCCATCAAGAAACAATAAATATATAGTATTAAGATCACCCTCTTTCATTACCAAAATTACTTTACCTACACCCTCCAAACCACTAAACAAACCAACTTTATTATCACCATTAACTTTTACGCAAAAGATTACCACCCATTCATCCTCACAAATTAAGCCAAGTTCTAAATTAGCTTTTTATACTCCTCCTCCTTCGATAAAAACTTCCTTTATTACTAAAAGTTTGGTAGACCATATTATCCCTCTAGAACCAATGTATTGTTTATCAGTTGCGTTTCTTTTGCAAGTTATCTCAAGAATTTTCCCTCAGGGATTTTTCTTCTTATCTAAATAATTGACCAAGACCATAAAGTTTTATGAATTTATTTTAGTTGATACCGACTCAATTTCTCTCACTCATCAATATGATGAGGTTGATAAAACAAAGATTAAGTTTTCTAAATTTAAGATCACTAAAGTTTGGTCTCCGTCCGATTGAGGCCAACCGCCAGCAGAAGGTCGCTCATTCTCCAGAACTTACTCTCCACAGACCTTCAATTACTTTGATTATATGGAAGTCTGGACAAATTTCTTAGCTATTTAATCTTTCAACCATACTTGGTTCATTTGGTTCAACACATATATCTCATTAAACTTCTCTTACTGATTCATTCAATGGTTTCAACTTGTTGGAGCTACTTTGGGCATTTTTCCAGATTACACTGTTAAGTCTTTCAATGAATTTACCTCAATGGCTACTTGTCTGGTGCACTAGGCGCTATTATCATTTTGTGCAATTTTTGGCATTACCTGGATTAGTTCTTGGACTTTTTCCATCAGAGTTATTATGGAAAGACTGCCCGACAACTGCGTTAATTAAAAGATTTTCAATTAAATAGTGGGTCAAGTTTAACCCAGAACTATTATCTTCAACAAAGTTGGAGGCATGATGCAAAGCTCACCCAAACCTTTGCAAGAATACAAACTTAAGTTCTTAAGATACTACTTTTCTCATGGACTGGTCTAAGTTACTAGCAACTCTATCTGCTGCTGCAAGTCCTAATGAATTTTTGTCTAAATTAAAAGTGTTAGAATTAAATCAATTCAATATACATGTTCAACATACTATGACATATATTTTATGCGGAATCAAAATAGTTATACATATATGTATAAAATTATAGGATCGATCAATTGATTTTAGAAATACCTGGATCCATTGAGAAAAATCTCTTTTACGGTAATCCTAAACCCAGAAGTTGATGGTTTTTGTGGTTCTTCTTCAACCAGTACTCCTTATGCCTCGAATTCTTTTCAGATTGGGAGAAGAGATAATTTGCTTGTGTATGGTATATTGGGGACCATAACCTATATATAGTGTGATAACCAATTAGGGTTCCCATTATTACCAAATGGGTCATCTTGACATCCACTCATATTTGAATCAATGCCCAATTAATTAATTAATTAATAGACATCTAATTAGCCTTTTAAATTTATTTGACCACTTAATCACTTAAGGCTCTTAATTTTGATAAATAGCTAATATAATTAAAATATATATGTCCACATAATAATTATTGGAATATAATAATTAAGTAATATTTAAATTATAAAATATTCCAACAATCTCCCACTTGGGCAATATATTTTTAATAATTATATCACAATTCTTTAGGCGCGCATCTGAATGCTATTTATCTTTAGATTTCAACTTTACAATCTGGTCCACCTCATACATCAATAATAGAACCACCGCGACTGTTGTCACTAACATATAACTTAACGGAACCCTGACGACCACCACATCAACGTACTTAATGACATAGATCGATATGGATGAGTGACATAGAAATTTCATGCAATGTGATCTCTAAATCATGCATATTTCAAACTGGTACTACTGAAGTCTTTAGTGAGATCAGACTGAAGTTCCTTATGTGGAATTCAAAATTACAATATTTGCAAATAACAAAAAAAAATTGATGTTGTTATAACAATAGTACCTCATAAGTTTATTGTTATTAAGTTTTATACAATAATTTTTTTTATCATTCTCTCGCTTTATTGCTTTAGAAGCACTAGAATTTAAACAAGTATAATATGACAAAATTTATGTCATCTTAAATAACACCTCTAATGTCTCTGGATTGCAAAGCTTTAAGATCATAAACTTGTATAGTTTGAAGTGTACTCATCTTTTTAAAACTTGAGTCTCACTTTAAATATACTAAATTGTGAGAGAATTTGAGTTTCTCTATCCTTATGTAAGGTCTAGATTCGAGAACATAATGTTCATATTTTATTCCTAAAAGTTAAAACTTTTGAGAATCAATCTAACTTATTTTGCAGATACATAAACTATATTAGTTTATAGAGAACAAAAAAATGTTCTCACCAAAATACCAAGTGCATCATTCATGTCAAGTCTTTAGACAACAACATCAATTGTTAGTGGTATTTTATTATAATGATCAAACATTGACAATTAATATTGATAAAAAATAAATCTTTATAATCGTCACATGTTTACCATCATAGGTGTGAATGTAATCCACTGAATATTTTGATGAGTTTACATTCACACGACTTTATTATGCACATCAATAAATTATTATAGAGACTTGCAGATATTTAATTATAAATTATAAGACAAAAACAAGATACCAAATGCACCATTAATCCATAATCTTTGTTTGCAAAGAATTAACTGCAAACGGTACTCTCAACGTAATGATCAAACATCAGTAATAAATCCGATCAGATAATGGTCGTCTTTGACATTAATCATTACCCACATGAATAAAATTAATAATTACTATGTATTTACCATTACATGTATGCAATTGTTTGGCCAAACTGTGTTTTTCTTTTGCCCGACAATAAAAATTCCTATGAACAATTACACACTACATCTTTTGTAATTCTGATTGAATCAAATTTACACAACAGAGATTACTTTTGCAACATGTTGCTTCAATCAACTCAATCAAAATTACTAGACATTTTAATAAATTCAATGAAAAAAGGTCTTAAATTTACAAGGCACTATCATAAAATGTATGTCGGATCCGTAAGCTTTGTTGCATTCCTCATAATCATAAGATTACTTAGCAACCATGTCGGCCACCTTATCGCATTATCTTTACCTTTTCTTTTGGCTTTGTCGGCCATGTACCTATAAAATGTTAGGATGTTTTTAATTTTATTTTAAGTCCGTCTTATTCCATTCTTTATATGAGAGAATGAAGGTTGTCATAAAGGGCGCTCAAACTTAAAAAATCTTTCAAGCGAGAAGCCTTGATGTCTAAGAACCTCTTGTTCTTGTAACCTCTTATAAGTATTTTAAAATAAAATCACACTGTATAATAATTTCGTTTTTGTTTTCGCATTTATTTTAACTACTTTGATTATTGAAACCATCATTTTCACTATTATTATTCTTACTTTAATCTTTACAAGAATTATATATTTTGGCTTCTTGTCTAGGTTACTGACCACCAATTTACCTTATTCAATTCTTCCATCCAAATTGACATTGTGGTTCTTATCTTATGCCTCTCCTTGAACTATTGTTTAATCGTTTTAAAATTTTCTTTTAGCACATAAGCACCCCAACCATGTACTTCTATTCTAAGCCTTTTCATTTCTCCTCTACATATCTACGATATCCTTCAAAATTACTCTAACAATTAAATATTCTGACTAGTTTTAGACCCTAATTAATCACATATTCGCATAGGAGAATCGGGCAAAGGTCGACTAGGACATTCTCCAAACACCATCGAAGCATTTGTTAACTTGAACCCAAGTTTAATTTGATTTGGACTAGAGCAATACACGATGGAGCATCTTCCATCCACAAGAAAGAGTTATGAATCAATTTGAACACTTATTTAAAAAGTCCAACGCAAGAGCTTACTAATATTGATTCTTTCACAAGTGTCATATTCATCTAGAAAAAAACATAGTCATAGAATACACAAATCTCTAAGAATTAAATATAGGACTGCAAATCTCCACGTGAAAGGAACCATGGTTGTAGGATACGACAGACACTAACCTCTCACGACTGTGTGCTACAACATACACCAAGCTTCTTAATTTTGTTCTTATCCCATGAATCAAATTATTCGTCCCATTCCTTAGTATATTCGTTTTAAACAATTTTTTTTGCTGAAAACTTATTTTATTTTGGTTTTCCATAATTTATGTTGGACAATCTCGGTATATTTTGGTTCTCCAAAATTTATAAAAATAATATTTATATTAATCTCTTATTTTTTTTATACAGGTAAAATTAGTTATTAATCTCTTATTTTTTTATACAGGTAAAATTAGTTAGATGTTGATGTGTTAAACTAAAGGGATGGCCTGTCGATTTAACTTTCAACCGTCTACTTTCAAAAAAATTGTTATGTAAACTTTTTTAGGCCAAATTACTTCCTTCCATTTTTTTTTAATTTCAAATAGAGCTGACAATGAATTGAACAAATTCAAAAATAGATCGAAATGCAGTTCAACAACTAAATCGTTGAATTAGGTTTATGAACAAAATGAGTTGAATATGAACGAAAAACTATGTTCGCTAACTAAATGAGCTGAATTTGAACTATACATAGCTCGACTCATTATATATGAGAATGATTATATTATCTTTAAGAGTATGTTTAAAGATTTACTCCAAATTTTAATCATATATTGTCGCTTATGAACTAGTTAGGGCAATAAGGCTGACAATTGCATTTGAAGTCATTCTTGTTGGATACATTATGACATTAACTAAAATAACATGTGTAGTGAAATTGCAAGTGGTGTAATTATTCTATGATGAAAATGTATCAATTTCTAGTATTTTTTTTTGTATACTATTTCATTAAATTTGTAAGTTTTCTAAATATTTGATGAAGTTATGGATTTTTTTAGATAAATTTAAAATTCAATTGAGTGTTTTTTTGAATTAGACTTTCAAATGTATCTCTTGAAAGTTGTGTAGTTTTTGAATTAGTAGATTTTTGAAACAAAGTTAAATTTCATACTCATAACTTTTATTTTGTTTCAATATATTTTTTTAAAATTAATTTAAAATGTCAAATATATAAAAAAAATAGACTTAAAAAATGGCTTTTAAGTCCGTGAATCAATTGAGCTGAACCTAACGAGATGGACCTAATGAGTTGAACCGAATAGTTCGTGAACTTTTAACGAGTCGAGTTTGAGCTTAAAAAAAGTCTGTGTCGAACTCGAATCGATATTTGAGCTGAACCAATTCTTAACGAGTCGAGTCGAACTAAGGCGAGTTCGACTCGACTCATTTCCAGCCCTAATTTCAAATGATTTATCGAAAGTGTCCAAAGCAAATATGATCGGCTTAACTTTTTATATTTTTTCAAATTTTCATCAATAAAATGACTCATATTAGATTTGGTTAGGATTACTATAAGCCCGTTTGTTTTGTCTTTTTTTAAAAATGATTTTTATAATGTAACATATTTTACTGTAAAAAAAATTTACAAAGAAACTTTTCATAAAAGTTTGAATGAAAATTTTGTTTGAACAATTATTCTTAAAATGTTATTTTATGCATTTTATCGAAAAAAAATTTTAGATATCAAAATTTTAAAAAATCAATTAATTTTGAAGCTATTTCGAATAGCTTTTCATAAAAATCATTTTTGAGATACAACTTTTTAAAAAAACTATGATTTTGATCTTCAATAATGTATGTTTATGTTATAGTATGTCAAAATTAGTCTTTTAATTTATAAAAAACAAATTTAAAAAAAAAAACTAGTAATGTTTTGAAAAACTTTTTTGTATAATCCATTTTAAAAAATATAAAGAAAAAAATATATATTTTTAAAGATAAAACAAACTGGCCCAATATTTAAAGTTAATGAACATAAAGAAAATGATGAAATTTAAAGAGATGCAAAGGTGTTATTAGCGAGAGACACTTAGCATTAAGGATCTAAATAAATTACAATAATTGACTAAATATGTTCTATTCGTCGAAATGGTTTATGGACTTGTCTTATAATCAACTTGATGTCTTCATTAGTTATCAAAATTGTTTATATTCGTCTCCATTTCAAAATTTGATTATTCAAACGTGATGGAAAGGAGAAACTTTATAACTAAAAAATGCTAATGAATTAAGATTAATGGATGTATGAGCGAGAGAGAGAGAGAGAGAGAGAGAGAGAGAGAGAGAGAGAGAGAGAGAGAGAGAGAGAGAGAGAGAGAGAGAGAGAGAGAGAGAGAGAGAGAGAGAGAGAGAGAGAGCTCTAAACTAGGGCGCCGTCGCCTAGGAATCATGTCGTATAGGCGATAGCTTGGAGACCCACTAAGAGATATCCCTAACGTTTGAGTCAAGAAAGTGAGAGTCTTCACTAACTCTTGAAAGATAGGTGGTCAAAAACTTCCCATGATAAGAAGTGAGCGGTTGATGCCACCAAGGGTGACTCAAAATCTAGGTCCTAGAGGCCTTTATAAATACATATACCTTCAAGAGGAAAATGACAAACCCTAAGTCATATACATTATCTACAACCTAAAGAGCATAACAATCACTACAGTCTCAACATACGATTGTCATACACTTTACGCTTGCTACCAAGCATTACCAATCATCAGCAGAGTGTTTCCCCTCACGTGAGCAAGTATTCTAACCTACATCAAAACTTCATCGTATAGTACTTCTCACCATCGCGGGCAAGCCCTACACGTTATAAACCTACTAAGGAATTTGAGTTTCCTTGCCTTTATAGGGAGAACATGCATAACAGTACTTTTTAACTAGTATAGTGGTGCCCACCATGGGGCCCCGGTAAAACTAACATGGATCACACCCTCTTTTATTACTATCACCTTTCCCAGTGTTACCCTTCACTCCTACATTTAGCCACCTTTAGCTTTGGTTAATAGGAGAGCTTTATCCCTTACGTTTGAAGGCACAAGCAGTAACGATGATGTCAACGCCGTGGAGGAAATGCATGCTGCCATGAACTAATTACACCACCATAACGAGACGTTGGAAGATGACATACATAACATCAGACAAACCCAACAAGATTCCAACATCGCGGAGGAAATGGAATTATTGGACCCGCAACCACTCTCATATGAGATATGGGGCGCGCATGTCTCAGAGGGTTTCAAACCTCCCTCTCTGACCAAGTTTGATGGGACCGACTCCCTGAAATGCAAGTTGCTATTAGGAACTTCAAGGGATGCCACCCTCAGGTGGTATATTGGTTTACCCCGTGCTTTTATCAACAATTACTAGGAAATAGTAAAGAAACTGGTACACCAGTTTGCCATAGGATATTTCCACTACTAGTATGTATAATGTACGTCATGGTCCATCGAAGTCACTAAGGGACTATCTCGCTCGCTTCAACGAGGCCACTATCAAGGTCTTCCCACCAAACCAAGAAATGTTTATGGGGGCATTCCAAAATGGACTTAAGACAGGACACTTCAACGAGTCCCTCGCCTAGAAGCCAACGTTGTCGTTGGTAGTAGTGGTCACCAGAGCCGAGTGCTACATAAAGGGAGAGGAAAACAACACCAAAAAGAAGGCACACGGTGTCAAGGAGCGCGTTCTTAACGTCGAGAGCTCAAACCACTTAAGGAAGAGCAACTATACTTCACCTATAAAGGACAAGTCATTGTTCAAAAGGGTAGGTAAGGCGACGTAGAACTTCACACCATTGCACAACATCCCTGTGCCTCCTGCCCCTAATGAAAATTTAATAGGTTCTAAACGAAGAAGATGGTGCAAGTTTCATAGGGTAAATGACTTTTAAGTCCGTGAATCAATTGAGCTGAACCTAACGAGATGGACCTAATGAGTTAAACCGAATAGTTCGTGAACTTTTAACGAGTCGAGTTTGAGCTTAAAAAAAGTCTGTGTCGAACTCGAATCGATATTTGAGTTGAACCAATTCTTAACGAGTCGAGTCGAACTAAGGCGAGTTCGACTCGACTCATTTCCAGCCCTAATTTCAAATGATTTATCGAAAGTGTCCAAAGCAAATATGATCGGCTTAACTTTTTATATTTTTTCAAATTTTCATCAATAAAATGACTCATATTAGATTTGGTTGGGATTACTATAAGCCCGTTTGTTTTGTCTTTTTTTAAAAATGATTTTTATAATGTAACATATTTTACTGTAAAAAAAATTTACAAAGAAACTTTTCATAAAAGTTCGAATGAAAATTTTGTTTGAACAATTATTCTTAAAATGTTATTTTATGCATTTTATCGAAAAAAATTTTAGATATCAAAATTTTAAAAAATCAATTAATTTTGAAGCTATTTCGAATAGCTTTTCATAAAAATCATTTTTGAGATACAACTTTTTGAAAAAACTATGATTTTGATCTTCAATAATGTATGTTTATGTTATAGTATGTCAAAATTAGTCTTTTAATTTATAAAAAACAAATTTAAAAAAAAACTAGTAATATTTTGAAAAACTTTTTTGTATAATCCATTTTAAAAAATATAAATAAAAATATATATTTTTTAAAAGATAAAACAAACTGGCCCAATATTCAAAGTTAATGGACATAAAGAAAATGATGAAATTTAAAGAGATGCAAAGGTGTTATTAGCGAGAGACACTTAGCATTAAGGATCTAAATAAATTACAATAATTGACTAAATATGTTCTATTCGTCGAAATGGTTTATGGACTTGTCTTATAATCAACTTGATGTCTTCATTAGTTATCAAAATTGTTTATATTCGTCACCATTTCAAAATTTGATTATTCAAACGTGATGAAAAGGAGAAGCTTTATAACTAAAAAATGCTAATGAATTAAGATTAATGGATGTATGAGAGAGAGAGAGAGAGAGAGAGAGAGAGAGAGAGAGAGAGAGAGAGAGAGAGAGAGAGAGAGAGAGAGAGAAGAGAGAGAGAGAGAGAACTCTAAACTAGGGCGCCGTCGCCTAGGAATCATGTCGTCTAGGCGATAACTTGGAGACCCACTAAGAGATATCCCTAACGTTTGAGTCAAGAAAGTGAGAGTCTTCACTAACTCTTGAAAGATAGGTGGTCAAAAACTTCCCATGATAAGAAGTGAGCGGTTGATGCCACCAAGGGTGACTCAAAATCTAGGTCCTAGAGGCCTTTATAAATACATATACCTTCAAGAGGAAAATGACAAACCCTAAGTCATATACATTATCTACAATCTAAAGAGCATAACAATCACTACAGTCTCAACATACGATTGTCATACACTTTACGCTTGCTACCAAGCATTACCAATCATCAGCAGAGTGTTTCCCCTCACGTGAGCAAGTATTCTAACCTACATCAAAACTTCATCGTATAGTACTTCTCACCATCGCGGGCAAGCCCTAACCACCATAACGTGTTATAAACCTACTAAGGAATTTGAGTTTCCTTGCCTTTATAGGGAGAACATGCATAACAGTACTTTTTAACTAGTATAGTGGTGCCCACCATGGGGCCCCGGTAAAACTAACATGGATCACACCCTCTTTTATTACTATCACCTTTCCCAGTGTTACCCTTCACTCCTACATTTAGCCACCTTTAGCTTTGGTTAATAGGAGAGCTTTATCCCTTACGTTTGAAGGCACAAGCAGTAACGATGATGTCAACGTCGTGGAGGAAATGCATGCTGCCATGGACTAATTACACCACCATAACGAGACGTTGGAAGATGACATACATAACATCAGACAAACCCAACAAGATTCCAACATCGCAGAGGAAATGGAATTATTGGACCCGCAACCACTCTCATAGGAGATATGGGGCGCGCATGTCTCAGAGGGTTTCAAACCTCCCTCTCTGACCAAGTTTGATGGGACCGACTCCCTGAAATGCAAGTTGCTATTAGGAACTTCAAGGGATGCCACCCTCAGGTGGTATATTGGTTTACCCCGTGCTTCTATCAACAATTACTAGGAAATAGTAAAGAAACTGGTACACCAGTTTGCCATAGGATATTTCCACTACTAGTATGTATAATGTACGTCATGGTCCATCGAAGTCACTAAGGGACTATCTCGCTCGCTTCAACGAGGCCACTATCAAGGTCTTCCCACCAAACCAAGAAATGTTTATGGGGGCATTCCAAAATGGACTTAAGACAGGACACTTCAACGAGTCCCTCGCCTAGAAGCCAACGTTGTCGTTGGTAGTAGTGGTCACCAGAGCCGAGTGCTACATAAAGGGAGAGGAAAACAACACCAAAAAGAAGGAACACGGTGTCAAGGAGCGCGTTCTTAACGTCGAGAGCTCAAACGACTTAAGGGAGAGCAACTATACTTCACCTATAAAGGACAAGTCATTGTTCAAAAGGGTAGGTAAGGCGACGTAGAACTTCACACCATTGCACAACATCCCTGTGCCTCCTGCCCCTAATGAAAATTTAATAGGTTCTAAACGAAGAAGATGGTGCAAGTTTCATAGGGTAAAGGGACATCACATTTAGAACTGCTATCAAATCAAGAAGGAAATTGAAAGACTAATACATGAGGGGCACCTCAAGAAATATGTGAAGGGTGACTCCTCTCGTTCGTTGGACAAATCTAGCTCGTGAGGGAGAGACGAAGTTGGGAGCCCCAGGCCCAACAAAGCCAAAGAGTCACACTAGGGAGAGGATAACTAAGCCATACATCACACGCTTAACACTGTAGCAGGAGGGTTTGCTAGAGGCGGGGAAACTAGCTCCGCTAGAAAAATCCATGCAGGCCAGATCCTAAGTGTAGAAAACTTCCCCGAGGTCAAGATAGAAGGTGAACTCCAAGCACTGAAAGCCTCAATCAACTTCTAGGAGAAATATGCAACTAACATCCACCCTCATAATGATGATCCCATGGTCATTATTGTCAAGCGTGAAGATTGAGAGATTAAAAGAGTCTTTGTCAACCAAGGGAATTCTGCAAGCATCTTATACTAGGAGGCGTTTGAAAGAATTCGACTCGACCTAGAAGACCTATTTCCCTTCAGAGGATCACTAGTTAGATTCTTAGGAGAAAATGTATATGTAAAGGGATATATCACATTGAGGATCACCTTTGGAGAAGAATACCAGGCTAAGGAAATAAAGGTTAGGTATTTGGTTATCGATGCACATTTTCATCCTTTAATCGGTTAGGTGTTGCCTTGTCTACTATGAATGAAGTACCCACTCCCCAATGGGCGAGTAGGGGTTACCCAAGGAGATTCAGAGATCGTCAGAAAATGTTACGCAAAAAGCCTCAGGTTGAAGAGGATCCGCACTAAAGGCGGGAAGGCCAAAAAGATAAGCTCATGAATAAATCCACCAGAGAAATTTCACAAAGGCGAAGAAATCTCCTCCTCAACCTCTGCCTTCGGTGAACCTTCCTGCCATTTGTTTTTCTTTAATGTTGTTTGATTGTTTTATTTTTATGAGTGAGTATTGTATCTTTACTAATTATAATGAAAAATCTACTCTATGGGGTGCACTCTTTTACCTTTTTCTGCTCTTATAAGAGGCGAAAGTTTTTAATAAGGAAATGATCCGCTGTCGCGCACGGTTCAAAATGAGTAATTTTAAAATCGGTAGTTTAGCGACAATGACTCGAGTTGTATCACAAGGACTCTTGTATGATTATTAACCGACTAATAATGATTAGGGGGTTGTTTAGGTTTAAGTTCGATTACCACAATAAGGAGAAAAAGTGATTAAAATAAGTGATTATGAAAATAAGTTAATCTGCTGTTTCGGTTCTTACCTATCATCGATTATTATAACTTCACTGCCCTAAGCGGATTCTATTCATATTCAATCACAACATCAATCAACAAGCGAGAATGACATTATAAGATTATGTTTCATATTCTCCGAATTAAGCAAACGGTTAAGAAATAAGCAAATTAACTAATTAAGCAAACGATAACACGCAATTAAATTTAGGACACATAAATCAATCGAATCAACAAAACTACTCTATGACAAATCAGATTAAGCAAACGATAATCATAAAATAGGATTGATATGAATAGTAATTGAATTGTAAAGTTATATAAATCTCAAGGTAATGAACGATAGCACGACTGCTACTAGGTATAGGGAAGCATCAAATCCGGTTTCTAACCCAACTGGGTCGAAAAACATAAAAAAAAGGGCCCAAAATAAAATATTTCTAAAGTCTGAAACTTCAATGAATTATTTGACATTGTTTCACTCCGAATCAGATCTTGGCCTCAACACAAAACTTGTAGCTCTTTTTCTTAGATTTCCAACACCTATTAAATGCATCAATTCGATTCTCGTAGCTCCAGTTATGGTCTGCATAGTGAACAAGTAACAAATAACTATTAATGCTGAAAATAAGCTGCGAATATAAAATAAAGCTAGAAACAAACTTAAATATGAAAACAAATTAAAATAGTAAAATACTCAAATAAACTATAGGAATGCCTAAGTATAACAATGGAAGAATGTGCATGAAGATGCACTGATCAAGGCACATCACTTTTCATTTTGTTAAAGTCTGTATGTTTGGCTATACATTTATTTGTAGGAAACTTAAGAGTGCAAAAGAAGATTTCCCAATGAGGCGATTAATCGCTGGATCCTTGTCACCCATGAGGCGGTTAATTGCTGGATCCTTAAGTGGGATCATTATCTCCCATTAGAAGATCAATCGCTGGATCCTTAAGTGGGATCTTTGCCGCCCATGAGGCGATCAATTGTTGGATTCTTAAGTGGTGTATTTTGTAACACCCCACTTTCCCATTTATGAAAAATACACAAAATTCTATGAAATAATCAGAGTTTTTGCACCAAAATAAAGTAGGATGCCACATTCATAAAACCAACATCAAAACTCCTTTTATTAAATGAAATAAACAGCGGAAATAATTCATTTATTCATTTCACGGCCATATGCCAACAACTTCGAAAAATCCCACATAAAATCGTGGTTCACCACAAATTCATCAAAAGCAAGATACGTAACAAAATGAAAGAATAACAAATAATAAATGATTTAAAATCCCCATAATTCCCGTGTTACGTATCAGAGCGACTCCTACGGCTCGAACAAGCAACACGTACTCCAGCAACCTAAGTACCTGGATTATCTGTACTTCTGAAGAAGTACAGACACAACAACAACAAAGGGGTGAGAATTACATTCAATATTAAACGGTGAACAAATACATGATAAGAGTAGTATTTACGCACAATCATACAAATTACGACCCACTGGTCTACAAATCATTACCATACAAACAACACATATCAATAATGATGCAATACGACTCAACAATAGACACAATGCATGTGGTACCAACGTCATGGTTCATTCAATCGAACCCGGATAGATCACATACACCCCTACTTGGCAATGATCTATCCCCACCATTTTCCATATCGGAGTACGGATGAATCACATACACTCCTCCTGAGCAATGATTTATCCCACCAACACCATGAAATACATGACACAATTATGCATATAAGACACATGTACAATAGCATACATATACATGTTCAAGATCCTCCTGATCACACCTGAATCACACATCAACATCCAACATCATACGATTAGTTCACACAACATCAATCAACTATCAATTAATTAATTCCCTAAAATTATTAAATTAATTATTTTCATCACCAATCCTACATTTCTCAAGGTCTGACATCTATCCCCAACCTCTTAAACCAAAAGAATCCACTTCGGATGCGAAAACGGGAAAGAAATCGCGAAATGGTAAAATTCTACACACTCGCTGGCCATACGCGTATTGCCCCATGCCATACGCGTATCGCCAGCTCGCTCGCCCAACCCATACGTGTAATGCCTCCCTTCATACGCGTATTGCCTCACACTGCCCAAGTCCTTACGCGTAATACCTTGTGTCGTACGCGTACGGACAGAGACGTTTTCCCACTGAATTTCCCAAATTCTAACCCATTATGCGTACGGACCTCCTAGTACGCGTATTGCCTAGTCTGTCATACGCGTATTGCTGCGTATTAGCCATCCCATACGCGTATTGCCTTACCTGATACGCGTATGGCCAGATCTGTTACGAAAAATCCAATTTCTCCACACCAGTTCGTGTTCTGCTACGGGATCCTCACCTTTTCACCCAATTCATTCCTAAACTTGTTTCTACACCAATTTTATGTTCTATTATTCATCCTACATCTTTCTCTTAACATTACTAGATCAGATTTATGAATTCTATGTCTAATTCTTCTCCTTCAACCTGCACCAAAACCAGATCTGCAACATAATGCATTCTTACAACAATAACAACAACAGAAATCATGCTAACACGAATCAATTCATGCACACTTTCATCATCACATCAGACATATACACATATCAATAGCACAACATTTTGCATACGAATTCCTACGGGGTTAAGGACTCCCCACTACCCTATCATGAACATATCACCAATATTAAACCCGTTTCTCCCCCCTTACCTCGAATCTTGATCAATTTCCTGCGAAAATCTGCTGAAGATGTTAGCCCTAGCACACCCTTGTTCTTCCTCTCCTTAGCCTTTCTCTTTCTACCTCTAAAATTTTGATTATGGCTAACCCTCACCAATTTTCACTAATTATCCAATAATTACCAAACTACCCTTATTAATTTTCTATTATCCAATTATCTAATTAATTATATCAGATTTTTATTTAATAACATTATAATACTAATGCTACTAATAATAATCTTAATAATGATAAAACTAGTAATATTATGAAATATACTATTAATAATAATAATTATAATAATAATAATAATAATAATAATTTCCAAATTACTATTAATTGATACACCCCCCACCTCATCACTATTAATATTCCCCCTTCGTACTCAGACACGCACCCTAAACAAGGCCAACAATTAAAATAAAACCAGACGATTAAATAATTAAAAATGGGGTGTTACAACTCTCCCCCACTTGAATTATTTTCGTCCTCGAAAATGTACCTGACGGAAACAGTTCCGGATACGACTCCCACATCCTGCTCTCCAATTCCCAGGTCACACTTCCGCCAACAGCTCCTCCCCAAGCTACTCTCACCAGAGGTATCTCCTTCCCTCTGAGTTGCTTCATCTTGCGATCCTCGATCCTTAAAGGAATCGTTTCCACAGTAAGGTTCTCTCTGATCTGTACCTCATCCCTCTGAATAACATGAGATGGATCAGATACATACTTCCGAAGTTACGACACATGAAACACATCATGCAAGTTCGAAAGTTCCGGTGGCAATGCCACTCTATAAGCAACTGCACCAACTCTCTACAATATCTGATACGGTCCAATAAACTTAGGATCCAACTTCTTTGATTTCAAAGCACGTCCCACACCGGTCACTGGGTTAACTCTCAGGAACACGTGATCACCTTCACTGAATTCCAAATCTTTCTTCCGATTATCATGGTAACTTTTCTGTCTACTCTGAGATGCTTTCATCTTCTCACGGATCATCTGAATTGTCTCAGTAGTCTGTTGCACAATTTCCGGTCCAAGTACCACATTCTCACCGGTCTCATACCAACACAGAGGCGTTCTACATCTCCTACCATACAAAGCTTTGAAAGGTGCCATTCCAATGCTAGAATGGTGACTATTGTTGTACGTGAACTCAATGAATGGCAAATGAGTATCCCACGCACCACCTTTTTCCAATACACAGGCTCTCAGCAAATCCTCTAATGACTGAATAGTCCTCTCTGACTGACCATCGGTCTGTGGATGATAAGCCGAGCTCAACTTCAACTTAGAACCCAAGGCTTCCTGCAGACTCCTCCAAAATTCTGAAGTAAACCTCGAATCTCTATCTGACACTATGCTCGACGGAACACCATGCAGCTTCACAATTATTCTGATATAAATCTCTGCTAGCTTCGACAATGGGAAACTGATATTAATTGGTATAAAATATGCGGATTTCGTAAGTCGATCCACCATTACCCAAATAGCATCAAAGCCTCTAGCCGTATTTGGCAAGCCAGTAACAAAATCCATAGCAATACTGTCCCATTTCCATTCCGTAATTTCCAACGGTTGCATTAATCCCGACGGTTTCTGGTGTTCCACCTTTGACTTCTGACATATCAAACAAGCATAAACAAACTGAGCTATGTCCCTCTTCATACTGGACCACCAAAATAACTTTTTCAAGTCTTGATACATCTTTGTAGCTCCCGGATGAATACTCAAGCTACTCCGATGAGTCTCCTCTAAGATTGCCTTTTTCAATTCCACATTATCCGGTACACAATTTCTGCCCCGGAACCTCAACACACCAACATTATCCACTTTAAAGTCACTATCAAAATCATTTCCTCCTGTAGGCATCAAGTCCACTAATTTCACATCAAGTTTCTGATTTTCCTTAATTACATCCAAAAAGTCATTATTCACTTTCAGCATACCCAATCTAATACTTTCCGGTGTAATTTCACAAACCATACTCAAGTCTCTGAACTGCTCAATCAATTCCATTTCTTTCACCATCAAGGCTGACATATGGACTGTCTTCCGACTCAGAGCATCTGCTACAACATTAGCTTTTCCCAGATGGTAACTCAGATTAAAGTCATAGTCTTTCAAGAACTCTAACCATCTTCTCTGTCTCATATTCAACTCTTTCTGATCGAATAGATACTTCAGACTCTTGTGATCATTGAATACTTCAAATCTCGATCCATACAAATAATGCCTCCAGATTTTTAACACGAATACCACTGCAGCTAATTCAAGATCATGAGTAGGATAGTTCCTCTCATGCACCCTCAATTGTCGTGAAGCATGAGCCACTACCTTGCCATCTTGCATTAATACGCCGCCTAATCCCATCTTAGACGCATCACAATACACTACAAAAGGATCATTTGGACTTGGTAAAATTAACACTGGTGCTGTAGTCAACTTCTTCTTCAGTTCTTCAAAACTCTCCTCACAGGCAGCATCCCAAACAAAAGCTTGATTCTTCCTGGTTAGCTGAGTCAATGGCAACGCCAGTTTAGAAAACCCCTCAATGAACCTTCTATAGTAACCTGCCAAACCCAAAAAGCTTCTAATCTCCGTTGCTGTTTTCGGAGGCTCCCACTGAAGTACTGCACTTATTTTAGATGGATCCACCACTATACCATCGCCAGAAATAACATGACCCAAGAAACTCACCGTCTTCAACCAGAATTCACACTTCGAGAACTTTACAAACAATTTATTATCTTTCAACACCTGCAATGCAATTCTCAAGTGTCATGTATGATCTTCGTCAGACTTAGAATAAATCAGTATATCATCAATAAATACCATAATAAACTGATCCAGATAAGAGTGGAAGATACGATTCATATATTCCATAAACACACCCGACGCATTAGACACTCCGAAAGGCATCACTGCATATTCGTAATGTCCGTAGCGAGTTCTGAAAGCCGTCTTCTGAATATCACCTTCCTTTAATCTAATCTGATGGTAACCCGACCTCAGATCAATTTTCTTGAAAACACGAGCTCCTACCAGCTGATCCATTAAGTCATCAATCCTCGGAAGTGGAAACTTATTCTTAATGGTCACTTTATTCAACTGACGGTAATCAATGCACAGACGCATACTACCATTCTTCTTTTTCACCAACAACACTGGAGCTCCCCACGTCGACACACTTGGTCTAATAAACTTCTTATCAAGCAATTCTCCGACCTGAGATTTCAACTCTGCCAATTCTGATGTAGACATCCTGTACGGTGCCATAGAGATAGGTCTGGTACCCGGTATAAGATCAATAGTGAATTCAACTTCCCTTGTCGGAGGCAATTCTGTGATGTCATCTGGAAACACTTCAGGAAATTCATTTACTACTGGTAATTCATTAACTGAAGTCTTGCTTTCAACAGATAACGAGGCAAACACCACAAACAACTTCGCTTCATCCTCCAACAACGCCCTCAACTCCCTGCTAGATAGCGAATCTGCTAATGCTTCCTCTTCAGGAGTAAGAAACAGTAACGTCTTCCTGAAGCAATCAATATAAACCCGGTTGAACTCCAACCAGTTCATTCCCAAAATAACATCCAGATTACTGAGTGGCAAACAAATCAAGTCCACTCTGAAATCTCTACCAAACACGGTCAGCGGACACTTTAAACACACCAAAGAAGTAACCACGGAACCAATAGACGGAGTTTCAATCGTCATCCTCTGCTCTAGAGTAGATGGCACAATCCCTAATCTCTTCACACAGTCAACAGAAATAAACGAGTGCGTTGCACCCGTGTCAATGATAGCAATCAAAGGAATATCATTAATAAAGCACGTACCTTTGACGGAACGCTCCTCATCAGTGGATTGGGCTCCCACCAAGGCAAATACTTTTCCACCAGTTTGAGACGCCTGAGACTTCTTCAGCTTCTCACAGTGAGTGCTGATGTGACCCTTCTCTCCACAATTATAACAAGTAGGCATAGTGGCTCTGCAATCTGCTATAACATGACCTGCTTTACCGCACTTGAAACACTTCTTCACCTCATTCGGACAGTTATTAGCACGGTGACCCGCACCACCACATCTGAAGCATTTTAGAGTATTAGCACCTGCTCCTTTCTCCTTTGGTTTCTTTCCTACGTCAGTTTTCTGTTTCCCCTTATCAGCTGGAGCACTGTAAGGAGTACCTCCAAACCTCTGCTTACCCTTCTTCTCATTCACAGCCTTGTAATGAGCAATTCTGGTTCTATTATCATTGTCGTAGATTCTGCTTCTGCTTACCAGTTCTGGATAATTTCTTATTTTCTGACAAGCAATGCCCAGTTTGATCTCGGGACGCAACCCATTCTCAAAGTTTAAGCACTTCGAAGTCATAGCTTCCTCAGTATTATAATGAGCACAATACTGAACCAACTCTTCAAACCGAGCAGCATATTCAGCAACTGTCTTATCACCCTGTTTCAGCTCCAAAAATTCAACCTCCTTAGCACTACGAATGTCTTCCGGAAAATACTTTTCCAGAAACTCAGCTTGAAACACTGCCCAAGTAATCTCAGTACCTGCAGCTTCCAATCTCTGACGATTGTTTTCCTACCAGGCCTCAGCCTCCCCTTCCAGCATATGAGTACCAAACCGTACCTTCTGAACATCACTGCACTCCATGGTCCTGAAGATCTTCTCAACGGCCTTCAGCCATTTCTGTGCAGCCTCTGGATCCAAAATACCTCCCTCATAAGTAGGCAGTTTATTGCTCTGGAACTGAGCTAAATCACGGAACTGAGCACCTCCAGCCTGATTAGCGTTCTCTACAGCTTGTGCCATGGCTTGCATAGTAGCAGCAAGAGCAGCACCATTCCTTCCTGCCATACTGGACAACAATCAACATAAGGTCAGAACACACAAATGACTCCTATACTAAGGACAGACTCAACTACTACACCTGGCCGGACGGACCGACCTGCTCTGATACCAATTGTAACACCCCACTTTCCCATTTATGAAAAATACACAAAATTCTATGAAATAATCAGAGTTTTTGCACCAAAATAAAGTAGGATGCCACATTCATAAAACCAACATCAAAACTCCTTTTATTAAATGAAATAAACAACGAAAATAATTCATTTATTCATTTCACGGCCATATGCCAACAACTTCGAAAAATCCCACATAAAATCGTGGTTCACCACAAATTCATCAAAAGCAAGATACGTAACAAAATGAAAGAATAACAAATAACAAATGATTTAAAATCCCCATAATTCCTGTGTTACGTATCAGAGCGACTCCTACGACTCGAACAAGTAACACGTACTCCAACAACCTAAGTACCTGGATTATCTGTACTTCCGAAGAAGCACAGACACAACAACAACAAAGGGGTGAGAATTACATTCAATATTAAACGGTGAACAAATACATGATAAGAGTAGTATTTACGCACAACCATACAAATTGTAAGTTCCTGGATTGGCTGAAATTTTGGTAAAACAACAAGGTGTTCAATGCTGATGTCATGGTGTTGATGTTGCAGCATTGAGTCTTAGTACTGGGCTGTACTAAGTTGTGAAGGTTAACTATGTTTGATGTCATGGGCTTGATGTCATAACATTGCACTTAACACTGGGCTGTGTTAAGGTTGCTAGTTGCTGAAGTGGATGTCTGATGTCACATAGGTGATGTTGTAACATCAGACCTGCAGAACTGAAGCTAATGACAGCATGGGCTTGTTGTTATTAGGGTCGCGTATTAGCTAGAATTGTGGAGAGTGTTGACTCGTTGGATGAGAATATCTTGGGCTAGATATTTTCTGTTACATGGGAGATTTGATTGCAGGTTTGTTGGAGAATTAAAAGGTGGAAGATTTAAAAAGATTTTGGGGATAAAATCTGTTTTAAAAGATTCAGTTTTTAATTAACAAATCTGATCAAATATTGTGACAAATCTAATCCAAATTCAAGGAGCTATATAAAGCGCACAAGACCAAGGAAGAAGGTACAGAAATACGGGGAGAAGATCAAGAGCAGAGGCTGAGTGTCTTGAGTATTTTGTACAAGGTGTATAACCAGAATTCTAGGGTGAATTGCTGTGTCGTATTCTGTCCTCTCTAAAGCTGTGAAGCAAAGAGAGTTGTATTACTTGATCAAAGCTGTGAAGCAGAATCAAGGTTTCTCAAAGAGGTTGTTCTTTGAGTGGTTTTAGGGATTGAGTAGTGTTCTCATATCTAAGTGGTTTCTTAGGTAGAAAGTCACTAGTAGGAATTAAGATTAGGAGATTGTCAATTGGGTTGTTGAGTCTGTAATTTAATTCTACAAGTAGTGAAATTCATCCCTGGCTTAGTAGCCCCCAGACGTAGGTAGTTAGACCGAACTGGGTGAACAAATCATTGTGTTGATTTATTTACTGTTATTGCTGTCCATTGTGCAGAGTGTGTTGTTATGACATCGCACCTTAACATCACATGTCTGGTACCAGAATTTCAATTGGTATCAGAGCAGGTATCCTGTCTGGCTCTGGGTGAGATCTGGGGAAGATACTTTCTGGTGTGAAGATGGACAAAGAGGTTGGAGGATTTGTCAACAGACCCCCTATATTGGATGGCTCAAACTATGAGTATTGGAAGCCTAGAATGACTACTTTCTTAAAGTCATTGGACAGCAGAGCTTGGAAGGCTGTCATTAAAGAATGGAAAGCTCCTGTGGTGTTTGAAAAAGATGATGCTGGCAAAGATAAAGAGGGCACCTCAAAGCTGAAGCCGAAAGAAGAATGGACCAAGGAAGAAGATGAGCTTGCCCTTGGAAATTCCAAAGCTTTAAATGCAATCTTCAATGGAGTGGATAAGAATATTTTCTGGTTAATTAATACCTGTGAGGTTGCTAAGAAAGCATGGGATATTTTGAAGGCCACTCATGAAGGAACATCTAGAGTTAAGATGTCAAGACTCCAGCTTCTAACATCGAAGTTTGAGAGTCTGAAGATGAAGGAAGAGGAGACTATCCATGACTTCCATATGAGTGTGCTTGAGTTGGCTAATGCATCCAGTGCCCTTGGAGAAAAGATGTCAGAAGAAAAGCTTGTAAGGAAAATCCTGAGGTCTCTTCCTAAGAAGTACAAGATGAAGGTAACTGCCATTGAAGAATCACAAGACATCAGGAAGGTGAGGGTTGATGAGCTCATTGGATCTCTTCAAACTTTTGAGCTTGGTTTGAATGAGGAAGAACCTGAAAAGAAGCCCAAAAGTATAGCCTTGGTTTCCACTCCCGCAGAAGTTAAGAAAGTTACAGATGATGAGTCTCAGGAGGATCTGTCTCAAGCCATAGTTCTGTTGGGAAGACAGTTCAACAAAGTGTTCAAGAGGATGAACAATAACTCCAGGCCTAATGTCAGGAACATCTCTTCTGACAACAGCAAGGCAAAAGAGAAGGATGAAGAGAAGACTGCCCAAGATAAAGGAGTTCAGTGCTTTGAATGTGAAGGGTATGGACATGTCAAGAAAGAGTGTCCCACATTCTTGAAGAAGCAGAAGAAGGGCATGACAGTTTCCTGGTCTGACTCTGATAGTGAAAGTGAAATTGAGTCAGCAAAGCATGTTACAGCTTTGACAGGAATTATTGAACCTGATGATGATAGTGATGGAGAAGTCACTTATGATGAGCTAGCTTCAACCTACAAAGAGCTGTGCTTAAAGAGTGTTGAACTATGTCAGGAGAGGAATCAACAGAAGAAACAGATTGCTCAGCTAGAGAATGACAAAGCTGAATTGGAAAAAGAAGTCTTATGTGTCAAAGCTCATCTTAATCATGTGACTAAATCTGTTAGAATGTTGAACAGTGGGACAACCACTCTTGACAAGATACTACAGTCAGAAAAAGCTGCTGGAGACAAAGCTGGAATAGGTTATGTGGCTGAGGATAAGGGAACTTCAGAAGCAAGCACTTCAGGTTCAAAGAAGGAAGTGTCACAACCTTTGTCTCAACATCAGCCAAAGAAGCAGAATCCTACAACTAAGAAAGCTGATGTTTCACAACCTAAGAAGATTGAGAAGAAGACTGGTCCTAATCAGAAGAGAAAGCAGCCACAAGGAGCTAGTCAGTATATGCCCCCACAACACCACAAGAGCATGCAAGCTACTCAGTTCAAAAAGCACATGTCTTATCAGGTGTCTCAACATCAGGGGTATGGTTACACCAATGCTGTTCCTCATATCTATGGAAGAAGAAAGCCACACCATCAGGGGAGACAATCCAGGAAACAACATTCTCAACCTCCTAATGGAAGAAGATACCAGCATAATAGAAGGCAGGCCAGTTATGGTAGGAGGAGATCATATTATGGAGGGCAGCCTAAGCAATCTCATCATGGCAGAAGATTCAGAGATGAAAGGGTGAGATGCTTTTATTGTGGAAGGTTTGGACATATGCAGTACTCTTGCTACAAGCTGCATGGATACCCTCAGCCTCAAAACAGATGGAGAGAGTACAGGCCCAAAGTTGTTAAATAATAGGTACCTAAGAAGAAGGTGAAGTGTCTATTGGCTCACACATCAGATGAACATTTTGCTATGGATGCATGGTACTTTGACAGTGGATGTTCAAAGCACATGACTGGATCCAAGAAGCATTTGGTAGAGTTCAATCCTTGCCATGCAAATGGTGTTATTTTTTGCAATGGTGAAAAATGAGTAGTAGAAGGAGTTGGAAGAATGAAGAATCATGATGGCCTTACTCTTGATAATGTGCTCCTTGTTCAAGGGTTGAGTGCTAATTTAATTAGCATAAGTCAACTTTGTGATGAAGGTTACAATGTAAGCTACACCAAAGATGAATGTGTGGTAGCTGATGAGCAGAATGAGGTAGTGATGAAGGGAGTAAGATCCAAAGATAATTGCTATCAGTGGATACCTCAAGTGGACAACTTATCTAGTGATGATGCTGTAACATCAGATGATGACATCAAGTGTGAAAATATGGTGAAAAGTCAATCTGGGTTAATGACTTATGGTGCTGTTACTCCTAAGTTGGATGATGTGAGTAGTCAGTTATGTGAGCAAGATGAAGGAGTCAACAATGCTGATGGAAGGATCAAAAGATGTGACCTTAAGAAGTGTTGGGAGCTGAATACTTGCAAGGCCAAGAAAGATGACAACCTGACTAATGACTCCTATAGTTCAGAAGAAAAATTTCACAAGTTGACAATCCTTAGGTTGGAAGATGCAGATGTTAGAGCTGATGATGAAGTAATTGCAAAAGTGGTTCCTGGGGTTGCTAAACGACTGAAATCAAGAAAGAGGAAAGCTATTGAGTCACCTCCAAAGATGAGAACTGCTAAGCAGAAAATCTATGTGGATGGTACTACAAAATCCAGGAGTAAAGTGTTCATCTCTAGGAAGATCAGAGATAAGTCTGAGGATAATGTCCAGGATATCTCTCAAATGAAGGAAGCCGTTGTTGTTAGAACTTCTGAGAAAATTCAAAAGGGCATACTAGATAACATTCCTGTGCTTTTCATAAAATGGTGGAAGTATGTTCTGGAAAAATAATTTGGTATAAATACTCTGGATATGGTTGAGTTTGCTAGGATATGGTTCAGAGAGGGTGTGGGAACTTATGGTATTCAGGTGTGTATGAATAAGTTGCTCTGACTGTGTTTTATTGGGAGCTTCTTGAAGGACTTCTCTGTGCAATGAGTCCTTTGAATGGTGATGAGAAGCTGATGTCCCAAAAGATGTTATAACATCATGTTTGCTGGTGGTTAGATCTGGAAGATGATTAAGATTGGACATGTGGAGTTGAATGCTTTAGCATTTTGGTCAGAAGAAGTGGAGATTATGGTCATGTGTTTAAGCATGACTACTGTCTTTGAAGACATCACCAGTTTCAACAACTACTGGTGGATGTAAGGAAAGAGGAAGTGTGATCTCTTGAAGAGACTGGATCTCAGTAAAGCTTATAAGTATTCTGAGAATCTGTGGAGGTTGTGACACAGTGTTGAGTTTGGATTACTTTGCTGATAGTAAATCTAGTAGTAGAGCATATGTAATACCCTGGTGTCAAGAGTGTCAAGAGTGTCCTTGGTGAAGGATGTCCTTGTTCTGGATCTGAAGCTTGGTGCTTACATTATACCGAAGGAGCGTCTACATAGTCATACGGGAGAATGATGAAGTAGAAAGTCTGCCTTGGATGGAGAATGTAGAGAAGACTGAAGTAGATCAGGGAATGACTGTATGTGGAAAAAGAGACAGTGGTACCGAAATGAATGTGCTCAGCAAGTGTTCATATTCATCTAGAGCATTTGACAGGGGGAGTACTTGTCTATGGATTTCGCAGCAAAGGTGCATTTATTGTGAAGATTGCATGCTTGTGGAGATTGGTTGCTTCTTATGAGGATATAATGTCAGATAACGTGTTATGACATTAGGCTGTTGATTGGTGTGGCTTTGGATGGTTTTAGTCATATGAAGGAAATTATTTGAATCTTGTGCGCACATGCTTCTGAGGAGATGTCTGAAGACAAGATTGAATCATGGCCTTGAATAGATGGGTGTCATAGGACTTCTTGTTGAGGTTTGTCAAATTGTGGCTAAAAAGGGGGAGATGAGAAATAGCCAAAAGGTTCAAGTGTCAAAGATAGTCAAGAGTTATTGACAGTTGCTATGCTGAGCAACATTGCTGCAGTGAGGAGGAGTCTTGACTGAACTAGTGAAGATATCATGGCAATTGAAGAATGCAGCCAAGCAGACATCAAAGGGGGAGATGTGCTGCACATTGTGAGCTACTGAACAGCTGTGATGCTGGTTCAAGTTTTTGAGGGGGAGCACCAATTGGCTGTTGTCAATAATGAAGATGGTGCTGCAGCAGATCAAGTAATGAAGACTATATCAAGATTGTCAAACTGCTGCAAGTTAATGTTTCAAAATATTGAAGATATTCCGCTGCTGAAGTCTCTGAAGATGCAGAGATTGTTTTAGCCAAAATTAGCCAAAGGGGGAGATTGTAAGTTCCTGGATTGGCTGGAATTTTGGTAAAACAACAAGGTGTTCAATGCTGATGTCATGGTGTTGATGTTGCAGCATTGAGTCTTAGTACTGGGCTGTACTAAGTTGTGAAGGTTAACTATGTTTGATGTCATGGGCTTGATGTCATAACATTGCACTTAACACTGGGCTGTGTTAAGGTTGCTAGTTGCTGAAGTGGATGTCTGATGTCACATAGGTGATGTTGTAACATCAGACATGCAGAACTGAAGCTAATGACAGCATGGGCTTGTTGTTATTAGGGTCGCGTATTAGCTGGAATTGTGGAGAGTGTTGACTCGTTGGATGAGAATATCTTGGGCTAGATATTTTCTGTTACATGGGAGATTTGATTGCAGGTTTGTTGGAGAATTAAAAGGTGGAAGATTTAAAAAGATTTTGGGGATAAAATCTGTTTTAAAATATTCAGTTTTTAATTAACAAATCTGATCAAATATTGTGACAAATCCAATCCAAATTCAAGGAGCTATATAAAGCGCACAAGACCAAGGAAGAAGGTACAGAAATACGGGGAGAAGATCAAGAGCAGAGGCTGAGTGTCTTGAGTATTTTGTACAAGGTGTATAACCAGAATTCTAGGGTGAATTGCTGTGTCGTATTCTGTCCTCTCTAAAGCTGTGAAGCAAAGAGAGTTGTATTACTTGATCAAAGCTGTGAAGCAGAATCAAGGGTTCTCAAAGAGGTTGTTCTTTGAGTGGTTTTAGGGATTGAGTAGTGTTCTCATATCTAAGTGGTTTCTTAGGTAGAAAGTCACTAGTAGGAATTAAGATTAGGAGATTGTCAACTGGGTTGTTGAGTCTGTAATTTAATTCTACAAGTAGTGAAATTCATCCCTGGCTTGGTAGCCCCCAGACGTAGGTAGTTAGACCGAACTGGGTGAATAAATCATTGTGTTGATTTATTTACTGTTATTGCTGTCCATTGTGCAGAGTGTGTTGTTGTGACATTGCACCTTAACATCACACGTCTGGTACCAGAATTTCACAAATTACGACCCACTGGTCCACAAATCATTACCATACAAAAAACACATATCAATAATGATGCAATGCGACTCAACAATAGACATAATGCATGTGGTACCAACGTCACGGTTCATTCAATCGAACCTAGATAGATCACATACACCCCTACTTGGCAATGATCTATCCCCACCATTCTCCATATCGGAGTACGGATGAATCACATACACTCCTCCTGAGCAATGATTCATCCCACCAACACCATGAAATACATGACACAATTATGCATATAAGACACGTGTACAATAGCATACATATACATGTTCATGATCCTTCTGATCACACCTGAATCACACATCAACATCCAACATCATACGATTAGTTCACACAACATCAATCAACTATCAATTAATTAATTCCCTAAAATTATTAAATTAATTATTTTCATCACCAATCCTATATTTCTCAAGGTCTGACATCTATCCCCAACCTCTCAAACCAAAAGAAACCACTTCGGATGCGAAAACAGGAAAGAAATCGCGAAACGGTAAAATTCTGCACACTCGCTGGCCATACACGTATTGCCCTATGCCATACGCGTATCGCCAGCTCGCTCGCCCAACCCATACGTGTAATGCCTCCCTTCATACGTGTATTGCCTCACACTGCCCAAGTCCTTACGCGTAATGCCTTGTGTCGTACGCGTACGGACATAGACGTTTTCCCACTGAATTTCCCAAATTCTAACCCATTACGCGTATGGACCTCATAGTACGCGTATTGCCTAGTCTGTCATACGCGTATTGCTGCGTATTAGCCATCCCATATGCGTATTGCCTTACCTGATACGCGTATGGCCAGATCTGTTACGAAAAATCCAATTTCTCCACACCAGTTCGTGTTCTGCTACGGGATCCGCACCTTTTCACCCAATTCAGTCCTAAACTTATTTCTACACCAATTTTATGTTCTATTATTCATCTTACATCTTTCTCTTAACATTACTAGATCAGATTTACGAATTCTATGTCTAATTCTTCTCCTTCAACCTGCACCAAAACCAGATCTGCAACATAATGCATTCTTACAACAATAACAACAACAGAAATCATGCTAACACGAATCAATTCATGCACACTTTCATCATCACATCAGACATATACACATATCAATAACACAACATTTTGCATACGAATTCCTACGGGGTTAAGGACTCCCCACTACCCTATCATGAACATATCACCAATATTAAACCCGTTTCTCCCCCCTTACCTCGAATCTTGATCAATTTCCTGCGAAAATCTGCTGAAGATGTTAGCCCTAGCACACCCTTGTTCTTCCTCTCCTTAGCCTTTCTCTTTCTACCTCTAAAATTTTGATTATGGCTAACCCTCACCAATTTTCACTAATTATCCAATAATTACCAAACTACCCTTATTAATTTTCTATTATCCAATTATCTAATTAATTATATCAGATTTTTATTTAATAACATTATAATACTAATGCTACTAATAATAATCTTAATAATGATAAAACTAGTAATATTATGAAATATACTAATAATAATAATAATAATAATAATAATAATAATTTCCAAAATACTATTAATTGATACACCCCCACCTCATCACTATTAATATTCCCCCTTCGTACTCAGACACGCACCTTAAACAAGGCCAACAATTAAAATAAAACCAGATGATTAAATAATTAAAAATGGGGTGTTACATATTTTCCTCCCATGAGTCGAGCAATCGCTGGATCCTTAAGTGAGATCCTTGCCACCCATGAGGAGATCAATCGTTGGATCATTAAGTGGGATCCTTGTCGGCTATGATATGGTCAATTGTTGGATCTTTAAGTGGGATCCTTGTCGCCCATGAGGCAATCAATTGTTGGATCCTTAAGTGGGATCCTTGTCGCCCATGAGGCGATCAATTATTGGATCCTTAAGTGGGATCCTTGTCACCCAATGAGGAGATCAATCGCTGGACCCTTAAGTGGCATCCTTGTTACCCAATGAGGCGATCAATCGTTGAACCCTTAAGTGAGATCCTTGCCGCCCAATGAGGTGATCAATTATTGGATCATTAGGTGCATTTCATTGGGAACGATTCCTTCCGAGGAGAGACTAAGTCCCTCAGGCGAGTATATTATAATTAACATGGCCTTTGAGGGCGGTGAGAATCCTTCAACGAAGGTCCAACTATGTATATTACCTTAAGGGGAGGCAATGATCTTCTCTATGAAGTCCAACTAGTATTACCTCAAGGGGAGAAAATGATATTTGCTATGAAGTCCAACTATGTGTATTGCCTCGAGGGGCAACAAGGATCTTTGCTATGAAGTCCAACATAATTTATATTTCCTCGAGGGGCGGCAAGGATCTTTGCTATGAAGTCTAGCTATATGTATTGCCTCGAGGGACGACAAGGATCTTCACTATGAAGTCCAACATATATGTATTGCCTCAAGAGGTAGCAAGGATCATCGCTATAAAGTCTAGCATATGTGTATTTCCTCGAGTAACGATAATGATCTTTGTTATGAAGTCGAACTATGTTTATTGCCTCGATGGGCGACAAGTATCTTCTCTATGAAGTCCAACTATGTGTATTGCCTTGAGGGGTGGAAAAGATCTTCGCTATAAAGTCCAACTATGTGTATTGCCTTGAAGGGAAGAAAGGATATTCGCTCTGAAGTCCAACTATGTGTATTGCCTCGAAGGGCGACAATGATCTTCGCTATGAAGTCCAGCATAATGTATAGTGCCTTGAGGGGCGACAAGGATATTATCTATGAATCCTAACTATATGTATTCTCTTTAGGGGCAGCAAGGGGTGGCAAGGATCTTCTTTATGAAGTCTAACATACATGTATTGCCACAAGAGGCAACAAGGATCTTCGTTATGAAGTCCAACATATGTGTATTGCCTCGAGGGGTAGAAAGGATCTTCGCTATGAAGTTTAACATATGTGTATTGCCTCGAGGGGCCATAAGGATCTTCGCTATGAAGTCTAGCTATGTGTATTTCTTTGAGGGGTGGCAAGGATTTTTTTTATGAAGTCCAGATATGTGTATTATCTCGAGGGGCGACAATGATTTTCGCTATGAAGTCCATTTATGTGTATTGCCTCGAGGGGTGGTAAGGATCTTTGCTATGAAGTCCAGTTATGTGTATTGCCTCGAGGGACAGTAAGGATCTTCGCTACGAAGTCTAATATAATGTATGTTTCCTCGAGAGGCGGCAAGGATCTTCACTACAAATTCTAGATATGTGCATTGCCTCGAGGGGCAGAAAAGAACTTTGCTATGAAGTCCAACGTAATGTATATTGCCTTGAGGGATGGCAAGGACCTTCCTATAGAATTCCAGCACTTAATTCAAAGTTTTACCAATTCTTTTCATCTCGTGTGGCCCTGCAAAACTGAGATAAGACAATGAAAGTGCATCATACTTATAAACATTTTCTTTCTAGAGGAAAGAGTATTGCCCCATTATTTAAACAACTTTAAAAAGTTCTAAAAGAAGTTACAAACTGTAGAGACAATAAATCACCTTATCAACAATAAAAGTAATTAATTAAAATATAAACTTGCATAAGTCCATCTTGTTGATTTTGCCGGCGAGCTCATTTGATAGATCCATACTTTTAGGATTAGCTCTATTTACTCGTGTTTTTTTATACTCATGATGCAGTTTGACACTTGTCGCCTCCTTGTATGCGACTTATTTCCTTTTAATTTAGCAGTGGTATCTTGGTTTCTTTGACCGTTCTGCTTTATCGAATGTAATTTTAAACTTGCAGTTGATTCCATAAAGCCTTTACTTTTCTGTATTTATATATTAGAAACTCTTTAAGGATACAAGAAATAACTCCATATAAAAGAAACGCCAACTCTCTATCCCCTCCTACTAGTGGGTACTGCGAACAGTCATACGTACCACTTCATGATGAAGCGAGGTTCTGCATGTCTTTTCATTACTAATCCAATAAAGATTCATGACTATATTTATTTTTACAGTTATGTTATTTCTACACCCACCCTTACACCTACACCGTATTTACTGTTCATAAATACGGTGAACAGTGACATGAACAATGAACAGTGTATGAATAGTGACCCGAACAATGCATACAATACCTGTGAACAGTATTCGTGAACAATGCATGAACAACGACTTTTAATTGTAAAACAAAGTTGGTTAACGAAATGTAAAAAAATGGTTAATGAAGTGATGAAGTTGGTTAATAAACGCTCATATATTAAAAATAGTTTTTAGTAATAAAATTAAGTTGGTTAATGAAAAATTAAATGTTGGTTAATGAAATTATGAAGTTGGTTAATAAATGCCCAAATATTAAAAATAATTTTTAGTAGTAAAACAAAGGTGGTTAATGAAATGTAAAATGTTGGTTAATGAAATTATGAAGTTATTTAATCACACAATTTTATATCAGTACACCTTAATCTAAAATAAAATAAAATAAAATAATTTTTATATTTTTTTATTATTATTATAATATTTCATTGTTCACCGTATTGGTGAATAGTGAAATACGATGTAGTGTAAAATATAGTGTAAGAATATCATTTCTCTTATATTAAATAAATGTGCATTTCTATATATATATATATATATATATATATATATATATATATATATATATATATATATGCCAGTAAATTGTTTTAAGTAAAATAAAATATTATAGCATGACCACGCATGCATATAATAAAAAACGAGCA
Source organism: Lathyrus tuberosus (assembly GCA_022829125.1). NCBI lineage: Eukaryota > Viridiplantae > Streptophyta > Magnoliopsida > Fabales > Fabaceae > Lathyrus > Lathyrus tuberosus. Next base: position 32,200,947 of record JALAZF010000006.1, on the reverse strand, counting down.
TGCATATATTAAAGAAGAAGGTTGCTATGTTTACACCAAAAATATTTCACCACATATTTACACCGTATGAAATACAACATGGCCATGTGTTTGTTTATGTAAGAGCAAAGAAATACACCTTCCGTCCCATATTATAAGCAAAAGTTACTTTTTAGATACATTGAATAATTAATGTATCTGATCAAAATATAGACCAGATATATTAATTATTCAATGTATCTAAAAAGTAACTTTTGTTTATAATATGGGACAGAGTAGTATATAATTATCAAACATTCTAAAAAGACAAAACTGTATAATATTATGGTGTAGTTGTTAATTCAGTGTAAAAATAACATTTCTCGTAATATAATTTGTATCATTGGTTGCTTTTTTCCATGTTTGTTCTTAACCAAGACATTCCACTTCCTACTCGGGATACAGCTTATTCCCATTTATCAAATGAATTTCATCATTCCTTTCTTCCCTATTACTTCTTATTAACTGGGTTCATCTTATTAAAGAGTTGCATACCCCGTAGGTTTGGATAACTAAACTTTTCTCGACGTGGGGTTGTTTCGTAGGCTTTTATTCAAGCTATTTTAGTCCAGAAGAATTTAGCTATAGCACATGGCATATCATTATTATCACACTTCATTTGTTACAACTCCGAGGTCTGGCCAAATGACTCATATTTTGAAGGTGACCATTTTGTTGTCACCGTTTTGAGTAAAAACGGAATGGTGGAGATGATATGGCGAGATGCAGCTTAGCCAGAAAGCTCGCCTGACGGAACAGAGAGCCAATAAAACAAAAAAAACTTCTAACGAATGGGGTATTAGACATGTAATAGTATGAGTGAGTTATTACAATTAGAAAAAGCGGTTAGGAGTTAGTTAGAAAAATGGTTATGTAAGAGATAGTTTGTAAAATCTCATAACCACACTAGTCTCCAAGTCTATAAATATAGAACTGCTACTTGTGTAATGAGTAAATCAAGAAATTAATTGAATACTATAGAAGATGAATCAAAGTCTCTCTTTAGTCAAGCTTCAATTGAGCCTTAACAGGGGGCGTAGTGCATCAAGGGAGGATTTGTCCCATAGTGTGATATGTCATTACGACTACCTTTCATAATCATTTCTAGAGAAAGTATAAATACAACATCCTTATTTATTATTATTTTTTCTTCACATGTTTATCCTTTCCTAGGTTGAATCTACCCGACATGTCACGAGAATTAGGGCGGTGACACGCCTAAGTCTAATAACGTTAGGTAGGGGTGTTCAAAACCGCACCAACCCAATAAAAAACCGCAAACCAAACCAAACCAAATCGAAACCGCAAAAAATCGGATTTGGTTCGGATTTGTTTGGGCCATCTTTTAACAAAACCGCATGGTTCGATTTGGTTTGCGGTTTGTATTTTGCAAACTGAACTAAACCAAACCAAACCGCATTATGCTACAACCCAAACTTCACTTATCGCACATCTAACCAAAAACTCAAACCCATTATGCCTTAACCTTACAATTAAGAAATATTTTCTCTTACTCACACTTAACTTTTCAGTTTTATTCTTCTCAAATCTCTCCTAATAGTATTGTGCATTCTTCTCATCTTCTTTGTCATGTACGTCTCGCATCTTCTACACTAATCTCTTATCTCACATGTTCTTTCTTTTTCATCTTCTCATTTTTATGTTACTATTTTCTCTTTTAATTATATTTTTATCGCACATTTCTTCTCTAATCTCACATTTGTTATGTTATTTCTTTTTCATCTTCTCTAATCTCCCTTCTCTTATATTTTCTATTTTATTATAATATTTTGATATTGTTTTATGCTACTATTTTTTTCACTTTTGTTTAAATTGATTTTTGTATATTGAATGAGAATTTTTTGTCTAAATATGATGAGTTTTGTTGTTATTTGGCAATGTATGAATGACTAAACACAAAGTTATGTTGTTCTCTATATATGTAAATATCACTCAATAAAAATCTTGTAAAAAACCGAACCAACTGAACCAATCCAAACTGCATTGGTTTGGTTTGGTTTGGTTCGAAGTTTTTTTAAAAGCCAACCAAATCAAACCAAACTGCATGCTTTTTTTCCTTGCGGTTCGGATGATTTTTAGCGTCAAAACCGCCTAAACCGCACCGCGAACACTCCTAACGTGCAAAGTTTATGCACTATTCTTAAGGAGATATTAGTGCACTAAGGCTTTACCGTTTTTACAAGTACCCCTACAAAACCGAACCCTTTTTTCTATGTGGAAGCAGTTCCCCATGTAACTATAATGGTTGAAACTTGCGTGTGTTTTAACATTCTGTTTTCAGCCAAAACTTTATTTTTTGTATAAGAGTCAAAGATTACAAATATTCTCAATTTTAATTTCCATTTATTAAATAATAAGGGAAACACCAATAGTTGTCAAAATCTCCCCATTCAAAAAGGGAGATGGGATATTGTATTTAACTCTCAACAATGATCCAAAAACAACTCTAAATAAAGAGTAAAAAGGAGAGATATAATACCTCTAGTTTAACATGACTTCCATGTCGATTTTTCCACTAATTCATATTCTGATTCCTTTCTTAAGCATGTACCGATAATGAAAATCTAATAAGATAAATACCTAAATGAACGTCATCTCAAGTCATCCATAAACATCTTTGTAACAATTGTCGTCGCGGACAATACCGCTTTTTCCATCGTCGCCACGAGTGGTAGCTTTGTGCAGATTAAACTCAAGGCTAAATTAGTTTTACCGGGCCCCATGGTGGACACCACTATACTTGTCAAAAAAATAAAGGGTGTGTGTATTCCCTTTACAAGGGCAGGCGGATTCAGAGGCCTTTGTGTGTCTATTACAATTTGGGTAGTGAGGGATTACTCATGGTGGTGAGAAACCATGTGCGGTGGTTTTTGAGGCTATTTAAGGGACCGGTTTATGTGAGGTGAGAGACCCTATTGGTGGCCAGCGTTACTGGGTTGTAGGCAAAAGGTTAGGTTGATGGCGTGTTAAGGCTACCATGAGCGTAATGCTCTATGAGTAGTAGTAAATGTGTATGACTCGAGAATCAGTAAGCATTATGCTTTTAAGATGCCATAAATGATCTGTCAACCTCCCTATAGGGAGAGGTGTTTATAGAGGCTCGCTTAAGCCTGAGTTGTAAATTTAGTGGGTGGTTATGCTCCACCTTCATGACCAAAGAAATGGTCAAGGGGAGACTTAATCTTCCTAGAATCATGGAGGAAATGATTCCCCTTCTTGACAAACTCCCTTTTGTTAGTCATTGTGGGCCCATGTTACCACCCACGTTAACTAGGTGATTAGGATAATGGGACTTCCATCAGGGGGAGGGGGTATATTTCCACATTTGGGCAACCTCTTGGCCCATTCTAGGCGGCTTCATTGGCAATTTTGAGGAGCCTGGTGGCTTCGCTGGGCACCTCTAGGTGCCTCGTCTCTCACCTCCTTAACGACCTCCCTCGTAAGCTACCCTTCCTCAGGGCCCATTAAAAATATAACACTACATAATACATGAATCATAAATGGTATACAAAATCTTGCAAAAATAAGATAAAAAAAGTCGTTTACCTACATAGGCTGCGAGATGCTTGCCACCCCTAACCAGAGATTAATTACTTCTCGGCAGTCCATAACATCAAACTAACACAATAAGCAAACAATCCTCTTATCTTCAAGAGAAAGGAACACCAAGTCGTACCTCGTGATTATTACTGGATCATCCGTATAGGGCAAAGGAAGGGGGTGCCATCAGATCCCTGCATCTCGAGGGAGCCGTCTTGCTCTCTCACTCAGACAAACTTGTCCTTCAAATACTTTTAATAATTTGAGTGGGATGTGAGAAGGCCTTTCACCGATTGACTACCCAGAGACACCTAACTACCTTTCGACGGGTTGGTGGTAAAGAAGGAGAAAAAGACCACAGTGGTCGGAGTAATGTCCAGATCTCTCACACCATCTCAAAGGCCCTGATATAGCCCTAACTATTGGAAAACAACTAGGATGAAGCAACATTGAGAACTTTTAAGATCTTTGTGGAAAAAATTAAAAGAGGAAAAATAACTCCTATATCTTTGATGAAAGGGGGTAAAAGTAGAGGTATAGTGAAGAAGGTTTGGAGGAAACATGTGAGGCCACCCTCTTCGATGGTGAGAAAATATCAAAGATGACCCAATCCTCATCCTCTTAAGAAGAAACATCCACGCCCAATCGGAAAAATGGATTTGTTTTTCATAGGTGCAACTAGATTCAAAGTCATTGACATCCTTGGATACGACGGAGGAGTAAGACATTTTGTTCCTGAGAAAACAATAGAACAAAAAGAAATCATCACCACGTCGTAATCGTCAGAAAGGGACAACTGGCATAAAACCATACTTCTAGTGTAAAAGCTCTATCTCAAACATACATTCGCAAAATCCACTACGGAAAATAAAGAAAAGAGAAGGAATTCATAACTGATAAAAGGTTGCAAACGAAGAGATGAGGAGAGACAACTCAAACATACTTGCAGAAAGAAGGCAAAATGGAGCAAAATGCAAATAGGGAAGTCTTTTATAGTGGAAATCATAAAAGGCAATCTGAATCCCCTCAGAGTTTTAGAAAAACTCAGCACGTTTCTGACACGTTTCACTAACGTTTAAGATCTCGAAAAATGGGTAATCATTGATTATACTAAATAAAAGTAAGCACAAACACAAGGGGATTGTTGACATCACTAGCTGAAATTTCTTAGCTAAACGGGGGACATTTGGCAGCTGACTCATCCGTTGAAGGTCATGATAAATAGACGCATTTAGTTGAGGGACCCGCCCCTCGCTTATGGACTCGACCCTAACTGAGGGACTCGCCCCGTGAGCATGGTCGCCCTCGACTGAGGAAGAAAATGACATGGCAAATGGTGCACTTCAAATAAGGAAGGAGTTTAAAAAAACACATTACTCTTAGAAAAGCCCTAGTGCTTGAGGGATTATTCAGTGTTATATTTATGGAAGCCCTATACCAAGGCACCCTCGCTCAGGAATCGTGTCGCCCAAACGAAAACTCAAAGACTCGTCTAAAGGTATCCCTGGCGCGAGAGTAAAGAAATAGGAAGTCGTCACTAGCTCCTGAAAGATAGGAAATAAATAACTTTCCATAATAAGAAGGGAGCGGTTGACGCCACCAAGGGTGACGCAACCTCTAGGTCCTAGAGGCCTTTATAAATACATCTCCCCTCAAGAGGAGAAGGACAAAGTCTAAGTCATACACATTCTCTACAACCTAAAGAACACAACACTCACTACAGTCCCAACACAAGACGACCTGTCATTATACGCTTGCTACCTAGCATCATTGGTCATCATTAGAGCCTCTCACCTCACATGAACATGTCTCCTAAACTACCTCAAAACACCATCGTACAAGACTTCTCGCCGTCTTGGCTAAACCCTAAACAACATACCATGTTATAAACCTACTAAAGTCTTTGAGTCTCCCTACCCTTGCATGGAAAACATGCACTCCTATATTTTTTTTACCAGTATATATATATATATATATATATATATATATATATATAGATATATATATATATATATATATATATATATATATATATATATATCAAATTACACCCATAAATTACATCAATAGTTACACTCCTTCATAATACTTGATTTTATTTTAATCTAATAATCTATTAAGTTAAATGACAACTAATTGAGTCACACAATTCAAACTAAAATAAGTTTCCTCCCATTTTGGATAATAAATAATATCAATTTTAATAAATCATAATACATCCCCCCATAAAATAAAAATAGGTTCCTTTAAGTTTTTCGAAATATTTCTATACAAAAATAATGACTTTTAATAATAAAAAAAAGTTTATAGTAAAAAAGATGTTTCAATTTAATAAAAAATGTTTAGATAAAATACAAAATTATATTAAAAAAAATCATGATTCATCATAATAAAAAATAGTTTCTTCTTACTTTTAACCAAATTTCACTTTAATTTATTTTATTTTATTTAAATTAAATTCTATTCTATTCCTGTAAAATAAATATTGAAATTAATCTTTTTTTAAATAGAGTAAGAAATTATTTAAAAAATTTAATAAATAATGATTACATAATAATTTAATTGTGAATTGAAAAAATTAAAAAAATAAGGAAAATTAAATTTGCTTGAAAAAGTTTAAAATGAAAGAAAAAAATTTCAATTTCATTTTTCTCTTTATATATATATTTTTCCATTTACAACATAATTATTATAAACTCATTACTCATTATTTGATATATTTTATATAGTTTTTTAATATTACTTTGAATTACTAAATGTTTTTTAAATTAATTATTATAAATATTTTTTATTTGACTTACCCAATGGTTTAAATTTCATATTAAGAAATATGTTATGAAATTAATTATTATAGACTATTTTTTATTTGAAATTTATTTTTTATATAATTTTAATAATTATTATAACTACCTTTCTATTATTAAGAATCGTTATTTTTGTACAGAAATATTTAGAAAAAGTGAGAGGATGGTATTTTATTTTACAAGAAGAAATGAAATTTATTAATTACCAAAAATGGAAGGAAACTATATAGGAATCATGTGAGTCACTTATCCTCATATATTAGAATATATTAGTAGAATTAGAATAGCACATTTGTTCTATATTATGTTTATACACGTGGACATTGTTCAAATGTGACTAGAATAGGATTATCTCACAAAACTATAAAAGTTAGAAAAGTAAATGGCCATTATTGTGTCTAAATTTGGAATTTTCTTATAGAATCATGCAATTAATTGTGAAAAAAAAAATGAATAATAACTGTTCGGATTTGTAATTATCTTGGAGAATCATGCTCTACTTAATTGTCAAAAAAAAAAATATATAATACTCCCTCCGTCTCATAAAAAGTGTCTTATTTGATCAATGCGCGGTTATTAAAAAAATGATTGGATGTATTGGTTTTAGTGAAAAAACTAATGACATTTACTAGAATACCCTTATTAAATGTAGCTAATAAAGTAGTTGAATAAAGTTTAAGCTAATTAATAGGGGTAAGTAATAGAAAAATAATAATAAATATGACATTGGTAATGTAAGTGGACGATTATTTTGAGACAAAGAAAAAGTACAAATAAGACACTTTTTATGAGACGGAGGGAGTAACTCCAACAATATTCACACATTGACGTCACGGTCAGATACAAAACACTGACGACTTTGCACTAAAGAACATACTAGTCTTGTCTATTTTTTGGCTATAAAAAAGATAAGGGATTCTCTCTCTTTCTCTCTCTTCAACTGAGAAAGTGAAGTGAAGTGAAGTATAGTGGCTGGTAAGGAGTGTCGAAAATGGGGATAAAGATTGAGATGATGGTGGTTTTGGTGACCCTTTTGCTTATTTGTGTCACTTCTTCATCAGTATCATTAGCTAACAACCTTAACTATGAGGAGGAGCATCTTTTTAGAAGAAATCTTCTTGCTAATGGCCTTGCTAGAACTCCTCCTATGGGGTATGTATGTCACCAGATTATGAATGTATTTTACACTAACAATGTTTTAGTTTATGATTTTGATTCTGATATTTTTTTATGCAGGTGGAACAGTTGGAATCATTTTGCCTGTCAGATTGATGAAAAAATGATCAGAGAAACGGGTAATTTTGGTCATTTATGGTTTATGCTATTTATGTATATCCATACAATGATGATTTAGTTTATAGATTTGTATAAATTGAGTATACATCTGAAAACTAGCATTTGATTTTGTGAATTTGGTGTATGGATTTACAGCTGATGCCCTTATTTCTACTGGTCTATCTAAGCTTGGATACACCTTTGTCAATATAGGTATTATCGTTATCTGTTTAATTTTTTTACTTTGCAAAATATCATAATTATAAGCACATGCAAAATTAATCTCATTTACAATTCTTTGTTGCTGCAGATGATTGTTGGGCTGAACTAAATCGCGACCATAAGGTATAGATCTGTTTATTTTCATTCTGTTTTCTTATTTGGTTTCTGAAAGTTTTCAATTAAATTGTTTCTGCCTAACATTGTTGTAACAAACATTGTTGTACTATAGGGTAATTTGGTGGCAAAGAACTCAACATTTCCTTCTGGTATTAAAGCTCTAGCCGATTATGTTCACAGCAAGGGTCTTAAGCTTGGAATTTATTCAGATGCAGGGTACATAAACAAAACAATGAATAGCCAAATCTATTCTATTTTTTCTTCATTGCTTTGTAACTAAATTCTATGATGGTTTTTCACAGGTATTTTACATGTAGCAAACAAATGCCTGGTTCACTAGGCCATGAGTTCCAAGATGCCAAAACTTTTGCATCATGGGTACTTCAAATATTTGTGCCTTTTTCATCTTCTTTTTTTCCTTGCATCTATCTATTAATAGGTATATAATCAATGCTTATTTTGCTTGATCAGGGCATTGATTATTTGAAGTATGATAACTGTTTCAGTGGTGGATCAAAGCCCACTGAGAGGTAGTCAAACATATATTTGCAATTTTGCATACTACTATGTAGAATCAACACTTGAAGATGTGTTTTGCGTCTGAGACAGGGTTAAATTCAATCGCTTCTATGTTTTGTATCCCGTGTTTGTGTCGATATCAGTGTCTTATTGTATAAGACTAAGACTTATGTTTTAGCTTCCTCATAGTTCTATTGTATCTTGTAACATTTCATGCATAATATTGAAACTATGGCGTTCTTATATATAGGTACCCCGTTATGACTCGTGCTTTAATGAAGGCAGGTCGTCCGATCTTCTTTTCGCTATGTGAATGGTAGTTATTCTATTTTAGCATCTCATTGTTCTTCCAATTTTAAGTACTTCCCTCTAATCGAAATTTCGTGGTTGTTAGGGGAGATTTGCACCCAGCTTTATGGGGAGCGAAAGTGGGAAATAGTTGGAGAACTACCGGTGACATAAGTGATACATGGGAAAGGTAAAAACCATGCACACAATTTGTTGGTACATTTGTTGGTACTAGAAGTTCTTAAATGTGAAAAGTATGGTTTGTAATGTGTATAGTTGTTTGATGCAGTATGATTTCAAAGGCCGACACGAATGAAGTTTACGCTGAGTTAGCAAGACCTGGTGGCTGGAATGGTTAGACTTCCATTACTTTAGACATTAGATTTTATTCATTTTTTCATATAAAATTTACGCGAGTCAAGATATTCATTAATCATTTTAACTCAACAGATCCTGATATGCTTGAGGTTGGAAACGGAGGCATGACGAAAAACGAATACATTGTTCACTTCAGTTTATGGGCCATTTCAAAGGTTCTATATTTCTCTTGCCTTCAAGTATCTTAATTCATGTGAAAGCATGTATTAACCTTGGTTTTTTGCAGGCTCCACTTCTTCTAGGGTGTGATGTAAGAAATGTGACTAAAGATACCATGGAGATAATCTCTAATAAAGAAGTTATTGCAGTTAACCAAGGTGATACTTAATTTAAGTCATTTTGAGATTTCGTTATCATTGTAAATTTGTAATATGATACTGACGTTAAGTTTTATCTCTTATATTATCTCAATAGATTCGCTTGGTGTACAAGCTAAAAAGGTTAGGATGGAAGGTGATCAAGAGGTAATTTCTCGACACTCTAGCACCATTCCTATGAAAGATTGAACTACTAATGTTTTGAATTGCATACGCATGAATGCTTAAATTTTGATAGGCGGGCCTAATCCACCATTGGCATTATTTTTGGATAGATATGGGCAGGTCCTCTTTCAGGATACAGGGTAGCCGTCGTGTTGCTTAACAAAGGTGCGCAGCGTATCGCTGTAACAGCGAATTGGGACGACATTGGCATTCCACCAAAAAGTGTTGTTGAAGCAAGAGATCTTTGGGAGGTATTCATTCTACTATTGTATACATTCAATTTATGTTTGTTGGATACTGAGTTAAATTGTTATGGATGCAGCACAAGACATTGGAGAATTATTTTGTGGATAAGTTGAGTGCAACAGTAGAATCACACGCGTGTAAAATGTATGTGCTGAAACCAGTAGCATGAGTTCTACAAGACAAGAGAACACGGTTGTTTAGATTTTGCAGCTTTTGGAAGCACGGTGGTTAAGTGGAAATGGAAATAAGCTTGTTTGTTTCTGAGTAAAAAAAAAAGTTAATTTTCTGTATGATGGAATTCATTTTATTCAATAAAGATTGTTCATCTGCTTCTGTTGGTTTAAGTTTGCTTCCTTATTTTTGTGTACTAGTTTAAGACAAACCCACTTTTCCTTCCTTAGTCTATGTTTGGATCCGCGGTTGCATACTTGTGTCACGTCGCAATGCGGAAACATACACAGGCTTAACATTGGATGTTACATCTTACATTCTTGAATTGATATTTTGATTACTTGTTAATGTGAAAAATCAAAGTTAACATTAGAACTTGCATATTATACATTCCTCATTAGTCTTGTGAACTCGAGCATATTGTGAACTCAAGCATAGAAACTATACCAGAAACCTTGGTATTATGATGTACTGTAAAGTAAAGATGCTAGATATCCGATTCCAGATTTTGGAAGCAAAGAATAGATGAGTACTAGTTTCGACCAGAATGTGACACATAATGCATTGAGAAGGGAATATGATGCATCTGCTATGGAGATTTTCTTCAGCGAGTATGGCTTTGTGGATGATTCTCCAAAGAACAAGGGACTTGGATGACGGGATACAAGAGTGCCAAAGCATTTTGCACCAAGGACCATTATTGGATTGACCGTGACCGAATTCATAAGCCAATTTCAAGGAAAGGATTTCATTTTCAGAGTGGTTCCACATTCTAGCATCAGTTTTGTCTTCCAAATGGATAGTACACTTACATATATTTTCCATCAGGTCAGGAAAGGTAAGTAAAAGATTTTGAGGCAGGGACCAATTCTTGTCAACAATGAAGCTAGCTACCTTAACTTGCATATGATTATGAAATGTGTTTGGGATATTGTACCTAGAAACTAGATGAGGACCACACCAACTGTCAAGCTAGAAATTAGCTTCCATGCCATTGCCAATGAGCCAAGATGGGTTTTCAATTATTGTTGAGAAATTCCCCTTCATGTCACCCTGCCTCACCCTATTCTTACAAGTGAAGTAGCCAACCTGCTTATCATTGACACCAACAGAAAGATAAGCAGAGTTGAGAATAACCTTGATCCACTTACAAAATTTTGATTCAAAGCCAAAGTTTTCCAAGACCCTAAGAAGGAAAGGCCAATGGAGTAAATCAAAGGCCTTTGAAATTTCAATTTTGAGGGCCACATTTCCAGCATAAGCCTTCTTGTTTAGAAGGTTGGTAGCTTCAAAATAAAGATAAATGCAGCCATTGTTCCTTCTACCATTGATGAATCCATTCTGCTCATAAGAGATTATCTTAGGGTGTGTTTGTTTCAAGTTATAAAAAATCATTCCTTGGAATCATATTGCTTGGATTATTATTCCTAGGAATAATATTTCCACTTATGTGTTTGGATAAAAAATATATTTCGTAGGAATTATTACATATTTATTTAATTTAAAAATTAAAAAATAATAATATGTGAGTAGTAGTGGGAAGTTATAAGAAGTTGAATTTATTCTCATGGGAATGTTGGATTCCCACCCTTTATGCATGGGAATAAATATGACAAGAATTATGTGCAAACAACATTCCTGGGAATAAAAAGTACCCGAGAATAATTTTTAAAAACTTGAAACAAACATGGGATTGTTGCATTTCCAATGTCACATTCCCGGGAATGTAATTTCAATCCTTGAAACAAACACACCCTTAGGGAGCAAGGAAGTCAGTCTGTCAGCCAGAATTGTAGTTATTATCTTATGCTTGAAGTTAGCAAGAGCAATTGGCCTATAATGATCAATTGTGTTAACTCCTTTAGATTTTGGGGTGAACACAATAGTGTTGGAGTTGTAGTGAGGCAATATCCAATCATCCTTGAAAAACCGAGTGACAACTTTTATCACATCTTGACCAATGATGTCCCAATAGAGCTGAAAGAAATTTTCTCCCTCCAAAAGACTTATTCAAGGTTTAGAACTTCATCCAGCTTAAGTTAGGCTTCTTTTTCTTGTAGTTGAAGAAAGTCCGAGTTGCCCTCATCTTCAATAAATTTCTGAATACTTGTCAGATTCTATTCAGCTTTATGAACATTTGCATGTATATTACCAAAACAACTTTTGTTCTAATCTTTGAGTTTTGCCTTGAGTAACTTCAGCTTCTTGTCAAGGATGAACATAGGGAAGCCAATGATATTGGTATTCCAAGCTTGAGAAATGATATCTTTATAGTCTTTGTGTAAAGTCCACACAAGCATGAACTTGAACTGAGAGACATACTTATTATCATTAACCATGAAGCTTAAAAGGAGAGGGAAACTGTTTGATTTGTTATAGATAAGAGTGTGGCAATAGATTGAGGAACAAGTGTCAATCCAACTGAAGTTACAAATAGTCCTATCTAGCCTTTTTTTCCAGTGAGGGCCTTGCCCTTTCTACCATTGTTTCAAGTAAACCGATTTCCTAAAGTCGGGAGATAGATGAGGAGATTAGAGTCTGACCAATCATGAAAATCTTCCATTGGCTCAGAAGCAGGAGAGTGAGCACCATGATACTCCTCAGCTTCAATGATTGCATTGAAATCTCCAATAAAACACCAAGGAGTATCAGGAATGCATGGAGCAACATTGTTCCACAAGTTTCTTCTAGTGATGCAGTTGGTGGATGCATACACAGCAGAAAAACCAAAAGTTTTATTGGTATAATTTATTGTGAATGCAACATGTTGTTCATCACACTTCAAAACAGTTGGATTAAGCTCCACTTTGCAAAGATACCACAGGATTTCATTCATTGCAAACAATTTAAGATCTAGATTTTTCAAACACTTCTTAGGGAATCAACTGAAATCCATGCATGGTTCAGCAATCATCACCATATGAGGTTTATTGGAAAAAAATTAGTCTTTTGTGGGTCAATCTAAAAGAGGCATTAGAAATACCTCTTATTTTCCAAAAGATGCACTTCATAATTAAGGGTTTGTAGGACTAGGATTGAACCTAGCGGTGGATTTGTTTTTAGCTCTCCTTGTTTTCTTTCTTGAAGTAACCACTTTGAAGCCCTCATAGTCTATAAGCCATATTAGCCCATGAGTCTTTAGAGAATTCTCAGACTTTAGCTTGTTCCATATCTAATTGTATATGTTTCATGGACCGTTTCATCTTGAAGTGTTGCATTAACAAACTTAGAGTTTGAGTCTGAGTCACTAGATGACACAAACTTCTCAGTTTCTTGGATTATAGGTATAAGTTTCTTATTTGACAAGCATTTTATTTATATGTTTGAGATCCTGGATATTAGAAAGAGCATTGTGGATATGTGTGTGTCTGAAGATGAGCATCTACTTTCATTAGTTAAAAAAATAAGAAAAAATATGATAAACATTGGGGAAATCATGAGAAACTTAACATGTAGTTGTTGATTGCTCTAGTATTCGACCCTAGACGCAAGAATAGATTGGTCGATTAGATGGTATTATAATAAGGATGATGTTGTTACCTTTAAAGCAAACTTAAAGACTTGCTTGAAATATGTTTATGAGGAATATTGTGCTGGATTTATGCCTCCTCAATAAATTCAGATGAGACACAAGTTTTGTTAGTGTTAGTCATCCTTGTGGAACTGTTGAGTTATAGCTTTCAAAAGGGTGCGACAATGCAGATAATGAACTAAGTACTTATCTTGGAGAAAAGTTAGAGCATAACATAGAGATAAATGTTCTAGAGTGGTGGAAAGTCAACTCTGGCCGATACCTCATCCTTAGAAACTGTCGTGATTGTATTTCTGCGTGTCAAATATGATCACACATGATGTATATTTATATGTAAAAGAGATATACACAATAGGTAATGTTATAATTTACACTTATGACTAATTGATTAACAATCAATACTAATTGATTATATACGAATTCTCAACACTCTACCTCAAGTCGGATCGTATATATTGTTTGATCCGAGCTTGTTACAAATATAATTTACTCGAGAATCCTTGAAAGACGTGGTAAACATATCAGCCAATTGATCTTCAGATTTGACAAATTTTGTAGTTATTTCTCCTGACAGTATCTTGTCTCTTATATAGTTACAATATATTTCTATGTGTTTGGTCCATTCATGAAAAACCGGATTGGATGCAATGTGAAGTGCCGCTTAATTATCGCATATGAGTTTTGTGGCCTGAAGGTCTCCTAACCTAAGTTCTGAGAGCAAATTCTTAAGTCATGCAAGTTCCTTCGATGCTGCTGCCATAGCATGATATTCAGCTTCAGCACTCGATAGAGCAACTGCGTTTTATTTATTGTTCCTCCATGAGATCATATTTCCTCCAATAAGAACACAATATCCATAAGTGAGTCTCCTATCTGACGGTGATCTTACCCAGTCTGCATCTAAATAACACATGATTTTAGCATCACCCTTATCTTCATATAATAGGCCTCTTCCTGGTGCATTCTTTATATATCAGAGAATCCGAATAACTGCATTTCAATGAGTATCACACGGAGCATTCAGGAATTTACTTACAATGTTCACTACAAAAGTAATATCCGGTCTGGTGACAGTAAAATAATTGAGTCTATCCACTACAAGAAAGATGTGTTGACCAGTGGAGGAATGAAGGAAGAAAACAGAGTGATTTGCATCACATCGAGTCATACCAAATTGTATCAAGGCAGAACTGAAGCGGCCAAACCAAGCACGTGGAGATTGTTTCAGCCCATAAAGAGAACGATGAAGCCGACAAACAAGTCTTGAGTTTCCAGGAACTATAAAACCTGGAAGTTGATCCATATACACTTCCTCCTCTAACTCTCCGTATAAAAAGGCATTTTTAATGTCCAACTGATGAAGCGACCAATGTTTAATAGCGGTCATTGCAAGGAAGAGACATACTAACTAATCTTGGCCACTGGAGAAAAAGTGTCACCATATTCAAGGCCAAATATCTGTGTGTATCCCTTAGCTACCAAACGAGCTTTGAAAAGATCAATCTGACCAACGATCCAACTTTCACCGTATAAACCCGCCGACATCCCACTATAATTTTGTATGAAGGTAAAGTAACAATGTCCTAAGTTTTATTTGAATGCAATGCATCCATTTCTTTAACCATCGTCTGACGCTAATTGGGATCAATCATAGCTTCACCTGTAGACTTAGGAATAGACACAGAATCCAAAGCAGACACAAAAGAAACATAGTAAGTAGAGAGATGATCATAATTTAAAACACATGCATATTTAGGATTTGGATTATGATATTGAATACCTTTTCATAATTATATTGGAAGATCAAATTCAGATGACATAGCTGGAGGAGCAGTTGGAGCAAGAGGTGGTGCTGGTGGATTAATATCATCTCTAACTTCCGATGGACGGCGTGTCCGTCGCTAGTAGACTTGCAATGGAGGTTTAATGGGTGTGGGGGTGACATGAGGGATATCTTAAACATCTAAATTACAAATCTCATCGGGTGACGCCGAGGCAAAGAAAAAAGGGGAACCTTCAAAGAATGTAACATCGGAGGAAACAATGTATCATTGAAGTTGAGGGCAGAAACAACGATATCCCTTTTGTATATGTGAGTAGCCTAGAAAAATACATTTGAGAGATTTGACGGAAAGTTTTTCTTTACCTAGACTAAGATCATGAACAAAGCACGTGCAACCAAAAACGCGAAGAGGAATGGGGTAGAGATTGTATTGCGGATTCAAGATAGAGTAAGGAATCTAATCTTGAAGGACCGATGAAGGAATTCGGTTGATAAGGTGAAATACTGTGAGGAGAGCATTACCCCAAAAATGAGAGGGTACGTTGTGGTGAAGTAAAAGAGTCTGTGCGGTTTCAACTAAATGACGGTTCTTCCGTTCAGCACCACCGTTCTGTTGTGGTGTATAAGCACATGATGATTGGTGAATAATTCCTTGTGATGTTAAAAATGATTGAAACTGGGATGAAATATATTCACGAGCATTATCACTGCGTAAAATTTTAATGGAAGTGTGAAACTGGTTTTTAATTTCAGCATAAAACTCTTGAAATATACGAAAAACATTTGAACGGTTTCTCATTAGTAATAACCAAGTGCATCGAGAGAAATCATCTATTAAAGTTACAAAGTAATAATATCCCAAAGTAGACTTCACACGACTAGGACCCCAAATATCAGAATAAACTAAAGCAAAAGGTGATGTAACACTTTCATGTACTCGTTGATAATAAGTACTACGAGTATGTTTGCCTAATTGACAAGACTGACACTCAAAAGATGAAAGCTTAGAAAAACTGGGAACTAAAAAGACACATTTTATTAAGACAAGGATGACCCAAACGTTGATGTGTAAGGTCTTGAGAAGCACTAGAAGCGCATGCCACCGGTTGAGATAGATGATATAATCTTCCAGATTCACTCCCTGCTCCAATCGTCCGTCTTGTACGTCGATCCTGAGCATAAACAGATTTACCAGTAAAAAGAACAGAAAAATCAAGAGTACGAATAAGCTTGTGAACATATATTAGATTAAAAGGACAACCAGGAATATAAAGGACAGACTCTAGAGACAAGTTTGGAAGTGGATGTGTCTGACCAAGACCATGAACTTTGATTTTAGAACCATCCGCCACAGTGACAGAAGGAAAAGAATCAGAATAAAATAAGTGAGATAAAAGGGATTTATTACCAATCATATGATCAGAGGCACTAGAGTCAAGGACCAAAGGACCAAGAGAAGATGTAGAGATATAAGCTACAGGATTATCCGACTGAGCAACAACGACAGATGATGATGGTTGTTGGGCTACTTTAAATTGAAGGAAATCATTGTAATCAACAGCGGAAATGGTGACGTCTTTAGGGATATCTGATTGAGCAACAACAGTGACCCGTGGTTGAATTTGCTGGTCTCTTACCTTTGTACGACAATCAACTTCAATATGACCGTAACGATTGCAATAGTTACAATGAATACCATGACGGTGTCCACCCCGTCCTCCAGTTCGTCCACCCTGTCCATGGGAAGCAAGAGCGGATGATTCAGTGGGAGATGGGGTAGAAATTGGTCCAAAAGCATGAGGGGTAGCCAAGCGCAACAGTTGTTCACTAACTGCTTCATAGTTAGGAACATTGGATCCTGATAAAATGTGGTTCTGAACGGAATCAAGTTCGGATGGTAGTCCGACAAGTGCCACGATCATGAAATACTTACTTTGTAGTTCAACATATATTGTTGCATCTTTTGTAAAAGGCATCAGGGTTGTGAAATTTTCCTTTAACGCGTCAAGCTTACTCAGATAGACTTGTATATCCATACTCTCCAATTTCAAAGAGTTGAGTTTGGTGATGACACTATAAAGATTATGGACATCATTAGAGAAGACTTCTTTAGCCTTTTCCCAAACCTCATAGCAAGTGGTAAAGACTTGGTACTGTGCTTGGAGATTAGTAGCCATGGAAAACCATAACACAGTACATAAAGAAGCGCCAGTTTGTTTCCACTTATCACGTTTGGCGGCGGGAATACTATCAAATTTTGTAGTTAAGTGATCCTCATAGCCTTGATCGTGAAGCCACATTTTGACAGCACTAACCCATATTTTGTAGTTGGCTGTTCCAGTTAATTTTTCACACGGGATAAGTGGAACCTTAGTGAACGTGTCAGAATCGATATCTTCCATGATTTTTGATGGCTTGGAATGGAGAATCGATAGCAGATCTGGAAAGAGCTCGGGAAGGCGGTGCCAGCGGAAAAAATGACGACGGATCACTTGGTGGGACAAGGTGCCACGCAATGTTGGAAGGGAGGCGCGTGAGATCCACGCGCGAGAGGGCGGAGGGCGCGTCAGGCGGCAGAAGACGACAGGGTTTTCAGATCTCGTTCGATCGGAGGGAGACGAGTACGGCAGTGTGATTATCTTGTCGGAATGTCTTCGGGAGCGGTGCTGCTCGGATCAGTGCCGTAGACGGCCGGAAGAAAAAAATCGTCGGAAAACAAAAAAAAATTATGGAAGACAGTAGGTCAACCAGCTCAAGATACCATGTTGTGATTGTATTTCTGTGTATCGAATATGATCACACATGATGTATATTTATATGTAAAAGAGATATACACAATAGGTAATATTATAATTTAGGGTTAAATAAGTTTTTAGTCCCTACAAATATCCCAACTTTCAAGTTTGGTCCCTCGAAAATTTTCCTTCAAACAATGGTCCTCATAAAGTTTTTCGTCTCCAAATTTAGTCCCTCCCGTTAGTTTCCACTAACGGTAGCTTATGTGGTATGTCATGCGTATATTATTGCTTTGCCACGTCAAAAATTTTGTAAAATAATTTTTTTTCCTTATAAAACAAAGCCACGCCAGAAGTCTTCATTATCTTCTCTCTTCTTCACACACACCGTCTTCATCCTCTTTGTGTTTATTACCGTCTCCATCGTTCTTATTTTTCTTCAAACTGTGCAGATTCGCCGTCAACGATGTCGTCCCTCTCTTCCATTCTCAAATCCCTCTTCTTCCTCAATTGGAGATCTCTCTAATTCTGGTACCTCTCTTTCTCTCTCCTCTTGGGTTCATAATTTTCCCCCAAATTGTTAATCTGTCAAATAATTCATAAAAACATACACTTTCTTAATTAACATATAAATTAATCAACTGGGTTGATCTTAATTTCTTATGGGTTTTTCAGTTTGAGGTATCTGAAGTAGAGATCGAAGTATGTCTGTAAAATTTCTTCTGGGTTTAATCCATATACTATTTACATATGTTTGTAAAATTTGTGAACTTATTTGTACCAGTGTTTGTATCCAAGTATCATGAAGGATATTGCTTATCATGAATACACCAGGCCAACTTCTATCCAGGCACAAGCCATGCCTATTGCTCTCAGTGGAAGGGATCTTTTGGGTTGTGCTGAAACTGGTAGTGGGAAGACCGCAGCTTTCACCATTCCTATGATACAGGTCTGAACTTTTTGTACATGCAGATGAAGCTTTATTGGGCATTTTGATGATATTTCTAATTATGATGTGGTGAAAAATAACCAATTGTAAACAGCCATCCCTTTTTTTTGTGATTTAAATTTTTCATTTCTGTTTTTACTAGCATTAATTGGTCCAACCTCCAATTCGACGTGGAGATGGTCCCTTGGCATTAGTTTTGGCTCCTACTAGAGAACTTGCTCAACAAATAGAAAAAGAGGTAATATATGTAATTTTATGTTGATGAATTGTGAATTATATGAGGCAGAATATTATTCATTTCTCCAATTCTAGATGGAAATTTTCTTTGCAATCTATAACTATATTTAGAGCTATCTTCAAACATTATCCAATTCTTATGTTGTTCTAGACAAGGCAGATAGAATGCTTGATATGGGGTTTGAACCACAAATAAGGGAGGTTAGTGTTTGAGTTACTGTGTGTGAGGGTTTCCTTTATTTTGAAGACAGTTATATTCCTAATTACGATAAATAATGCCACTTCTTCATTGTGTTGTTTATATTTTTCCTTACAATGGTTCCATATTCAGGTGTTTCCATGTCACTCCTTTTCCCTTCACTTCACTAATTAACATCATTGAATTTGGAACTGAAACTTATAATGGTCTAACAAGATATTTTGGTTATGATTTATGAGCATCTTACTTTAAGAATTTTTATAGCAATACAAATGTTCTCACCATTTTCAAAGAAAAATCAAGCAATAAAAACTTCGCCTCTTCTCTAGATAGAAGTTTTATTTTCATTTTAAGATTCAAGCTTTAATAAGTTTCATTGTCTGATTATGCACCTCTTATGAATTGAATTTTTTTGACCTAAACCAATAGCCCGGATTAGAAAATCTATGTTTAAGTATTGCATATATATCTCATATAGAGGGGGAATAAATAACATTCGATTTTTCTATGATAAATTATTCTTGTGTTAGATTAATAGAATAGATGTCCGGTCTTGATTATTGAAGACAATATATATTTTTTTAATATCATCCTCAGATTATGAGAAGTCTTCCTGAGAAGCATCAAACACTGCTGTTTAGTGCAACGATGCCTGTGGAGATCGAAGCATTAACAAAGGTCAGTTTGCTTTGTTCTTGGCTCCTGAGTTTTTCAAAGTCATTATTTTCTCTTTTAAACCATGTTAAAATAACGCGGGTGGTGGTAGGTATTCTGATATTATCAAATCACTTTTGGTAGGTATTATGATATTCTGATATTTTCTCCTTCAAGAATGCTTTTTTTTGGCTGAATCCTTAAGACAGTAATACTCACAACGCCATGATCTGTGCTCTGGTACTAGCTGCTAGAAACCATGTATTTAATTAGAAAAAAGGAAAATATCACCTGAATACATGATGTTAATGTACAGAACTTCTATGGTCTGCTCCGCCAACCACAAAAGCCCAAAGGCACCAAATATCTCTCAAATAACTAGATGCCTATATCTCTCAACCTTCCCTTTATTTATAGGTGACGTGCCTTATTTCTTCTAACAATACCAACCCTTACTAACTATTACAAGTGACATTATATTATCTGTATGCCTCATATGGACCTTTGGATTAAGGTATTTTATGTTGTGTTTTTCTTTTTACTTCAGGAAATTCTACCTAAAGGTGAGGAGTTTTTAAAGAAGAAGGCCAGTGGTGCTAATTTAGATGATTTAAATATGTTCAAAAGACTATTTTTGCTATTTAATGGTAAGCTCTTACAACGTGATTAATAATAATTGTGCAATCCTTTTCTATTACGGAGCATTGAACATTGTAGAATTTCTTTTTCTAGAGCAACACCTTTGTGAGAGCACACCACATACTCACCCTAAACCTTAAGGTGATAGGTGTGTAGGTTCTCCCACTTATAAATGTTTAAGTCACCACATTCCTATTCAATGTAGGACTATTATCCACAATACTCACACTAGTTAATACTTAACCGTCTATATTCAAAGAATATCCATGTTTTATTTGTTTGTCTCATCTTTCTCTCTAAATGTGTTTTTGATTCTTTTATCTTCCTTTTTATGGTTTGAAGCTTTAGTTGTGATTTTCAATCTTCAATATCACGTTTTGATCATTGATAAAATATTTTATGGAATAAAAAATAGAATAGTGTGTTTAAATTAACTAGGGATTAGTTAGAAATTAGCTACGGATTATTAGAATGATGTGTTTAAATTAGCTAGGGATTAGCTAGGAATGAACTATTAGCTACCATTTTTGGGTTTAAATATGATATTAATATATAAAAAATTAAAATTGAAACAATTGACACATGACATATATGTCAGTATTTTTTTGGCCACGTTGGCATTGCCACATGTAGTAATAGTAATAATAATAATAATAATAATAATAATAATAATAATAATAATAATAGTAGTAGTAGTAGTAGTAATAATAATAATAGTAGTAGTAGTAATAATAATACTAGTAGTAGTAATAATAGTAGTAGTAGTAGTAGTAGTAGTAATAATAATAATAATAATAATAAGAATAATAATAATAATAATAATAATAATAATAACAATAATAATAATAATAATAACAATAATAATAATAACAATAATAATAATAATAATAATAATAATAATAACAATAATAATAATAACAATAATAATAATAACAATAATAATAATAACAATAATAATAATAACAATAATAATAATAACAATAATAATAATAACAATAATAATAATAACAATAATAATAATAATAATAATAATAATAATAATAATAATAATAATAATAATAATAATAATAATAATAATAATAATAATAATAATAATAATAATAATAATAATAATAATAATAATAATAATAATAATAATAATAATAATAATAATAATAATAATAATAATAATAATAATAATAATAATAATAATAATAATAATAATAATAATAATAATAATAATAATAATAATAATAATAATAATAATAATAATAATAATAATAATAATAATAATAATAATAATAATAATAATAATAATAATAATAATAATAATAATAATAATAATAATAATAATAATAATAATAATAATAATAATAATAATAATAATAATAATAATAATAATAATAATAATAATAATAATAATAATAATAATAATAATAATAATAATAATAATAATAATAATAATAATAATAATAATAATAATAATAATAATAATAATAATAATAATAATAATAATAATAATAATAATAATAATAATAATAATAATAATAATAATAATAATAATAATAATAATAATAATAATAATAATAATAATAATAATAATAATAATAATAATAATAATAATAATAATAATAATAATAATAATAATAATAATAATAATAATAATAATAATAATAATAATAATAATAATAATAATAATAATAATAATAATAATAATAATAATAATAATAATAATAATAATAATAATAATAATAATAATAATAATAATAATAATAATAATAATAATAATAATAATAATAATAATAATAATAATAATAATAATAATAATAATAATAATAATAATAATAATAATAATAATAATAATAATAATAATAATAATAATAATAATAATAATAATAATAATAATAATAATAATAATAATAATAATAATAATAATAATAATAATAATAATAATAATAATAATAATAATAATAATAATAATAATAATAATAATAATAATAATAATAATAATAATAATAATAATAATAATAATAATAATAATAATAATAATAATAATAATAATAATAATAATAATAATAATAATAATAATAATAATAATAATAATAATAATAATAATAATAATAATAATAATAATAATAATAATAATAATAATAATAATAATAATAATAATAATAATAATAATAATAATAATAATAATAATAATAATAATAATAATAATAATAATAATAATAATAATAATAATAATAATAATAATAATAATAATAATAATAATAATAATAATAATAATAATAATAATAATAATAATAATAATAATAATAATAATAATAATAATAATAATAATAATAATAATAATAATAATAATAATAATAATAATAATAATAATAATAATAATAATAATAATAATAATAATAATAATAATAATAATAATAATAATAATAATAATAATAATAATAATAATAATAATAATAATAATAATAATAATAATAATAATAATAATAATAATAATAATAATAATAATAATAATAATAATAATAATAATAATAATAATAATAATAATAATAATAATAATAATAATAATAATAATAATAATAATAATAATAATAATAATAATAATAATAATAATAATAATAATAATAATAATAATAATAATAATAATAATAATAATAATAGTATTAGTAGTATTAGTAGTAGTAGTAGTAGTAGTAGTAGTAGTAGTAGTAATAATAATAATAGTAGTAGTAGTAGTAGTAGTAATAATAGTAATAGTAGTAGTAGTAGTAGTAGTAGTAGTAGTAGTAGTAATAATAATAATAGTAGTAGTAGTAGTAGTAGTAGTAATAATAATAATAATAATAATAATAACTCTTATTTGTGCAAGACTTCCATGCTCAAGTGAAGGTTAGGCAAAATCTGAGTAATATGATCTCTTATTTGTGCAAGACTGATGGTACTTTGCTTAACATGCCTGCTGATATTGAAAATGTGGTTTTACATTTTTATAGTAGTCTCATGGGGAGTCTTAGCAGGGAGCTTGAGGGTATTGACCTTGTTGCAATTAGGGATGACCCTCAACTGTCTATTGATTAAAGAAACATGTTGGATTGTCCTATCACTGACTCTAAGATATACCAAGCCCTGAATGATATTGGAGATCTTAAAGCCCCTGGTGTGGATGGTTTTGGGGCTAAATTCTTCAAAGCTTCTTGGACTGTCATTAAGGATGATACTAGTGCTGCTGTTATGGAGTTCTTCAATAACTTCAAGATGTATCCTGCTGTGAATTGCACCCTGGTTTCTTTAGTTCCTAAAGGAAATTGTGGCAAGTGTGTGAAGGACTTTAGACCTATCTCCTGTTGTACTACTCTGTATAAAATCATTTCCAAAGTCTTAACTAGAAGGTTAAGTTTGGTCCTCACTAGCATAGTCAATCAGAGTCAAGCTGCTTTCATCCCTGGTCAAAACATACATGACCACATTTTACTTGCTTATGAGCTTATCCGTGGGTATAGTAGAAAGGGTGGAACTCCTAGATGTTTACTGCAACTTGATATCCAAAAGGCCTATGATACTATAGACTGGTATGCTCTGGAAAGTATTCTGAATGAGTTTGGTTTCCCTCAAAAATTCACCAAGTGGATTATGCTGGCAGTGTCTACAGTGTTTTATAAGTTCAATGTTGGTGGTAGAGTGACTAGAAGCATGAAATCTAAAAGGGGTATTAGACAAGGTGACCCTATCTCCCCCCTCCTCTTTGTGTTGGTCATGGAACATTTTCATAGGCTGGTGCATAAGTTGAATAAGGTTCCAAATTTCAACTTCCATGCTAAGTGTGAAAACATCAAATCATCAATATTAGTTTTGCTGATGATGTGTTATTATTTGCTCGTGGTGATTGTAAATCAATTGAGCTTCTTATGGATAAGGTTAACTCTTTCTCCAAATCAACGGGTTTAGTGGTAAACCCTACGAAGTGTAATGTCTATTTTGGTGGTGTGGACAATGATGTGAAAGCTAAGATCCTTGTTGCTACTACTTTTATGGAAGGAATGTTGCCTTTTAGATACTTGGGAATACCTCTCACCAGCAAAAGACTTTTTAGCCAACACTATATGGTTTTAGTGGACATAATTATTAGTCGGATTCGCCATTGGAGTGCAAAGATGCTCAGTTATGCTGGCAGACTTCAACTGATAAATAGCACCATATCCTCTATGTCTGCTTACTGGATGAATTGCCTCCCTTTCCCAAAAAAGGTGATTCAGGCCATCAACTCTGCTTGTAGGACTTTCTTGTGGACTGGTAGTAATCTGACCTCCAACAAATCCCCTATTGCTTGGAAGAGGGTTTGCTCCCCTAGGCGTAATGGTGGCCTAAATGTTATTTCCCTATGTGATTGGAATAAAGCTAGCATAATGAAGCTGCTTTGGAACATTTGCCATAAGAAAGACTCTTTGTGGGTCAAGTGGATTCATGTTTACTACTTCAAAAATTCTGACATTAATCTTGTGCAGGAGAAGCAAGGAATGTCTTGGATTATGAAAGCTATTCTCAGGCAACGGGACATCATGCATAGCTGGCCTTGCTGGAAGTCCATGACCATGAAATTCTCTATCAGTAAAATTTATGGTTACATGAAACAAGATGATCCTGAAGTGGGTTGGCAGCACCTGTTCTACAATACAATTGCGAGGCCTAGGGCGATGTTTATTTTTTGGATGGCCTGCCATAGCAGGCTGGCAACAAAAGATCGGTTAAGGAAATATGGGTTCATTTCTGATGATGGGTGTGGGTTCTGTAATCAGGTGGAGACAATGGAACACCTGTTTTTTGAATGTCCTCCCTTCAAGAGTTGCTGGCAGGAAATCTTAGGGTGGCTTGGAATACCCCACAATCCGAGTGGATGGCAAGAGGAGTTTAGATGGATCACTAAGGCTGGTAAAGGCAAAGGTTGGAGGGTTTGTCTTATCCGTAGTGCTGCAGCGGAAACGGTTTACGAAATATGGAAGAATAGAAATAAGAAAATATTTGGTGATAGTGTGAATAACAGAAAGATTAAAGACTTAGTAATTTCCACCCTTGCAAATAGAGGTTGGGTTCATACTAGAATTAGATAGAACATAGTTAATCTCCTTATAGGTTAGTTTAGTCTTTTGGGCTTTTGGTTGGTTGGGTGTGCCTTGGGCCACCATGTAGATTTTTTCTTCCTTTGGTTTAATAAAGTTATCTTTATTTCCAAAGAATAAAAAATAATAATAATAATAGTAATAATAATAATAATAATAATAATAATAATAATAATATACAAAATTAATAAATAATATTTTATGTAATCAACTAGCCATAATAATAATTAATTTTTTTCCATATGAGTTTTTTTCATTGTCTATTAATCACTATTTCATTAACTCATTTCATTAGATATTATATTAGTAGTTAATTTTACTATGTCTCTATAAATTCATGCGAACCATTCAAAATTTTAAATTATGATAACTTCTATAAATTTTAAATTATTATTTTAAAATTTAGTGTTGATTTAATTATCCATATTTAATAGACGTGGGCTATATATTTTTATCAACTAACCCACTTAGAAAACTATCTAATGCTCCGTGATTTAATGTGATTTGGAACGTGTGGGATGAAGTTTTTTCTTTATAAATGATGAACATCCTCTAATTGTCATTTAACCTCATTCTGATTCATTATCTTAAATTATTTGCACTATCACTATTTGCACCTTATTGACTTATACAAAGAACAAAAAGCATCTGATTTACTCAAAATAAGAGTATCAACAAGACACTGCTCATCATGAACGTTTACTCAAACTTGGAGTATCAACAGCACAATTCATCATAAACCTGATACACCAAGGAGGTGCAAACTCTTTACCACAACGCACCCAGCAGAAAGTTCAGATAGATTGCACTCCAATAAGCTGAGCCACCACTCAGCCGCTACATACAAAACACTAACAAACTCTAGTAAGTTGTATCAACCATTTTTTTCTTTTTCCTATTTTCTAATTTATTGTTAATTACTTATTAATGGAGATAACTTTTTTATTCTCTATTTCTAATATTAAATATTTTTTTAATAATGAAATTTCATATATAGTCTTTTTCTCACTATCTCTATTAACCATTATTCCACTAACACATTTCATTAGACATTATATAAATTTTTTTATTTAATAAATTAAAAAAATATAGAATGTGGGACTATTTGTAGAATGTCTAACTGATCGTACTTTATCAGAATTGGATCGGTGGCCAACTGCACGTCGTGAGCTCCGTTACTCCGGTGGTGGTGAGAATGTGGGGGTGTACCTGCAAGGTACTCTGATGCTAAAGTCAGAGACGGAGCAAGCAAGTACAGATAGGTAGTGAGAGTGAAAATTAGAATACCTGACTCTCTAGTGAATTGTGTACTTATATTGTGCCCCCATCGCTGGGCCAACGGTCGTATGCACTGGGTTGGGTCACTAGGCCCAATGCAGATAACTGTCAGGGCTTACGTGGCGTAGGGAAGACCAGCATGTGGTCTTCGACCTGGAGTAACTGCCCCGAGATCTCCGAAAAGTGGGTTGACCAACTCTTTCGGAGGTGGGTAGTTATCTGGTGGCGTGCCCCCGCGGTGCGGGGGGGACGTGGAGTCTGTAGCGGCAGACGCGAGCTCTCACCCCGAGCCATGTAGTGGCTGCTCGACGATGATGGGATCTGGATGTGCCCGACGAGGGAGAGGATTTGGCCTTAATGGGCTGCTTAGCATAACATTGGGTTGGGCCTGAATAATAATAATAATAATAATAATAATAATAATAATAATAATAATAATAATAATAAATAATAAATAATAATAATAATAATAATAATAATAATAACAACAATAATAATAATAAGAATAATAATAATAATAATAATATACAAAATTAATAAATAATATTTTATGTAATCAACTAGCCATAATAATTAATTTTTTTCCATATATGTGTTTTTTTCATTGTCTATTAATCACTATTTCATTAACTCATTTCATTAGATATTATATTAGTAGTTAATTTTACTATGTCTCTATAAATTCATGCGAACCATTCAAAATTTTAAATTATGATAACTTCTATAAATTTTAAATTATTATTTTAAAATTTAGTGTTGATTTAATTATCCATATTTAATAGACGTGGGCTATATATTTTTATCAGCTAACCCACTTAGAAAACTATCTAATGCTCCATGATTTAATGTGATTTGGAACGTGTGGGATGAATTTTTTCTTTATAAATGATGAATATCCTCTAATTGTCATTTAACCTCATTTTGATTCATTATCTTAAATTATTTGCACTAACATTATTTGTATCTTATTGACTTATACAAAGAACAAAGAGCATCTGATTTATTCAAAATTAGAGCATCAATAAGACACTGCTCATCATGAACGTTTACTCAAACTTGGAGTATCAATAACACAATTCATCATAAACCTGATACACCAAGGAGGTGCAAACTCTTTACCACAACGCACCCAGCAGAAAGTTCATATAGATTGTACTCCAATAAGTTGAGCCACCAGTCAGCCGCTGCATACAAAACACCAACAAACTCTAGTAAGTTGTTTCAACCATTTTTTTCTTTTTCCTATTTTCTAATTTATTGTTAATTACTTATTAATGGAAGTAACTTTTTTATTCTCTATTTCTAATATTAAATATTTTTTTAATAATGAAATTTCATATATTGTCTTTTTCTCACTATCTCTATTAACCATTATCCCACTAACACATTTCATTAGACATTATATAAATTGTTTAATTAATAAATTAAAAAAAATTATAGAATGTGGGACTATTTGTGTAACACCCCAATTCCCATCGCGAATAAATAATATATAAATAAATCAGAGTGAATAAAAATTTATTATTCTTAGACAGAAACAAGGATGCCACATTTGAAGAAAGAAAACACAATCCCTGCTCATAAATTTGATACATAACACAAAATGAAATAAACCTAAAAGGGAAACTTTTTCCAACAAAAGGAAAGTTCAATTATGGAATAAAGCGGAAAGATCCATAACTGACTCGTTTTACAAAATAAATTATTTTATAACATCAAAATATTCATACAAAGGTAATACAAAATAGATCCAACAAATGTATACATATATAACAAAAGCGTTCCCCGACTCCCGTGTTACGTATCAGAGCAGACATACCGACAAAAGGAT
The DNA here is from genome assembly GCA_022829125.1 of Lathyrus tuberosus. Classification (NCBI taxonomy): domain Eukaryota; kingdom Viridiplantae; phylum Streptophyta; class Magnoliopsida; order Fabales; family Fabaceae; genus Lathyrus; species Lathyrus tuberosus. Next base: position 32,171,927 of record JALAZF010000006.1, on the reverse strand, counting down.
GGAGAACTAATCTTCACAAAAGCCTCCAAGACTCTAATCTGCAATTGCCTCATAGAGCAACAAACCACAGCAGAAGGGTGAGAAATAACAACTAGATCAAGATTGCATAATAATATGCAACACATATAAATTCACATGCATAATTATTCTCACCACAAGCATCACATACTAATACATATAGCATGCCACAAATACATAACATATTCATAATAATCCAACCCCATAGCATATATCAATTATACCAACATAATCACATATTCACACATAAGGCATACCAAAGTTATGACATATGGAAACACACCACCACATCACATAGCATATGTCTATACATAAAACATTTCATCCATAACCAATGCGTTTATTACAAATGCATATCAAATCACCAATGTTATCACAAGCTCAACACATAATCAATCAATTTACAATCTCCCACACATAATCAATCCATTCATGATTTTTCACACATAATCAATACATTCATGATTTTTCACTCATAATCAATTCATTCATGATTTTTCATACATAATCAATCCATTCATGATTTTTCATACATAATCAATCCATTCATGGTTTATGCAAATGCACAGAGACCGACACAACGACTCTATGCAATGCAATGCGGTACCATCCATCCATCATTCTCAACATTAATTCACTCAGGAATTATTGGAATCATCGCTTGTTACTTAGTGTAACTCCCCGTCGGGCAAACGATGTTCCCCGTCGCTTTAGATCCTCTTTGTATAAGGCACACGACGTTTATGGATAGCTTTAGGTCCTCTTTGTATAAGGCACATGATCTGATCGCTTTAGGTCCTCTTTGTATAAGGCACATGATCGTCTATAATGTCGCTTTAGGTCCTCTTTGTATAAGGCACACGACCGTTACAGCAGATTCCCTCTGGAATCGTTTCGTCGCTCACACCCCACAAGGGCACACGACATCACAAGATGCATATCATGATGCTTGGCATACAAAGACTCGTGACAATCAAATGCATCTTCACAAATCAACAATATGAATTATCTCATCATCATTATTCATGCATTGGAAATCAATTCAAACAATGCATTTACTTGCCATAAGGCCACCAAATAACACACATTGAATTTCACATAAACAATGCATTTCATCATAATCCACAAACCACAACAATTAGCATTTTAGCATATACATTCATATCAATTCACATCGAGAATTACTCACCATCAACCACAACAATCCTACAATCATACAATGATACTCACAACACTAGGATTCACGCCACGAAGGCTACCCACAACAACATTCATAATAACATACACTTGTAATTCAATTCAACAAAGTATTTTGCCATTATGCCACAAGCAACCACGACAAATTATAACATGCTTCAACATCATATAAACCACATAAAAGATCCATGTTATAGAACAATAGCACAACACACGGTAAAACACCGACCGCACGCATTTAGCGCGATAAAAACCCGACAACCCAACACTTTTACAAAACTAAGACTTAAATAAATCATCTACTGCCCTCTATACCATTTTTAATAGAAAGAATATTTTATTAGCTTTCCAACGCTTCGAACGGCGACCAAAACGGACTTACGGTTCAAAAGTTATGAAGAAAACAAAATAGAAAAATGTCACATTCGCTCCAGTATTCGCTAGGCGAACCCTAGCGAACCGTGGCAGAAAAAACCAACATAAAGTTCGCTAGGCGAACCTTCGCCCGGTTCTTCGCTGTGGTTCGCTAGGCGAACCCGCGAAACCCAGAATTCGCAGTAGCGTCAATATAGGTCATTTGGGGCCAAAATCCATCATTTATTCCACCCAAACCCTTCCAATTCATACCAGAACAACCAAAACATGTTCCAACATAATCAACAAGTATTCTACGCAGTTTATATCGAGTTTCACCCGTGAAAACATCGATTCCAATCAATTGTTCACAAATTCAACCAAATGGAAAACATATATTTTTCAACTAAACATTCAAACAAATACATACATATACATATACAAGCAAGATATAATCGAAACTTCTCACCCTTACCCGATTAATCGTGCTTGAAACGGAGCTATGTCGATTTCCACCTCTTTTCCTCTTCTCCATTTCTTTCCTCTCCTTTTCCTTCTTTCTCTCTTTCTTTCCTTTCCCTTTCTTTTCTCTCTTTTTCTTTCTTATAATAACAAATATCTAAACCCCTAAAAAGACTATTTTACCCCTCAGCTCAAATATCTCGCAAACGCTCTCAAAACGCGATAAAACATAATAATGATGAAAAATAATATATTGTCAAATAAAAGTAAAAAATAAAATAATATAAAAACGAAAATAATTAAATCGACTCGATTAAATAAATCTAACAAAAACTGGGGCGTTACAATTTGTAGAATGTCTAACTGATCGTACCTGATCAGAATTGGATCGGTGGCCAACTGCACGTCGTGAGCTCTGTTACTTAGTTGGTGGTGAGAAGGTGGGGGTGTACCTGCAAGGTACTCCGATGCTAAAGTCAAAGACGGAGCAAGCAAGTACAAAAAGGTAGTGAGAGTGAGAATTATAATACCTGACTCTCTAGTGAAATAGTGTACTTATATTGTTCCCCCATCGCTGGCCAACGGTCGTATGCACTGGGTTAGGTCACTAGGCCCAATGCAGATAACTGCCAGGGCTTACGTGGCGTAGGGAAGACCAGCACGTGGTATTCGCCCTGGAGTAACTGCCCTGATGTAATGCCCTGTATAATATATATCTAGAATAATACAATACAAGCATTTTATTTGGTACTTACACCATCATAAGTGCTTAATGGCATAATTCACATATTTGACCATTTCTAATACATTAAACAAACTATGGTACAAGACATGGAAATTGGCCAAAACAATAAAACTAAGATCACTATACAATGTTCCTCAATTGTATACTACAAATATACAGCGGAATAAGCTCGACTAAGCTTCTCTGGAAACATCCAAGCATAGCTCCACTTGTAAATCAACCCTGCACCTGAAATATAGCAACTATAGTGGGGTGAGATACATCAAATCTCAGTGAGTTCCCTATCTTATAGGTTCTCTCGGCTTTACAAGGGTCTAGCCAAATCCTAACTCAAGTCAAGGGGAAGGGAAACAATTGACCTTGAGTTCATAATCTCACACTATATGGAAACATGTCATGAGTTTATCAACTCTCAAATATCATTAATCGATAACCATACCAAGGTATCCCTCTTGCTCGTCCGCTTCTACGTCTAGAAGACGACCCGAGTCCTAGATCCTTGTAGTTACTTGGCATACGAAATGGATTCGGAAATAAGGGACATATTATCACCTTAAATCGTCACTTCACAGGGCCTCTCATGCCATCACAAGTCTCTACCCGTAGGTTCCATTCGTACTATAACATTGGGAATCAAACCTGCCAAGTAATTCTGCCTGCACTTCAGAGGAGCTCGAGACTCATGAAGGCCTCTCAAGGGCAACTCAAAAGAAATGGTTACAATTACGTGATCTTATACATAAATGTGATTGTGTTCGACAATCACCAGGCCACATTAGCCTTTAGGCCTCTCATGCCTTCAGGCCTCTTTTGCCTTTAACAATAAAACATAACAATTACACATGTTCCATACTAGTGTTTCACTCATTCTATACCATTCAGTAATGGACACACGCCTCGACCTCTCATGCACGAGCGTTGTCATTAAGTTATCTACTCTAGGCTAGAACTCATCAATGAATGCACGAGCGTCGCCATTCAGAGTTTTTATCACAATTCTATTCACAACCTAGAATTATACCATTTTGTTTTGGGGTAAAGTTTCCTCACTCTTCCTAATTCATATTTTAAACATGCATATTTATTTCATTCACAATTTACTGTTAGATAGACATGGTATAATCACAAATATTACAACTAAACACATATAATAGCATAATATGTCAAACATAACCACATAGTAGTTTGCACACATTTTTAAGGCATGTAAGCCACTACTATCCTCTACCAAGCATCCTTGGTTAAATCATGGTCTCTCAATACCATTCTCTACCTTATTGGATTATCTTTCCAAAGGCTTTGGACTCGTATCAATCGAATTCCCCGATTCTTGAGTTTTGGTGGAAACGGGGACTACAATATTCACACATACATTACTCTTCCAGATTTTTATTATTAATCCATAGCATATAACTATGTTTCTACCTCACCATCACAAAGAGCATAAAATTAGCTTTCCAACGCAACGGGGACCAAAACGGACTTACGGTTCAAAAGTTATGAAGAAAACAAAATCTGACATTTTGGAAAAAAACTGTGACCATGCGCCGACGTATAAACCTGGAAATTTCGCCAGGGTCAGCGCACGAGATCATGCGTCGACACATAATTCTGGGGGTTAGCGCATAAATGCACAGATTATGCTAAAAACTCAATTTTCGACCGTTAAATGCCTTCCGGGCCTCCGATTTCGATTCCGTAAAAAACCCCGGTCTCAGAATTCAACACACTACAATATTTTCACAATAAAAAGGCCATCCACCATGATTTCAAAATTTATACCAATTTACCAAAATAGGAAAAGTTTAAGTTTCCTAACCAAACCCATTCACTTCAAACTCAATCCAATATAATCAAACACACAAACAAGTATCAACAGATGATTATACCTATATATCAATCATACTACTCAGTTTATAACACATTTCAACCGTTAGATTCTTTGATTTAGCAAAATTACTCATTTTCTCAAAAATCCAACCTAACTCTAGAAACTCTAGAAGCTCTACAACTAAAGTATCTAGCTAGAATCCACCTGATAATCGAAGAGGAGGTTGAAGGAGATGATGATGATCCATGGCTTCTTCTTCTTCCTTGAGCTTTTCCTCTCTTTCCCTCTTCTCTTCTCTTCCTTTCCACGTTTCTTCTTTTCTTCTTCTCACCCACTTTCTCTTTCTCTTTCCAACAAATATATATATATATATATATATATATATATATATATATATATATATATATATATATATATAAACCAATATTATATAATATAAATCCAATAGGGTAAAATGTCTTCAATTGATATTTTATCGTCTCACACCAAATGATCAATTATTAGAGTTACCATAAAATCCTCTCTTGGACTAATAAATAATTGGTCTCTTCAGAGTTCATTAGTTGCTCTATTGATCCCAATTGGTAATAATTAAAGTGCTTAGATGATTCCATTAATCCAATAATCCAAAGATAGAGTACACAGAAGCTTATCTGATCTCATCTGATATCCAATTGAGCATTTAGATAATATGGGGTATTACACTCTCCCCCCCTTAAATTGAAATTCACCCCTGAATTTCTTCTATTCAACAAAATCATAACTTGTATCACTGTCTTAGTTCCACCCTTAACTTCACTTCTGTTAAAATTTCTGACATAATCTGATTCCAACTTGATTTCACAAATCTAAAATCCTTGTTTTCACAAATTTACAACTTCACGTCCTTAGTCATACTTTTGGTTCAATATCGATTTAACTTTCAACTTGTTTTTCCTCAATTCCTCTGTTGTCCCATACAAAACACTTGGTCACAACTTACTTCGGAAAGAATGTAGCATTCTACATTCCTCTACCGAGTCACAACAAGACCGTACCATCTTATCTCGAATTGGGACAAAAAACACTCAACACATCTTCACGATGTAATTCAGTGGTTCTTTACCTTTAATACAATTACCGACGACTATCCTTTCATAAATCCTTTAACTTTCAAAACCACTTCCTAAATTAGTCAAACTACTCTTTACCAGTTCCATCTGGTCTGATGTTGTACACGGTACTCATTAAATCTGATATTTCATCTCTTTCGTATCACACCAAAAGTAACACGCTTAAGACAAGTTCTTCTTGTTTCCACACTTATAAGTAACAATTATTCTAATCCTTATTAGTCTGACTGAACTCTTTCATCTGTCACCTTCCACTGTGCAACTCAACTTCTAATAGTAGAACACTACAAATTCTTGAGCACTACCAATTATCTAACCGTCCACGGAGAAACACACTTATCCACTTGGATCCTTACTAACCAATGGTACAAGAAACTTATTGAGGCTTATGGTAGAATAATTTCCTCGCCAACATACAATATCTTAACATCGGTCCAATACTCTCCAGACGGCATAGGTACATGAGTTACACTGCTACCACCATAACATGTACAACTCCGAAATTCACTCTGACTTGAAATAATACATCCAAAATAGCTTAACAACTTTCGTTTCTAGTTACCACATTCCATATCAATTCTTCTTACGATTTCCGACTTACTCAAGGTTCCTTGTTGATACGAGATCTCAACCAAATAACAACGTAACACCAACATAGAACTACAATCTCATACGAGTCACCACTTATCAAAACTTAAACCATCCAAGGCAAAATTGTGAGTTTCCACACTACTCACCAATTCACATACAACACTCTACACGTACACACACCCTCAAAGGACATGCCACGCTTCTCAATCGAATCTATTTCTCTTAATCGTTATGTTCCACATACGGTCCAAGTTATATGCTTAACTTCGGAACATTCAATTCTTACTCGTACTTGAAAGATAACTTTTAAATTTCACCCTCGTGGTAAAAACACAACTGCACACAACTGGTACCACTCTTACGGAGTCTAAATCCAAAACCATGAACCCACGAAAGATAACAATTGCAACTATAACCAACCGTTCATTCCTTACTAATACCGTTAATACACACCGAAATATTCCTTACAAGAACAATACTTCGTGAGTATTCTCCAACTTTTCCCTCAAGGCTTTCAACAGTAATAATAACAATGCACCTAAGACTTTCTCATACTCAACCCAGTTCATAAGATTACGTCCTCGAAGTCAAACTCCTTTGTCATCTAAACAGATGATCGACTAAGTAACACCCTTCCACAAGTTCCAATTTTTTCAAAACACAATTCCGTTTTCCATTCACACAATACTCCCCACTCGGAGCAATAAAAGGTAACAAGACACAGATGACGATTCCTAAGGGATTTCACAATTTACACACATGTTAATCGATTACCCATCTGAGCTAATCGGTTAACTCCTTAAAATTCTGTGCAAAACACCATCCTTGCACGTGTTAATCGGTTAACACTGCTACATAACTGAAAACCAGCTCCTTATAATTCAAAAGTCATCACAACTCAAAACCATGAATTCGGCTTGTTCTAACCTAAAATATCGTTTTCAACTTGGGGCTCCTTAACTTATATAACATTCACTAATCATGATCCACTCAGGTAAAACCAACAAGGTCAAAACATGCAGACCGCACACTCCAACCAAGTGACAGAAAAATTCCAAATTCTGGCGCGGTCACACTACAAAACTTCAACGGGATAGTTCATTTTTCTGCTCAAACAATTGCACCAGCGAGAAGTCAACAATGACGACATCTAAGGTTCTTTCCACACTCATACTTGATTCGCCCATAAGCAAAACTCAACACACAACCATTATACGATACCACAAAAGCGATGGACATCTCATATCAAGCATACCACCTTATTCCCTCACTATCCATTACACATTCCACTTACCAAATCACTTAATGGAAGATTCGCATCAACTATTTACAAAACCTTTCTGGTATAAATCGTTCCATGATTTACACTTAGTCCGTAATAAGTCCTGAATTGCTTTTCGTTGTTTTACCACAATCTTACTTCTTAAAATACAATACTTACTGTTCCACAAAGTACGTCCCTTCGCACTTGTCTCAAGAATAATAATCCATCGCGTACACTTGTGACTACGGTGCTACCACTACGCTTGTTCTAAGTACCAAGGTGTAACTTTTCTCATTCCACATTATATTATTAGAGTTCCTCTCAGGTGAACCACCCGTAATTACACTTCCTTAACTATAGGTTCATCAATGCCTTAGAATTCCATTGCACACTCGTCCAAATTACATTACGTTATCACTTTCCTCATAACATACCGTTAATACCGTTTCCACATCGCCTTTACCTTGCTCACCATTGTAGTCCTCTTAGGTCCAATCATAAAACCATCTTACTAACATTCCCTTGAATCCAAGGCACTTACTCTATTCCTTAACACACACTTCTTCCGTTACTAAATAAAGTTCAATCTTTCTCCAACATAATACCTTATATTGTTCCTTGGGTAATTTAACAATTCCAAATTGGTATCTTATTGAAAACAGAAATCCTGATGTATCATCTCGGACTTAATCTCTCTTCATAACTGAAGATACATAATTCATCTCCTACTCTTTGTTCGGCGCATCCTTGTTGCACTTGAAGCAAGTAAACACATCCTTGTGTTTCTTTTCACACTTCTCCACTACTACTTTAGGTTCCCATGAAAGCCGAACGTCCTTAACTTCCAACTTTTAACCAGTCGGAAGATATTGTTCCGAACGCATTCCTTACGGTACTCTCGTCCCTTCAAGATACCATAACGACCTTAGAAATTGAAGCACCAACACTTATCTCACTTCTGGACCTCACGCCACACATTCCACGGAATGAGATTACTTGAAATTCTTATTCACATTAGTGGTCAATCCAGCTCCACTAGCGATTTTACACATTCCTCAATACCTTAACCAATCATCCGATAAGGATCCTTAATTCTCAAACTCCATCCATTCCAAAGGATTACTTGAACAACACATCGCTCTTTAATTCCATGCAACCCAAAGCACAACTTCTACAAAGATCTCAACTGAGCTAACCAAAACTCATCACTACTAACTCTTGGCTTGAGCCTACCCTTACAACACAGGTTCCGACAACACTTTGGAGTCCTCGTGGTCGCTCAACCATGATTCTACCTATCACATACATAGTATTAGGTTGATCAGGCCCAACACTACATAGTATGATATTAAGTTTCATGATGGCAAGACACACTTAAGAGGCAGGAATAGATTTACTTATGATGTTTCAAGGCTAGGTCGAGGACACGACCTGCTCTGATACCAACTGTAATGCCCTGTATAAAATATATCTAGAATAATACAATACAAGCATTTTATTTGGTACTGACACCATCATAAGTGCCTAATGGCATAATTCACATACTTGACCATTTCTAATACATAAAACAAACTATGGTACAAGACATGGAAATTAGCCAAAACAATAAAACTAAGATCACTATACAATGTTCCTCAATTGTATACTACAAATATACAGCGGAATAAGCTCTACTAAGCTTCTCTTGAAACATCCAAGCATAGCTCCACTTGTAAATCAAACCTGCACCTGAAATATAACAACTATAGTGGGGTGAGATACATCAAATCTCAGTGAGTTCCCTATCTTATAGATTCTCTCGGCTTTACAAGGTTCTAGCCAAATCCTAACTCAAGTCAAGGGGAAGGGAAAAAATTGACCTTGAGTTCACAATCTCACACTATATGGAAACATGTCATGAGTTTATCAACTCACAAATATCACTAATCGATAACCGTACCAAGTTATCCCTCTTGCTCGTCTGGTTCTACGTCTAGAAGTCGACCCGAGTCCTGGATCCTTGTAGTTACTTGGCATACGAAATGGATTCGGAAATAAGGGACATATTATCACCTTAAATCGTCACTTCACATGGCCTCTCATGCCATCACAAGTCTCTACCCGTAGGTTCCATTCGTACTATAACATTGGGAATCAAACCTGCCAAGTAATTCTGCCTGCACTTCAGAGGAGCTCGAGACTCATGAAGGCCTCTCAAGGGCAACTCAAAAGAAATGGTTACGATTACGTGATCTTATACATAAACGTGATTGTGTTCGACAATCACCAGGCCACATTAGCCTTTAGGCCTCTCATGCCTTCAGGCCTCTTTTGCCTTTAACAATAAATCATAACAATTACACATGTTCCATACTAGTGTTTCACTCATTCTATACCATTCGGTAATGGACACACGCCTCGGCCTCTCATGCACGAGCGTTGTCATTAAGTTATCTACTCTAGGCCAGAACTCGTCAATGAATGCACGAGCGTTGCCATTCAGAGTTTTTATCACAATTCTATTCACAACCTAGAATTATATCATTTTGTTTTGGGGAAAAGTTTCCCCACTCTTCCTAATTCATATTTTAAACATGCATATTTATTTCATTCACAATTTACTGTTAAATAGACATGGTATAATCATAAATATTACAAGTAAACACATATAATAGCATAATATGTCAAACATAACCACATTGTAGTTCGCACACATTTTTAAGGCATGTAAGCCACTACTATCCTCTACCAAACATCCTTGGTTAAATCATGGTCTCTCAATACCATTCTCTACTTTATTGGATTATCTTTCCAAAGGCTTTGGACTCGTATCAATCGGATTCCCGATTCTTGAGTTTTGGTGGAAACGGGGACTACAATATTCACACATACATTACTCTTCCAGATTTTTCTTATTAATCCATAGAATATAACTATGTTTCTACCTCACCATCACAAAGAGCATAAAATTAGCTTTCCAACTCTTCGAACGGGGACCAAAACGGACTTACGGTTCAAAAGTTATGAAGAAAACAAAATCTGACATTTTGGAAAAAAAACGGTGACCATGCGCTGACGCATAAACCTGGAAATTTTGCCTGGGTCAGTGCACGAGATCATGCGTCGACGCATAATTCTGGGGGTTAGCGCATAAATGCGCAGATTCTGCTAAAAACTCAATTTTCGACCGTTAAATGCCTTCCGGACCTCCGATTTCGATTCCGTAAAAAGCCACGGTCTCAGAATTCAACACACTACAATATTTTCACAATAAAAAGGCCATCCACCATGAATTCAAAATTTATACCAATTTACCAAAATAGGAAAAGTTTAGGTTTCCTAACCAAACCCATTCACTTCAAACTCAGTCCAACATAATCAAACACATAAACAAGTATCAACAGATGATTATACCTATATATCAATCATACTACTCAGTTTATAACGCATTTCAACCGTTAGATTCTTTGATTTAGCAAAATTACTCATTTTCTCAAAAATCCAACCTAACTCTAGAAACTCTAGAAGCTCTACAACTAAAGTATCTAGCTAGAACCCACCTGATAATCGAAGAGGAGGTTGAAGGAGATGATGATGATCCATGGCTTCTTCTTCTTCCTTGAGATTTTCCTCTCTTTCCCTCTTCTCTTCTCTTCCTTTCCACGTTTCTTCTTTTCTTCTTCTCACCCACTTTCTCTTTCTCTTTCCAACAAATATATATATATATATATATAAACCAATATTATATAATATAAATCCAATAGGGTAAAATATCTTCAATTGATATTCTATCGTCTCACACCAAATGATCAATTATTAGAGTTACCATAAAATCCTCTCTTGGACTAATAAATAATTGGTCTCTTCAGAGTTCATTAGTTGCTCTATTGATCACAATTGGTAATAATTAAAGTGCTTAGAGGATTTCATTAATCCAATAATCCAAAGATAGAGTACACAGAAGCTCATCTGATCTCATCTGATATCCAATTGAGCATTTAGATAATATGGGGTATTACACCCGAGATCTCTGGAAAGTGGGTTGACCAGCTCTTTTGGAGGTGGGTAGTTATCTGATGACGTGTCCCCGCAAGGGGGGGCACGTGGAGTCTGTACCGGCAGACGCAAGCTCTCACCCCGAGCCATGTAATGGTTGCTCGACGATGATGGGATATGGATGTGCCCGACGAGGGAGAGGATTTGGCCTTAATGGGCTGCTTAGCATAACATTGGGTTGGGCCTGAATAATAATAATAATAATAATAATAATAATAATAATAATTATTATTATTATTATTATTATTATTATTATTATTATTATTATTATTATATACAAAATTAATAAATAATATTTTATGTAATCAACTAGCCATAATAATAATTAATTTGTTTTCCGTATATGAGTTTTTTTCATTGTCTATTAATCACTATTTCATTAACTAATTTCATTAGATATTATATTAGTAGTTAATTTTACTATGTCTCTGTAAATTCATGCGAACCATTCAAAATTTTAAATTATGATAACTTCTACAAATTTTAAATTATTATTTTAAAATTTAGTGTTGATTTAATTATCCATATTTAATAGACGTGGGCTATATATTTTTATCAACTAACCCACTTAGAAAACTATCTAACTCAGTGATTTAATGTGATTTGGAACGTGTGGGATGAATTTTTTTCTTTATAAATGATGAACATCCTCTAATTGTCATTTAACCTCATTCTGATTCATTATCTTAAATTATTTGCACTATCACTATTTGCACCTTATTGACTTATACAAAGAACAAAAAGCATGTGATTTACTCAAAATAAGAGTATCAACAAGACACTGCTCATCATGAACGTTTACTCAAACTTGGAGTATCAACAGCACAATCATCATAAACCTGATACACCAAGGAGGTGCAAACCCTTTACCACAACGCACCAAGCATAAAGTTCAGATAGATTGCACTCCAATAAGCTGAGCCACCACTCAGCCGCTACATACAAAACACTAACAAACTCTAGTAAGTTGTTTCAACCATTTTTTTCTTTTTCCTATTTTCTAATTTATTGTTAATTACTTATTAATGGAGATAACTTTTTTATTTCTATTTCTAATATTAAATATTTTTTTAATAATGAAATTTCATATATAGTCTTTTTCTCACTATCTCTATTAACCATTATTCCACTAACACATTTCATTAGACATTATATAAATTTTTTTATTTAATAAATTAAAAAAATTATAGAATGTGGGACTATTTGTAGAATGTCTAACTTATCGTACCTGATCAGAATTGGATCGGTGGCCAACTGCACGTCGTGAGCTCCGTTACTCCGGTGTGGTGAGAAGGTGGGGGTGTACCTGCAAGGTACTCTGATGCTAAAGTCAGAGACGGAGCAAGTTAGTACAGAAAGGTAGTGAGAGTGAAAATAAGAATACCTGACTCTCTAGTGAAATAGTGTACTTATATTATGCCCTCATCGCTGGGCCAACGGTCGTATGTACTGGGTTGGGTCACTAGGCCCAATGCAGATAACTTCCAGGGCTTACGTGGCGTAGGGAAGACCAACACGTGGTCTTCGCCCTGGAGTAACTACCCCGAGATCTCCGGAAAGTGGGTTGACCAGCTCTTTCGGAGGTGGGTAGTTATCTGATGACGCGTCCCCGCGGGGCGGGGGGGACGTGGAGTCTGTAGTGGCAGACGCGAGCTCTCACCCCGAGCTATGTAGTGGCTGCTCGACGATGATGGGATCTGAATGTGCCCGACGAGGGAGAAGATTTGGCCTTAAATGGGTTCTTAGCATAACATTGGGTTGGGCATGAATAATAATAATAATAATAATAATAATAATAATAATAATAATAATAATAATAATAATAATAATAATAACAATAATAATAATAATAATAATAATAATAATAATAATATACAAAATTAACAAATAATATTTTATGTAATCAACTAGCCATAATAATAATTAATTTTTTTCCATATATGTGTTTTTTTCATTGTCTATTAATCACTATTTCATTAACTCATTTCATTAGATATTATATTAGTAGTTAATTTTACTATGTCTCTATAAATTCATGCGAACCATTCAAAATTTTAAATTATGATAACTTCTATAAATTTTAAATTATTATTTTAAAAGTTAGTATTGATTTAATTATTCATATTTAATAGACGTGGGCTATATATTTTTACCAACTAACCCACTTAGAAAACTATCTAACTCAGTGATTTAATGTGATTTGGAACGTGTGGGATGCATTTTTTCTTTATAAATGATGAACATCCTCTAATTGTCATTTAACCTCATTTTGACTCATTATCTTAAATTATTTGCACTATCACTATTTGCATCTTATTGACTTATACAAAGAACAAAGAGCATCTGATTTATTCAAAATTAGAGCATCAATAAGACACTGCTCATCATGAACGTTTACTCAAACTTGGAGTATCAACAACACAATTCATCATAAACCTGATACACCAAGGAGGTGCAAACTCTTTACCACAATGCACCCAGTAGAAAGTTCAGATAGATTGCACTCCAATAAGCTGAGCCACCAGTCAGTCGCTGCATACAAAACGCCAACAAACTCTAGTAAGTTGTTTCAACCATTTTTTTCTTTTTCCTATTTTCTAATTTATTGTTAATTACTTATTAATGGAAGTAACTTTTTTATTCTCTATTTCTATGTTAAATATTTTTTTAATAATGAAATTTCATATATAGTCTTTTTCTCACTATCTCTATTAACCATTATCCCACTAACACATTTCAATAGACATTATATAAATTGTTTAATTAATAAATTAAAAAAAAATTATAGAATGTGGGATAATTTGTAGAATGTCTAATTGATCGTACCTGATCAGAATTGGATCGGTGGCCAACTGCACGTCGTGAGCTCCGTTACTTAGTTGGTGGTGAGAAGGTGGGGGTGTACCTGCAAAGTACTCTGATGCTAAAGTCAAAGACGGAGCAAGCAAGTACAGAAAGGTAGTGAGAGTGAGAATTATAATACCTGACTCTCTAGTGAAATAGTGTACTTATATTGTTCCCCCATCGCTGGCCAACGGTCGTATGCACTGGGTTGGGTCACTAGGCCCAATGCAGATAACTGCCAGGGCTGGCGTGGCGTAGGGAAGACCAGCACGTGGTCTTCGCCCTGGAGTAACTGCCCCGAGATCTCTGGAAAGTGGGTTGACCAGCTCTTTCGGAGGTGGGTAGTTATCTGATGACGTGTCCCCGCAAGGGGGGCACGTGGAGTCTGTATCGGCAGACGCAAGCTCTCACCCCGAGCCATGTAGTGGTTGCTCGACGATGATGGGATATGGATGTGCCCGACGAGGGAGAGGATTTGGCCTTAATGGGCTGCTTAGCATAACATTGGGTTGGGCCTGAATAATAATAATAATAATAATAATAATAATAATTATTATTATTATTATTATTATTATTATTATTATTATTATAATATACAAAATTAATAAATAATATTTTATGTAATCAACTAGCCATAATAATAATTAATTTTTTTCCATATATGAGTTTTTTTGATTGTCTATTAATCACTATTTCATTAACTCATTTCATTAGATATTATATTAGTAGTTAATTTTACTATGTCTCTGTAAATTCATGCGAACCATTTAAAATTTTAAATTATGATAACTTCTATAAATTTTAAATTATTATTTTAAAATTTAGGTTGATTTTATTATCCATAGTTAATAGACGTTGGCTATATATTTTTTTCAACTAACATACTTAGAAAACTATCTAACTCCGTGATTTAATGTGCTTTGGAACATGTGGGATGAATTTTTTTCTTTATAAATGATGAACATCCTCTAATTGTCATTTCACCTTATTCTGATTCATTATCTTAAATTATTTGCACTATCACTATTTGCACCTTATTGACTTATACAAAAACACAAAGAATATCTGATTTACTCAAAATTAGAGCATCAACAAGACACTGCTCATCATGAACGTTTACTCAAACTTGGAGTATCAACATCACAATTTATCATAAACCTGATACTCCAAGGGGGTGCAAACTCTTTACCACAACGCACCTGGCAGAAAGTTCAGATAGATTGCACTCCAATAAGCTGAGCCACTAGTCAGCCGCTGCATACAAAACACCAACAAACTCTAGTAAGTTGTTTCATCCATTTTTTTCTTTTTCCTATTTTCTAATTTATTGTTAATTACTTATTAATGAAAGTAGCTTTTTTATTCTCTATTTCTAATATTAAATATTTTTTTAATAATAAAAATTTCATATATAGTCTTTTTGTCACTATCTCTATTAACCATTATCCCACTAACATATTTCATTAGACATTATATAAATTTTTTTATTTAATAAATTAAAAAATTATAGAATGTGGGACTATTTTTAGAATGTCTAACTGATCGTACCTGATCAGAATTGGATCGGTGGCCAACTGCACGTCGTGAGCTCCTTTACTCCGGTGGTGGTGAGAAGGTGGGGGTGTACTTGCAAGGTACTCCGATGCTAAAGTCAGAGACGGAGCAAGCAAGTATAGAAAGGCAGTGAGAGTGAGAATTAGAATACCTGACTCTCTAGTGAAATAGTGTACTTATATTGTGCCCTCATCGTTGGGCCAACGGTCGTCTGCACTGGGTTAGGTCACTAGGCCCAATGCAGATAACTGTCAGGGCTTACGTGGCATAAGGAAGACCAGCACGTGGTCTTCGCCCTGGAGTAACTACCCCGAGATCTCCAGAAAGTGGGTTGACCAGCTCTTTCGGAGGTGGGTAGTTACCTGATGACGTGTCTCCGCGGAGGGGGGCACGTGGAGTCTGTAGCGGCAGACGCGAGCTCTCACCCCGAGCCATGTAGTGCCTGCTCGACGATGATGAGATCTAGATGTGCCCGACGAGGGAGAGGATTTGGCCTTAATGGAAAGCTCAGTATAACATTGGATTAGGCCTGCCCGCTGGTGGGCAGGCGTCGGCCCAGTCCAGAACAGGAACCCCCCAAGTCATTGCTCCGAAGAGTCGGAGTAATAACTTAAGGGTCAGCCTATTCGCCGGGGACCCGTTCGGTGAGGGCAGCGTGCTCAAAATGCCGAGTTGTTGGAAGATGCAGGCATTTTGTAGCAGGGGATGCTCGACGGGCAAGAGTCTCGGGGACTGACGCCCGTCCGGCGTCCCAGAGGCCATTTCTGGTCGACGATATAGGGAGATGAAAAGAGACGGACGCGTTCATGACGTGGGCACAAAGGTAAGTGGGAGGACGCACGAGGGGTTTTGAGCGCCACGTGTCACTCGCCATCAATGCCTAGGGCGGCTAAGAGTAGGGCACTCAAGTGCCTAGGGACGCCTCGAGTCCTGTGACAGTCCTATAAATAGGAGTTGAGTTCGTGCCATTTGCACGTTTTTGCTTTCCTGCTCAGACCGTTTTCTCTCTCTCTCTCTCTTCAATTCCCACTGTCGTCTGTCCATGGCGCGCCACCATACCGTCGATCCATAACCACTGTTCCAAGTAAGTTTTCGGCCCCTTCTCTTTGTTTAATTCATTCTACGGTGGTTCCTCCAGTGAACCGATGAAGTTCCCGAGGAGACCACGGAGTTTCCGGCGAAAACGGCGGGACTCCTTTAGAGTTCTGATGAACGTCCCGGGGAATTGGGATGAATGACCCGAGGACCTGATGAAGGTCCCGAGGACACGCGATGAATCTCCCGAGGTCATAGGGTTAAGAACTCAGGGATCTGATGAAGGTCTCGAGGACGTTAGATGAATGTCCTGAGGACGTGGGAAGAAGGCCTCGAGGACGTCACGTGGAGGTCTCGGGGACCTTAGCCGACAGTCTCGAGGGGGTGGGTGCCCTGCTAGCTAGCTAACGCAGCGACGACCTCGGCCAAGAGGTCTCTCCGTGATTTTGTGGCCGCGAAAATTTTGGCCGGAGGGAGTATATGTTGAGGAGAATTTTTTAATATGCGCGGGTAGTCTTGTCGCGCTTTCTTTGCCTCCTCGCCCTTTCACTTAATTTGCGATGGAAGGGTGGATTTGTTCTGGAATGTCGAATTCAAATTTTTCCTCTGCTTTTCAGGTAAAAAATGGCTGCCAAGAGAATTAAAGGGGTCATTGAGACTAACGACGAGCTCGACTCACCAGCGGCGCAGACCAGCGGTGTTCGGAGACGAACACCCGAGGATTGGGCCAGGGAGGAGCCTCTGGGCATCGCCTCTTTGTTTGCCACAAATGATTTTGACGCCTACGCGGAACTGGCAGGCGTACAGGCCCCTGGAGCACCACCGAATATGCTCGTCATTCAAAGGAACGAGATTCCCTATGTACGAGTTCACCTTCTTAGAAGCTGGCTTGCGTTTGCCCTTTAGTGACTTCCAGCGGGAGGTGTTTTCCTGGTTGCGTTTGGCGCCCTCGCAACTCCATCCAAACGCAATCGCGTTCGTGCGGGCATATGAGCCCGTATGTAAATACCTTGGCATCGGGGGGACGTGGAGTCTGTAGCGGCAGACGCGTGCTCTCACCCCGAGCCATGTAGTGGGTGCTCGACGATGATGGGATCTGGATGTACCCGACGAGGGAGGGGATTTGGCCTTAATGGGCTGCTTAGTATAACATTGGGTTGGGCCTGAATAATAATAATAATAATAATAATAATAATAATAATAATAATAATAACAATAAAAATAATAAGAATTATTATTATTATTATTATTATTATTATTATAATATACAAAATTAATAAATAATATTTTATGTAATCAACTAACCATAATAATAATTAATTTTTTTTCCATATATGAGTTTTTTTCATTCTCTATTAATCACTATTTCATTAACTCATTTCATTAGATATTATATTAGTAGTTAATTTTACTATGTCTCTATAAATTCATGCGAACCATTCAAAATTTTAAATTATGATAACTTCTATAAATTTTAAATTATTATTTTAAAAGTTAATGTTGATTTAATTATCCATATTTAATAGACGTGGGCTATATATTTTTATCAACTAACCCACTTAGAAAACTATCTAATGCTCCATGATTTAATGTGATTTGGAACGTGGGGATGAATTTTTTTCTTTATAAATGATGAACATCCTCTAATTGTCATTTAACCTCATTTTGACTCATTATCTTAAATTATTTGCACTATCACTATTTGCATCTTATTGACTTATACAAAGAACAAAGAGCATCTGATTTATTCAAAATTAGAGCATCAATAAGACACTGCTCATCATGAACGTTTACTCAAACTTGGAGTATCAACATCACAATTCATCATAAACCTGATACACCAAGGAGGTGCAAACTCTTTACCACAACGCACCCAGCAGAAAGTTCAGATAGATTGCACTCCAATAAGCTGAGCCACCAGTCAGCCGCTGCATACAAAACACCAACAAACTCTAGTAAGTTGTTTCAACCATTTTTTTCTTTTTCCTATTTTCTAATTTATTGTTAATTATTTATTAATGGAAGTAACTTTTTTATTCTCTATTTCTAATATTAAATATTTTTTTAATAATGAAATTTTATATATAGTCTTTTTCTCACTATCTCTATTAACCATTATCCCACTAACACATTTCATTCGACATTATATTAATTTTTTATTTAATAAATTTAAAAAAAATTATAGAATGTGGGACTATTTGTAGAATGTCTAACTGATCGTACCTGATCAGAATTGGATTGGTGGCCAACTGCACGTCGTGAGCTTCGTTACTCCGGTGGTGGTGAAAAGGTGGGGGTATACCTGCAAGGTACTCCGATGCTAAAGTCAGAGACAGAGCAAGCAAGTACAGAAAGGTAGTGAGAGTGAGAATTAGAATACCTGACTCTCTAGTGAAATAATGTACTTATATTGTGCCCCAATCGCTGGGCCAACG
Source organism: Lathyrus tuberosus (assembly GCA_022829125.1). NCBI lineage: Eukaryota > Viridiplantae > Streptophyta > Magnoliopsida > Fabales > Fabaceae > Lathyrus > Lathyrus tuberosus. The sequence continues at coordinate 32,152,450 of JALAZF010000006.1, read as the reverse complement.
ATCGTATGCACTGGGTTGGGTCACTAGGCCCAGTGCATATAACTGTCAGGGCTTACATGGCGTAGGGAAGACCAACACGTAGTCTTCGCCCTGGAGTAACTGCCCCGAGATCTCCGAAAAGTGGGTTGACCAGCTCTTTCGGAGGTGGGTAGTTATCTGATGACGTGTCCCTGCGGAGGGGGGGCACGTGGAGTCTGTAGTGGCAGACGCGAGCTCTCACCCCGAGCCATGTAGTGGCTGCTCGATGATGATGAGATCTGGATGTGCCCGACGATTGAGAGGATTTGGCCTTAATGGGCTGCATAACATAATATTGGGTTGGGCCTGCCCGACTGGTGGGCAGGCGTCGGCCCAGTCCAGAACAAGAACCCCCCAAGTCGTTGCTTAGAAGAGTCGGAGTAATGACTTAAGGGTCATCCTATTCGCCGGGGACCCGTTCGGTAAGGGCAGCATGCTCGAAATGCCGAGTTGATGGAAGATGCAGGAGGTTAGTAGCAGGAGGTGCTTTACGGGCAGGAGTCTCGGGGACTGACGCCCGTCCGCGTCCTACAGGCCATTTCTGGTCGAAGATATAGGGAGACGAAAAGAGACGGGCGCGTTCATAACGTGGGCACAAAGGGAAATAAGAGGACGCACGCGGGGTTTTGAGTGCCACGTGTCACTCGCCATCAATTCCTAGGGCGGCAAAGAGTAGGGCACTCAAGTGCCTAGGGACGCCTCGAGTCCCGTGACAGTCCTATAAATAGGAGTTGAGTTCGTGCCATTTGCACGTTTCTGCTTTCCTGCTCAGACCGTTTTCTCTCTCTCTCTTTAACTCCCACTACCGTCTGTCCCTCGCGCGCCACCGTACCGTCAATCTATAACCATTGTTCCAAGTAAGTTTTCGGCCCCTTCTCTTTGTTTAATTCATTCTACGGTGGTTCTCCGGTGAACCGATGAAGTTCCCGGGGAGACCACGGAGTTTTCGGCGAAAATGGCGGGACTCTTTTAGATTTTCGATGAACGTCCCGGGGAGCTGGGATGAATGACCCGAGGACCTGATGAAGGTCCCGAGGACACGCGATGAATCTCCTGAGGTCATAGGGTTAAGAACTCAGGGATCTGATGAAGGTCCCGGGGACGTTAGATGAATGTCCTGAGGATGTGGGAAGAAGGCCTCGAGGACGTCACGTGGAGGTCTCGGGGACCTTAGCCGACGGTCTCGAGGGGGGTCGTGCCCTGCTATCTAGGTAACGCAGGGACGACCTCGGCCAAGAGGTCTCTCCGTGATTTTGTGGCCGCGAAAAGTTTGGCCGCAGGGAGTATATGTCGGCGAGAATTTTTATTATGCGCGGGTAGTCTTGTCGCGCTTTCTTCGCCTCCTCGCTCTTTCACTAAATTTGCGGTGGAAGGGTGGATTTTTTCTGGAATGTCGAATTCAAAATTTTCCTCTGCTTTTCAGGTAAAAAATGGCTGCCAGAGAATTAAGGGGGTCATTGAGACTAACGACGAGCTCGACTCACCAGCGGCGCAGACCAACAGTGTTCGGAGACGAACGCCCGAGGATTAGGCCAGGGAGGAGCCTCTGGGCATCGCCTCTTTATTTGCCACAAATGATTTTGACGCCTACGCTACCGTCGAGGACCGTTGCGAGGGCTCCCCGAGGAACTGGCAGGTGTACAGGCCCCTGAAGCACCACCGAATATGCTCGTCATTCAAAGGAACGAGATTCCCTATGTACAAGTTCACCTTCTTAGAAGTGGGCTTACGTCTGCCCTTTATTGACTTCCAGCGGGAGGTGTTTTCTTGGTTGCGTCTGGCGCCCTCGCAACTCCATCTAAACGCAAACGCGTTCGTGCGGGCATATGAACTCGTATGTAAATACCTTGGCATTGGGGCCACGATACCCCTCTTCTTCTGTATCTTCCACTTGCAAAGACAGACAGTCGAGGGTCGTCAAGTTAGGTGTCCTTTAAGCAGCCGAGGAGGCTGTTTCGGGCTTACCTGGAATCTGTCCGGAATTTCAAAAACCGGTGGTTCGTCGTCAAGACCCTCACTCGCGCTGCAACCAACACATTGTATGACCGTGTGTTCAGAGAGACGGAAGATGGACGGCAAGAGGAGGCCCTCGGATCAAAGTGTCCCCTGGAGTGGATGGAGGAGCACTTCAAAAGGGGCACAAACAATTATATTATCAGTTCTGGTGCGTTGGGCGAGGAGGACCGGCAGGCCTACCAGGAGTTAGTCATGTTTGTCGCCGGTTTCACTCACGCGAAGTTGGTGACTTCGGACAGAGACTTCAAGCGCAATGATTGCGGGGAGATCTTAACAGAGGCCCGACTAATAAACACAAAAGCCCTCCTCGAGTGTGAGACCGACGAGGAGGTTGTCCGGTTCTTAAGTATCGGGCATCCCCCTGTTATTCGGGCCCCAACAATGTTTTTGTCACTGGTTCGCTGATGTTCACTTTCCCTTTTTGCAGGTACAATGTCGAGCTTGGAAGAACGCGTCAAGAAGCTGGCTGCTTCCCGAGGCCCGAAGAAAGGTGGAAAGGGGCGAGTTGACCAGGTCCGGTAGCAAAGACAAGGCCCTAACTTGACACCGGGGGACTCGTCCAGCTCCCCACAGTGCAGCCAATCCCCGACTTCACAGGGGTCCCCGAAGAGGCAGTGAACCGTTGAACCTGTGCATGTCGACCTCACCGCAAGCTCGCCTGATGAGAAGTTTGTGCTTCCGCCCTGCTACCTGCGGCCTAACTTTTTCTCCGGGGCCAACTCCCCGACCGTCAGCACTTCTGAATCCCAGACCATCTTGGGTGCTGATCGGATTGTGAGGAGTAAAGTTTTGTCGGAGGACATGGCCGCGATGATGCGGGTCTTTGCCACAACTTTGGTCCTGAACGACGAGACCTGCCCATCGGCTGAGCTGACCAAACTGCAGAACAGCCTCGCGTTCGTTGAGGCTGAGATAAAGAAGTTGGCCAAAGACCTTGCTGAGTGCAAGAAAGAATGAGGCTCAGGCCGAGCTACACGGGGAGATGGAGAAGAATATGAAGGACACTAATGATGAGAGGAAGACTCTCCTAGCCAGGATCGCTGAGCTGGAGACAGCTGCCAGGCCCGCCGAAGGTGAGACCGGCGAGGACAAGCTTCTTATTTCTCGGGCCGAGCTGATATCGAGGATCAGGCTGCTCGAGTAGGATGTCCCGGGGGTTGTCGAGGTGGGTTTTGCTGCCGCGGTGAAGCAGCTCTAGCTCGTGAACCCAAGTGTTCAGCTCGTCACCAAGGGGACAGGTCCTTACCATCAGGTGGTTGAAGGTCGAATTATCGCGCCAGAGACCAATGAGGAAGAGGACGACCAGACGCAACCTGAGGAGCATGCAGCTATTTAGTTTTCTTACTCGTCTAGTTTGTTTGGCCTGCGTGCCATATTTTTTTGTATTGGCTTTTTCCCGACCTGCATGCCAGGGGCTTGGGAACTTTTTGTACCTTTGGACAATAGGCTTCTACCCGGTTGAATGTAATGCCTTTTCTTTTCTTGTGTGTGATGCTTTTATGTTGATTATATATCTGTTACTTTCATTTTTATCTAAGTATTTTGGGGCCTTTGCTCGACTTTGTTGATCCTCGACAGTGTAGGGAACCGGTCGAGTGGTCGGAGCTGTATTCTGACATTCGACGAAGCTAAGAGCTCGGTCGAGGTCTTGCTTCGTGGCGTGAACTTCCCATCGCGAGCTGGGTGTCCTTCCTAGTTGGTACGACGACGGTGGAGCTTGGTCGAGGTATCCTCGTCAAATCAAGGGTCCTTGCGCACACATAACGCGGGCCCTTGTCTTCTTGTCTCGAGGAGGGGAGTCGCGCTTGTACCTTAGTGTGCCCCCATGTCGTGACGCAGATGGGTCGCAGGCAGTGTTTAACTGTAGTACTACTTAAGTTTTCCAGCATTCAATGGTCGAGCAAGTTCCTCCCCGTGCAGATTTTCGAGGTAGTATGCTCTCGTCCCCATTTTCGCACGGACGCGATAGGGGCCCTCCCAGTTCGCGGTGAGCTTGCCTTCGCGCAAATCTTTCTGGTTCCTTCGCAGGACAAGTGTGTTTACCTAAAATTTGCGTTTGATAACTTTGTTGTCATAGCATAAAGTTATCTTCTGTTTGAGCGAGGCTTCGCAGAGGGACGTGCCCATATGTATCTTCTCGACCAGGTCGAGCTCCTCCCTTAGGGCCTCATCGTTCATCTCCTCGTCGAGGGGAGACTCGGTCCTTCTCAAGGGTTCGCTTATTTCCGCGGGGATCACCGCCTCAGTTCCGTAGGTCATTCGGAAGGGGTTTCCCCAGTAGTGGAGTGCGGGGTTGTCCTGTAGGCCCAGAGGATGTTGTGTAGCTCCTCGACCCACCTTTTCTTGGTGTCGCCCAATCTCTATTTCAGACCTCGCAAGATCACCCTGTTCGCGGCTTTGGGTTATCCGTTTGTTTGTGGGTGCTCGACCAACGTGAAGTGCTGCTTTGTACCCAACTTGGTGACGAAGTCCTGAAAGTTCTTGTCGGTGAATTGTGTCCCATTGTCGGTGACAATTGCCTGGGGGATGCCGAACCGGGAAAATATATTCCTCTTGTAAAAATGTAGTATGTTTTGGGCCGTGATTTTGGCTAAGGCCTCAGCCCCGATCCACTTGCTGAAGTAGTCGACGCCGACGATTAGGTACTTATTTTGGTACGACCCTACAGTGAAGGGTCCAAGGATGTCCATCCCCCACCAGATAAACAGTCACGGGGAGGAAAGCATTTTGATCTCACTAGGTGATGCCAGGTGCATGTCCCCGTGTCGTTGGCATCTGTCGCACTTCTTGACGTGCTCCTTGGCGTCCTGCTGCATGGTGGGCCAGTAGTATCCTGCTCGCAACACTTTACGGGCTAGGGACCATCCGCCAAGGTGTTGCGCGTTGATCCCCTCGTGGATCTCTTGGAGTGTGTCGGGGACCTTAGACTCCTCGACACACCTGAGGAGGGGGATCGAGAAGCCGCGTCGATATAGCTTGTGCTTGACGATCGTATATGAGCAGGCACGTTGCCTAACTACTCCGGCGTCCTTGGGGTCGTCGGGTAGCTTTCCCGTGCTAAGGTACTCGCATACCGGGGCCATCCAGCAGTGGCTGTCTCCAATGGCATACACATCATCCAGTGTAATGGGTCTCTCTATGCTCGGACGTGGAAGCACTTCTTGAATGACGGACTTGTTCCCGCCTTTCTTCTTTATGCTCGCGAGTTTTGATAGGGCGTCTGCCCGAGTATTGTGTTCGCGCGGGACATGACTTACTTCCGCCGAGGTGAACTTTTTCATCATTTCTTTCACCAGAGCCAAGTTCTCGATGAGGTTGTCGTTCTTGGCTTGGTATTCTCCCCGTACCTGGGAGGCCACGAGTGTGACGCCCCCAATCTATACCCCAAAACAGATAAAGCAATAAAAGAAAAATTCAAAATTTCGTCAGAGTATATCTAAAAACACGGCATAGACCGAAGGGGTCACATCAATAGAAAAAAATACAGATAACATACAACACCTGCTCATAAAGATATGCAACGGTGGGGTAGCAATCAAATAGAGGAAACTCAGTTCCTTACACCCACTTTTCAGACATTAGAATAAAAGCGGAAAATCTAAAATCTGAATAACATATATACATATATCATATAAAAAGTCTGTCATACATCAAGTTATACACGTACAATTCCAAAAGATATCATCACATATACAAAATAATCACAAGTGACCACCCTAGCTACCCGGTGTCACATATCAGAGCCGACCGACAAAAGAATGAAGACGCAACGCTTCACAAAAAGAATACCTCCAGCGACTCTAATCTGCAATGCCTCATAGAGCATTATAAAACAGCAGAAGGGTGAGAAAAACAACCATAATATAATTGCGTAAAATTATATATTAACACAAAAATACTCAAGTAGGCATATTCTCACCACCATTGCACAACAATCAAACATAACACAATACGGTACAATTTTCACGTATCAAATACCACCGCACTTCAATCATTCACAATTCAATTACACATATTCCATCTCATCAATCACAATCACAAATCCATGCACAATTAATTCATGATTTATGCAAATGCACAGAGACCGACACAACGACTCTATGCACATGCTATGCGGTACCGACTTCCAATGTCTCATCATCAGTTCACTCAGGAACTACTGGAACCATCGCTCGTTACTGAGGATCACTCAATAACTCCCCGTCGGGCCTACGATGTTCACCCGTCGTTTTAGGTCTCCACATGAGCACACGACGTTATGGATTGCTTTAGGTCTCCACATGAGCACACAATCCGATCGCTTTAGGTCCCCACATGGGCACACGATCGTCTATAACCATCGCTTTAGGTCCTCACATAGGCACACGATGTTATAGCGGATTCCCTCTGGAACCAAACCGTCACTCAGGATGTCACAACAATGCATATCATGATGCTTGGCATGCAAATGACTCATGACAATCCAATGCATACATATATACAACCATGTGAACCATTTCAACATCAATAATCATGCATTGAAAATCAATTCAAACAATGCATTCATCATTAACCACAAATCACAACAACAAGCATATTATCATATGCATTCACACCAATTCACATCAATTACACCAAACGGCAACGAGCATCGCTTTACCACCCAAACGGCAACGAACTCTTTCACAATTAACATGCATATACATTTAATTTAAACAATGCATTTATTTGCCAAAAGGCCACAATTCACAATAATTTCCACAATCTAGGATTCACGCCATAAGGCTACCCACAACACATCGTATAACAGTACACACAAGCTATACGTTATATAACCAAAGCATATTGCACGATAACACCTCAATCGCACGCATTCACGACGGTAAAAATTAACACAACAATACGGTTTCAATTTTATGCTATAATTGAACCATATACAGACCTCAAAACTATTTTTCCTAGAAAGAACATCTCGTTAGCTTTCCAACGCTTCGAACGAGGGTCAAAACCGACTTACGGTTCAAGAGTTATGAATTTTTGAAGTTTTGCAAAAACCAGAATTTTTCTGCTAACAGCCCTACGGGTTCATGCAATTTCGTCCGAAAATCCGACCGATTCAATTATTTTCTTCGAAACAAACACATACTCATTCATACCAAACATATAGTAGTGATTTGGAACCATTAAACGTGAATTCTACGACTTTCGATTTCACTCCGAATCTTAAACTCTCAATTCTCCAAAAATGCAAAAACTTACAAACTCAACCAAATTCGATAAAACAAACATACTCGATCACGGCCTAACATTACTCGACACATCTACACAATTTATTCCGACTTTCGTCCGTAAAAACATCGGTTTCTATCGATTTCTACCGTTTCGACCTAAAAGTGAAAACTATGGAAAACAAGCAAACATTCCAAGAAAACATACATAATCTTACACAAGCATAAGATAATCGAGTTTCACACCCTTACCCGATTAATTCGCGTTTGAAAAGTCGGTTGAATCGGTTCCTAAATCCACAAGTTTTTCCTCTTTTTCTTCTTTTTCCTCTTCTCTTTCTCTTCTCCTTTTCTTTTTCTTCTTCTTCTTTCTTTCTCTCTTTTCTTACTACTTTTCTATTTTTATAACAAATCAAAATATCTAACCCCAAAAAGATCAAAATACCCCTCAGCTCAAATATCTCCCAAACGCTCGCAAAATGCGATAAAACATAAACATACCGATGGAATATATTTCGGGAAATAAAAGTTGAAAAGAAATTATAATTTATTGCAAATATTTTACCTATCAGAGAAATTATCCAATTAACAGGTAAAACTCATTTAATTTACACAATTCAAAAAAAGACCAAAAACTCACTTACTTCCACCAGTGGAAGTTACCTTTAAAATCTGCCTGAAAATGCTTTTGGTCAGTTTTTGCACTAATCTTCCACCAGTGGAACTCAAGTGCAAAACGTGACATAACCAAAAATAACACTAACTTCCACCAGTGGATGTTAGTTCAAAATGTGACACATTTATGCCACAAAACTCTCAATGCCCAAACATGATGCATTAACATGAAACACAATAAATCACACAATTCACAAAATTTCACATAAATGGAATAATTAAATACAGTTAAATAAATCAGGGCGTTACAATTCTCCCCCACTTAGAAATTTTCGTCCTCGAAAATATACTGATACGAACAACCCGGGATACGACTCTCGCATCCGACCAACAAACCAACATGCCAACCAAAGGCACACTACGAATACCCCAAACTGACAAACCACCTTGCTAACAGCAACTACAACAACGACACGACAACGACCACAACAACAACAAGATGCAAAGCCCATACAATGCACTTGACGACCAACTCACGACTCAAAGGAATACCCAAATTACAAACACACACAGGTTCACTCTTGAACCAGAACACAACAAGAACACAAGTTCCACGACACAACATCGATCAAACAACCTCTACAAAACCAGAATACCAAACATCCTTGTCATACAACAACATTACAACAATGCTACGATTCACCAATCGAACATACGACCAAAACACCCAACTACATATTAGTACCTGTTTAATCTTTAAACCTTTCGCCTAACACTTCCATACTGAAATGTCCAATAGTCTTACCATTCCTACATGTTTCCAATGTTCAACTTATGAATTCTTATAAGTCACACACGCAAATACAAAACGTGCCACAACACACTTCCGTTGCGCACTCTGATTACTCGTAACCATCAAAATTATCAATCTCACGTCCAAAGTCTAACTCTTTCTCATATTCACCAAAAATCACTATTCACTTTTAATATATCCAACTTCACACTCTACTGTGTTATCTCTCACACCAGACACAAGTCTCTGAACTGCTCAAATCATTCTAATTCTCTGACCATCAAAACAGACTTACATAAAAACTTTCGGCTTAACTCGTCAGACACAACCTTAGCTTTACCAACAGGCTAATTCCAACTACAATCATAACTCATCATAAATTCTAACCATCCTCGTTGTCTCATACTCTATTCTTTCAGATCCACCAAGTACTCTAAACTCTTGCGATTACCAAACACTTCGCACCTTAGAATCATAAAGACAATACCTCCAAATTTCCAACACCAAACCACCGCAACCAATTCCAAATCCTGAATAGTATAAATCCTTTTAGGAATCCTCAATGGTAGTAAAGCATAAGCCACGACTTTACCCTCTTGCATTAACACACTGACTAAACTCATCAAAGACACATCACAATACCTCACAACGATTCATCAGGATCACGCAGAATCAAAACTGGAGTCGTAGACAAATTCCACTTTAACCCTCTTAACTTTCCTCACAATGAACATCCAAAGCAAACGACTCACCCTTTGCAAGTCCACCGAAGTAACAGAAACGCTAAATTGGAAAAACCCTCCATAACCTCCGGTAATAACCAACTAATGTCCAAAAAGCTTCTAATCACCTTAACCAACTTCAGAGCTTCTCATTGTAGGACTGCATCTATTCCCGATGAATCCTTAACCATACTCTCATCTGAAATAACATATCCAAGAAAACTAACCTTTTTCAACCCAAATTCTCTCTTGAATAACTTAGCATAACACTTCATCTCTTTTCAACACTTGTAGTTCAAATCTCAAACACTCTACCTGTTCTTCCTCTGAGTTTCATACCAAATCCTAATATCCTCAATCGAAACCACTACAAACTTATCCAATTAAATATGGATGATACGATTCATCCCCTCCACAAACACTCCAGACGCATGGCTCGAAGCTTTTAACGTTTTAACAATTCCATTTTACGTAATTCACGTAATTCCGATTAATCCCAATACTCGACCAAAAATCCATTCCATAAATAATATTTCCACTCTCCAAAACATAGAACTCTTTCATAGCTCCACAACGATACAAAGAACGTTTAAATCGGATAAACAAAGCCAAAGTTATGAACGAAACAATTTGGAAAGATCTGTCATGTTCGCAATGCGAACAACCCAGTGAATCCTTCGCTACTTCATTCGCAGTGCGAGTGTACCAGCGAACCAAGTCAGAAGCAAAATAGCCTATAAAATTCCCATTGTTCGCAGTCTGAACCATCCAGCGAATCTTCGCGTCCCCCTTCGCAGTGCGAAGCTCTCGCGAGCCTTCGCTGTGACCTTCGCCGTGCGAACACCTGGCGAATCCAATCAGAACTGAAACAGGGCAAGGTTTGCTCATTCTCAATCGTTACCTTAATCGACTATCAGTAATCCATACACAATTTTTTCTCCTGGTCTTCCAATTCCACAAATTCCAACATGTAGCAACAACCAACCAAAAAGAACTCCCCAATATTACATCCACACCTAAGGGTGTTCTCAAGATTTCCATTAATGCCCTATAACTTTAAAAACTCCAAAACTCACCAAACCTCTAAGTTTACTTTCCATAGTCTCAATACCATTATACACATCCTGCTTGTTATTCCATTCAAACATCATTCCTTTTTGTTACTAACAATATTGGAGCTCTCTAAGACAACACCTTAACGTTTCATCCAAAAATACATCTGAAAACCATGCCCAACTGACGGCCCATCACTGTGACTTCCTGACAATTTCCAGAACACTATTATCACAAACATGACCAACATCTGCGTCTCATTTCCTAGAAGTTCTTCTACTTACTTAGCAGATCCAAACCTCAAATCCTCGCCTTCGCCCAATTTGAGTTCACACTCTACTTTCTGAGAACAACCATTAATAATACTCAATCATTCTCTCTCAATGACTTCCCAACTTAACCAACATCCCAAAACCTCTAATCCGCCTCACCTTCAGATATAAAAATCTTCATCGACTCAACAAAACAATCCGTAATCACTTCCTTAATTCCAAACAATTCATTGTACACACTATCAAAGCCGGAAAGACACGTCTATTCCATCCAACATAATTCCCGTCCACTATCAACAAGAGATTAAGGGTGATCAGTTCCTCAATTTGTCAATAGACAGCCGATAATCATGATGGGGCATAGACCGCCTTTACCAAACTATAATAGCATCCCTTGCATCCTGCACAAAACTACCTAAGGCACAAATCCTCAGTTGACATAAACCTTACCTCCGCATTCCCTCCGGAACCGGGAACCACAATATCCAAAGAGCACTTACAATCTTGCAATTCACAACACACTGAGCCAACGCTCCACACATGAATCAACTTGGAGAAGTACCAGCTTCTGCCCCACTTATCTCATTCTCAATCCCGAAGACAAAGGATTAGAAAAACCAAAAAGTACTGACAGTGCTCCACACACATATCACGTACTAAGGGATAACCAACATCGACAGTATTCAACTGTCACACAAACTGACTCAACAACTTGGCTGGACGGACCGACCTGCTCTGATACCACTAATGTGACGCCCCCAATCTATACCCCAAAATAGATAAAGCAATAAAAGAAAAATTCAAAATTTCGTCAGAGTATATCTAAAAACACGGCATAGACCCAAGGGGTCACATCAATAGAAAACAAAATACAGATAACATACAACACCTGCTCATAAAGATATGCAACGGTGGGGTAGCAATCAAACAGAGGAAACTCAGTTCCTTACACCTACTTTTCATACATTAGAATAAAAGCGGAAAATCTAAAATCTGAATAACATATATACATATATCATATAAAAAGTCTGTCATACATCAAGTTATACACGTACAATTCCAAAAGATATCATCACATATACAAAATAATCACAAGTGACCACCCTAGCTACCCGGTGTCACATATCAGAGCCGACCGACAAAAGAATGAAGACGCAACGCTTCACAAAAAGAATACCTCCAGCGACTCTAATCTGCAATGCCTCATAGAGCATTATAAAACAGCAGAAGGGTGAGAAAAACAACCATAATATAATTGCGTAAAATTATATATTAACACAAAAATACTCAAGTATGCATATTCTCACCACCATTGCACAACAATCAAACATAACACAATACGGTACAATTTTCACGTATCAAATACCACTGCACTTCAATCATTCACAATTCAATTACACATATTCCATCTCATCAATCACAATCACAAATCCATGCACAATTAATTCATGATTTATGCAAATGCACAGAGACCGACACAACGACTCTATGTACATGCTATGCGGTACCGACTTCCAATGTCTCATCATCAGTTCACTCAGGAACTACTGGAACCATCGCTCGTTACTGAGGATCGCTCAATAACTCCCCGTCGGGCCTACGATGTTCACCCGTCGCTTTAGGTCTCCACATGAGCACACGACGTTATGGATTGCTTTAGGTCTCCACATGAGCACACAATCCGATCGCTTTAGGTCCCCACATGGGCACATGATCGTCTATAACCATCGCTTTAGGTCCTCACATAGGCACACGATGTTATAGCGGATTCCCTCTGGAACCAAACTGTCACTCAGGACGTCACAACAATGCATATCATGATGCTTGGCATGCAAATGACTCATGGCAATCCAATGCATACATATATACAACCATGTAAACCATTTCAACATCAATAATCATGCATTGAAAATCAATTCAAACAATGCATTCATCATTAACCACAAATCACAACAACAAGCATATTATCATATGCATTCACACCAATTCACATCAATTACACCAAACGGCAACGAGCATCGTTTTACCACCCAAACGGCAACGAACTCTTTCACAATTAACATGCATATACATTTAATTTAAACAATGCATTTATTTGCCAAAAGGCCACAATTCACAATAATTTCTACAATATAGGATTCACGCCATAAGGCTACCCACAACACATCGTATAACAGTACACACAAGCTATACGTTATATAACCAAAGCATATTGCACGATAACACCTCAATCGCACGCATTCACGACAGTAAAAATTAACACAACAATACGGTTTCAATTTTCTGCTATAATTGAACCATATACAGACCTCAAAACTATTTTTCCTAGAAAGAACATCTCGTTAGCTTTCCAATGCTTCGAATGGGGGTCAAAACCGACTTACGGTTCAAGAGTTATGAATTTTTGAAGTTTTGCAAAAACCAGAATTTTTCTGCTAACAGCCCTACGGGTTCATGCAATTTCGTCCGAAAATCCGACCGATTCAATTATTTTCTTCGAAACAAACACATACTCATTCATACCAAACATATAGTAGTGATTTGGAACCATTAAACGTGAATTCTACGACTTTCGATTTCACTCCGAATCTTAAACTCTCAATTCTCCAAAAATGCAAAAACTTACAAACTCAACCAAATTCGATAAAACAAGCATACTCGATCACGGCCTAACATTACTCGACACATCTACACAATTTATTCCGACTTTCGTCCGTAAAAACATCGGTTTCTATCGATTTCTACCGTTTCGACCTAAAAGTGAAAACTATGGAAAAACAAGCAAACATTCCAAGAAAACATACATAATCTTACACAAGCATAAGATAATCGAGTTTCACACCCTTACCCGATTAATTCGCGTTTGAAAAGTCGGTTGAATCGGTTACTAAATCCACAAGTTTTTCCTCTTTTTCTTCTTTTTCCTCTTCTCTTTCTCTTCTCCTTTTCTTTTTCTTCTTCTTCTTTCTTTCTCTCTTTTCTTACTACTTTTCTATTTTTATAACAAATCAAAATATCTAACCCCAAAAAGACCAAAATATCCCTCAGCTCAAATATCTCCCAAACGCTCTCAAAATGCGATAAAACATAAACATACCGATGAAATATATTTCGGGAAATAAAAGTTGAAAAGAAATTATAATTTATTGCAAATATTTTACCTATCAGAAAAATTATCCAATTAACAGGTAAAACTCATTTAATTTACACAATTCAAAAAAAGGCCAAAAACTCACTAACTTCCACCAGTGGAAGTTACCTTTAAAATCTGCCTGAAAATGCTTTTGGTCAGTTTTTGCACTAATCTTCCACCAGTGGAACTCAAGTGCAAAACGTGACATAACCAAACATAACACTAACTTCCACCAGTGGATGTTAGTTCAAAATGTGACACATTTATGCCACAAAACTCTCAATGCCCAAACATGATGCATTAACATGAAACACAATAAATCACACAATTCACAAAATTTCACATAAATGGAATAATTAAATACGGTTAAATAAATTGGGGCGTTACAACGAGCTGGGAGTCGGTGAATATTTTTACTTCCTTGGCACCGAGATCCCCGGTCAGTCGTAACTCGGCGAGGAAGGCCTTGTATTCGGCCTGGTTGTTTGACGTCGAGATGGATAACGCGAGGGAAACCTCGATCAGGATACCTTCCTCGTTTTTTAGGATGATGCCTGCTCTGCTCCCTGTCGAGTTGGATGCCCCGTTGACGTAGATCGGCCATTTTTGGGATCCGTCGGTCGAAGGCTCTGGGATGGTTATCTCCGCCACGAAGTCGGCCAGCACCTGAGCTTTCAGTGCCTTTCTCCCCTCGTATTGGACGTCAAACTAGGTGATTTCGAGCGACCACTTAAGCATCCTACCCGCCATGTCTGGCCGGCGGAGGAGTTGTCTCACGGGTTGCTCGGTCCTCACCGCGATCGTGTGGGCCAAGAAGTAGTGCCACAGTCTTCTGGCCACGGTGACGAGGGCCAAAGCGACCTTTTCGATATGCTGGTATCTAAGTTCGGGACCTTGGAGGGCTTTGCTGGTGAAGTAAATTGGCTTTTGCCCGTCGGGGGTTTCCCGGATTAGAACCGCGCTGACAGTTTCGCTCGTGACTGCGAGGTACAGAAACAACGTCTCTCCGTCTTCTGATCGTGAGAGGATCGGGGGTTGCGAGGGGACTTGTTTGAGGTGGAGGAGAGCTTGTTCGCACTCCTCGATCCATTCAAACGTGGCCTCCTTGCATAGGAGTTTGAAAAATGGGAGTGCGTATTGCGCCGATTTGGCCACGAAGCGGGAAAGTGAGGTGAGCATCCCATTTAGCGTTTGTATCGATTTCTTTGAGTTCGGTGTCGGGAGTTCGGAAAATGCCCTGCACTTGTCGGGGTTCGCCTCGATCCTTCGCTCTGTGAGGTAGAAACCGAGTAACTTGCCTGCCCAGACGCCGAAGGTACATTTTTCTGGGTTGAACCTCATCTTGCGTTTCCTCGCCGTGTCGAAGACCCTTTGGAGGTGGGCAGCGTGATCGATTTTTTCTGCAGATTTCACGATCATGTCGTCCATGTAGACTTCGAGCATGTCGCCGATCTCTCCCCGGAAGACTTTATTCATCATCCGCTGGTAGGTCGCGCCGACGTTCTTCAGCCGAAAGGCATTACATTATAGTAGTTGTTGTCAGACTCGGTCATGAAGGTCGTGTGTTGTTTGTCGGCCTTCGCCATGGGGATTTGATTATACCTGGAGTAAGCGTCCATAAATGACAATAATTTAAAACCTGCAGAATTTTCGACCAGTTTGTCGATGTTAGGTAGTGGATAAGCATCTTTCGGGCATGCCTGGTTAAGATCAGTGTAATCAACACACATCCTCCATTTTTCATTATTTTTCTTAACAAGTACAAAGTTGGATAGCCAGGTGGTGTACCGAGCTTCCGAACTAAAATTTTCCTCTAAGAGATCTTTTACAGATTTTTCAACAGCCTCCGCTTTCTCGGGAGACTGCCTACGCCTACGTTGCACTACAGCCCTAATGGCTAGATCTACGGTGAGGTGGTGACAGGCCACATCGGGGTCGAGGCCAGACATCTCTGACACGCTCCACGGGAATAATTCAGCATTCTCCCAGAGGCAGGCCTTCAGCTTCTTCCTCGCCAGGTCAGGGAGCTGATAAGTGCAAAATGTACCTGTTTTTGTATATATGTTTTGTTGCACTTATCGTTGCTTTTTGTTAAATATCATATGAATAAACCCTGTTTTGTTTATGAATACGTATAGTTACATTTTAGTGTATATATTGCATTTCGTGTATATATCATTGAGTTTAATTGATTTTATCTCATTTTTGTAGGTATTCAAGCAGTGGGATTTTGCCATTGTTGTATAGAGCATTGAATAAGCTTTCCAAAGCTTCGAACCGGGCGAAAAACGGAATTACGGTTCAAGAGTTATGAAGAAAATAAGCTTTGGATTTTCGAGCATGCTTTAAGCGCGCTGAGCGCGCTCCAAGCCCCAGGAAGCATTCTTGGAGCGCGCTCCAAGCCCCCAGTAAGAGCTACTTACAGTAGGTTGCGCGCTGAGCGCGCTCCAAGCCCGCTGAGCGCGCTTTTTAAGGCGGTTTAACTTCAAAAACGCGCGCTGAGCGCCCGTAGCGCGCTGAGCGCGGTCTGCGACTTTGACAGCAATAAATATAGTGAAAAAAACACATTTTTTGGGATGTTTTTGGGTATTTTTTGCTCCCAAATCCATCAAACTTCATTTTTCTTGTAGATTAGCTTAGAAAACATCATTGGAGCTTGCATTTGGATGATCCGGGGTGGATTTCTCATCGATCGGCTCCGACAATCCGTGAAGTGTTTGGTTCATTTTCTGATTTTCTTCTTGTCTTTCTTCTTTGTTGGGTTTGTATATGTTTGTACTTAGATCTCATGTATATTTGTTGATCATGGTGTTATATTTAATTTGCTTTATGAATCTTTATCGATGATTGTCTCTGATTTTTGCTTTATGCGTGGGGTTTGGGTCGTGTTAGAGATAAACGTCACAAACTTCGATTAGGGGTGATTATCTGTTAGTTTCTGGATGCTAGAGATAGATTTAGGGCTAACAATCTGTAAGGGTTTCGAAACTTAATGACGTCCGTGTCTCGAGGCTTCGTGCGCGAGAGTGACGAAGAGAGTGATACGGGTGATTTCTCAACTCAGTGTGCCAGAGATGGACACTGTTGTGAGCGATACCGGGTGATATTGAGGAGTATTGCAGGTTGAGTGTAACTGGTCGGTAAGTTTAAGTCTGTGATGAGTCGAATATGTACACGCCTGATAAGTTCGTCTGTTTGAAGAATGAATTATTTTTATGTCAATATTTACTTTTCTGTTTTACGCTTTAAACCATTTTAAAACCAAACTCATTAACAATTAAATTGTCGAACGGCAGTTCAGTAGCACCGATCTCTGTGGACACGATAATTCCCGGAAAAATACTTCCAAATCTTTTTGCTTGCTTGCCCTGTATTGCAACCAACAAAATGGCGCCGTTGCCGGGGATTGGTTTTTTTTTATTGAATCGCATTGCGATAATTTCTTTGTTTTTGAGTTTTGTATATAGCGTATATATTGTCTATTTTCACTTGTTTATATTGATACTTGTATATGTTTACCATATTTGTGAATTTTAGATGTTTTGCATAATTGTAAATTTAGTGTATTTGTTTGTTTCTCTTCACGTTTGCTAAGTGTTTGGTTAGGTTTCGTCGTCGGTGAGCGCTAACCGTGTAAAGAGGCAACTTGGAGAAGTGTGTATAAATAATAGGCGTCGAGCTTACGACGTAAAACAAGCATGTTTTATCGTTTTTTGTTCCGTTATTACTTTTTCATTGTATATGAGATTGTGTAGGTGTTAAGTGGAGGCCTACACCAGAACCCTGTTGTTGTACTGATTTTTCTGGTTCTGGTGTAGCGCGCTCAGCGCGGGCCTGCGCGCTGAGCGCGCTCTGCTGTACTGAGCTAGTGAATTCTTTTAATTGTTCACTTGCTCTCCCTTCTTCCCACTTCCACCAAGGCATTATATATTAGTAATTATTAGTAATTTTTCTAATTCTTTTGTTGTTGTTTGGACTCAAATTTTTGCCCGATTGCTTGAAGTCGCATTCGGTGTTTTTCCATTTTTGATCATTTCAACTTGCGAATGCGTGGTAATGATAGTGTTTAAAGTTGGGTACGCGTCCAAGGTATGTGTTTATCGCTTTCTGGACTTTAGCATATTCATGATACTTAGGCTTTTTACAACTTTCATGCCATTTATTCTTTTATATACTTGTTCGTATGTGAATCACTTTAGTTCCCACCCTTTTTGTGAGGAAGCCTTCCATTGTTATATGCTCGGAGTACCGACAATTTTGTTTTACTGGATTTTATTATGTTGAATCTGTTGTTTATGTTGTGTATATGAATGCATGAAAAGGATCAAGGCATTTGTTTCATTTTGAGCACAACCACCTTAGCCAAATAGTCAATTCACCTTGTGAGTGTGTGAGAATTTGTAACCCCTTTGAGCTTTTTGATCCATGTTTTTATTTGAACTTAATGCTTGTCTATGAGTATTTAGTTCACTTATTTTTTAATGGATTTTGTTTTTTTCTTGGACCTCAATTTTGTGTTGTATGGATTTTTCCTTGCCTTAGAAAGTAGGGAGTATTCACATGATGGGGCGGTTGAATTCAAGTTGGGGAGAGAATGATTGTATACTCATTGGTTGGATTCTATGAGGATTGGAAAAGAAAAGAAAAAAAGAGAAAAATATGACAAAGAAAAAGAAAAGAAAAGAAAGAAAAAAGAAAGAAAAAAGAAAATCCTTGAAAAAGGAAACAAAAAGAGTTTCAATAATTGTGCTAAATAAGTAGTGTTGTTGTGTAACACTTGGGTTTGTGGATGAAGTTTCATTGAAATTTTGTGTTTGAACTTTTGTGAGTTGATCACTCCCTTAGGTTTAGGCAAGTTTTTGTTTCAATTACCTTTAGAAATTGGCCCTTGTTTGTTTACCCGACCACGTTATAACCTTGAAAAGTCCTTGTGATTCTTGCCTTTGTATGTTCAATGTGAATTTTTGGATGGATGCATAATTTAGTCTTTTGTTTGCAAGATTGTTGTGTGAGTGAAAGTACCTCATTTTATGTTTTTTATCTACCGATGATTGTTTTTGCTAGGTGTGATTCACATTTGAACTTGTGTTGTTTTAGGATGTTTGGCATGACTTTTGTATTTAGCATTTGTTTCGTGATTATGTTATCGTTGTAGTTTAGTGGTAAGTGTTTACTTTGTGTGTACCATTTTCGATTGAACCATTGCATTTGTTTTTGTTTGTAAAAACTTGTTGTTGCGTAATTTCTTGGATTTCACTTTTGTTCCTTTAGTTGTTGGCTTTGTTTGAGGACAAACAATTATGTAAGTTGGGGAGAGTTTATAAGTGCAAAATGTACCTGTTTTTGTATATATGTTTTGTTGCACTTATCGTTGCTTTTTGTTAAATATCATATGAATAAACCCTGTTTTGTTTATGAATACGTATAGTTACATTTTAGTGTATATATTGCATTTCGTGTATATATCATTGAGTTTAATTGATTTTATCTCATTTTTGTAGGTATTCAAGCAGTGGGATTTTGCCATTGTTGTATAGAGCATTGAATAAGCTTTCCAACGCTTCGAACCGGGCGAAAAACGGAATTACGGTTCAAGAGTTATGAAGAAAATAAGCTTTGGATTTTCGAGCATGCTTTAAGCGCGCTGAGCGCGCTCCAAGCCCCAGGAAGCATGCTTGGAGCGCGCTCCAAGCCCCCAGTAAGAGCTACTTACAGTAGGTTGCGCGCTGAGCGCGCTCCAAGCCCGCTGAGCGCGCTTTTTAAGGCGGTTTAACTTCAAAAACGCGCGCTGAGCGCGGTCTGCGACTTTGACAGCAATAAATATAGTGAAAAAACACATTTTTTGGGATGTTTTTGGGTATTTTTTGCTCCCAAATCCATCAAACTTCATTTTTCTTGTAGATTAGCTTAGAAAACATCATTGGAGCTTGCATTTGGATGATCCGGGGTGGATTTCTCATCGATCGGCTCCGACAATCCGTGAAGTGTTTGGTTCATTTTCTGATTTTCTTCTTGTCTTTCTTCTTTGTTGGGTTTGTATATGTTTGTACTTAGATCTCATGTATATTTGTTGATCATGGTGTTATATTTAATTTGCTTTATGAATCTTTATCGATGATTGTCTCTGATTTTTGCTTTATGCGTGGGGTTTGGGTCGTGTTAGAGATAAACGTCACAAACTTCGATTAGGGGTGATTATCTGTTAGTTTCTGGATGCTAGAGATAGATTTAGGGCTAACAATCCGTAAGGGTTTCGAAACTTAATGACGTCCGTGTCTCGAGGCTTCGTGCGCGAGAGTGACAAAGAGAGTGATACGGGTGATTTCTCAACTCAGTGTGCCAGAGATGGACACTGTTGTGAGCGATACCGGGTGATATTGAGGAGTATTGCAGGTTGAGTGTAACTGGTCGGTAAGTTTAAGTCTGTGATGAGTCGAATATGTACACGCCTGATAAGTTCGTCTGTTTGAAGAATGAATTGTTTTTATGTCAATATTTACTTTTCTGTTTTACGCTTTAAACCATTTTAAAACCAAACTCATTAACAATTAAATTGTCGAACGGCAGTTCAGTAGCACCGATCTCTGTGGACACGATAATTCCCGGAAAAATACTTCCAAATCTTTTTGCTTGCTTGCCCTGTATTGCAACCAACAGGAGCCCGTTACCAATCTTCACATCCCTGTCTGGATTGTTCCTGAGAGTGATGAGCTCGAAGTCTCTGTCTGGAATGGGGCACATTGGGTGGAGAGGTTGCTCGTTGCCTTCGACTGGGAGGTCGTTTCCCGCTGCTTCTCCTTGTTCCTGTTCGCTTGGGAAGTAAGTGTCGAGGTCCACCGCGTTGACGTACGGGAGTGGCTTCTGCTCTGCATCTGGGGCTAACTTCTCTGCGGTCTTGAACTTGATGTTAATCGAGTTCAGACCCTTGGTCGCAGCTTTGAAGAATCTCCTAGCAGCTTCAATATCCTTGTGGAGGGTGACGACCTGGTCTCTGGTCGTGTAGTACTTCATCTTCAGATGGACTGTAGATGGTACCGCTGTGAGCTCATCCAGAGTCATTCTTCCCAGGATGCACTAGTACATGGAAGGGCACTCCACTACCAGGAAACAGGTCTTGACTTGTCGGGCAGTGCCGTCACTCCCGAAAGTAACCATCAGCTTGACGTAGCCCCACGGTCCGGTGGTGGTGTCGTTGAAACCCTGTAGGTCTGAGCCCACGTAAGGGGTCAGATGTGTTTCATTGAGCTGGAGGGTCTTGAAGAGGTGGATGTACATGATGTCCACCGAACTCCCTTGGTTGGCCAGGATTCGGCGGACATCAAAGTTCTCCATCTGCGCCCTGATCAGGAGAGAGATGGTGGAGTTAGGGGCGTTGCCCGACAAATCCTCAAGGTAAAAGGTGATGGGGTTCGATTTCCCTTGCACCTTCTCGAAGGTGGCAGTCTGCGTTGAGGTCGCATCGATCAAATCGTCGAACTTCCGTTTGATCGACCCCACAGAGACCTTGTTGAGCCCCCCGTCGGATATAACCATTGCGGCGGGGAAACTTTCCCACGGGCTACGAGCGATCACAGGGATCTCAGGCTCGTCGGGGAAGTAGAATTCCTCTGGTCGGGTGACATACAGAGCGACCTGGAGTCTGTTTTCTTCGGGGGGAGGGGTCGCCTCCTCGACCCTCTGTGTCTCCTGGGTATCCTATCTGGGGGCGTCGTTCCTCTTCGTGTACTGCATGAGGTGCCCCTCCTTGATCAGGATTTCTATCACATCCTCGAGGTGGATGCAATCCTCTGTGACATGTCGTGGCTCCTATGGAACCTGCAGTACTTGGACTTGTCAACGTTTCGTTTGGGTGGTGTCGGCTTCGGAAAGTGGACACCTCCTTTCTGGAATTTCGAGTTGATGCACTCGGCCAAAATTCGCTCGCGGGTAGTAGTGAGTAACGTGTACTCTGTGAACCAACTAGTTGGTCCTCTCGGCCCGCGAGAGTCTCTGGGATGGTCTTCTCTTCTTCTTTCTCCCCCTTGTCGAGGGGCGGTGGAGTCCTCGTGCCTAGAGCTTCGGGGGCCCTCTTGATTCCGCGAGTCGCGGGCACAATGGGCGGCCTCTATCTCCTCATACTGGATGTATGCTTGGCCCTTGTGGAGGAGCTCTTCCAAGTTACGGGGCCTTTGAATGCCCACAGCCTTGGCGAACTCGGTGCGAGGTCGTAGTCTTCGCTCGATCAAAAACTTCTTCATGTCGTCCGGGGTGGCTACCTGGACGGCTTCCCAGTTGAATCTCTCGATGTAATCCCAGAGAGATTCGTATTTTCTCTGGATGATGGCTTCTAGGGAGGCTTCTGTCTTCGGATGGCGTCGGGAAGCAGTGAAATGCCTGGAGAACTATCTCTTCAGTTCCTTCCAGGTGGTGATGGACTCCGGTGCGAGGCTCTTGTACCACGCCATGGCACCCTTCCGGAGGGTGGTCGGGAAGAGCCTGCACTTGATAGCTCCTTGGACGTTCCTGTAGTCAAGCATTGCATCGAAACTCTCGACGTGGTCATCCGGGTCGGCGGCGCCGTCGTACGCCGCCAGGGGTGAAGGCTTCACCATCCCGACGGGCAAAGGGGTCTCCATGATTTCCCTGGACAATAAGGTGCGCTGGTCGTCCTCGTCACTCCTGACTGGTGATTGTGACTGGGATTGGTCACCCCGGTCGCGCCTGCTTCGTCGGGGGGGACTTCTTGGTCGGCTCTTTGGCTTCTCGTCGTATTTGTCGACCTTGGTCCTCTTCTGAATGGGGGAACGTCGTTCCTTCCGAGGAGGGGACCGATTGCGCTTTAGTGCGACCACGGGTTAAGGTCGCTCCAAGCGAGGGTGACGCCCAGTCGGTCAGGGGAAGGACTCCGAGAGTCGTCTTGTTGTGTCCTCCGCGGGGGAGGAGAGGGGCTGCGAGAGATGGGGCGACGATGTCTCTGCGGGGGAGAACGCTGTTGTCGCTTCTTCTCGAGCAGTCCAATCTGTTCGTTTTGTTGGAAGATCATCAGATTGGTCTGATTGATCAGCGCAAACAGAGCCACCGTGTTTAGATCAGCATTAAGTGGCACGGGGATAGGCTGGTAGACAGTCGGGTTATCATCATGTCGGGCGGCGTTGAAGGCCACATCATTTGAGGAGGGGGAGGCGGTGTGCCCGTCCCTGTGGTCGTTTTCTTCGCCGTGAACGACCACGTTGGGATCGTGGTCGTCTGTTTTGTTGAATGGCATGAAGGCGGTGTCCGGAGTGTTGGCGTCAGTTCGAGGGCTGACCATGATCATCAGAGATTGAAGGTTGCTTTGGTTTTTACGGGAGGAAAAACGGGGAAGCAATGGGTTCCTACAGACGGCGCCACTGATCGTACCTGATCAGAATTGGATCGGTGGCCAACTACACGTTATGAGCTCCGTTACTCCGGTGGTGGTGAGAAGGTGGGGGGTGTACCTGCAAGGTACTCCGATGCTAAAGTCAGAGACGGAGCAAGCAAGTACAGAAAGGTAGTGAGAGTGAGAATTAGAATATCTGACCCTCTATTGAAATAGGGTATTTATATTGTGCCCTCAGCGCTGGGCCAACGGTCGTCTGCACTGGGTTGGGTCACTAGGCCCAATGCAGATAACTGTCAGGGCTTACGTGGCGTAGGGAAGACCAGCACGTAGTCTTCGCCCTGGAGTAACTGCCCCGAGATCTCTGGAAAGTGGGTTGACCAGCTCTTTCGGAGGTGGGTAGTTACTGATGACGTGTCCCCGCGCGCGCGGGGGGGTGGGGGGTGAGCACGTGGTGTCCGTAGCGGCAAACGCGAGCTCTCACCCCGAGCCATGTAGTGCTTGCTCGACGATGATGGGATCTGGATGTGCCCGACAAGGGAGAGGATTGGGCCTTAATGAGCTGCTTAGCGTAACATTGGGTTGGGCCTGCCCGACTGGTGGGCAGGCGTCGGCCCAGTCCAAAACAGTAACTATTATCCGCTTTATTAAATTTTATATTATTTTTTTCTCTAATTAACTTTACATTCTATCTCTAATAATAACTATACGAATCTTAATTTTTAATTAAAATGTGAATTCTTTTTCTTTCTTTGAACAACTGGGTTTTAAGAAGAAGAAATAATATTTAACTCCAAATCATATAAATTATCATAATTTAGAGATGATTAGCTCAAAATTTAAAATTTAAAATATATATTTATATAAAAATTTATTAAATTATTTATAAAATAAATAATTAATACTAAATTTCTATAATATTGGCCCGTGCAATCCACAGGTAAATGACTAGTTGATACTGATTTTTTAAAAGTTAATCTTTTAAAAAATAACGTTTTAAAATTGAATCAATTTTAAAAGAAGGCTTAATACCCTTTTTGGTCCTCTAACTATAGGGGTGGGTCCAATTTGATCCTCTTTCTTTTAAAAGTTCCAAATTGGTCTCATACGTTATTAAATAGGTCCACGTTTGTCCTTGCTGTTAGAAAAGTTAAATTTTCACTTAAAATGTTGATGACGTGGATTGAATGTGCTGATGTGTATGTTACTGAATGAGGATGTGGTACGGTTTATATACTTCTTTTTGGAAAATCTATTTAAATTAAATTTCATAAACTTTAATATAAAATATTTGGGCTTGAAGCCCATATTCTTAACAATAGGCCCAATAGTCAAGTTTTATTTTTATTGTGTGAACAAACTATATAAACACTCAGATTTGTTATTGATTACTCAATGTGGGACTTCACAAACCTCTTTCTTTTACAATTTACAAACCATGCTGGTGGAAGCAGTAACTGCAGGCCATCGCGTGTATCTTTTTGAAGGATGGTAGGTCATTGTTATAATGCATGAGGGAAGTAATGCATGATCCTTTTTGTGTCCATGATGTAACTCCTTCGATTCAGTACTTTAATGTTGTGTTAACTAGTTTCATTCTGCATGTGAGATCTGGCACAGTAAACAAATACCTCAGCAACACCAATGTGTTTGAGCATTCAGGAAAATTTTACTCAATTGCTGAAAGTCACATGCCACATGAGATTGATATTTTTTCTCAGTGCAGATTGGAATCGACCTTTTACGAGTCATCCAAAGGTTTTTGACCACCTATTACTATATTTGTAAATCAACACTTTTAGAACTCTTTCATTGTTTGTTCACTTACGAATTTTGTTTCATGTATCATCACAGAAAGCTCCAACTACAAAAGAGCTAGTTATATTTAGTTTCTCACCAATTAAACCTTATGTTGTGGTTGGAATTATTTCTGGTATGCTTCTGTTCTTGGTAATTGAAAATTTGCTTGATGACCATTAGTTTCCTCGATTTTCTTCCATTTGAATTGAACATGTCAAATAATGCTTTGGGAAGAAATTGAATCGTGTCTGGCTATGTCAAAACCATGATGCATGTGTATTGAAAGCTATGATTTCTTGCTACTTTTGGTCGTGATTGTGTTTGGGACCATTTTGGAAAGGATAGATATATCTGATAATACTTAAGAAAGAATTTGAATTTTCTTTTTACTTCTCGTATCTTGGTGTGGGTGTTGTGGTTTATAATAACTTTTCACTGCCTTTTGAATTGTAATTGCTGCTAATTTATGGACTTTAAATATTGATTGAATGCTGTCAATTCATTCTGATATTTTCGTCTAATTTATTCATGAATATTTGATTCACACTTGCTGTACCTGATTTGGAAATGTTATAGTGTGTATTGAATGAACTTCTATTTCTGTTATGCTTGTTCTACGGCTTTTATGACTTTGCAACGGTACGTTGTACATGATTTTTCAAATTGATTGCTTTTCAGCTTCCTTCTAGCAGCGTGTGATTGAGATGTGGCCAGATCTCTCAACCATTTGAAAATGAATGAATACAAACATGTTTCTTTGTTGGAATCAAGAGTGGATCCTATTAACTGGCCTTATTCTTCTTGATGGATGCTACTGATGATGATGTAGTTTTTGTTGAGCTTGTGGCTTGTGGAGTTTTCCTATTGAAGTCCCACATTGAATATGTAGTAATAATTTCAAGTCTTTATAAAGCACTTTTAACACTATAATAATAAAACTTAATAATTGGGCTAGTGCTTTAAAGAACATGGGCCCAATTATTTTATATTCAAATGTGTAAAACTTAATTATTAAATGTAATAATAAAAAATCATCATTATTTGACGGAAATGACTTGTTTGATTCTGTTTGACAACGTAAATGAGCAAATTGAAACTTTTAAAAAAAAAAGGACCAAAATTGACCCAAGGGTATAGGTAAAGAACTAAAAAGGGTATTAAGCCTTAAAAGAATAAATCGATTTTGTAAAAACAATTTTAAAATTTGAATAAAACCATATATTAATATATAATTCAATTTGATTTAGTTTATAATGTATGCACGCCTAAGATATTGCTTTGACATTAGATTAGCAAATAGTTCACGCGCCACTACTATTTCTACAAATTAAATCAAAGGATGAGGTTGATACCCTATAATTAACGAAATTGTTGACATTCCCACTACATATTTGACCTTTTCTTTCTTTTTGACAAAAACTTTAACGTGTTCTCATCAAAATTGTCATTGCGACCAGAATCATATATTCCGCTTTAGCTTGAAATTTGAAACAAGGATTGTCAAATAGCCAACGAAAACTAGATCGTGACCCGCAAATATTTAAAATTATTGAGATTGAAGTATGATATAAATAATATAATAAGATTAGATTAAACAATATGTTTATTAGAAAATATGAATTTGATAATATGTGTACTATTTTTGGACTTGAGTTTTCATATTTTATTTTCAAGGTTTTATACATTTAAATTTAAATATAAAACAATGTATTTAATTGAAGTAAAATATAATAATTCAATGAAAGTAATGTAGTTGCCACTTAAATTGAATTTATATAAATGATTAAATATATTTGTGGTCCCTCAAAATATATAAATAGTTATTTTTAATTCTTTTAAAGTTTTTTTTTCAAAATAATAGTCCTTTTAACATTTTCATCCATATTTTTTATCTATTTTGTTAACGTCTATTAACAAAAACTTATACAACATGCTACCGTGGAAATTTTGGTTACTGTGCGTACATGTGGCAACACCAGCATGACAAAGATGTCAACATGGTTGTCATATGGTAATTTATTACCATTTTATATTATTAATATTAATTAATCTTATAGCGATGAAAATTTTGTCGTTGAATCCATCACTAAGATGAATTTCATATATAAACCCTGAAACTGTAGTCAATTCGTATCTAATATCAACAAATTCAAACACGCGTATTTTTTCTATTTTTTTCATCCAAAATAAATACGTATAATGACCTCGATTATGTTTTTTTCATGAAAGTTTATCATATTATAAGGATTTCTTCAACAAATATTGAAGTATTTTTGACATAGGATGAGTTAAATATGAAATTTTAAGTGTCGGTTTTCATAAAACTGAAACAACGCAAACGTTGACATATGAATGAATTTTAAGCTAATATTTTAGGGACTTATCTCATAACACATGAAAAGGATCTGCAAAATTTGTGGCATTCGAAATAAATTTTGATTCAATTTAATTTTTTGATCGAAACACATATATTAATGTATTTTTTAGGAGACATAAAAAATGAAATATATTGTGATTGTGAATTATGGTGAAAGAGTGAACGACGGAGGACTAGGAAGGAAGGAATTGGTTAAATAGAGGAATGAGCGATACTAGTTAGTTGGACGGTAGGGTTTAGGGTTTGTGGAAGTGATGTCTGAAGTATATAAGAAGTTTAAATATGAAATGACCAAAAAATATTGTATGGATTATGAAGGATTTTCTTCAAAGAAAACCTATATATATATATATATATATATATGTTTTCTTTGAAGAAAATTCTTCATAATCCATACAATATTTTTTGGTCATTTCATATTTAAACCTATATATATATATATATATATATATATATATATATATATATATATATATATATATATATATATATAAGAAGACTAAGTTGTTTTAGAAGAGGAGAAGACAGTATAATAAACTACAAAAATTAAAATAATTTTTATAATTTATTACCGGATATGGATATTCATGGATACGGGTATCAAATAACCTGCATCTGTATCCATTAAAAAACAAATATTTAAATATTCATTCATTTTATCTGCAAATAAGATCGTCTTTGAGGAAGGATAAAGCGGGTTGCCACACAGGGCCTCAAATTTGTCACAGTTATGATGTGCCATAATAGAGCCTCATAAAATACTTGTCATTATTAAACCATAGGAAAATAGGAGGCCCTATTTAACATTCCAATGTTAAACGGAACTAACCTACACACAGTCTCCAAAAACTTAAGACGACCCTATCTGCAGATATCCATTAAGCTATATGTCTTGTATTCGTGACGAAATTTATTCACAGATATCTGCGAGTACAAATTTTTTCGTTTTCCCTACCCTACCCTCTCATTCTACACACACATCTTTGTCTCATATAAATAAGGCTTAATTGCAACTATGGTCCCCTTATTTTGCATTTTTTTGAGTTTTGATCCCTCCATTTTAAAAACCACGATTTTAGTCCCTTTTTTAAGTTTTGAATTTGATTTTAGTCCCCTTTCCAATTTTAGACTTTTATTTAATGATGTGGCATTATCTAAAATGACATGTTAATGCCATGTCATTATAAAATTAATTTGAAATTTTTTATTTAGGATAATTAATTAATTTATATTATTTTATTTAATAAATAAATTAACTATTAATATTTTGTTATTAATTTTTATAATTAATTAATTAAAATTTTAAATGAAACAATTTATTATTAGTTTTTATAATTAATTAATTAATCAAATTTTTAAATGAAACAAATATTTTAATGTGCTTAAGCCCAAATATTATTACAATCTACTTTAAGTTACTATCACTTGTTTATTTCAGCTTTATATACCTTTTCAAAATTTATTCATAAATCGATGTGGGGCTTTTGATGAATGTTTGTTAAGATAAGAAACCTCACACATGATCATCAATATCATGCTCTTCTATTCCTCTCTCTTTCTCACCACTGTTCCCTTCCTTTCTACCTTCCAATAAAAAACACCCACCTATAATCAGAGAAAAAAACGTTGTTTTTATAACTCTCTTTGTTTCTTCTTCCACTTCCATTCCATCATCATTATTTTAACCAGAACAAACTACCAAAGGATGAAGTTTGAAAACAATCAAGATAATTGAAGATGATCGAGATGTGATGCTGAGGTGTTCTTTCTGATGCAAATTGGAGATGGCGCCCCTTGAAGATGGAGGTTCCAAGGAAGAAATTCGTTTTCTCCTCTCCGAAATTCTGTGATGATCCCCACTGTTATGATCCTACTCCCTTTTCTGTTATTGTTAGTCAATGAAGTTAGTTGAAGAGATATGGTTAGGATTTTTGTATTGAAGAAAAAAATGAACTGTTAGGAAGTGGTTAGGAGAGTTAGAAATTCTCTTCTGGTAATTGAAAGTGAAAAACGTGGTGTAGTTCTGTTTGAATTTTGGAACTGTTATGAAATGGTAACTGAGTTGGTTAGAGAAAAATTATTAGTTGTGTTAGCATTTTTTGGATTCAATTTTTTTTGTCAGTTTCTTTTCCTTTGCGTTGAATTTCTGCGCTACTTTTCTTGTTGCTTTAGGGACTTTTTCTTCTGCTATAAACTGGTTCTGTTATATCTTCCTGCTATGTATTTACATTGCTGAAGTTACTTCATGTATGTACTGCACAATGAATAGACAATGTGCAATAAAAGTAAACGTGCAATGGAATGGCAAGGCAACATAAGACATGTTTTATAGGATTTATTTTATGTGAGTTGCACTATAAAGAAGAAGGAGAAGCTGCTGCAATTGACACAAGTTTGTAAAGAAGGAGAAATTGTGTGGACACAAGTCCCACATCGATTTATCTATAAATTATGAAAGGGTATATAAAACTGAAAAAAAACAAGGGGTAATAACTTAAATAAATTGAGCAACTAATTTCTAGAAGGTATTCAACAACATCTATAAAAAAAATGCATCTGTCATTATATTAATTAATTAATTATAATATTTGTTTCATTTAAAAATTTGATTAATTAATTAATAATAAAATATTAATAGTTAATTTATTTATTAAATAAAATAATATAAATTAATTAATTATCCTAAATAAAAAATTTCAAATTAATTTTATAATGACATGGCATTGACATGTCATTTTAGATAATGCCACATCATTAAATAAAAGTCTAAAATTAGAAAGGGGACTAAAATCAAATTCAAACCTTAAAAAAGGGACTAAAATCGTGGTTTTTAAAATAGAGGGATCAAAATTCAAAAAAATACAAAATAGGGGGTCATAGTTGCAATTAAACCTATAAATAAAGGAATAATTCACAAAAATAGTTCATCGCCTAATCAGTCATCTCTCTAAAAGGCAATTTTCTTTCCATTACTCAACTTGTAACTAATATTAATAGTGAACCGCTAAACACTTAATCTGATAATTTGACATCTCCCCACCATATCGAGTCTTTTTTACCACTACGTCTCCTTCAATTTAAGATTTTCTTAAAGCCAATGGTCCCTTTTAAAATTAAAATGCAACATCTCATATTGAACAACCTTTTTGTCAACTCAACATTTTCATTTCAATTATCTAAGAAATTATAGGCTAAACAATTATAGGTCCCTTACACTTATACAACTCTTAACTAATGGCAAATAAACTTTATTTCAAAAACTTCTCTCCCATGAAATATGAATTCTCTGACAAAAACATTGGAACATGATACGAACATTCAACATTAATGATATAAAAAATATATACTACACCGACAACAATGCATATATGATAATTGTGGAAATATGTCTAAAAAATCAAGTGATTAAAGGGTGAACTTTGTTTGGCGCAATTGACTTTTGATGAATTGTTATCGCACTGTCTATGGTTTGAGCTGTCAACGGGTTGATTGGTAAAGGGTTAACAGTTTGGTTGGTCCATGTGTAACTTGATATAGTTTACATATCAGTTTGGTAAAGGGTTGGGTTTTGGGTGTATTTTTGGATATCTGACTATTAGGGCTTGAGGATAGAACATTTTTTAATGCACCATCCTAGTTTCTTATACATCACGTGAAATTTTGTTTTTGCCTTCAGTTCCAGATGTGCACATCTAGACGCACCGTTTTTTTAAAAAATGTTGTCTTGTTCCGGATGTGCATATCCGAAATGACAAGTTACGCGTATTTCAGATGTGCACATTCGAAAAAATGGCTGAAACTTAAAAAGGTATATTTATTTTAAGAAATAATAATAATATGTATTTTAAAAGAATACCGATCAACAGTAAAACATTATTTCTTTGACGTTATCCGAACTTCCAAATGTATCCTCGAAGATTGTAGGACAAATCAAGATCAACAGTAAAACATTACTTCTTTGACGTTATCCGAACTCCCAAATATATCCTCGAAGATTGTAGGACAAATCAAGATCAACAGTAAAACATTACTTCATTGACTTTATCCAAGATAAATGGCAGTAGAGTCGACACAAAGTTGGTGGTACTCCTATTACCACTTGCAGAACCAATAGACTGACTTTGGATCACAAGATACAGAGGAATTGTTTCTGCTCAGGTTCATTACGAGGAGATAATTCAAGATCTCTTTAAAATAACAGTGGATCCTTAGAAGGGAAATCGGCCCGCTGGAATGATAAGATAATTTTGTTAGATTTGTGTAGTCCTCATGATAGAATAATTCAGGGAGTGGCGTGTGGCTTTCGGCATTGGTTTTTCTAAATGATACATACTGATGTATATTGATGTATATGTATATATTATATTGTTTCAATGTCATTTATCTTGGATAACGTCAAAGAAGTAATGTTTTACTGTTGATCTTGATTTGTCCTACAATCTTCGAACCTGGAAAATATAATCATTTTAGGCTTAAACCCAGTTGATTTATAGAAAGCCACACGCCACTCCCTGAAAACCAAAATGGTAAATAATAATGAGTTATTTATGCATTCAAACATTTTTCTTGTATCGTGTAAGTTAGTAACTACTCTTAATAACGAAAAGGGTTTATCTCCGAAATATATTGAGTCCTAACTTTATCAGAATGCCGAAGACAACCATTATATTGACGAAGAGACTCCAACCCTAGAGTTTGTTATAACTTCTGATGACATTACTGCTACTGGTGCACCAGCCACATTACTTATTTTCAATAACGAAAAGGATTTATCTCTGAAATATATTGCGATGATATATTAACGTATGCGACCAATCGACAAAACCGATTTAAAAATAAAATAAAGTTATGCTATTTTCCGGATCTGCAGTTCTAGAATTAAAAAAAAATAAAGTTATGCTATGTTTCCGGATGTGCACATCCGGAACACATCAGCGTTTTTTACAAAAACGGTGCGTCCAGATGTGCACATCCGGAACTGAGGGGCAAAAACGAAATTTCACGTGGTGTATAAGAAATTAGGATGGTGCATTAAAAATGGTCTGAGGATATTATAAATATGTTTTTCTATCACTTTTAGAAGACTAAGGAAAAATGTGATAATTTTAGTTAAAGAGACAAGGGTAGAAATTTCTAGGTTTATATTTTTGGAATTTGGTAGACCTTTGGAGGTATATAA
This sequence comes from Lathyrus tuberosus, assembly GCA_022829125.1. Classification (NCBI taxonomy): domain Eukaryota; kingdom Viridiplantae; phylum Streptophyta; class Magnoliopsida; order Fabales; family Fabaceae; genus Lathyrus; species Lathyrus tuberosus. The sequence goes on along the minus strand of JALAZF010000006.1, from coordinate 32,119,925 downwards.
AGAAAACTTAGACAGGCAGAGGTAGAAATTATTTGGAGTGTATTTTTAGAATTTGACAGACTTTAAAAAACTAAGGGGATTTGTGAAGCACTTCAAAATACCATGGATTTGTGTGATTCATATATAAAGAGTTTGAGAGATTGCAAAATACTTAGATAGAAAATATGATTTGTTCTTGAAAATTTATGAGACTATTTTCTTGTAACTCATTTGTAATCTCTTCTAACAATTTTTGAAAATATATTGAATCATAAAGTTGCTTTGTCTCTCATAGTATAATGGTTTCATAAAACCTTAAACAAGCTCTTTGTAGGAGTGTTCATGGTACGGGTTAACCTGCGAACCCCTTAATTCAAACCGAACCAACTCAATAATTACGCAAACTCGTTCACTTACGGATACACCCAAACTAGCCCGCAACAATCCGCATGAATTTTAGTTTCTTAATTCGTTGACCCAATCCGTTGATGTGAAATTAGTGATTTCTTAACTTTTTTAATATACGACTACATACCACTATTTTTCCTTACTTTTTCATTCAAAACTAAAAATGTTACTATACTAATATTGGACTAATGATTTCAGGTAATGTTAAAACCAACTGTTGCCTATTTGATTTTGTTTCATTTTTAACATATATATTTAATGAAAATTATATATTTAGTGAAATTTACTAATATTTTTAAGTACTATGCATATGGATATTCTATGATATGTTTGATCTCATTTAAATTTTGAAAATATGCGCAAATGTATTGGTTGGTTCTCCGCTGCTTCTTTGATGATAGTCATATGTCCTTTGTCTCTTTTAAGTCAAATAAGGGAGAAAATGATACACATCTCTTTGAGGATATTGCTTAAATCATTGTTTGCCTATTATCTGTGATGTGTTCTTGAATAAGTGTTTAATTTGTGTTTTTCTTAAAATAAAGTTAAATGGGGAGTTTGGTATTACAATTGATTGACTAATTTTTGTATGTAATTTGTTGAGTAAGATGTTTAGACATGTGTGATATCCTGACGCGCATACTTCTCGGTCTGTGTTATAGGACTGCTTTAACAATTCGTTAGAAAATTAATTTATTATGTAAATATTTATTTTATCTTAAAAAAATTATTGAATATTATATAAGTATTTTTAAATAACTATACATGTAGTATAATGTAATAAATTGTAAGTAATAAATAAATAAATTATTAAATATAAAATAAATATTTACATAATAAAAAAAATTTATTAAATAATGTGTTATTTTATATTTAGTAAATTGATTATTTTAAAATTGTTTATTTAATATTTAATAATTATTTCATATTTAGCAATATTAATTTCTTATATAAATATTTATCACATAATACTAGTAAAAATAAATTAGTTTAAAATATATAAAACTTTCAGATTTTAAACATATGAAAATAAAAAATATATTTCGGTTCGATCCAACATACATTACATTCATGCAATAACCATGTTTCTTAGCCGCCAATTAACTTGTTCTTGTAAAAAAATTTCTCTTATACATAGTTATGTTAAACCTTTGAGATTTTAAATATTTAAATATATTTAAAATAAAAAAATTCATAAAAATTATGTTTAAAAACTATATATTATTTAGGGTTAATACCCCTTTTGTCCCCTGCCATATAGGCGAAATCCCAAAAACAACTGTAAAAAAAAACACAGATTTCATCCCTGCCATTTGTAGATTCTCTCGTTTTGCCCCCTGAGTAGATTTGGTCAACAAAATTGATGACATGACTACTTAGTTGGAATTTTATTTATTTTTTCTTTTATTTATTTTTTCTATATATTTAAATTACACGCGTGGCATTTTATTATTATTTTAATATTTGATGTTGAAATGCTTAAAATTCAAAAATTCAAAATATTGCCCACTACAAGGATTGAACCCATTTATTTTTTCTATATATTTAAATTACACGCGTGGCATTTTATTATTATTTTAATATTTGATGTTGAAATGCTTAAAATTCAAAAATTCAAAATATTGCCCACTACAAGGATTGAACCCACCCCCTTCTGTTTCAAAGCTTAAGTACCTACCACTAGGCTAGAGCTTTTATCTTGTTTTTTAATTGCTTTTAAATATACATATTATATGTTTGCATACTTGTTTTCATTTTCATCAATTATTATTAAAATATATTGTAACTATATTATATATACTATAACTATTATTAGAATATAGTTAAATAACATATTGTAAATATTATACTGTAACTATAATTTTTTTACATATTATACATATTGTAACTATATTGTGGCTAAATTCTAAATATTTACTAAGTATTAATATTAAAACACATTTACTAAATTATTATTTATATTTTAATAATTATTAATTACAGTAAATAATAACTAAATAATAATTTCAGCTTATTAAACTAAATAATAACTAAATATTTATAAATAGTAATTACTGTAAATAAAAGCTAAATATTTATAAATAGTTAAGATATTGGTAAAAAATAATAACTATTTGTAACTAAAATATTAACTAAATTAATATTAACTAAATAATATTTATAGTTAAAATAAATACAGTAAATAATAATAATTAATATTTTAAAAAACTGCTATTTTAAAAAAAACTGTTATTTAAAAAAAACTGTTATTTTAAAAAAAAACTGCTATTTTAAAAAAACTGTTATTTTAAAAAACTCTTAATAAAAAACTAAACTAAATAAATAAATATAATAGTAGTTTTAATATTAGTAATTACTAATAAACTGAAAATAAAAATATTAGTAATTAATAGTAAACTGAAAATTAAAATTTTTTTAATTAAAATAACATTTTTTTATATTAATAATTAATAATAAATTGATTTTTTTTTTAAATTAATTATAACGTTAAATAAAAATAAATAATTTAGTTTTTATGATATAGATTTGAAATAAAATAAATAAATAAATAATATTTAAATAATAGCATTAAATAATTTTAGAAAAAATTATTCATTAGTTCAGTTAAAATTATTTACCGCTAATAATTTCATTAGTTTAAAAATTATTAAATAAAAATTATTCATTTATTTAACGCTAATAATTTAGTATTAATTAACGTTTTAATATTAAATAATTCAGTATAAAAATTAATATTAATATTAATTTAACATATTAATATTAAATCTACAGTAATTAATTAATTAACATTTTATTTTAGTATTAATATTAATATATAATTCATTATTAAATTTACAGTAATTAATTAATTAACGTTTTATTTTAGTAAATATTTAGAATTTAGCTACAATATAGTTACAATATGTATAATGAATTTAATTGATATGCACTGAAAGTGTAAAGAGTTTTTACACTGTCAGTTAATCACAACCGTCGATTCATTTAAAATGTTTGACTTTAACATTAATCACTTGAAAAGTAATACTAACGGATGATTGTGATGCATTGACAGTGTAAAACTTTTTACACTGACAGTGCATAACAATTAATCTCATGTATAATATGTAAAAAAATTATAGTTACAGTATAATATTTACAATATGTTATTTAACTATATTCTAATAATAGTTATAGTATATATAATATAGTTACAATATATTCTAATAATAATTGATGAAAATAAAAACAAGTATGCAAACATATAATATGTATATTTAAAAGCAATTAAGAGACAAGATAAAGGCTCTAGTCTAGTGGTAGATACTTAAGCTTTGAAACTAAAGGGCAATATTTTGAATTTTTGAATTTTAAGTATTTCAACATCAAATATTAAAATAATAATAAAATGTCACGCGTGTAATTTAAATATATAGAAAAAATAAATAAAATTCCAACTAAGCAGTCATGTCATCAATTTTGTTGACCAAATCTACTCAGAGGGCAAAACGAGAGAATCTACAAATGGCAAGGATGGAATCTGTGTTTTTTTTTTTACAATGTTGTTTTTGGGATTTCGCCTATATGGCAGGGGGCAAAAGGGGTATTAACCCTATTATTTATTATATAAGTAATAATCATTTTTAAGTGAGTTTTATAACAAGGAAAATTTTAAAATATTCAAATAATACATTTTATATATTTTCAATGCTAATGTAATATATTTTATTATATTTTAAAAATATTAAACTTATATATTTTTAAAATAATAATTTTTATCACAATTTATTATTTATTTAATTAACTTTAAACTAATTTTTAAATAATACTTATTTATATATTACGTAATAGATAATTTTAAATGATAATGTAATATATACATTTAAGCATGACTTTAACAAAACAGGAGACTTGGTCAAGTAGTTAGGAATCCCACAAGTGGGAAGAGGTCTTATGTTCAAGTTCCATTGAATGCAAAATTATGATATCTTTATGTTTTAAAGTTCAAAATATTTTAAAAATAGAAAAAGTTACACGGATTTAAAAATAATAAAATATTAAAAAAAATCAACTACAATCCTTGTCATTAAAAACATCAATGTTATTCCTACATCCATATTTGACACCAAATACTTACACCGTATATATTATTCATCGTATTTATACGGTGAACAGTATTTTTAAATAAAAGTATATATTTATGAACAGTGTCATGAACAATATCATAAACAGTATGTGAACAGTATTCGTGAACAATTCACGTGAACAGTGCTTTTAAGTAGAGAAACAAAATTGGTTAATGAAATTTAAAAGGTTGGTTAATGGTGATGAAGTTGGTTAGTAAACGTCCAAAATATTAAAAATAATTTTTAATAGCAAAATAAAAGTGGTTAATCAAAAAGAAAAAGTTGGTTAATAAAATGATGAAGTTGGTTAATAAACGTTCAGATATTATAAATAAGTAAACAGTGCTTTTAAGTAGAGAAACAAAATTGGTTAACGAAATGTAAAAAGTTGGTTAATGAAGTGATGAAGTTGGTTAATAACCGTTCAGAATTTTAAAAATAATTTTAAGTAGTAAAACAAAGATGGTTAATGAAAAGAAAAAAATTAATTAATAAAATGATGAAGTTGATTAATAAACGTCCAGATATTAAAAAATAATTTTTAGTAGTAAAATAAAATTGGTTAATAAAATTATAAAATTGGTTAATTCATTTAAAAAAATAATAATAATAATAATAATAATAAATTTTATATTTCAAAAAAAATTATTTATTATAATATATATATATATATATATATATATATATATATATATATATATATATATATAGGGCACGTATCATATGAGAATGACATTTTTATGTGAGAACATGAGAATAAATATGAACCATTAGATTTTAAAATAAATGGTGGAGATTATGTGTCAGTTTTTTTTCTCTCTCCTCCATTATTTATTTTAATAATGGAGGAGAGAGAAAAATAAAAATCACATATAATCTCCACCATTTATTTTAAAATTTAATGATTCAGATTCATTCTTATGTTCTTATATAAAAATGGTATTCTCATAAGATATGAACCCTATATATATATATATATATATATATATATAAACAACTTGTCTTTTTGTTTTGATTTAAAAATTGGAGAGAGAAATTAGTGATAAAATATTTAAACTGAATTATATACGGTGTAGGTATAACATAAAGTGTAAAGATATCATTTCTCTTAAAAAAAATCATATTACATTAAAGATTTTGATTGATCCCATGAAAGACCAAAATAAAAAATTAAAGATTTAAATCAAATTTTTTAGACAGATTTTTTAAAGTTCGTCCATATGACAGAATATAAAATATTGATATTAGATCAAATTTAAATAAATAAAAGTAATAGATCAAATTCAAATTAATCGGTTATATAAATTATTCATATTCATATTTAAATTCAATTAATTATTAATATAATTTTAGTCAAATCCACATTTTAAATACTCTCTCTATCCCAAAATATAAGAGAGAAAATAAAAATTACACTTATTAAAAAAAATAAAAACATAATAATTTGACTTAGGTTTTATTGAAATAAATTGCTTAAAAAAATATTAAAACAATTCTAATTGGTTGTTAGTTATTAAAAAGATGAAAGTTAATTTTTCTCTCTTATATTTTGGAACAAGAAAAAATATATTTTTTTCTTTTATATTTTGTGATGGGGTATGATTTTAACCAAATTCATATTTTATAAGTCCATATCTAAAATTAAAACTAAATTAATATATTGTTTAAAAAAAATAAAAAAAAAAATCTTAAACATTTTTTTAAATCTCTCTACAAGCGGAAATTATATCATAATATTTTGTTGGGACATATATCTAATAATGTACAAACAAATTAATGATACACAACAAAACTTCAAAACACCAAACAATTTTTCTTAAAAAGTGAAAATAACACGGAAATGAATTCTCTACTGTTGGGATTGATAAGATATTTAGATTTTTTTTTTTAAATAAGGATTATAAAAATAGAAAGAAAATTGTTACAAAAGATAGGGAGACATTAACCAAGACCTTATTAAGAGGAAACAAACCTAAAGAATGGCAAACCTAGCCGATTCTTTACAAAATCTGCTCTCAAGCAAGCAGGAATAATGTCAAAATAAGAGTATTCACTAAGATTAAGACCGATGTTAGCAAGCGTATCTGCACAGCTATTGTCCTCCCTAAAAATATGCGAGACCACAAAATTCCAGTTAGAGACTATGTTCAAACAGTTAACCCATCTATTTCTAATATGCCAAGGCATCAAAAAAGGGGACCTAAAAGCCTTGACCACGGCCGTAGAGTCAGACTCCAACCAAACGTTATGCCATTTTTTCTCATGGGCGAACTCAATTGCAAACATTGCACCTGAGAGTTCGGCAATGAGGGAATTGGACAAACCCAAACTAACAGCAAAAGCTCCCATAAAATCTCCGCTGCTACCTCTCGCAATACCCCCGCAGGCCGAGATACTAGAGAGAGAGGCTCCATCACAGTTAATTTAATCCAATTTCTCGGAGGGGGCTTCCACAAAACCTCAACGATTTTCGGGACCTTCGGAGGCAGGATGGTGACCCGAAAATTCTTGAGGATCTCAAACTCTTGCATATTCAAAAAAGAGGCCCGGCCCGAGCTGCCAGCAAAAGAAATGGCCTCCAGGATGTACGTTACAAGTTTCATGATTAAATCTAACCTTATTACGAGCCGACCAAATGGCATTGAGAACGAAAATAACTGCAGCGCAGAAAGTCTCTCTGTACTGCCCTGTACCACTTCTGTTAAGCAGATTTTCAACATCCAGCCACCCACCAATAGTACCCCGGCAATTCAGCCTTTTACCAACCCAATTCCAGATATACGAAGCAAATTTACAATCAAAAAAAGGTGCTGAGAAGTTTCTTCGGCAGCCTCACAAAGGTCACACCGAGATGGGAAAATAAAATGACGGCGCTTCCATTGATCGTCCGTTGGCACCTTATTGTGAAGGAGCTTCCACACAAAACAAGACTTTGACGGAGGAATTGATTTAGACCATATCCATTTCCACCAATTCTTTCGAATCCCTTTAGATCTCTTAAAATTATAGGCCATTTTCGAAGTTAAAACTCCATCCGTAGAGTGTAGCCACACTTTACAGTCTGGATGCAAATCAAAAGGAATGTGGCACTCTCTGATTCTAGCCTGAATGGAGGGGGAATGGGCGTGAGAGAATTGGAAAAAACCCATATGCCATCAACCAGAATGCTGCTGACTTTTTGATCCTGTATACCTCCCGAGTCCGGCAACTCAGCGTGTAACGGAGAACCACACCAACTATCAAACCAGAGACTAATCAGATTGCCATTCCCTAAACACCAAGAAGAGTTTTCAGCAATGGTTGACATCTCAGCTTTAAGACTGTACCAAAGGGAGGAGAAGATATGATGCTTTATGGTCTTGCCTTTTCTAAAAACTCTCTGCCTGAGGAGGACTGCCCAGTCATTATTAGAGTTCATTAACCCCCAAGCAAGCATGAGATTAAAAGCTTCATTCATTTTAACTAGCGACCGTAAACCAAGCCCACCTTCCTCTAAGGGGTGGCACATAGTCTTCCACGCCACAGAGATAACTTTGGCCTTAGAGACTTCCCCACTCCAAATAAACCTCTTTATCGCCCGCTCAATATCTCGAATAAGGGAAATAGGCCACGAATACACGGACATACTATGAATAAGCATACTCTGGATGACAGATTTAACAAGCTCCACCCTACCGGCAAAAGAGAGAAGAGTGCCCTTCCAAGAAGCTAACTTATTTATAACCAAATCCACAATAGGACGCAGGTACTTCGCTTTAGGCTTGCCTTTGAAAATCAGGACACCAAGATAGACAAAAGGCGTAGACCCAATATTAAAACCCGAGAGATCCGACAAAATATTCAACCTCGACGGGGTCATGGCACCTCCAAAGATGTGGGATTTACTGCAGTTTACTTGTTGACCTGAGATGCTAGCATATTCTCCAAAAATATTAATAAAAGTCTTAATGTTGGAAAGCTTCCCTTTACAAAAAATGAGAACATCATCAGCATACAGGATGTGTGAAGGAACTGTGATATTATTAGGCCCTTTGATGATTTCCAGCTTCTTAGAAGAAACCGCCAAGCTAATATTCCGACTAAGAACCTCTTCCGCAGTACAAAAAAGGAGGGGGGGCAACGGATCTCCTTGCTGAACTCCTCTCGAACAATTGTAATAACCGCTGAGCACACCATTGACATTAACCGACAAAAACGCAGAATTCAGGATACCCCTTATCCAAGAGCAGAAGGTAGAATTGAAACCAAAATTCTGAAGCACTTTTAATAAAAATTCCCAGTTTAGCGTATCAAAAGCTTTGGAAATGTCCACTTTGAGGGCCACATTTCCACACCAAGATTTCGAGTCTAAAAGGTTAAATCCTTCCGAAGCAAGACCGATGCAATCATGAATGTTTCTGCCATGAATGAACCCTCGTTGCTCTTTCGAGATCAACATCGGCATAATGGTAGCAAGTCTGTCCGCAATCACCTTGGAAACGATTTTGAACTTGAAATTAGAAACCGCAATTGGGCGAAAGAGATCCAGGGAGTCTGCACCCTTGATTTTCGGGATGAGAATAATAGCATTTGTGTTGAAGCCGGGAAGGATCCAACCCGAAGAAAAAAATTGAAGGACAGCCATAATGACGTCTTGAGAAATGATATCCCAATATTTTTGAAAGAATATCGCCCCGAACCCGTCCGGCCCAGGAGCACCATCCCCGTTCAGATTGAAGACAGCAGCTTTAATTTCCTCTGCCGATGGCAAAGCAGTGAGCATACTATTTGTCTCCTCATTCACTAGAGATGGAATTGCGGCATCTACTAAAGTATAGTCCTGCAAAATAGAATGGTTAGCTGAAAATAATTTTTCAAAGTAATTCACAGTGCAGTCCGAAATCTCCTCAGGTTTGGTAAGGATATCATCTCCATTCTTGATCAAAGAGATTGGCCTGAATTTGAGCTTGATCTTGGCAATTTGATGAAAATACGCCGTATTACGGTCTCCCTCAAGATTCCATTTCACTTTGGCTTTGTGCTTCCAGAAGTTCTCTTCCATTAACAAAGCTTTAGTCAGGGCAGTTTGAGCATCGAATTCCAAGCGCTTGAGATTCTCACTAACACCATTAACATGAATACAATCTTGAACAGCTATAAGATCATGCTCAGCTTTTTTTACATTTTCAGCAATGTTGCCAAAAGTACTCTTATTCCAACTTTTAAGTTCTTTCTTCAAAAGATGTAACTTCTTGTTAAGGATACACATTGGACACCCAACAAAGCCACGCGACCAGACCGACTCAATCAGCCCCCTGCAACCCTCGTGCAATGTCCAAGTATTAAGAAACTTGAACTGCGAAACATTGTTAACAATGTTTATATGAAATTCGAACACAAGAGGATGGTGATCGGAACAATCTTTGGTGAGAGTGGAGACCGCAATGCTATAACAAATGTCAACCCAAAGCTGATTCCCAATACATCTGTCCAACCTTCTCTCAACGGAAAACGGAGGATCACGCTTATTGGACCAAGTGTAGTGAGCCCAGTAGTGGGAAAATGCAGAAGATTATTGTCGTCCGTCCAATTACGGAAATCAGTCACTGGTCTCAAAGCAGGGCTGTTTCTGCCCCTATGTTCATGGGCTCCAATGATGGCATTAAAATCTCCAATAAATGCCCAAGGCAAATGGTATTTAGAAAGAAGGTCAGCTAACTCCCTCCAAAGCCCTTTCCTTTTATACAGATTGGTAGACGTATAAACTGCCGCAATGGCCATCAAATGATTATCTACAATAATAGTAAAAGCAACAGATTGTTCAGCTTGAGACACAATGATTGGATTGAGCTCATCCTTACAAAGACACCAAAGAGAGGGCTTTTCTAAACTATTGAAGGAAAACATCTTGAAACCAATTTTATCAAACCAGTTCTTGGGGAAGTTTGCATAGCTAATCTTAGGCTCTGCAATAAAAAGAAAGTCAAGATTGTGCTTCTTCAAAATTCTTTTCAAGGATAATCTAGTGGAAGCATTAGCCACACCACGAACGTTCCAAAAAATGCACATCATTTGGACGTTTTTTTAGGTCCTGCTTGAGACCGTGTGGAAGGTTTCTTCTTGACTTGAGAGGATTTTTTCTGGACAATATTTGCAACAGCATTAGAAAATGCACCATGTTCCGGAGTTTCTTCGAGGGTCGCCCAGGAGTTATGGAGAAAATTATCATTGTTGTTAACAGCTAACACCATGGTAGTGTCAATGAATGAGGAGCTAGGGGATCCAGAATCAGGGTCCTTTTGACCAACCTCAGGGTCCTCTTGATATTCAAAATCATTTGGACTTATCAAGGTATCCTTAACAACTCCTTCATCTTCCTCCACATTTACATGTAAGTTATCCGCATCATTACCGGTATTAATCTTTATCACGTCAGAATGTTTGACTGCATTTTCCTCCTGGTGTTTTGACAAAGGTTTATAAACTTTCGAAACATGAGTTTTGGAACCATTGTTTTTCATCAATCTGCAATCTTGCACCACATGACCTGTTTTCTTACAGTGACCACAGAAGTCAGGTATGTTTTCATATTCAATATCAGAGAAAAATGTGAATCCTTCCCTTTCAACCAACACGTTATGATTCAAAGGTAAGGCCAGATCCATGTCAACAAGCACCCTAACGAATTGACTGAAAGTTCGGTCCACTCTATACTTTGCAGCAGCAGAATCAATACATATGGGCGTACCAACACAACTTGCGATAGCAAACATAATACGGGGTATCCAATACTCCTGAGCAAGACCATAAAAACGAACCCAAACTTGAGCAAAGGTATTGTTCTGAAGAGCCGGATTAAAATCCTTTGTCCAGGAGAATAGCTTCAATGTTCCTGGGCTCAAACTAACCGAACCAACAGCCCTTACTCGACGCATATCTTCAGTGTTTGAAAACGTAAATTCATAAAAACCCTTTCCTAAGGATTGGGCTCCCCAGTGTTTTATCTCAGCCCACACTAGTGCAAGCTTCTGTTTAAGAGCAACTACAGTGAGAGGTGTGGTACCTTTTGGCCATAGCACTCTACCATGAAGGTTGTTTTTGCATTCTTCAAGTCCTGCTTTGTACTCCTCTTCTGGAATAGTGATAGCAGGCCTGTTCCCTTTGATGATAGGTTGAGGAAGTTGAGAAGAGGGAATGTCATAGACACCTTGCAGAGCTTGGGCAAATGACTTTTTCTGCTGTGGTTTCTGAATCTTTGATGGTGGGGGGCGACTTACTTCGTGTGGTTTGGAACAAGGGATGACTTTCGGGAATAGATCAGAGAAATCCATAGATCAAATGGGGGTTAGGGTTCCCACCGAACCCTAGAAATCAATTTGGGATTTTTCGTTCGCCAGAGGAGTTGTTCAAAATTAGGTCGATCAAGTGATTGGAATTGATAATCATATTTAGATGAAAATCAGATACAAAAAGGACATTATGCACAATGAAATTGGATGAAAATGTCATATATATATATATATATATATATATATATATATATATATATGTGTGTGTGTGTGACATTTTCATCCAATTTCATTGTGCACAATGTCCTTTTTGTATCTGATTTTCATCTAAATCTTTTATCAGTCTCAAAGTTATGTTTTGATCTTGATTGTGTAGTAATTTTTAATAATGCAAAATTTTCAATCCAGGAAAAGAAGAGCACGATGATGATTGGTATTAGGATTACTTTTTCTTTGGACCTCTTTAGTTTATGGGCCTTGTAGCCTTCTTTATAAGGCTTGTACTGCATACTGTTTCTCAAATAATTCACATTGCATTTTTCCACTTTCTTCTTCATATTATATTCCACACTTTCCCGCCATGGAAAGATACAATTTCTTCCATTTCCAATATGCAAATTATGTATCAATAGACTATAACCCTAACCCCTTTGCATTCACCTAACCCTTCATTCTCGGTTCTTGTTAATCTTTCTTCTCCCTCCTTTCATGGCTTTCGATGACGAACTTCCGCTAAAGATACTCCGCAAAACCTAACTCTCCCAAGAATGCTCCTCCAGATCCTATTCTGAACCCCCGCAACCCCTTTTACCTTCATCCATGTGAGAATCCAGGCGCCGTTATTGTTGCTCCACCCTTGGATGATAACAATTACCACAACTGGAGTAAATCGATGCGTCGCGCCCTGACCTCCAAGAACAAACTCCCTTTCATCAATGGCAACCTCCCAAAACCGCCTCTCTCCGACCCTAACTATGAGCTTTGGGATCGTGCTAACAGTATAGTTCTATCTTGGATTAATCGTACTCTCTCGCCACACATCGCGCAAAGCACCATCTGTTTTGATTCTGCCTTCGATCTTTGGGAGGACCTTCGAGAAAGATTCACTAAAGATAATCATTTTTGCTTCTCTGGTCTTCTTCGTGAATTACACTCCCTTCATCAAGGTGATAGGTCTTTATCCACATATTTTACCGATTTGAAAATCCTTTGGGATGAATTAGAGAATTTGAGACCTACCCCTGCCTGTACTTGCCCTACCCCTTGTACCTGTGATTTGGCCAAAGCTGTGCGTAACTTTAAACATATGGAATGCGTTACCTGTTTCTTGAAAGGTTTAAACGATAATTACCATAGCATTCGCACACAAATTCTGCTTCTTGACCCTTTACCTAGCATTAGCCGTGTGTACTCCCTTATTACTCAACAACAGATTGCTCCTTCAATAGCTTCCCTTACTGAGTCCACAATCCTTTCTGCTAACAATACCAACCCTAGAAACAAAGGCAAACCCAACTCAAAACCCTTTATGGTTTGCACCAATTGCCATAAGACAAATCATACTGTGGAAACCTATTATTTCAAGCATGGTTTTCCACCTGGATATAGGAACAACATGAACAACCACAAGTCTTCATCAGAATCCAAGACTGCTAATGTTGCTGCTAAAGAACAGCTTATTTCTAAAGAGGACTATCAACACCTTTTGATGTTTCTCCAACAAACCAAGAAGGAGCACACCCCTCTCAAGCATGATAAGGCTTCCACTTCAGAACAGGGTGTCATATCAGGTATTGTCAATCCAGGTAGTGTCTTTCCTAATCATTCTGTATGGCTTCTGGATTCTAGGGCATCTCATTATGTTTGCCCTCATATTCAATGTTTTTCAACTATATTTTCTATCAAACCTGTGCATATTTACCTTCCTAATGGCACTTGCATTACTACTTATTATTCTGGCACTGTCATTCTTAATAACATCTTGACTTTGCATCATGTTTTTTACATTCCTAAATTTAAGTTCAGCTTAATTTCCATTTCTAGACTATGTCTTAATTCCAATTACATTATCTGCTTCTCACACAATTCCTACTATATTCAGGATGTGTCTACCAAGCAGAAGATTGGACAAGTGACCCTGCATAATAATCTTTTCATTCTGCATAAACAACCTGTGCCCAATTTCATCTGTGTTAATACTTGTAATAATACACACGCTGTGAATGTTGTTTCTTTAGATAGTTCCTTATGGCACCATCGTTTAGGGCATCCCTCAAATGAGGCTTTCCACACTATGTCTAAGCAATTTCCTTCTATCAAATTTCATAAAACTTCTATGTGTAATACTTGTCACCTATCCAAGCAATGTAAACAACCTTTTCCCACTAGTAATAATGTTTCTTTTAATTGTTTAGATTTAATTCATATGGACATATGGGGTCCTATTTCTATTGCTTCTATGGATGGTTTTAAGTATTTTTTTTGACTATTGTTGATGATTTGTCTAAGTATACTTGGACTTTCCTTATGCAAAATAAATCTGATGCTAGACTGCACATTAAGAACTTTATAGCCTATTGTAACACTCAATTCTCTTGCAAAATTAAAGTTATTAGGAGTGACAATGGTAGTGAGTTTCTCATGCCCGCTTATTATGCATCTCTTGGTATTATACATCAAAAGAGTTGTGTTGAAACACCTCAATAAAACTCAATTGTAGAAAGAAAGCATATACACCTGCTAAATGTTACTAGATCCCTTCTTTTCCAGACCAATCTTCCTAAATGTTTATGGTCCTTTGCCTTATGCCATGCCACTTACCTTATTAATGGACTTTGCAGCCCCACTCTCCAAAACCATACCCCTTATGAATTGTTATTTAAAACATCTCCTTCTTATACTAATCTCAAAACCTTTGGCTGTCTTGCTTATGCCTCTACCCTTCTTCGAAATAGAGATAAACTAGATCCCAGGGCTACCAAATGTGTCTTCCTTGGTTTCACCATGGGTATCAAAGGATATCTATTGTTTGACCTTCACCATAGATCTAACTTTACCTCTAGGAATTGTTTCTTTTATGAAGATACATTCCCTTATACATCATCCTCAACTCAGCCCTTGCATCCTGAGCCTCCTTTTACCACTGACACATTTATGTTTGATCACATTGTCCCTACAGAACTTCACTCACAACCAACCCATATTATTGGTTAACCTGACAGTTCCCCTACATACAATAACATTGATGATCCTAGTGGTACTCCCACACCTCTATCCCCAGATAACCAACCACAATCACCACATTTACATACCCCTGAATCATCTTCCTCCAATCATTCCCCCCCCCCACCACAACTTGATGCTTCCCCCATAACAAAACAACATTCCCCTGAAATCACTACCCTTAGACAATCCACCAGAATTAGGTTTGCACCTGCTTTTTTAAAGGATTTTGTTTGCAATGTTTCTATGCATTCTGTTCTGCATGATATTTCTAATTATATTTCTTATAATCATCTTTCTCTTGCATATTTTTCCTATATTTCTGCTATTACAACTGCCTGTGACCCTGCATCATACAAGCAAGCGTGTGTTCATCCTCATTGGGTAAAGGCTATGGAAAATGAAATCCAAGCCTTGCAAGCCAATCAAACATGGACATTTACTTCACTACCTCAAGGTAAGAAACCTATAGGATGTAAATGGGTCTACAAGACCAAATACAATTCTGATGGATCTCTACAAAGGTATAAAGCTAGGTTAGTTGCTCAAGGATTCAAGCAAATCCAAGGTATTGATGTGCACAATGCTTTTTTGCATGGAGATTTGGATGAGGAAGTTTATATGATTTTGCCTCAAGGTATTACTCCCTCATATCCAAATCAGGTGTGTAAACTTCTCAAATCTATCTATGGCCTTAAGCAGTCCAGTAGACAATGGTTTGAGAAGCTTTCACAGGTTTTACTAAACAACAACTTCAAGCAATGCTCTTCTGACCATTCCATGTTTATTCACACATCTAATAATTCTTTCACTTGCCTTTTGATATATGTTGATGATCTTTTGTTGGCAGGTAATAACATGACCATCATCAACCAGACTAAGGATATCTTGCAACATCATTTTCACATAAAGGACCTTAGTTCCTTAAAGTACTTCCTAAGACTTGAAGTAGAACGCAGCAGTTCAGACATCAATATTTGTCAACGAAAGTACACATTGGACCTGCTATCTACCACTGGTTTACTTGGATGTAAACCTGCTACAACACCAATGGCTCGGGATACTCGTTTACAAACTACAGATGGAGTCCCCTTGGCTAATCCTACTAAATATAGAAGACTTGTGGGCCAGCTCATTAATCTCCTTAACACTAGACCCGACATATCCTATTCAGTTCAGCAAATCAGTCAGCACATGAGTTCTCCTACTGGTCTTCATTACAATGCTGCTATTCGCGTCCTTCGTTATCTTAAAGCTTCTTCTGGCCAAGGTTTATTCTTCCCTAGCAAATCTTCTCTTCAGCTTAAAGCCTTCTCCAATTCAGATTAGGCAACATGCCCTGAAAAACGCAAATCGGTCACTGGCTATTGCATTTATCTTCTTGACTCTTTGATCTCTTGGAAATCCAAAAAGTAACCCACGGTTTCTCGTAGCTCGACCGAGGCAGAATATAGATCCATGGCATCTATAGTCTGTGAACTTCAATGGCTTACCAATCTTCTTCAGGAACTACCCATTACATTCAAACAGTCTGCTCTCTTGTATTGTGACAACGCTTCAGCTAGGCACATTGCAACAAATTCATCCTTCCACGAACGAACCAAGCATATTGATTTGGATTGTCACTTGGCCCGTGAAAAGCTCCAATAGAAACTGTTTTATCTGCTACATGTTACTTCATCCCAATAGCTTGCGGATGCCTTTACTAAACCCTTAAATGCCAAACCTTTTCTTGACAACATCAATAAGCTTGGCCTATACTCCATATACCCCAAGCTTATGGGGGGCTATTAGGATTACTGTATTAGTTTATTTTTTTCTTTGGGCCTCTTTAGTTTATGGGCCTTGTAGCCTTCTTTATAAGTCTTGTACTGCATACTGTTTCTCAAATAATTCACATTGCATTTTTCCACTTTCTTCTTCATTTCATATTCCACGCTTTCCCGCCATGGCAAGATTCAATTTCTTCCATTTCCAATATGCAATAATTGGTTCGGCCGGCTTAGTTGAAGGATTGTATTACCTTGTTATCCCACAAGCCTCACATCATGCCAACACCATTGCATTAGAAATTCAACCACATTTTGTTTTCATTCCTCAAACAACTCTATGGCACTTCAGATTAGGTCATCTATCCAATAGAAGACTTCTTAGCTTATATAAACATTTACCTTTTATAAACATAGATATGAATTCAGTTTGTGATATATGTCATTATGGCAAACATAGAAAAATTCTTTTTCAACTAGGTGTAAATAAAGCTAAGCAATGTTATGAGCTGATTCATTTTGATATTTGGGACCCATTGTCAATTAAATCTATACATGGTCACAAATATTTTATAACTTTGCTTGATGAATTTAGTAGATTCACTTGGGTAATTATTTTTAAATCCAAATTAGAAGTCACAAACCTTGTCCAAAGCTTCATACTTATGATTGAAAATTAATTGAGCCGCAGAGTTAAAGTGGTAAGGACAGACAATGGTCATGAGTTTCTTATGCTTGATTTTTAACTTTCCAAAGGCATTAAACACCAAATTATTTGTGTTGAAACTCCACAACAAAATGGTAGAGTTGATAGAAAGCACCAACACATTTTAAATGTGGGAAGAGCTTTAGTCTTTCAATCCAAATTATCGAAATAGTTTTGGTCGTATGGCATCCTTCATGCCACCTACCTCATAAACCGCATACCTAACCCTTTGCTTTAAAATAAGTCACCTTTCTTCTATAGATTTGGAACTGAACTTGACCTAAATGAACTTAAAGTGTTTGGAACCCTATGCTATGCCACCACTCTACAAAATCAGTGTGAAATGTGAATAGAGAGTGATCAGAGTTGGATTGTTTATAGCCTTGATCAATGAGAAAACCT
Source organism: Lathyrus tuberosus (assembly GCA_022829125.1). Lineage (NCBI taxonomy): Eukaryota > Viridiplantae > Streptophyta > Magnoliopsida > Fabales > Fabaceae > Lathyrus > Lathyrus tuberosus. Next base: position 32,102,068 of record JALAZF010000006.1, on the reverse strand, counting down.
GCCAATTTCTCATACCATTTGCGAATAGCTTGTCTCAAACCATATAATGATATCATCCTGGTAGGCACTTCATGGATGAAATTAACAAGGTAAAGACCACACTAGACACTGAATTTAAAATCAAAGCTCTTGGGAGGCTGAAATATTTTCTATGCATTGAGGTAGAACATTCCAAGATTGACATCAACATTTGTTAAAGGAAATACTACTTATACTTGTTGAAATATACATGTCTTCTTGCTTCCAATACAACCAACACTCCACTTGATCCATCTGTCAAGTTACACCAGGATGCAGATGCACCATTCACAAACATACTCAGTTATAGAAGACTGGTCGGCAAATTACTTTATCTCACAACTACTCGTCCTGACATTCCTTTTGTTTTACATAACAATTGAGCTAATTTCTAGCATCACCAACTGTTACACACTATGACACAGCCCGCAGAGTTGTAAAATACTTAAAGGGCACACTTGGGAGAGGGTTATTATTCAGAAGAGATTTTAACATCCAACTTCTTAGATTCACAGATGTTGATTGGTTTGGATGCTTAGACACAAGGAGATCCACTTCAGGATATCACTTATTCATTGGTCCCTAATAGATCTCTTGGAGAGAAAATAAATAACAAATTATATCCTGAAATTCTTCTAAAGCTGAATATCAGGCACTATCATTCGCTAGTTGTGAAATCCAATGGTTGCTCTATTTGTTACATGATTTATGAGTTCATTGCAGCAAACCACCTATGTTATATTGTGACAACCAAAGTTCCATCTATATTGCAGCAATCCCAGTCTTTCATGAATGCACAAAACACTTGGAGATTGACTTTCATTTCGTGCATGACAAACTACTGTAAGGGAATTTCATGTTTCTACCTATAAAATCTCAAGCACAACTTACTAATTTTTCACCAAGCCCTCACCACCCAAGAGCTTTAATTCCTTTATTTCCAAGCTTAACATGTTTGAAATGTACCATGATATGCTTGAGGGATGGTGTTGAAGCATAAGCAGCTTCGAGATTAAATGTTGAAGCATAGCAGCTACGATAGCTTCCTTAAGAAGTTACCATCATCCATTTGTATTGCTTTTGATCATTTTGAATTATAAAGTTAGTTATGATTATGTTGTAATTTGGTTAGAAGTTGTTAGATATTGTTAGAGGTGGTTAAACTCTCACACTATATATGAATGTTTTATTTTTAATATTAAGCATATTTTATATGGTTAGTTATTAAATGATTGATCATGCCTTTTTAGAAAGGATTGGAAACCACAAAGGAGGTAGAATGATGTACATGAAATAGGGATTTTACCTACACATCTAAGAGTTATTAAACCAATCAAAGAATGTAAATTTTGTTGTTACACCTTCCTTACATAAGTATAGATTCAATTTTCTATACAAAATTGTTGAAATCTGCTCTTTGTCACTAAACTGTAACTAACCATATCAAATAACAAAACAACGAGATGACAGAACAGTTCATAATTGCTCTGTTGTACAATGTTTTTCCATTTAAACCCACCAATATCACCTTTCAATTCTACCCACACATTTTACACTGGCTTATCCTCAAACCAAAAGAGAGCTTTTCCATTGGATGAACTCACAAACAAAGTAGAGATATCACTTGTTGATCTCAATAACCGAGCATAACTTTTGTAGACTGGGTATCAAAAATCAAACTCAATTACTCAAGAGTATCACACTCTTGAAAACAACAACAGTGACATGATACTAGTACAACTCTTTCCTCATAAGTAGTTTTCACTGACAAGGCAGTAAGGCACTTTTGGTGAAAAGAAAATATTTAAAGAGGGAGAAGAGAACGATGACTTGTAAAGAATTAGGAAAACTCTAAATTCTGGTGGAAAATAAAGTGAGGAGAAGCCTTGTATATTTAGGAAAAACTTTTCCTCAAAATAGAAAGAATCTATGGGCCGAATTTATGGCCTAATCGTTAGGCTAGTCGATTAGGTGCTTCAAATAATCGATCACTGTGGACCAAAAATGAAAGTGTTAATATAAAGCAATTATCAATACTTAAGATATTGTTATAATCAATTATAGACTCGATTAGGAGTCATCTATCAATAATGTATATAATCTAATCGATTAGACATTAAAAAAAAAAAATCAAACCAAGAAGACAGTCTGCTAATTAATTAGTTAGACCTTAAAAACATTTTAGGTGATTTTGTTAAGTAAAAAAAGGCATTAAAAGCATTTTAAGTATGTGTGTGAGTTTCCTTAGTATCTTAGGAGTTACTCTCCTAATTTCACAAGACTCTAGTTACTCAGAAAGACACGACCAGGTGAGCTTTCACACTTCCTTTTTTCACAACTCTGAAAATTTCAAGTTCCTTTACCATATATACCGATCAAATAAGCATTTTATTGGAACCTTGAATTTCTACTTGATGATACTTGAGATATCTTCAAGTTAATCACCATCATCAAATAGTTGGAAAGATATCACCACATTCATCAGCATTGTCATCATCAAAACATCAAAAAGGTTGTCAGCATCAGGATCATCAGCTTCATTTTTGCAAGAACACAGATCCACATAATAAACTTATCATCAAGTACTCAAATGAAATTTCTTATAACCTTTTATGGTGAGCACTTAATCGATTAGTTGCTTGATTGATCAATTCAGAAGGTATTTTACATTTTGTTTCCCTGTCATGTTTGTCGTAAGGCATGCTTGAATACATTTGTGGAACACACAATTCAGTGTAGGGAGCTTCTAGGACTCAAATATTGACATGTCTTTGTTAAGATACCTTGTTTTATATAATTTGGCAGACAGAGTATCTATGAAAAAACTGATGCTTGTGAATTTCTTGAACGACCTTGTGGATGAGAGATCAACACTAAGGATCCCAATATTCCGATGTACGATTGGATAGGAGGGAAACATGCATGTGTAGAATTAACTGAAGTTTTTTCACTTGTGGAACCGAAGAGTAGAGGTTTTACCGTAGAACATGCAACCCTCAAAGTCGCTTTGAGTAAAGTGATCAAACATGAGAAAGTTTGTTCAGACAATCTAATAAATATGTAATTCTTTGTGTTAAGCATGTTATGAGATTCAAAAGATTCAAAGTCGAATGTATTCGATAGTAGTCAAAGTAGATAGCTGTCGAAGGAGTTAACATCGACAGAGTTAAACTTAGCATTTATTTTTTTGGTAGTTAGTTAGAGATTACTTGATGTGAAATTAATCTCATTTATAAAGAGGGAGGTACTCTACTATTTTAAATAGTTGTTGTACATAATAAGAGAAATTCGGTGTGAATAAACGCAGAGAGAAAATTCTGAAGAATTTGATTCATCTTCTTCCCCTTTCTCCTAAAACCTTAATTTATCTTTTCTTCATCTTTTCTCTTTTCTCTCTCAAATTATCTCCTCTCATCAAATCATTGTGCGGCGGAATCATCTTGCAACCAAGGTGTAGTTGAATCACTCAAGTGACAAGTGCAGAACTAGAGAGATCAATAATAAAAATTGATTCTTCTTCATCAAGATTGATTCGGATTATCTCCAAGATTGGGGTTTAATTTCAGCATATGGTATCTATAACACTGATGTGATTATGGGAAGCATAGTGCAATGACTTCTCATCTGACTGCTCATTTTCCAGCGAATCTTCCAATCATGAATGGTAATAATTATGAGAATTGGTGTAAGCATATGAAGGTTGTTTTTTGTTATCAAGATCTTTGGGATCTTGTGAAGAATGAAGTAACACCTATTGGAGAGAATGCTATAGATGAATAAAAGGTTGCACACAAAGATTTGAAGTAAAAAAGATTATAAAGCCCTCTTTATAATCCATCAATATGTTGATCCAGACAACTATGAGAAACTTGACGGTGTTTACTCAGCAAAGGAAACATGGGACATTATGAAGAAATCGTTTGAAGGCGCTAAGAAGGTGAAAGAGGCGGGGTTACAAACTCAAAAAAGAACATATGAATTTCTTAAAATGGAAGAAAGTGAAAACATATTTGATTTCTTCAATAGTTTAACGAGACTGGTGATTCAAATCAAGATGTGTGGAGAAGTGTTAGCATTAATGTCAGTAGTTATAAAGATCTTGAGATCATTGACTCTAAAATTAAATCATGTGGTAGTAGCCATAGAAGAATCTAAGGATTTGTCAAGCATAATAAAACAAGAGCTTTGAGGGATGCTTGAATCTCATGAATAAAGAATGGCTGAAATATCTGCAAGCAAGACAAATAGTAATATAAATCTACAGGCGCATTTAACAAAAGAAAAGAAAGACAAAGGAAGATGAACTGGTAAAAAAGAAAGAGGGGGTTACAAAAATTCGACCGATAGAGTAAACCAACAAGAAGTTAGTTCATCAAATTAGAGAGAAACTTCAAACCAAAGCACTCACAAAGGTGGTGTTGCAGGTAGAGGAAGAGGAAATGGAAGAAAACCTGATAAAAGCCATATTCAGTGTTACAACTGTCAGAAGTATGGAAATTATGCAAGTCAATACCGAGGAGGCGAGAAAGAAAATTAAGAAAGTGATGTAAGACTTGCAAACGATGAAGAAGAATTGTTGTTGATGGTCACAACGAAAGATGAAGAAAGATTCAAGGGCCAATGGTACTTGGACTTAGACTACTTATCACACATGACTGAAAGGATATATTGGTTTGTCAGCATAAGTCCCTCGGTGAAGAACAATGTAAAATTCACAAATGACAATACCCTGACTACTGAAGGTATTGGTGATGTTCTTATTATGAGGAAAGATGGAAAAATGTCAGTAATTTCCAATGTACTATACATATCATGCATGAAAAACAATTTGCTTAGCATAGGGCAACTGATCGAGAAAAATTACAGAGTGTTAATCAAAGATAAGATGATGAAAGTTCTCGACTCAGGCGGTAGGTTAATATTAAAGGAACTCATACCTTAGACCAGAACCTTTAGGATTAAACTAAATGTGATAGAGCACAAGTGTCTGGCAACTGCAGTTAGTAGAGAAGAATGGATATGGCACTACAGAGTTGGCCATCTCAACTTCAAAGACATCAGAAATCTAAAGAGAAGAAACATGGTTTCAGGATTACCAGAAATCGACATTCCAAATGAAATGTGTAAAGAATGTGTTCAAGAAAATCAACACAAGAATAGCTTTACCAAAGATGCAGGAAGTAAGTCTAAGGAAATTCTTGAAGTCATATATTCAGATGTGTGTGATCCTATCTAGGTGGATTCGATTGGAGGTAACATATACTTTGTTATATTCATAGATGATTTCAGTCAAAAAATATGGATTTAACTTATGAAGAATACAAGTGATGTGCTTGAGGTGTTCACAAAGTTTAAATCTATGGTGGAAAGACAAAGTGGTTAAAAGCTTAAAACTCTGAGGATTAATGGTGGTGGAGAATATTTTTCGAAAGATTTCGATGCATTATGTGAAAAAGAAGGGATTGTGCATGAGGCGGTGCCACCCTACACTCCACATCAAAATGGATCTGCAAAGAGGAATAATATAACCACCATGAACATGGTGAGGAGTATTGTTGCGGTGAGAATCGGATATCAAGCTATTAATCAACTTGAATCACAAAACATGAAATTCACCACCGAGCTTTGATTTATCCAAAGGAAAGGGTAAAGAACGAAAATCCTAAGTGCGCTGTGTAGAGACACAACTTAGAGATCTAAGGTTCGGGGGTTGGTTATACTAAGGGAAGGTATTACCACCCTAAGTATCTGTAGTACTCTACAGGAACCTCTTGTTTATTTGTGTTATGTTATGTTGCTTGCTAAAGGGAAATGTGCTAAGGTAAAGAAAGACCTAGGGGCATATACACTAAGTATGCTCGCCAAGATATCGCATCTCATGCCTACGTATCCTGACGGGAATGGAATCAGAGCATTCGTAGTTCCCCTCATTACAGGGTAAAAGGGTGAGAAAGAAAATGTGGAATCCATTAAGGCATTGGATGTAAAGGAAAAAGGTGGAAAAAGAAAAAGGTAGCTCGCTAGGATCTCGCAATCCTATGCTTACGTATTCTCAAGATGAACTTGAGAAATCAGAGCGTCTGTAGTTCCCCTCAATGGGGGTGAGGAACTCTTGACTATGGTCAAGGTTCCAAGGGAAAGTGGGGTCTGACGGCAAGATACCTACGTGGAGTACGACTCCAGACCTAAGGCTAGGTAACACGGAGAAGAAGTATCCACGGGAAAGTAGGGTTTGACAACAAGACACCTACGTGGAGTGCGGCGACTCCAAACCTAAGGCTAGGTAAAACAGGGAAGGCAAGCTCGATCGCGCGGCGGCGCGAGATAAGGGAATGATGGACAAGGCTATGACATGGCAGTCAACTGGAGAAGATTCTTTCCTTTGGAATGAATTATAGGCAAAAGAGGAACAAAGTGGAAAACTCTGGTATCGAGAGTAGAATGAACAACAATATATACAACAAAGCGTCGTGCCCAAAACTAGGAACAGACAAGACATGGAATAGGATCGGGCGACGAGAATTATTAATCAAATTAAATATTAATATTTAATAGGATTAACTAGTAATTTAATTAATCATATTAAATAAAAATATTTAAAATAATTAATAATTAAAACAAACCTTATTATTTTTTCTAATTTTTTCAAATATTCAACAAATAGATAATAAAAATGAAAAATTAAAACTTTTGGTTTTTTTTCAATATAACAAAATTTTCCACACTTTATATAATATCACAAACTTTAAAGAACACAAACTTTAATGAAAACAAAAAGATCAAAATATTTTTTTTTTGCATTTTACTACATAATATTCAAATTGAAACTTAAGACTAATAAATCTAAATTTATTTTTTTATTATTTTTCTCAATATAAACTAACTAATTAAATTAGAAAATAAGTTATTAATATATATATATTTTTTATAACAACCTAATCTATCGTTTGATATTTTAAAGAAAGAAACTTAACTCTAAAAAAAACTACAATTAGCAAAAACTAGGTTCTAATTAAATTGTTATTTTATATTATTATTAGCTCTTAATCCATACTAATAAACTCATCCTTCCATTGTGTTTTTATTAATTTTTAAATACACTAACCTTTTTTAAAGAAAATAACAACTTATACTATACTCTTTCTGTCCCACAATGAGTAATCCATTTGGAATAATAAGGTATCCCAAAATAAATGACTCATTTCAATTTATGATGCAAATGAATTCCTTTTTTTCAATTGTACTCTTTAATTATTACCACTTTCATCACTTTCAATATATAATAAATTGTATTTTAGTGAAAACACTATTCTCTCTCTTTAATTATTACACTTTTTTTAATATGTGTGAATAGTCAACTGTGGTGTTGCAGGTAGAGGAAGAGGAGATGGAAGAAAACCTGATAAAAGCCATATTCAGTGTTACAACTGTCAGAAGTATGGAAATTATGCAAGTCAATACCGAGGAGGCGAGAAAGAAAATTAAGAAAGTGATGTAAGACTTGCAAACGATGAAGAAGAATTGTTGTTGATGGTCACAACGAAAGATGAAGAAAGATTCAAGGGCCAATGGTACTTGGACTTAGACTACTTATCACACATGACTGAAAGGATATATTGGTTTGTCAACATAAGTCCCTCGATGAAGAACAATGTAAAATTCACAAATGACAATACCCTGACTACTGAAGGTATTGGTGATGTTCTTATTATGAGGAAAGATGGAAAAATGTCAGTAATTTCCAATGTACTATACATATCATGCATGAAAAACAATTTGCTTAGCATAGGGCAACTGATCGAGAAAAATTACAGAGTGTTAATCAAAGATAAGATGATGAGAGTTCTCGACTCAGGCGGTAGGTTAATATTAAAGGAACTCATACCTTAGACCAGAACCTTTAGGATTAAACTAAATGTGATAGAGCACAAGTGTCTGGCAACTGCAGTTAGTAGAGAAGAATGGATATGGCACTACAGAGTTGGCCATCTCAACTTCAAAGACATCAGAAATCTAAAGAGAAGAAACATGGTTTCAGGATTACCAGAAATCGACATTCCAAATGAAATGTGTAAAGAATGTGTTCAAGAAAATCAACACAAGAATAGCTTTACCAAAGATGCAGGAAGTAAGTCTAAGGAAATTCTTGAAGTCATATATTCAGATGTGTGTGATCCTATCTAGGTGGATTCGATTGGAGGTAACATATACTTTGTTATATTCATAGATGATTTCAGTCAAAAAATATGGATTTAACTTATGAAGAATACAAGTGATGTGCTTGAGGTGTTCACAAAGTTTAAATCTATGGTGGAAAGACAAAGTGGTTAAAAGCTTAAAACTCTGAGGATTAATGGTGGTGGAGAATATTTTTCGAAAGATTTCGATGCATTATGTGAAAAAGAATGGATTGTGCATGAGGCGGTGCCACCCTACACTCCACATCAAAATGGATCTGCAAAGAGGAATAATATAACCACCATGAACATGGTCAGGAGTATTGTTGCGGTGAGAATCGGATATCAAGCTATTAATCAACTTGAATCACAAAACATGAAATTCACCACCGAGCTTTGATTTATCCAAAGGAAAGGGTAAAGAACGAAAATCCTAAGTGCGCTGTGTAGAGACACAACTTAGAGATCTAAGGTTCGGGGGTTGGTTATACTAAGGGAAGGTATTAACACCCTAAGTATCTGTAGTACTCTACAGGAACCTCTTGTTTATTTGTGTTATGTTATGTTGCTTGCTAAAGGGAAATGTGCTAAGGTAAAGAAAGACCTAGGGGCATATACACTAAGTATGCTCGCCAAGATATCGCATCTCATGCCTACGTATCCTGACGGGAATGGAATCAGAGCATTCGTAGTTCCCCTCATTACAGGGTAAAAGGGTGAGAAAGAAAATGTGGAATCCAATAAGGCATTGGATGTAAAGGAAAAAGGTGGAAAAAGAAAAAGGTAGCTCGCTAGGATCTCGCAATCATATGCTTACGTATTCTCAAGATGAACTTGAGAAATCAGAGCGTCTGTAGTCCCCCTCAATGGGGGTGAGGAACTCTTGACTATGGTCAAGGTTCCAAGGGAAAGTGGGGTCTGACGGCAAGATACCTACGTGGAGTACGACTCCAGACCTAAGGCTAGGTAACACGGAGAAGAAGTATCCACGGGAAAGTAGGGTTTGACAACAAGACACCTACGTGGAGTGCGGCGACTCCAAACCTAAGGCTAGGTAAAACAGGGAAGGCAAGCTCGATCGCGCGGCGGCGCGAGATAAGGGAATGATGGACAAGGCTATGACATGGCAGTCAACTGGAGAAGATTCTTTCCTTTGGAATGAATTATAGGCAAAAGAGGAACAAAGTGGAAAACTCCGGTATCGAGAGTAGAATGAACAACAATATATACAACAAAGCGTCGTGCCCAAAACTAGGAACAGACAAGACATGGAATAGGATCGGGCGACGAGAATTATTAATCAAATTAAATATTAATATTTAATAGAATTAACTAGTAATTTAATTAATCATATTAAATAAAAATATTTAAAATAATTAATAATTAAAACAAACCTTATTATTTTTTCTAATTTTTTCAAATATTCAACAAATAGATAATAAAAATGAAAAATTAAAACTTTTGGTTTTTTTTCAATATAACAAAATTTTCCACACTTTATATAATATCACAAACTTTAAAGAACACAAACTTTAATGAAAACAAAAAGATCAAAATATTTTTTTTTTGCATTTTACTACATAATATTCAAATTGAAACTTAAGACTAATAAATCTAAATTTATTTTTTTATTATTTTTCTCAATATAAACTAACTAATTAAATTAGAAAATAAGTTATTAATATATATATATTTTTTATAACAACCTAATCTATCGTTTGATATTTTAAAGAAAGAAACTTAACTCTAAAAAAAACTACAATTAGCAAAAACTAGGTTCTAATTAAATTGTTATTTTATATTATTATTAGCTCTTAATCCATACTAATAAACTCATCCTTCCATTGTGTTTTTATTAATTTTTAAATACACTAACCTTTTTTAAAGAAAATAACAACTTATACTATACTCTTTCTGTCCCACAATGAGTAATCCATTTGGAATAATAAGGTATCCCAAAATAAATGACTCATTTCAATTTATGATGCAAATGAATTCCTTTTTTTCAATTGTACTCTTTAATTATTACCACTTTCATCACTTTCAATATATAATAAATTGTATTTTAGTGAAAACACTATTCTCTCTCTTTAATTATTACACTTTTTTTAATATGTGTGAATAGTCAACTGGTTCACTCATTGTGGGACGGAGAGAGTAGTAAAATAAAGATCATGAAGTAAAAAATAACATTACAGTAACGTGAAAACAAGGTACATGTACTTTATTAAGTTGAAAATGAGGCAGCTATTAATATTATAAACAAAAGAACAACATCACAGTAAAATGTAACAGTGCAATAACAAAGTCATGAAATGAATACGTACCGGACAACCTTCGCAAGGCAAATTCACACTCTACCTTCTTCTTTCGATGCCAGTCAACACTGCGACAGAAACCCACCATGTACACACTACCATCTTGCTTCTGTCTCGCGTTTTGCTTTCCGCTGAATAAATTAGAGTAACTGCGGTTTTGCTGGTAACAGTTGCGCGGCGGGAAGTGACGGCACAATGGTGTTTTGAGAGTTATTCGGAGCTGTGTCTTTCTTCTATAAAATGAAAGGTGCAGTATTTTCCTTCTTATTTTCAAGCCATGGAGGGTGAGGTGTGTGAATATAAGGTGGAAGACAATGAATAGTGGAGGATGTAGTTTTATGTGGGAGAAGGATGGTAGGATGAAACGCAGTGGTTTTCGGTTTTGGTATTGCAGCGTATGGAAGAGGGAAGTTTATGTGGAGGAGAAAATGCAGCACATGGAGTTCTTATTATCATTGAAAGCTCATGGTATTGAATGGGATCAAGTGTAAAAAATGGCGAGACCAAGTTCGTACGTGCAGGTTGTCTTTTTTGGAAGAAAATTGGTGTGCAGCAGGTTGTTTACATTGGAGCTGGAGTGTTGTGCAGCAAAAGGGGAGTGTGGTACTGATGTTGTTGTGTCGAAAGCGGAGAGAAAAGGGTCAAGGTGTTTTGAGAGATGGACTGCGTTCTTGAGGAAAGGATGAAGAGAAGTAGTATTATGAAGGAAGTCGGTTGGTGAAAGAAGTGGAGAGGTCCATTCATAGCAGAATTTTGGGAAGATTTTGTGGAGTGTAGGGTGGCTTGTCGGTTTGATGGTGAGAGTAGGCTTTGTGTAGAGAACGGCTGAAGCAGGTTTGTGTGCAGGTAGCTTGGAGGCGGGTCGTATGATGGAAAAGGCGGAACATCTTTGGTACGAAAGTTTTGCTGGAATTGTGGTGCGGGTCCATGTGTGAGCAGAACTTTGTCTTGGAGGGGTAGCTTGTAGCAATGTCATTGTTGAATTGTTTGTGAACTGTGAAAAATGGCTTGTCCTTGCAATGAGTTTTTTTATGTAATAGCCTTATGGTGTTTTTGTGGCATTTTGTTGTAGCCTTTTCCAAATTATGTGATGGAATTGGTAATGTTTGCACCTTGTATGAATGGGAATTTGGCTACATGAAACTTGAACTTTACAATGAAACTTGATTGAAATTGGAATGAAGATGAACACTTGACTTTGATCATAAAACTTGATTGAAATGAAATTGGACTTGAATTGAATAAGAGTTGGAATTGGAACTTGAATTGGAGAGAATTGAAATGAAATTAGAATGGATTAAAATGAAAATTTAATTTAAAAATTGAACATGAATTGAAATTGAATAGAAAATGAAAAATGGCCATGAGAGGAGACTTGAATTTGATTGAAATTTGGAATCTTGGATGTGGAAATTAAAGATTTATCATGAGTTTAGAATCTTGAACTTGAAACTTCGAATTTCGATTAGACCATGAATCAATTCAGGAAATGAACCACCAAAAATGTGTAGAAACTTTGAATCCTCTATTTTGATCTCAAACCAAAGTGAATGGAAATTGAACGAATAGTCTTTTGACCCTTGATGAACCAAAGTAAACAACATGACACGTATTGAACACGCCTTGAGATTAATCGAATAAATGGTCCTGATTGAATCTTGACGACCCTTGATCATGAAGCCATGATGATTTGCCACATTCTGATAACCTGATGTTGAAACAAACCACTAGGTTAAACTTCCATTGAGTTTCAAGCTACACAGCATACACCTTTGACCTGATGACTTTGCCTGATCCTTTGTGAGGAAACCAAATCACACTAGATTATTGGGGAAGAGAAGTCTCTTAAGAGTATAAGAAACTTGCTTGGTCTAGTGCTCCATCCAAAATCTTGACTGACCATCCCTTGAAACCTCTTGAAATAAACTCTGATTCACAAATGAACCAAACAGACAAAACCTGGTAAATTGGGTTAGTTATGCAATATGATTGACCTAAGATGATATGTAAAAGATCAATGGATCTAAGGGTAAAATTTGGGATACAACAAGTATGATAAGAGGAAAGCACTTGCCTAATGAGTTATGGGGTGAGGTTGTGTCGAATGCAACATACATCCTAAATAGATGTTCGACTAAGAAGCTAAAAGGAATCACACCAGAAGAATGTCGGTCTGGTGTCAAGCCTAGTTTAAGTCATTTGAAGTTGTGTTTGGATTTATAGCATATATGCATGTGTCTAATCAGTTGAGAAGGAAGCTGGATGACAATTATATCCAAATGATCCTGATAGGATATCATTTGAATAATGGATACAAATTGTTCGATCCATTGAACAAGCAAGTTGTGATTAGAAGAGTCGTGATCATAGATGAATTGAAGGTGTGGGAATTGGAAAGATAATTTCAAGAAGGATTAAGTGAGAATCCTTTGTGATGAACCAACTAGTGAGGCTAACAAAGAAGTTCGACAAGAAGAAGTCAGAGGTCAAACAGGCACAAGTAGACCTCAAAGAACAAGAAACATGCCTGCAAGGTTGCAGGAATGTGTGATTACATTAGATGATGTGTTCAATGATAAAGGTGAACTTGTTCATTATGCTTTCTATGCAGATACTGAGCTAGTCAAGTGTAACTAAGGCATTGAAGAACTTGAAATGGATGCAGGCAATGGATGAATAACTGAAGTCCATAGAAGTTAACAATACCTGGTCACTCGTCGAATTGCCATAAGGCAATAAGGAAATTAATGTGAAATGGGTTTATAAACCAAAGTTGAATCCAAAAGGAAAATTAACCAGACACAAAGCAAGACTGGTAGCTAAAGGATTTCTTCAGATATAAGGAATTGACTTTGACGAAGTCTTTATGCCAGTTTCTAGGATCAAAATAATCAGGTTGGTTATTGGTATAGAAAACATGAACAGCTGGTATATGTGTCATATGGATGTGAAATATGAATTCCTTAATGGCCCATTAGATGAAGAAGTTTATGTTACATGACTAATTGGGTTTGTGAATCAAGGCCAAGAAAGGAAGGTATACAGGTTGCATAAACCCTTGTATGGACTCAAGCAAACTCCAAGAACTTGGAATAAGAAAATAAATAGATTTTAAGAGAGAAAGAATTTGTGAAGTACAAAATTGAGTATGGAGTATATGTCAGAAGAAGCATGAGTGAACTGCTTATACTATGTCTCTATGTCGATGACCTATTTATAACAGGTAGCTACAAGAAGGAGATCGAAGACTTCAAAGGTGATCTAAGTAAGGAGTTTGCAATGTCTGACCTGTGAAACATTTCATACTTCCTTGGTATCTAATTCTACAAGAGTAGTAAAGGCTTGACGATGCATAAAAAAGGACATGCAAGTGAAATACTCAAAATATTTGAGATGGAAGAATGCAATGCAACTTCGACACCTGTTGAACCAAGACTGCAACTGTTGAAGGACTCATATGAAGATGATGTCGATTCAACTCAGTACATAAGACTTATTGGATCATTAAGATGCCTTTGTCACACAAGTCCTAATGTAGCATACAATGTAGGTATAACGAGTAGATTCATGCAGCCACAAAGAGGATACTAAGGTATCTCAAGGGAACTCTCGACTATGGAATTTTGTTTCCTACTGCAGATGAAGGAAAAGAATGCAAACTACTTAAATACATCGACTCAAGTTGGTGTGGTGATGTTGAGGATAAAAAATCCATAATTTGGGTATGTGTTTATGCTATATGGTGCACAAGTTGGTGAAGCTTAAGAAAAGAACCAGTCGTAGAATTGTCATCATGTGAGGCGGATTACATAGCTGCGTCTCTCTGTGCATGTCAAGCAACATGGATATTGAACCTGATCAAGGAGATTTCAGGAGAAAAACATGGATCAATGATCATGAAGATTGACAACATGTTTGATATCAACCTGCTAAGAATCTGATAACATATGGAAGAAGCAAACACAACGAGATGAGGTTCCATTATCTTCGAGAGCCTGTAGCAAATGGGAAGCTGAACTTGGAACACTGCAAAACTGAGAATTAGATTGCAGACATCATGGCGAAGGTTGTGCAGGTCAAATTATTCAATATGTTAAGAACAATGATGAATGTATATAGCTTAGACACGATGAATTAGGTGTTGTATTAAATATGTAATTCTTTGTGGTAAGTATGTTGTAAGATTTGACAGAGTCAAAGTTGAATGTATTTGATAATAGTCGAAGGAGTTAACCTCAACAGAGTTAAACTTAACATTTATTTTTTGTTTGTTAGTTAAATATTACTTGGTGTACAAGTAATCTCATCTATAAATAGGGAGGTACCCTACTATTGTAAATAGTTATTGAATAGAAAAAGAGAAATTAAGTGTGAATAAATGCAAAGAGAAAACTCTGCAGAATTTGATCTATCTTTTTCCTCTTTCTCCCAAAACCATAATTTATATTTTCTTCATCTTTTCTCCTTTCTCTCTCAAATTATCTCCTATCATAAAATCATTGTGCGGAGGAATCATCTTGCAACCAAGGTATGGTTGAATCACTCAAGTGACGAGGGAAGAACTAGAGCAATCAATCAAAAAGATCAATTTTTGTTCATCAAGATTGATTCGGATTATCTTCAAGATTGAGGTTTAATTCCAACACAATCAACATGTTTTCAAACCATTTACATTTGATACATTTGGCTTCCTAGAACCATAGATAGTGAATCAAATAAAATGGTCCAAAAAATCATAAACTGTAATGTTTTGTCTCCTAAGATTATGGATGTAATTTTAAAAGAATTAAATTTGACATAAAAAAGAGATAACAACACCACTTTTGTTGGATTACCTTACAAATTTATATAATATAAATATTATATATGTGGTATTTTTGGATCGAACTCTGGTGTCGAAAAGTGTAGCTTCTTGGTTCGACAGAAGCCATGCATGTTGTGGTCAAAGTATGTTCACATACATGTTGTAGTTGAAGACGAACTGTGTTTTGTTTAAAGCGTGCTGAATTGGACCTTACTTATAAGTCCAATTGTTAAGTTAGCTTGTAGCCTAATTTAGTTCAAAGTTTATAAATAGATTGTTGAGAGAGGTTAATTGTTGTTATTCACTTGTAATCTTTTTGAACCCTTATTGAGTAAGTAAATAGTAAAGAAGTTTTAACCAATTATAATTTCTTCTTCCTTCTTCTCTTTCTTTCGTAAAACTTGACAGGGTTTCTTGTGTTTATTCAAGAAACTCAACCTTTCTCATAATTTGATTTGTTCTTGAAGATATCGATTCACAAGAAACTGGTGCGGTGAGCGGGGAGGAAAATATGTTGTCAACAAAGTATGAGATTGAGAAATTCACCGGTGTGAATGATTTTGGTTTGTGGCGCTTGAAGATGCAAGCTCTTCTGGTTTAGTAGGGTTTGTTAGAAGCGTTGAAAGGAACATAAAAGATGGATGCTGCCCTAACAGAGAAGGAGAAAATTACGATGATCGAGAAAGCCCACAGTGCCATCATATTGAGCCTTGGTGATAAGGTTCTCATGCAGGTCTCGAAGGAGAAAATGGAAGTGGGTGTATGGACGAAACTCGAAGGTTTATACATGACGAAATTGTTGGTAAATCATCTCTACTTGAAGCAAGCTTTGTATTCATTCAAGATGAGTGAATACGAAGCACTGGCTGAGCAGTTGGATATGTTTAACAAGTTGATTCTTGATCTTGAAAATATCAAGGTCAAGATTGAGGATGAAGATCAAGCATTGCTAGTGTTGTGTGCTTTACCTAAGTCTCATTCCTATTTCAAAGAACCTCTCTTGAATGGAAGATATTCATTGACCTTTGAAGAAGTTCAATCAGCCTTGCACTCTAAGGATTTGAATGAACGAAAGGAGCATAAGCCATCTTCTGTTGATGAAGGTTTGTCCATTAAGGGGAAATTCTTGAAGAAAGATGGTAGGTTTGAGAAGAAGAAGGGTAAAGTTTTACATAACTCTTATGGTGGTAATGTTCTTGCAATTAGGTGTTATAATTGTAAAAAGGAGGGTCACACAAGAAAGGTGTGTCGTGAATGTTTGAATATTAATGGTGGAAAGGATAATGGTAATGCACCCATTGTGCAAGATGATTATGAATCATTTGATGTCCCGGTGGTTTCAAGCAGTGACTCTAGCAAGGAGTGGATTATGAATTCAGGGTGTACTTGGCACATGACTCCTAACACAGACGTGTTTGGGGAATTATGTGATCAAGATGGTGGATCAGTATTGTTGGGAAACAATAAAGCTTGCAAGATTATACGTATTAGATTTGTGAGATTCAAGCTCCATGATGAGTCAATAAGGCTATTGACTGATGTCAACTATGTACCTAATCTTAAGAGAAATTTTATTTCTCTTGGTGAATTTGACAAGAAAGGATGTGTCTTGAAAGGAGAGTAGAGTATCCCAAGGGTAATGAAGGGGTCGAAGGAAGTATTGAGAGGCGTAAAGAAATAAGACTTGTATACCCTTGAGGTTGAGGTTGTAAGTGGTTCAACAGGTGACAACCACAAAACCCGTGTTGAAGACTAAGTTATGGCACCAAAAGACTTGACCATATCAATGAAAGAGGTTTGGTCAAATTTTCGAAACAAAATCTACTATGTGGTGACAATGTCGAAAAACTTGAGTTTTGTGAACCTTGTGTATTTGGTAAATCTTGCAGGGTGAAGTTTAACAAAGGTAAACAAAGAACACATAGATCCCATGATTATATTCATGCTGGTCTTTGAGGGGCCTGCAAGGAATCCTTCACACTCAGGTGCAAAGTATTTTATATCCATAGTTGATGATTATTCCAGAAAGTTATGGGTATTCATCTAGAAAACTAAGGATGAAACTTTGGAAAATTTTAAAAGTTGGAAGACTATGGTTGAAAACCAAACTGGCTGGAATTTCAAGAGGTTAAGGACCGACAATGATCTTGAATTTTACAACGAAGCTTTCGACAGCTATTACACTTCATGTGGTATTGCAAGGCACGAAACTACTGCAGGTACTCCCTAACAAAATGGTTTGGCTGAAAGGTTTAATTGGACCATTTTAGAATGGGTTAAATGCATGTTAGTTAGTGCAGGATTGAATAAGGTGTTTTGGACAGAAGCTAATGTGAATGCAACATACATGACAAATAAGTGTCCTTTGACAACTTTAGGAATGAAGACACATGAAGAAGTCTGGTTGGGACATCCACCTAATCTCGACAGACTTTGAGTATTTGGATGTTTAGCCTATGCTCAATTTAGGCAAGACAAGGTCGAACCTAGAGCTTTGAGATGTATGTTTCTTGGATACCCTCAATGAGTCAAAGCTTATAGGTCGTGGTGCCTAGAGCCAGGTCACAGGAGGTGTATCACAAGTCGAGATGTAGTTTTCAATAAAGAATTAATAGCATTCAAGAAAACTGATGACATTGGTCAAAGTACTAAGATCTCTAGAGAAGAGCTAAAACAGGATGAGATTCTTGTTGAGGTGGAGCACAATGATGCTGGATTGCATAACCCAAATGAAGTTGAAGATCAAGCAGAAGTTGCTGATGAAGATGAGGAGTTTGATAATGAATACCTATTGGTAAGAGACAGGTCGAGAAGATTCATCAAGCCACCTCAAAGACCTGGTTATGCACATCTCATAACATTTGCCTTAATCTCTGCAAGTGAGGTTCATGATGAAGAACCTAGAGACTACAAGGAAGTTGTGAGGAGTCGAAACAAGACTAGATGTTTGAAAGCCATGGATAATGAGATGAAATCTATTCATGATAATAACACTTGGGAGCTGGTCGAGAAACTTGCTGGAGCCAGGTTAGTCAGTTGTAAGTGGATTTCAAGGTTAAGGAAGGAATCGAAGAAGTGATGTCGAAGCGATTTAAGGCAAGGTTGGTTGTTAGGGGGTTCACTCAAAAAGAAGTGTAGGCTTCAATGATGTTTTCTCACCTATTGTAAAGCACAAATCCATTAGAATGTTGTTAGCCATGGTGGCAAAGTTCGACCTAGAACTTAAACAGATGTATGTGAAGACAACCTTCCTGTATGATGATCTAGATGAAACAATTATGATGAGATAACCTGAAGGGTATGAAAAAAAGGGAATGGAAGATTATGCGTGCAAGCTGAGTAGGTCATTATATGGCCTGAAACAATCTCCTCGACAATGGAATAAGAGATTCGATAAGTTTATGGCACACACATGTTTCACTAGATGCCAGTTCGACCACTGTGTTTACTTCAAATTTTGACCTGGAAATTCACTTGTTATTTTGTTGCTTTTTGTGGATGACATCCTCATAGTAAGGAAAAATGTCAAAGATGTTATGAATGTGAAGGATGAATTCGATAAGGAGTTTGACATGAATGATTTGGGAGTTGCCTCTAAAATTCTTGGAATTAACATCCGGAGAGATAGAAAGCAATCAAGATTATGCTTATCTCAAGAAACATGCCTATTGAAGGTTGTTGCTTTATCAACCATTAAAGGTTGTTGCAATATCAATCACTGAAGCAGAGTATATTGCCCTCACTGAAGCTGTGAAAGAAGCATTGTGGTTTGAAGATTTTTCTAAGGAGCTGAAACTTCAAGGTCGAGTTATCATTGTTAAACGTGATTCAAAGTGCAATACACATGTCAAAGAATTTAGCCTTTCATGAGCGAACCAAGCACATCGATATGAGGTTGCACTTCGTCAGAGAGATAATTGAGAGTGGAGAAGTCCAAGTGCTGAAGGTTTCAACTGATGACAATGCTACTGATATGATCCCCAAGACATTGCAAAGTTGTAAGTTTTTCCACTGTATGCGGTTGATAAAGCTGCTTGCTTGGTGAAAGTTAGTTTGTTCCCTTGTTAGTGTAGAGTTTGTTTCAAGGTGGAGATTTGTGGTATTTTTGGATCGAATTCTAGTGTCGATAAGGGTAGCTTCTTGGTTCGACAGAAGCTATGCATGTTGTAGTCGAAGTCTGTTCACGTGCATGCTATAGTCGAAGACGAAATATGTTTTGTTTAAAATGTAACACCCCAATTCCCATCGCGAATAAATAATATATAAATAAAATCAGAGTAACTAAAAATTTATTTTTCCGACAGAAACAAAGATGCCACATTTTAAAGTAATAAAATACAATCCCTGCTCAATATTTTTGATACATAGCACAAAATAGAATACCCTAAAGGGGAAACTTTTTCCATATAAAAGGAAAGGTCAATTATGGAATAAAGCGGAAAGATCCATAACTGACTTGTTTTACAAAATAAATCATTTTAGAACCTCTACTATATATACAAAAGTACTACCAAATACATTCAACAAATGTTTACATATATACACATAATCGTTCCCCGACTCCCGTGCTACGTATCAGAGCAGACACCAGGACCGACCACAGAACGGAGGACTAATCTCCACAAAAAGACCTCCAGCAACTCTAATCTGCTATGCCTCATAGAGCATTATAAAACAGCAGAAGGGTGAGAAATAACAACTAAAATCAAGATTGCATAATAATATGCAAATACATAACAATTCACATGCATAGTTATTCTCACCACATCCTCGCATATTAACACTTATATCATGTCACATATACATAACATATATCAATTATCTAACATAATCACATATTTGCACATAAGGCACACCAAAGTCACAACATATGGAAACACACCACCACCTCACATAGCACAGATCTACGCATACGACATTTTATCCACAACCAATGCATTTATCACATATGCACATCAATTCACCAATTCAAACATAAATCTCAACACATAATCAATTAATTCACAATTTCCACACATAATCAACCCATTCACAATTCTCACACATAATCAATTAAATCATAATTTTCCACACATAATGCATCCATGATTTATGCAAATGCATAGAGACCGACACAATGACTCTATGCAAATGCCATGCGGTACCGACTTCCAATGTTTCTCATCACTAGTTCACTCAGGAACTCTGCTGGAACCATCGCTCGTTACTTAGTGTAACTCCCCGTCGGGCATACGATGTTCCCCGTCGCTTTAGGTCCCCACATGGGCACACGACGTTTATGGATTGCTTTAGGTCCCCACATGGGCACACAATCTGATCGCTTTAGGTCCCCAAATGGGCACACGATCGTCTATAACCATCGCTTTAGGTCCTCAGGCGATTCATACCTCTTATTTTTTAGGCTCACGATGTTATAGCAGATTCCCTCTAGAATCAATCCGTCACTCAGGACGTCACAACAATGCATATCATGATGCTTGGCATACAAGGACTCATGACAATCAAATGCATCTTCACAAATCAACAATATGATTATCACATCATCATATTCATGCATTGGCAACAATTCAAACAATGTATATCATCACATACCACATACCACAACAATCATACAATCATTACAATTCATTCCACAAGAGATTCACACCACAAAGGCTACCCACAACACATCATAATAACATACATTGATATGCAATCAAACAATGTATTTTACCACACAACAACATCATTAATCACGCATCGAAGTCTAATCCAAAACAATGCACATATTTTCCATAAAGCCATAAACCATCATCACAACATTCCATCATGTATATTCACATCATATAACAACACACAAGCTACATGTTACATAACAAAAGCATATAGCATGATAACACATCAATCGCACACATTGTACTCGATAAAAACCCGACAACCGGACTATTTTCCAAAAACACGAATTAATTAAATCATATTTTGACCTCCAAACCATTTTTAATAGAAAGAACTTTTCATTAGCTTTCCAACGCTTCAAACGGGGGTCAAAACGGACTTACGGTTCAAAAGTTATGAAGAAAACAAAATCTGACATTTTGGAAAATTTGAGATCATGAGTCGACGCATAGAATCATGAGTCGACGCATAAACCTGCAAATTTCGCCCGGGTCAGCGCATGGTTTTACGAGTCGACGCACAGTTGCAGGGGTTAGCGCACGAGGTGCAGATTTTGCTGAAAAATCAGTTTTCGATCGTTAAATGACTTCCGGACCTCCGATTTCGATTCCGTAAAAAGCTGCTATCTCAGAATTTGAAATACTACAATATTTTCACCATTAAAAAGCCATCCAACACATTTTACATTTTTGAAATATTTTTAAACATAATTTGTCAATACATTCACACTCCAAAACTCAATCAACACCCATGGAAACATGCCAACAAGTTTACCCGAGTAAATCATATCTTCACCCGACTATACTACGCAATTTATTCCCCATTCCAACCGTGAAACATCGATTTCTCACCATTTCATCATTATTGCCCTAACTCTCACAAACTAAGTAACTCAATCCAAAACTCCCTAAATCATATCAACGAGTATTCCCGATTAAACCCAAACATTACTCGGTTATTCTACACAATCTATTCCAAATTCTAACCGTTAAAACATCGATTCTACACATTTGTTCTTCAATCCAACCAGTAAGAAAAAGTATATATTTCAACCAAACAAATACAAACAACACATACATATACATATACAATCGAAATATAATCGAAACTTCTCACCCTTACCCGATTAATCGAAGATCAAGCTTTGCTTTGATGATTTTCTCTTCTTCCCCTTCTTCTCTCTTTCCCACGTTTCCTTCTCTTCTCTACTATCTTTTCTCTCTTTTTTTCTCAAATATCTATTTCTTATATAAAGAAAAATATCTTACCATACAAAAAGACCAAAATACCCCTCAGCTCAAATATCTCCCAAACGCTCTCAAAATGCGATAAAACATAAACAACGATGAAAAATAATATATTGCCAAATAAAAGTCAAGAATAAAATAATATAAAAATAAAATAATTAAATCGACTCGATTAAATAAAACTCACACAAAACTGGGGCGTTACAACTCTCCCCCACTTAGAAATTTTCGTCCTCGAAAATATAACCGATACGAACAACTCCGGATACGACTCTCGCATCCGACCCACAAACTAACATGCCAACACTAGGCACACCACGAATAACACAAAAAGACAACAGACAACCCACCTTGCTAACAACAGCTACAACAACGACACGACAACGACGACAACTACCACGACAAGATGCAAAGCCCATACAATGCACTTGACGACTAACTCACGACTCAAAGAATACCCAAGTTACGAACACACACAGGTTCACTCTTGAACCGAAACATAACAAGAACACAAGTTCCACGACACAACATCGATTCCACAACCTCTACATAACCACGATACCAACATCCTTGTCACACAACCATATCACAACACTGCTACGATTCACCAATTGAACAAACAACCAAAACATCCGTCTACATAGTAGCCCATTAATATTTAAACCTTTCACCTAACACTTCCATTCTGAACGTCCAATGGTCTCATCATTCCTACATGTTTCCAATGTCCAACCTATGAACTTTTACCAGTCACACACTCCAATACGAAATGTGCCACATCACACTTTCGATGCGCACTCTGATTACTCGTAACCATCAAAATTACCAATTTCACGTCCAAAGTCTAACTCCTTCTCATATTCACCAAAAATCACTGTTCACATTCAATATACTCAACCTCACACTCTACTGCGTTACCTCACACACCAGACACAAGTCTAGGAACTGCTCAAATAATTTTAATTCTCTGACCATCAAAACTGACATACATAGAAACTTTCGACTTAACTCATCAGGCACAACCTCAGCTTTTCCCGAAGGATAATCCAAGCCAAATTCATAACTCGTCAAGAATTCTAACCATCCTCGTTGTCTCATACTCTGTTCCTTCAAACCAAACAAGTACTCCATATCCTTGTGATTACTAAACACTTCGAATCTAGAACCATAAAGATTTTACCTCCAAATTTTCCAACACAATATAATCGCAACCAATTCCAAATCCTGAATAATATCGATCCTTTTATGACTCCTCAATTGTCGTAAAGCATAAACCACGACTTTACCCTCTTGCATTAACACACTGCCTAAACTCATCAAAGACGCATCCCAGTACCTCACAAACAGTTCATCAGGATCACACAGAATCAAAACTGAAGCCGTAGACAACTTCTACATTAGTTCTCTGAAAATTTCCTCACAATGAACATCCAAAACAAACGACTTACCCTTTGCGCGTCAAATGAGATAACCGAAGTACGAACTTAGCAAAGTCTTCCATAACCTGCAGTAACAACCAACTAAGCCCAAAAGTTTCTAATCTTCTTAACCAACTTCGGAGTCTCTCAATGTAGAACGGCATCTACTTCCGAGGGATCCATAATCATACCCTCATCTGAAATAACGTATCCAAGAAAACTAACATTTTCAACCAAGATTCTCACTCGAATAACTTAGCATAAAACTTCATCTCTTTTCAACACTTGTAATTCAAATCTCAAACACTCTACCTATTCTTCCTCTGGGTTTATAACAGATCTGAACGTTCTCAATCAAAGCCCTTACGAACTTATCCAAATAAATATGGAAGATACGATTCCTCTACTCCACAAACATTACAGACGCATTACTAACACCAAATAACATCACTGTGCATTGTAATGCCCAACCAAATTCCAAAAGATATAAATTCTTAGAGCTTTTGCAAAACTTCCCACTGGGTAACTGGTTACTCACATACAAGCTTAACCAAGTAAATAACAACCTATTCTGAGGATAACAACCTTAACCAGTCACATTAAATCGATCAAAGCCTCAACTCACACAATTCACCATTCTTATCAAACATTCCAAACAATTGTAATTTCAATCAAACTCAACCAGCCCAATTCCAGTTATCTATTCCCGAAAGTGGACACTTATTCTCAATCGTTACCTTACTCCACTGTTAGTAATCCATACACAAGTCCTTCTCTTAACCGTCCAAATTCCATAAATCCCAACATGTAGCCATAACTAACCAAAAATAATTCTTAAATATTACATCCATACCTAAAGGTTCTCTCAAGATTTCCATTAATGCTCTAAAATTCCAAAGACTCCAAACCTCACAAGAACTCTAAGTTTTACTTTCCATAGTCTCAATACCTTCATACACATTATGCCTGTTATTCCATTCAATCATCAGTTCCTTGTATTACTATCAATACTAAAGTTCTCTAAGACAACACACTTGGTCTCATAAATCCCTTTTTTCCAGTAAATCTTCCAACCGCTCGTTCAATCTGAGTTTCACTTCCTAAAAGTTATCCTGCTTACTTAGCAGATCCAAACCTCAAATCCTTACCTTCGTCCAATTTGAGTTCACACTCTTCTCTCTGAGAACAACCATTAACAATGCCCAATCATTCTCTCTCAAAACTTCCCAACTGGACCAACATACCAAAGCCTCCTATCCGTCTCATCTTCCAGTATAAGAATCTTCATCAACTCATCGAAACAATCCGTAATCATTTTCTTAAATCCAAACAATCCATTGCACACACTACCAAAGCCGGAAAGACAAGCCTATCCCATTCAACATAATTCCCGTCTGCTATCAACAAGAGATTAAGGGTGATCAGTTCCTCAATTTGCCAATAGACAACCGACAATCATGATGGGGCATAGACCGCCTTTACCAAACTATAATAGCGTTTCTTGCATCCTGTGCACAAAACTACCTAAGGAAAAAATCCTTAGTTGACATAAACCTTACCTCCACCTTCCCTCCGGAACTGGGAACAACACTGTCCAAACAACACTTACACTCTAGCAACCAACGGCACACTGAGCCAACGCTCCACAACCGAAACAACTTGGAGAAGTTCCAACTTCTCCCCCACTTATCTCATTTTAACTCCTGCAGACAACGGAATAGAAAAACCAGAAAGTACTGATAGTGCTCCACACACATATCACGCACTAAGAGACAAACAACAACGATAATATTCAACTGTCACACCAACTGGCTCAACAACTTGGCCGGACGGACCGACCTGCTCTGATACCACTAATGTAACACCCCAATTCCCATCGCGAATAAATAATATATAAATAAAATCAGAGTAACTAAAAATTTATTTTTCCGACAGAAACAAGGATGCCACATTTTAAAGTAATAAAATACAATCCCTGCTCAATATTTTTGATACATAGCACAAAATAGAATACCCTAAAGGGGAAACTTTTTCCATATAAAAGGAAAGGTCAATTATGGAATAAAGCGGAAAGATCCATAACTGACTTGTTTTACAAAATAAATCATTTTAGAACCTCTACTATATATACAAAAGTACTACCAAATACATTCAACAAATGTTTACATATATACACATAATCGTTCCCCGACTCCCGTGCTACGTATCAGAGCAGACACCAGGACCGACCACAGAACGGAGGACTAATCTCCACAAAAAGACCTCCAGCAACTCTAATCTGCAATGCCTCATAGAGCATTAAAAAATAGCAGAAGGGTGAGAAATAACAACTAAAATCAAGATTGCATAATAATATGCAAATACATAACAATTCACATGCATAGTTATTCTCACCACATCCTCGCATATTAACACTTATATCATGCCACATATACATAACATATATCAATTATCTAACATAATCACATATTTGCACATAAGGCACACCAAAGTCATAATATATGGAAACACACCACCAGCTCACATAGCACAGATCTACGCATACGACATTTTATCCACAGCCAATGCATTTATCACATATGCACATCAATTCACCAATTCAAACATAAATCTCAACACATAATCAATTAATTCACAATTTCCACACATAATCAATCCATTCACAATTCTCACACATAATCAATTAAATCATGATTTTCCACACATAATGCATCCATGATTTATGCAAATGCACAGAGACCGACACAACGACTCTATGCAAATGCCATGCGGTACCGACTTCCAATGTTTCTCATCACTAGTTCACTCAAGAACTCTGCTGGAACCATCGCTCGTTACTTAGTGTAACTCCCCGTCGGGCATACGATGTTCCCCATCGCTTTAGGTCCCCACATGGGCACATGACGTTTATGAATTACTTTAGGTCCCCACACGGGCACACAATCCGATCGCTTTAGGTCCCCACATGGGCACACGATCGTCTATAACCATCGCTTTAGGTCCTCAGGCGATTCATACCTCCTATTTTTGAGGCTCACGATGTTATAGCAGATTCCCTCTGGAATCAATCCGTCACTCAAGACGTCACAACAATGCATATCATGATGCTTGGCATACAAGGACTCATGACAATCAAATGCATCTTCACAAATCAACAATATGATTATCACATCATCATATTCATGCATTGGCAACAATTCAAACAATGCATATCATCACATACCACATACCACAACAATCATACAATCATTACAATTCATTCCACAAGAGATTCACACCACAAAGGCTACCCACAACACATCATAATAACCTACATTGATATGCAATCAAACAATGTATTTTACCACACAATAACATCATTAATCACGCATCGAAGTCTAATCCAAAACAATGCACATATTTGCCATAAAGCCACAAACCATCATCACAACATTCCATCATGTATATTCACATCATATAACAACACACAAGCTACATGTTACATAACAAAAGCATATAGCATGATAACACATCAATCACACACATTGTACTCGATAAAAACCCGACAACCATACTATTTTCCGAAAACACGAATTAATTAAATCATATTTTGACCTCCAAACCATTTTTAATAGAAAGAACTTTTCATTAGCTTTCCAACGCTTCAAACGGGGGTCAAAACGGACTTACGGTTCAAAAGTTATGAAGAAAACAAAATCGGACATTTTGGAAAATTTGAGATCATGAGTCGACGCATAGAATCATGAGTCGACGCATAAACCTGCAAATTTCGCCCGGGTCAGCGCATGGTTTTACGAGTCGACGCACAGTTGCAGGGGTTAGCGCACGAGGTGCAGATTTTGCTGAAAAATCAGTTTTCGATCGTTAAATGACTTCCGGACCTCCGATTTCGATTCCGTAAAAAGCTGCGATCTCAGAATTTGAAATACTACAATATTTTCACCATTAAAAAGCCATCCAACACATTTTCCATTTTTGAAATATTTTTAAACATAATTTATCAATACATTCACACTCCAAAACTCAACCAACACCCATGGAAACATACCAACAAGTTTACCCGAGTAAATCATATCTTCACCCGACTATACTACGCAATTTATTCCCCATTCCAACCGTGAAACATCGATTTCTCACCATTTCATCATTATTGCCCTAACTCTCACAAACTAAGTAACTCAATCCAAAACTCCCTAAATCATATCAACGAGTATTCCCGATTAAATCCAAACATTACTCGGTTATTCTACACAATCTATTCCAAATTCTAACCGTTAAAACATCGATTCTACACATTTGTTCTTCAATCCAACCAGTAAGAAAAAAATATATATTTCAACCAAACAAATACAAACAACACATACATATACATATACAATCGAAATATAATCGAAACTTCTCACCCTTACCCGATTAATCGAAGATCAAGCTTTGTTTTGATGATTTTCTCTTCTTCCTCTTCTTCTCTCTTTCCCACGTTTCCTTCTCTTCTCTACTATCTTTTCTCTCTTTTTCTCTCAAATATCTATTTCTTATATAAAGAAAAATATCTTACCATACAAAAAGACCAAAATACCCCTCAGCTCAAATATCTCTCAAACGCTCTCAAAATGCGATAAAACATAAACAACGATGAAAAATAATATATTGCCAAATAAAAGTCAAGAATAAAATAATATAAAAAGAAAATAATTAAATCGACTCGATTAAATAAAACTCACACAAAACTGGGGCGTTACATAAAACATGTCGAATTAGGTCTTGCTTGTAAACCCAATTGTTAAGTTAGTTTGTAGTCTAAGTTAGCTTAATCGTCTATAAATATATTAGTTCTCTCAAGTTGTAAATAGAGGTTAATTATTGTTATTCATTTGTAATCGTTTAACCCTTATTGAGTAAGTGGATAGTAAAGCAGTTTTAACTAATTCTAATTTCTTCTTTCTTCTTCTCTTTCTTTCGTAAAATTTAATAGAGTTTTTTTTTTTTTTTGTTCAAGAAACTCAACTTTTTTCATAATTTAATTTGTTCTTAACGACATCGATTCACAACAATATATAATAATTTTTTTTTTACAATTTGAATAAAAGCTTATGTACTTATGGTTTATTTGATGGGTTATATGATTTTTTGTCCATTCATTTTAATTTAAAATCAGGCTTTAATTCCTTTATTTTCAATTTTGGGATTTAAATCTACAAATTTCACAACTGTTTGGAATGTTGTCCTCACAACAAATGTTGTTGTTTTGTATGATGTGCTATATTCATTTTTAAATTAAAACAACGTTTAGTGATTGAAATTGAAAGGAAACAAAGTTTGTAACACGGTTTCTCAAGTAATTAGCGGTGTCATATTATATGATAATGACATATAAAAAAATAAAAATATCTCTCCATTATAACATAATTTAATTCATTATTTATCAAAATATTTTAAAATAATACTTTGCGCGTTACTTTATAGACTAATTCTTCAAAATTAAAAAAGACTGCAACACAAGAAGAGAAAAATCGTTTCTCAAAAAGTTTAACTTGTAATATAATTAAAAGTGAGTGGTGCATATAATTGACAAGGTAGAGACGAAAACGCGTAAACTACAATCAGATTACAGAACAGATATACGCGGTTGTTCTTTCGGCTGTAAGATTCTGCCATCATATCATATGCATCTGTCCTTCAACCACCTAACATAAAAAACTATTCTTATTATTCTATCATACTTTTTTTTTGAATAAGAGCAATATATTGAAATAAAAAAGAAGGATCAAAGTTACAAAAAGGAACCAAGTTAGCCAATCATATTGAACTAAATCTAAAGAACGGTATTCCTAACTTATTATTTACAAAATCATTCCGGATTCCCAAAGGAATGGAATCAAAAATAGCGGAAGAGTTCGTGCTAAGAGCAATATTTGCAAGGGTGTCCGCACAAGAGTTTCCTTCTCTAAAAATATGAGTAATAAAAAGGTTAGAATTAGTAAAATGACCTAAAAGATTAGTCCAAGCACTCCTAAGCTTCCAATGCACCAAAAGAGGGTTGGAATAGGCTTTGATGACCAAAGAACAATCCGTCTCAATCCAAAGCATATTCCAACCCTTTCGAATAGCAATATCCAAGCACTTGATAACCGCAGAGACCTCAGCAAAAAAAGAAGAGACGGGTTCAACAGAGTCCGCAAACCCAAGAATGAAATTTCCCACTTGATTCCTGAAAATACCACCAGCTCCGGCAGAATTCGATGAAGATTTGAAAGCTCCATCGCAGTTACATTTTATCCAACCAACAGAAGGAGGGCACCAAACAACCTCAATGATGTTGAGAGCTCTAGGAGGTCTGATGGTGACATCAAAGGACTTGATAATAGAGAAATCAGAAATAGAAATGCGAGAGCACAATAAAGTATTATCACCTGCAGATTTCACCATCCTACTAATCAATACGATGGAGTCCCGAAAGGAAATAATTTTATTATTATGCTTCATCTCATTCCTCACCTTCCAAATCTGAGACAAAGAGAAAATTAAAGCAGCTTTTGAAATAAGAGCTACTTGAGCGGAATTCCTAGTCGAACAATTAACCAGAAGCTCCGAAATAGAAAAAGAGCTGCTGATATTAATTCTGTTTCTGAGCCAAAACCAAATCCTCTGAGCAAACGGACAATTAACGAACAGATGGTCAATGGATTCTACATCGGCATTGCAAAGGCAGCAGCGAGAAACCATTGCAACACCCCGTTTCACCACCTGACAGTCTGTAGAAATTTTCCCGTGAATGAGTTTCCAGACAAATAATGAGTGCCTCGGAGGGATATCAACACACCACAAAACCTTGGCCCAATCAACAGTTGTCGCACTTGGAGACTTCGCGGCATAAGCATCTTTGAGCGTGAGGGTGCCATTATCGGAAGGAAGCCAAAGGAGGTTGTCTTCAAAATCTGAAAGAACAGGAGTAATGAAAGAGGAGAGGAAAGGGAACCACTGTTGCCAATTACAA
Source organism: Lathyrus tuberosus (assembly GCA_022829125.1). Classification (NCBI taxonomy): domain Eukaryota; kingdom Viridiplantae; phylum Streptophyta; class Magnoliopsida; order Fabales; family Fabaceae; genus Lathyrus; species Lathyrus tuberosus. Next base: position 32,071,437 of record JALAZF010000006.1, on the reverse strand, counting down.
GGGAAAAGCCAATTGTTATCGTGAATAAAATCAGAAACTTTACTAGCAGTAGAGATGCCTTTGGAAACCAAAAAGTTCAGAGAGGTGTAATTTATCAGCGGCTGGCCGCACCAGTTATCAAGCCAGAAATTAACAACCTTACCAGAACCAATAAGCCATCGAGAATTAGAGCGGACCGTCGCAATCTCAGTTTTCGCACCAGACCAAAGGGTGGAGAAAATATGGTATTTTATTAGCCTTTTAGGCCTAAGAATTCTCTTCCTAAGAATGATAGCCCAATCATTCCTGCTATTAAAAATCTCCCAGCAAAGCCTCAAATTGAAAGCCTCGTTAAGCCGCAAAATCGATCTAAGACCGAGACCACCACAATCAAGGGGCTGACAGCACTTTTTCCAAGCCACCATGAACATACACCGTTTATGAATATCACCCGTCCAAATGAAGTTCCGGCACGCCTGCTCGAGGAATTTGATTAAAGAAATGGGCCAAGAGTAAACGACCATAGTGTAAGAAAGCATACTGTACACCGTAGACTTTACAAGCGTGATCCTCCCCGCCATTGAAAGAAGAGCTCCCTTCCAAGAAGACAGCTTTCCAATAATTCTGTCGGCAATCGGCTGTAAATGACAAGCCTTGACTCTACCTTTAAACAGTGGAACCCCCAAATAGTTGAATGGAAGAATGCCGCAATTAAAACCAGTCAAATCCATGATTTTTTGACGACGACTTGTGGTAACAGAACCAGGATAGAAAAAAGATTTTCCAAGATTTATATGCTGTCCCGAGGCAGCAGCGTAATCACCAAAAACTTTCTTAAGAGCTGTAATGTTAGCAAGCTTAGCAGTGCAAAAGATGAGGATATCGTCAGCATAAAGGATGTGAGACGGAATTACCGAGTTTTTGGAAGATTTGATGAGCTCCAGATTACCATTCAAGACCAGGTTACCAATGCTACGACTTAAAACGTCTTCGGCCAGGCAGAATAAAAGAGGGGATAGCAGATTCCCTTGTCTCACACCTTGAGAACATTTGAAATAGCCGTGCTGGACACCGTTGAAATTGATCGAAATCATGGCAGAAGAAAGAAGAGTCGCGATCCAATCACAGAATTTATTGCAGAAACCAAACTGCTTCAGAACAGCGGTCAAAAAATCCCATCTCAAAGTGTCAAAAGCCTTAGAAATGTCAACTTTAAAGGCAAGGTTTCCATGAGCACTTTTACTGTCTAGGACATTAATCGCTTCGGAGGCCAAACAGGTGCATTCTCGGATATTCCTACCATTAATGAAGCCCCGCTGTTCAGGAGAAATAATCGACGGCATAATGGAAGATAATCGGTCAGCTAAGATCTTAGAAATTATCTTGTATTTGAAGTTTGATAGAGCAATAGGACGAAACATATCCATGGAGACAGCATCCTTAGATTTAGGAATAAGGATAAGCGAATTAGCATTAAAGTTCGGCAGCATCCAACCAGTACGAAAAAACTCCAGAACCGCAGCACAAACATCCGCTTTGATAATGTCCCAATAAGTATGGAAAAAAATCCCACCAAAGCCATCCGGACCGGGAGCGCTAGATTTATTGAGATTGAAAACCGCAGCGGAGATTTCATCCAAGGAAGGCAGAATTGTTAAGATATTATTCATGTCAGAGTCCACCAAAGAAGGGATAACATTGGCGATGATATTAGCCTCCTGCTGAGTGCCTGCAGTGCCTGCAAAACAAAAGAGGTTAGTGAAATAATCCACCATAATAGCAGCCATCGCAGCAGGATCCGTAACCGAGACATCACCATGTTTAAGAATGGCAATGTTGCACTTTGATTTCTTGACTTTGGCCATACGGTGGAAGAAAGCCGTATTTCTGTCCCCCCACTTGTGCATTTTAAGATTCGCTTTCTCCGACCAAAACACTTCCTCATAAAGCTGCGCTTTTTCTAAGTTGGATTGAGCATTCTTTTCAAGAGTTTTAAGTTCACTCCTTGGGCCATGAATACTGATATCCTGCTGTATTGATTCCAGGGAAGAGAGGCAGCTGCTAATGACATTTCTGAAATTACCGAAAATGTCAATGTTCCAACGTTTTAAGCTATTCTTCAGAATTTTCAGCTTTGTATGAAGAATGTACATCGGGCAACCGTAAACCACCGTGGCCCAAATCTTAGAAATGTGATCTCTGCAATTTTCATGGAGAGTCCACATCTCCAAGAATCTAAAATGAGAAAGAAATTTGATGTTATTGAAAGAAGCTTCAATGAGAATTGGATGGTGATCAGAAATGACTCTCGGTAACGAAATAGTCTGAAAATTGCTGCAAGCTGAGAACCACTCCAAATTACCAAAAGCTCGATCAAGCCTCCTTTCGACCGAGGCATTACCACATCTACCATTATGCCAAGTGAGATAAGAACCTTTAGCAGGGAATTCAACTAAGCTAGAGTCATTAACCCAGTTTCGAAAATCCATAATGGAAGCATTACTAGGTCTAGAGCATCCTCTATGTTCATGAGCACCAAGAATGGAGTTGAAATCTCCAAGAATACACCAAGGTATATTCAAAGAGTTGAGGCAGAGAGTAGAATCCGTCCAAAGCCTTCGCCTGGTGATGTAGTTTGTGGAGGCATAAACAACAATGAAACCAAGAGTCAAGTTGTCAAGATTAATGGTGAATGAGATAAACTGGTCATTGATGGACTGAATGATCGGGTTGAAAGATTTTTTACACACACACCAGAGATTGGGCAGCCTCTGTTGTCTGTCATTGACAGCAAACAACTTGAGGTTGAGAAGGTCCCAAAATCTAGTAGAAAAGCTAGCATGAGAGCACCAAGGTTCAACAACAAAACAGAAATCTGGATTGTGAATTCTCAAAAAAGATTTGAGTGCCAATTTAGATGGGGAGTTGGCAATACCCCTTATATTCCAAAACAAGCACTTCATTGGGAAGGGCTGCTACAATCAGCCAGTGAACTGGTGAGTTTGCCTTTCTTGACTTTCTTGATTTGCCATTTTTTCTTCCTATGCGCTTTAGAAACCACCAATTGAAAATTCGACTTCTCTCTGACTATGTCGTTCTCATCCGAAGGATTATCAATCTCATCCTCATCTGCCATATTAGCCCAAGAGTTTCTGAGGAAAATTTCATTCTTATTTTTAATTTCTGCAACAATATCATCTTTACTACTTTGGACCTCCACCACGATGCCGTGCAGAGCGGAAGGATGCGTTTCCTCCACACAAGTTGGCTAAACAGGTTTGTATGAATCATCCACCTGAACATTGTCACTTAGTATAGGAGAATTAAGCAGTTCAGTAACAGTGTTACCTTCAGCCGCATTTCGTCTGTTTGAATCTTCAAGAATCACCACAGGCTGAGAAGAAGCTTCATTTTCCACAACATGATTAGCAGCATTGATGTTAACACCTTCCACATTGTAGATTGAATTTCTATTCTGAGCCTGTGCAGCTTCTTTGGCACGAAAAGAAGTCTTTGGTTTTCTTGCTCCATTATCTTTAGTTTCCTGTTTTTTCCTACAATTCACCTCGGTATGACCAATGTTTCTGCAAAAACTACAAATCTCCGGAACTCTTTCATATTCGATTTCAACAAAGAACGCAAAGCCACTCCTTTCAACAAGAATCTTATCAGCTAAATCTTTAAATAAATCAATATCAATCAGCACTCTAACAAAATGCCCAAATGCCCTCTCAAATGGGGATCTATTAGAAGCAGAGTCAATGCAGATAGGAGTGCCTAAACTACTTGCGATTGCAAAAATGATTTTCGGCCTCCAGTATTCCTGGGAAAGGCCATGAATCCTGAACCATACCTGGGCAGAGGTGTGGTTAACATTAGAAGGGACAAAGTCTCTTGACCATGGGAAGAGTTTTAAAATCCCAGGGTTTAGGTTCCAAGAGGGCATGGATCTGATTCTTCTGACATCCTCCAAAGAAGAGAAAGTAAATTCATAGAATCCCTTACCTAGGGAAGTAATACCCCATTTCCCCAGAGAGCTCCAGAGATTGAGAAGTTTGGAACGAATCTGCTGAACAGTGAGAGGAGTGACTCCTTTGGACCAGAGGATTATTCCATGTAAATTGTGCTTGCACGCATCAAGACCCAGTTGATATTCATCTTCAGATATGGAAATGGAGATACGATCTCCCTTGACACAAGGAGTGGGAAGTTGATTAGAAGGAATATTGCAAACATTCCCTAAAGCTTCAGCAAAAGATTTATGAGATTTGGTGGCAATAGAGTGTGAATCGCGAGGAGTGGCCGAGTTAAAGGAGACAAAAGCTTCCGGAAAGAGGTAGGGATCCATGGTTCAGAAGTTCAGGATGTACAGCAATGGAGGAAGGGATCCATGGCCATCATTAACTAAGTCTTTATTTACAAAAAAATTATCTTTAATTATAATAATTTTTTAGTTATTAAATATATCATTGATTGTTCTTCATGTCACTGATAAAGAAACAATTTTACAAAATAAAGTAAAATTAATTGCTATGCAATGTTGGCGTAAAAACTGTAAGTTTTGTATGATCAATTTATTCTAATTATTTGTTTGTGTTATTTTATAGTTGGTTAAAATAAAAATAAAATATTTTTATATATTTAACATTTATGATTAATTGATTGTGTAAAAAATATATTTATCTTGTTAATGCATATTGGTTAAATTTAAATAAAATGTTTATTTTTTTATAAAATTAATTCTATTTTTTTTCAAAATTTAATATTCAACTTTTATGATTAATTGGAGGATTAATTCTACTAACTACTAATAGAGTTCAACTAAAATTATATTGAGATTTTGAGAAAAACACGCATCTTTAAAAAATAGATTAATTATAGTTTTTAATTTATATTAAATAATTAAATTAATTTATAATTTATAATGAAAAGAGTATCAATAAAATTTAAATTTTATTATATTTTTAATCTTTCAATTTTTATTTGTTTTACAGGATTCATTTTTATATTTTAAATTTAAACAATTTTAATTTTTTTCTTTCTATTTTCATATGTAACATAACAATATCTGTGTGATTCCTCTCTCGCGCCTCAACATACATCTCTCTCTCTCTCTCTCTCTCTCTCTCTCTCTCTCTCACACACACACACACACACACACACACACACACACACACACACACACACACACACACACACCGGCAACCCTCTACCGATCCTACATCCTCACGGCTATTCTGTTGTTGTTGATCCTACAACCTTTTCTCCCTCATCGACAGTCACAAAGATGGAGTTTCATCCCGCTCTCGCTCTTTCAAACATCAATAACCACATTCATATTGTTCTTGAGATGGAGAAAGATCAAAAGGCACATGGGGTGAGCTCTTGAGCATCCATGCCCATTCTCATCAGGTTCTACATCATATTATGCTGCCATTTTTCAATGGATATATTCCACAATCTCCACTGACATGCTGACCACCATTCGTAAACCATACTCTACTGCTATGGAAAACTAGAATCGTTTGGCTGACATTTTTCTAGACGATCAAAATGTTCATGCTGTCACTCTCGGGCAAGAGTTCTCTAACACCCGCATGGAGGATTTTCCCAATGTGTCTGCTTATTGTTAACGCCTTAAGATGCTCTCTGATCAATTGAGTAATGTTGGCTCTCCTGTCAACAACTATCGTCTGGTTCTTCAATTGATATCTGGTATTCTAGAAGCTTACCATAGTGTTGCTACCTTGGTTTGTCAGAGTAATTCTCTTCCTGCCTTTTATCAAGCCCGCATCATGCTCACTTTGGAAGAAGCTGATATGGATAAAATGACTAGCACCAATTCTCATTCTTCCATGCACACCACTCAACACCGACCTTCTAAAGACACTTATCAACATGCAAACCGCCGCCCAGTTTGCTTACTCATCCTAGCAACCATGGGGTTGGAATTCGCCACTATGAGGCATGCCTCCGTGCCCGTATCCCACCTCTTAGTGGGCACACCTTACTTGTTCTATGAAGCAGCCATGCATTATAGGACAATGTTCTCAGGAATATGCAACTACTACATCATCTCATACACCGACAGATATTAAGGCCGCTATGCACACCATGTCTCTCCACACTCATGGCAATCAGTAGTACATGGATACTGGCGCAACATATCACATGACAATAACACAAGGTAATCTCTCGTCTTACTCTCCTTTTAAGTATTTCAAATCAGAAAGGTATTGTTGGCAGTGGCCACAAAATTCTAATTCACGGCATTATACACACACAAACAACCACCTATCACCAACCCCTTCACTTAAACCATGTCCTGCATGCTCCGAAAATTATTAAAATTTTAATTTTTGTAAGACAACTCACCACTGACAACAATGTCTCATTTTCCTTTGACCCTTTTGGTTTTATTGTATCTTACTTTTAGACGGGGATCCCTCTCATGAGATGTGACTGCCATGGTGATTATATCATGTCACCACTCCCTCCAATTTTGCTTGTCTTACGTCCAATCTCTGGAACAACCGTCTTAGTCACCCTGGCATATATGTTTTAAATTCCCTTTGCAAAAATAAGTTCATATGATGTGAATCTTTTAATTATTCTATTGTCTCTTGTGTTTTAGGAAAACAAGTTAAATTGCCATTTTCTAATTCTCAAACTACAACTTTGATACCATTTGATATTTTACATAGTAAATTGTAGACGTCTCCAATTTTAAGTTCTACTGTCATAAATATTATGTAATATTTTTAGATGATTTTACAAATTTCTTGCGGACCTTTCATATTGGCCGGAAATCTCAAGTATTTGAAACGTTCAAGTCACTTACAAAATTTATCCAGACACAATTTTCGCAAACTGTAAAATCTTTTCAATGTGACAATGACGGTGAATATAATAATGAGCTATTTCAAAATATTACATTGATCATGGCTTTATTTTTTGTTTCTCTTTTCACCACACATCCTCGCAAAATGGAAAAGTGGAACGCAAAATACGAAACATTAATAATATGATACACAATATGCTAGCTCATTCTTCATTTCCCACATCGTTTTGGCATCATGCTCTTCACTTGGCAACTTATCTTTTAAACATTCTTCCTTGTAAAACACTTCAAAATCAGTCACCAACACAACTCTTATATCATTGAAATTCCATCTACACACATCTATGAGTTATTGGTTGTCTATGTTATCCTTTATTCCCGTCATTTGACATTCATAAGTTACAACCTCGCTCTACTTCGTGTGTCGTCTTGGGTTATCCGCTGAATCCTAGAGGTTACAAGTATTATGATTTGTCAAACAGAAAATTAATAATTTTGAGGCATGTTATCTTTGATGAAACCCAATTTCCCTTCAACAAGATACACTCTCTTTCCCCTCACTCTTATAACTTCCTAAATGATTATCAACACCCTTAACTGGTACATTAATGGAAAAATCAAATATCACCACCTGTTGCACATACCCAACCAACACCAGCACCATAATTGATCAACCACCCTCACTCAAAAACCAACAATCACTATCTCATAACTCTTCGAATAACTCGCCCACTGCACATCCTCTCCCATACCCCACGGGTCCAACCACATCCACCTTTATCTACACGAACCATCACCACTCATACCATGAAAGGCATTGTTGAACCCCACAATATATTTACCCTATCAGTCTCCCAATCTTACCAAACCATCTCCCTCATACCTAAAAAACCACAAAATAACCTTATCTGACCCGAATTGGAAATCCTCAATGCCATATGAATTTGATGCTCTTATTAGAAATAAGACGTGCGATTTAGTTTCTCATCCTTGTGATGTTAATCATATCCGATCTATGTGGATTTATAGGCATAATAAAAATCTAATGGCACCTTTGAGAGTTATAAGGCTCATCTTGTAGGTGACAGTAGATCATAGGTTACAGGTGTGGATTGTGACAGAACTTTCAGCCCCGTGGTGAAACCAGCTACCATTCCCATAATGCTCACCATTGCTCTATAAAAATCTTGGCCCATTCATCAACTGGATGTACATAATGCATTTTTACATGGTGATCTCCATGAGGTTGTCTACTGATAACACGAATTTATATAGCATATTTGATTTAATTCTCATAAATATTGTTATCATTTTCTTTTAATTATTTTACTTTATTTTAGTATTATGCAGGTATTTCTATTGTTTCAGGTATTTATGTTATTAATGCATGCTTGAGAAATAATGAAGAAATAAAGATAAATTTGAGAAGAAATTGATTCATAAAGTCAAAGAAATGGAAGGAGGCTTAAATAACAAAAGAGATGTGGTGCAAAAGAAGAAAAGAAATGGAATATGAAGCCCAGCCCAAAAATGATGCACGTGAATAACACACGCAGGGAAGGGGAGAATCCCATTTGCTATTGAGGCCCCCGCCTCAGCAAGGGGAGGCGCCCGCCTCCAAATAAAACAAAATAATATTGAGGCCCACGCCTCAGGCCCAATGAAGAAGGGAGGCGATCGCCTCTTACCGTTATTGCTCCATTCCACTTTTTCCTCGAATCCAAAACCAATATTCAATTTTCTAGCCGTTGAGAACGAATATTTCTTAAACCCTTCCTATCTTCTCTCTCTACTGAGTCACGAGAATCACGAAAGTATCTCCACCATTTTCTCAACCTAGAGGTTACACGAGCTTTATAAATACCCAGCGATTGAATATCAAAGGGGACCTCTTCTCTTTTGCTCGTTCTTTTCCATACCAGTTATTTTTCCAGCAGTGTTTTCAGAGCTCATTTTTTATTTCCCCAACCCAACTTGCAATAGATTTCTACATCGGAAATCTATTGTTCCTTTAGTTTGTTTCTAAGCTTCAGAATTTGTTTAGGCTTTAGTTTTTAAGTTTCTGCAATAAATTTGTATTCGGATCGAAGTTGGTACTAGAAGTTTCTACTTCAATTTATTTATTCAATTCAATATCAGGTTTCAATTTTATATGTTTTTATTTATTTTCGTATCTAATAATATGCCTGCAACTTTGTTTAATTATTATTGCTGTGATTTTGTTTTGAAAAATATGTCTGGCTAAACCGATTAGATATCGGTATGTAAATTAAGCAAACAAAAGGATCCGAAATAAACTGGCTAAATTACTATTTTATTAAAAATAACTTTTTCTGGTTTTAGTATCTAATTAATAAATTGTCAAGAGTTTATTACGAGAGTAAAAACGATCAAAGGTAAAAATCAATAAAGCGAGAGTTTGAGATTTAAACCAGATAGTAGATACTGAACATTGTTTTTAAAGACAGCGGGAGCGTTTTAAAACCAATTAAATGTTATTTGTTTCCAAAAAGTGTTTTTAAACCCGGCGGGATAGCGAGAGCATACGTTAGGATTTAATTGCATAATCTAAGTCAACAAAGCGAGAGTTTGAGATAAAGGTTTTTAAATAAATATTATTTACTGAAAAGGGAATTTTTATAGTTTAGGAACGAGCCAGTGGAACTTCGGATACCTTAAGTTTGACGAAATACATACCGATATCCGCTTATTAATATTTCATCTAGATTTAAGTTCATTTCCCCTAATCCAATTAAAAATCATTAGCCTTAGATTTACGTAGTAACTTAAGATAACGGTAGATCGATTCATAGTCCCTGTGGATACGATATCTTTTTAAGATTACGCGACAGGACTGTGCACTTGCAGTCTCACGATTATTAGACATACAGTCTACGCGGATCAAGTTTTTGGCGCCGTTGTCGGGGACTATTTCAGTCGATATCGTAACTCCTTTGTTACGCTGTAGAGACTAAGGCACTAATTTACTTTTATCCTTTCCTTGTGTATGCCAAGTACTCGCTCTCAAGGCGAAGACTTGGGGATACCTAATTCTTCTCCTGAACGTCTTATCCGACTAAGACGCCGAATCCAACACACTCATATTCCTGAAGCAGTCGAAGAACCAGTAATGGGTGACAACCTCGTCCTCTCAAGTTCTACGCTATTCCTTCGCAAGATGAGCCGCACAACAGTATTGCTACCCCTGCCATCGAGGCAAACAACTTCGAACTCAAACCTTCATTGTTGTCAGCTGTACAACAAAATCAATTTTCCGGTGGTCCTACCGAGGACCCTAACTTGCATTTGTCAGTGTTCCTGCAATACGCAGACACAGTTAAGGCAAATGGCGTAAGCGCAGAAGCGATAAGACTACGTCTTTTCCCTTTCTCGTTAAGGGATAGAGCCAGAGCTTGGCTCCAGTCTCTGCCTGCTAACTCTGTCACCACTTGGAATGAGTTGAAGAAAGTCTTCCTAGCGCGATATTTCCCACCGAGCAAGACTGCTCTGCTAAGAACACAAATTAATGGATTTAAGCAGAAAGAGTCTGAATCACTCTACGAAGCATGGGAGCGATTCAAAGACTTAATGAGGATGTGTCCACACCACGGTCTAGAAAACTGGGTAACCATTCATACCTTCTACCACGGACTTCTATACAACACGAGACTGACAGTTGACGCTGCCGCTGGCGGTGCACTTATGGACAAGGATTATAACAATGCCTATAACCTCATCGAAAACATGGCTCAAAACCATTGCCAATGGGGTGGTGAACGAACTCAAGTAGAGAAGTCACAACCAAAGAGTGGGATGTACGAAATCAGTGGCCTGGATCATATCAATGCTAAATTCGACGCACTTAACCAAAAGTTGGACAACTTGACCATAACACCTCCAGCCACCGTGGCTGCCGTAACTCCAAATTGCGAAATATGTGGAACTCCAGGACACAGTGCCCCAGAATGTCAAATTTTAGTTGGAATGCCCACAGACCAGGTGAATTATGCTCAAGGAAATCCATACTCGAATACTTATAACCCAGGCTGGAGAAATCATCCGAACTTTTCCTATAAGAACAATAATGCCTCGTATGCACCTAACCAAGCACCTGCTGTACCGCCAGGATATCAAAAACCAGCCGTAGCCGCTCCAAACGTTCCTAGGAAATCTAACCTTGAATTGATGATGGAAAACTTCATAGCTACCCAAACTCAAACAAACAAAGAATTCTTGAATCAAAACATTCACACGAATGAGCAGATTAAACTATTAGGAAACAAAGTAGATGCTTTAGCCACCCATAATAAAATGCTTGAGACCCAAATTTCACAAGTGGCACAACAACAAGCACCTACAGCTGCCCCAGCTGGCACATTTCCAGGACAGCCACAACCAAATCCTAAAGGTCATGCAAACGCAGTTATATTAAGAAGTGGAAAAGAATTGGACGGACCTATTGACCCTAGGACTGAAAACCCAGCCATGTACCAGAAACCAGATAAATCAACTGAGAAGGAAGATGAACCAAAGAAAAAGGAAAACAACGAACCAGAGGTCATAGAACAAGAAAAACCTTATGTGCCTCCACCGCCGTATAGACCTCCTATCCCTTATCCTCAAAGACTTATTAGCGCAAAAACCGCAGGGCAATTTAAGAAATTTGTTGAACTTCTGAAACAACTTAACATCACTATTCCGTTTACAGAAGCCATCACCCAGATGCCCTCGTATGCTAAGTTCTTAAAAGAAATCTTATCGAATAAGAAAAAGATTGAGGATAACGAAACAGTTACACTTACTGCTGAGTGTAGCGCAATAATCCAAAACCATATGCCTCCTAAGCTGAAAGACCCAGGAAGTTTCTCCATCCCCTGTGTCATTGGAAAGTTCGTCATAGACAAAGCTCTATGCGACTTAGGAGCAAGCATTAGTGTGATGCCTTTATCCATATGCAAAAAGCTCGACATGGGAGAACTAAGACCAACCAAAATGTCTGTTCAACTAGCTGACCGCTCTATTAAGTATCCCGTAGGCATACTTGAGAATGTGCCAGTACGAATAGGACAATTCTACATTCCCACAGATTTCATAATCATGGATATTAAAGAAGACTCCATAACCCCTATTATATTAGGAAGACCTTTCTTAGCTACCGCCGGAGCAATAATAGATGTGAAGAAAGGAAGGCTAACATTTGAAGTTGGAGAGGAGAAAGTCGAATTCGTTCTAACTCAATTCTTACAAGCACCAGCCATAGATGATACATGCTATGCAATCGATGTTATAGAAGAGTGCGTAAGAGAATTAGGGATGGAACAGACTTCATATTCAGATATAATGAAGATCCAAATCCCTCCGATCTTTGAAGATGACAATTGGCGTGAACCTTATCAAGACGATAGTCTGAGCGAATGCTTAGCACTTACGCCCAATCACATGCCTTGCCCGAAAAAGCCAGCCGTGGATCTTAAGCCATTACCCAAGACTCTTAGATATGAATTCCTAGACACCGAGCTTAAACGACCTGTAATCATCAACGCAGACTTAGGACAAGTTGAGACGGAAAAACTTCTACAAGTTCTAAAAAAATACCCCTCTGCTCTAGGATACAACATTGCTGATCTAAAAGGAATAAGTCCTTCTATTTGTATGCGTCGCATTATGTTGGAAGAAGACTGCAAATATTCTAGAGAGCATCAAAGAAGGATTAACCCGATCTTGAGCACTGTAGTTAAGGACGAAGTAACCAAACTTCTAAATGCAGGAATTATATATCTAATCTCTGATAGTCAATGGGTAAGTCCAGTCCATTGCGTACCCAAGAAGGGAGGCATAACTGTCACGATGAACAAAGCTGGCGAAGCTATAGCAGAAAGAGTCATGAGTGGCGCCAGAATGTGCATTGATTATAGGAAATTAAATAAAGCCACTCGGAAGGACCATTTCCCTCTACCTTTTATCGATCAAATGCTTGAGCGATTGGCTAAGCATTCTTATTATTGCTACTTAGATGGTTACTCAGGATTCTTTCAAATTCCTATTCACCCTGATGACCAAGAAAAAACTACCTTCACATGTCCTTATGGCACTTTTGCCTATCGACGAATGCCGTTTGGATTGTGTAATGCTCCGGCCACATTTCAGAGATGCATGATGGCGATTTTTGCAGATTTCATAGATGACATCATGGAAGTCTTTATGGATGACTTCTCTGTATGTGGAGAAAGCTTTGAAGGTTGCTTGTCTAATCTAGAAAAGGTGTTGGAGAGATGTGTACAAGTAAACCTCGTTTTAAATTGGGAAAAATGCCATTTTATGGTAAAACAAGGAATTGTACTTGGACACGTAGTGTCTGAAAAGGGGATTGAAGTTGATAAAGCAAAAATTGAAGTTATTGAGAACCTCCAACCCCCAAAGACAGTAAGAGAAATAAGAAGTTTCTTGGGACACGCCGGTTTCTACCGACGATTCATAAAAGATTTCTCTAAAATTTCTAAACCTCTGACCAACCTCCTGATGAAAGATGTTGAGTTTGATTTCGATGACAAATGCCTCAAGGCATTTGAGCAATTAAAAACAACCCTCATATCCGCACCAATCATGCAACCACCTGATTGGAGATTACCATTTGAAATAATGTGCGACGCAAGCGATTTCGCTGTAGGTGCAGTCCTAGGACAAAGAAGAGACAAAAACCTTCATGCCATATACTACGCAAGTAGAACCTTGGACCCTGCACAAATGAATTATGCTACCACAGAAAAGGAACTCTTAGCCGTGGTCTTCGCGCTTGATAAATTTCGCTCCTATCTAGTAGGTGCAAAAATAATTATCTACACTGATCACGCTGCTATAAGATACCTATTAACTAAAAAGGACGCTAAACCAAGACTATTGAGGTGGATCTTACTTTTACAAGAGTTCGATTTGGAAATAAAGGATAAGAAAGGTGCTGAGAATGTAGTAGCTGACCATTTATCAAGGATGGAAGGTCTTAAACTTGAGGAGGTGCCAATAAATGATGATTTTCCTTATGAGCACCTAGTGGCCCAGATAGAATCCGAAAGCACTGCATTAGAATACCTTGTAAAACATGAGGAAACCGAGACAACCGAAGTTGTGGAAGCAGTCCAAACAAAGACCGTATTACCATGGTATGTTGACTTCGTCAATTACCTAGTTGCAGGAGTGCTTCCACCTGATTTGACTTATCAGCAAAAGAAGAAGTTTTTTCATGATCTAAAACAATATTATTGGGATGAGCCCTTACTTTTCAAAAGAGGCGCCGACGGTATCTTCCGTCGATGTATCCCTGAAAGTGAAGTGGAAAGCATAATTTCTCATTGTCATGATGCCCCTTATGATGGACATGCAAGCACATCGAAAACATGCGCAAAAATTTTACAAGCCGGCCTCTATTGGCCTAGCCTATGGAAAGACGTTCACAACGCGGTTTTAAACTGTGACCGGTGCCAACGCACTGGCAGTATATCTAGACGCGATGAGATGCCTCAGAAAGGCATTTTAGAAGTGGAAATTTTTGATGTGTGGGGAATAGACTTTATGGGACCATTTCCATCTTCCTTCGGTAACAAATACATACTCGTCGCTGTCGATTATGTTTCAAAGTGGATTGAGGCTATAGCCTCTCCAACAAATAACACACGAGTGGTAACTAAACTATTCAAGAATGTGATCTTTCCAAGATTTGGTGTACCAAGACTAGTTATTAGTGACGGTGGATCTCATTTTATATCCAGAATACTCGAAAAACTGTTACTCAAGTATGGTGTCAAACATCGCGTAGCAACACCTTACCACCCACAAACTAGTGGACAAGTGGAAGTGTCTAACAGAGAAATTAAACAAATATTGGAAAAGACTGTTGCTACGTCTAGGAAAGACTGGTCCTAAAAACTACACGAAGCTTTATGGGCATATAGAACAGCCTACAAAACTCCCATAGGCACCACTCCTTTTAAACTTGTTTATGGTAAATCATGTCATCTTCCGGTGGAATTAGAACATAAGGCCTATTGGGCTATTAAAACTTTAAATTTAAGTTATACGGCCACCAGTGAAAAACGAATTCTCGATATAAATGAATTAGAAGAGCTTAGGCTAGATGCGTACGAGAATGCTAGGATATACAAAGAAAGAACAAAAAGATGGCATGATAAGCGCATCTCTAGGAGAGATTTTAAAGAGGGAGATGTAGTACTCTTATTCAATTCCAGACTCAAACTTTTTCCCGGAAAACTTCGCTCTAGGTGGTCAGGTCCATTCGAAGTCACTAAGGTTCTTCGAAGTGGTGCAGTGGAAATTAAAGGGAAATCAAGTGATCCATTTATAGTAAATGGACAGCGTTTAAAACATTACCACAATGTCGAAAACAGAGACTATTCTGATAGTCTTAAGTTCTTAGAGATTCCCACTGAGTCTAAAAACTAACCTTTGTTGTGTCGAGCTAGCGACATTAAACAAAGCGCTTAGTGAGAGGCAACTCACTTATTAGTTTTAGTTTTAGTTTTAGTTTTATTTTATAAAATTGCACTTTTATCATATTTTCTTTTATTTCTATTTTTCTTGCTTTTCTAGTCTATTTTTCTCTCTTTTTGGCATGTGGCTATTACTAACTTAATTGGGTTTACTGACTTACAGCTAACACTTACTATGGCATGGGTAGACTATATGGGTATTAAGTTCAGGGGCAGAGCTCAGAGAGAGCAGTTTGAGGGTTTAGCTGAGAGAGAGATGCATCCTACCTTTTATGCTGATGACCGTACTATGACCGCACTGGGTATCAGGGAGAGTGTTCTTTACTTGCTGAACCAAATAGGGTGGGAAACTGCTCCTATTCGGATGAGATTTGTCACTTACCGTCGGCTCACCTTGGAATTCCTTAGCTCCTTAATCTATGTGCCTAACCATGGGAAGGGATTCAGACGTGGCCATATCCAGTTCAGGATGTTTGACAGAGAATTTCACTATAACATTAGAGAATTTGCCAACCTTCTAAGGTTTCCTACCTCAATTGACACATTTACTATAACTCAAGAAGAACTTTTTGAGTACCGTGAGCTTGATTATTTTTGGGGTAGAATATCTGGTAATGAGGACCCTGAAGAAAATGAGTTCCATTCTGAAAACATCCATAACCCGGCTTTCCGATACTTTCACAAGATATTGGCCCATACTTTGTTTGGAAAACCGGAAGACATTACAGTTGTATCCCGTGATGAACTCTTTATTATATTCTGTGCTGCACAAAACCGACCCGTGAACGGAGCTACTTACATGTTAGCAAGCTTTGACCATCTCCTACAAACCGACCATGCACCTATCCAAATAGGAGGATTAGTCACCATGATAGCTAATGCTGTCGGAATGCATCAATCCATCATTGGCCTAAACCCTTATGGCGGAATTCAACCTATGAACATCCGTTTTTGCTTCAACACTAGGATGATTGGTAACCTTGGCCCTCATGAGTTTGAATTGCTGATCAATAACCAAGTAGTGCGCCAATTCACCCTACCAAATCCAATAACCAGTGTGCACAATAGAAGCAACTGGGTTTTTGACTTAGATGGTCCACTTGATAACCATATATCCGAAGCTGAATCCGATCCCGAAACACCTCCTGGATATCATGATATTGGAACTCCTGCTCGTCCCACATCATCTTATGAATCTGATGCTAGATCACCACCTACTATACCTAATGTTAGGCATCAGATGCCTTCTACTGATTTTGGTACCGCTATTCGCGCTTTGCAATCGGAACATCAATGCTTAAGAGAGGAATTTGATGTTATGCGTAATGATTTTTATGGGTTTATGAACACGGTAGTATCACAATTTCAAGAAGTGTTCCAACATTTACACTCTATTGCTCACCCAAACAGAGACTCCAAAAGTGGCTAGCTTAACAATGAGGACATTGTCTTATTTAAGTGTAGGGGAAGGAATTTACCTTTAGGATTTTTCTGCTTTGATTTTATATTTGAGTTTATTTCAGGATATTAATTTTAGGATTTCTATTCTTGGTCAGTTATTTCTATTTTTCTGAATTCCCTACAATATCATTCAAATTATTTCAGTCCAGTTTCTATATCTCTTGGTTTCATATCGTTTTATTCTGTTTCTGTTTTTTTTATCAGTGTTAAGTGTTAATTTATATGCAGACTATTATTCAGATATGAAACTGTGTTGCTATTTTTATTAAATCTGGTTGATGTCTATTATAGCACTGTCCCTGACTCTGTTGCAGATCAATTAATCTGATTAGAATAGACATATAATATAGCATTGTAGTATAGACATAGTAGGAACCTGTTTACACATGCTACCTGTTTGAACTTATACTGAATTAATTAATTAATAGGTAGACACCTGCAACATGTGAAATGCAGAGAAGATTCCCATGCCTCATATGAGACATCCGTCCCCCACTTAATGCTTTGTTTCTCTCATTTTAGAATATAGGAGGCGCACGCCTCAATGTTATTTGCGGTCCAATTAAAACTCATGCAGGGAAATTGCCAAGAAACCTTTGTCTCATGCCTGTGCTATTTTTTTTGTTTTTTTTATTATTTTTTGGGAGGTGTCCGCCTCTATGTTTTTTCCTTTATAATTTTTATTATTTTTTTTTGGAGGCGTCCGCCTCTATGTTTTTTTCATTTATAATTTTATTATTTTTCATTGGGAGGCGTCCGCCTCTATGTTTTTTTTCCTTTTATAAGTAATAGGAGGCGACCGCCTCATGCTACACAATTTTTGTTTTTATCAGGAGGCCCCCGTCTCCACTAGCTTGTATCCCTGCGCCCGCGTGAATCTGTCCCTGTTACACGTCATGTCTATCTGTCTCCCACGTGAATTATTTGAATCATTTATTTGGTCATCTTTTCGTTCCATTATATAGTCCACTCATTCATTTCATTCAATTCATTCAATACACCACAAACTCATCTCATTTATTTCTTTCTTTACCTCACTATTATTTTTCAAACTTCTTCCATTATCATTAATATCCATTATCACCATATTCCTTCATACCATTTCTAAAACTCCACTATAAATTCATAATACATCAACCATTACTACCATCACCACATTCACGTTTCCATTTCTATTTTTCACTCACAAACCAATTCATGCATACCATATTTCTTTTCCAAAAAAATTTTCACCATGCCTCCGAGAAGCCTTAACCCACGCGGAGTTAGACCAGTAAGGCCACCACCCGATTTGTCTACTATTATGTTCCGTAACAACGATGGAGGAAAGCAACGGGAAAGGTACTTAAGTTTTTATACACGCTCAGTTGTTCCCACAAGATATGTGGACTATGATTGTTTGGAGACACTAGGATTGACTGACAGCGTAGATCGGTTGCTGAATACAACCGGTCTGAACCATCTATGTACCCATCCCGTTCCTACGTTCGAACCGCTTGTATTGGAATTTCTCAATTCTTTCTCTTACGATACTCCTGAAGACGATCCTTTCACAACTGGAACCGTCCAGTTCCGTCTGTTTAACCGGGAATTTACATTGGATCAAGAGAGGGTAGCTGAAATTTTGCATTTTCCACAAGGGGAAAATGTTTACTATAAACCCTTTGAGTTCGAACATCAAGACGAAGAGGAGGCACCTTGGTGGCATTTTGGTTTCACTCTTTGGCAAAGTTTAACCGGCGAAGCAACAGAGGGATGGAGGGACCTGTATGCTTCACGCCTGCATAATCCAGCAGTCCGTTACTTTCACCGTATTTTAGCAAACACGATCTTTGGAAGAACCAACAACCACAAGGTCAACCAAAGTGAAATGTTTTTCATTTTCTGCGGACTTATGGAGCGACGTGTTAATGCAGCCCCTTTCATGCTCAGCCACTTTCACTCAATCGCAAATTCGGCCGGAACTAATGCCATCTGTTTTGGAGGAATAATCACATCTTTAGCTCGTGCTTTGCCATTGGCCGATGAATTTCATACTATTGCACATTTTATGATGCCGACGCAATTTCTTGATGTGACATTCTGTCGTGATTCGCACATGATTACTCCGAGGGCGGATAGAAGATATAATTTGGTAATTAACAGAAGAATAGTCCAAGGTATAGTTTTGCCCAATCCGGGTAGGACTGATGTGCGAAATGGAAATAATTGGCGTTATGACGGGAACGCTCCCGTTCATGGTATAAATGAACAAGCGGCCGCCGGTGGAAATAACGATGAACCGGTAGATGAGATGGAGCAAGAATTTGATCAAAACAATCCTCAACTGGAAATTCCCCAGCCTGCTGCACAAGCGCCCCAAGAAAATGCTCCTCCGGCTACTCTCAATGCTATTTATGCGGCGATCCAGCAGCAGAATCAGTACAACCAAGAGATGATGGCCATGATGCAACAGATGCAGCGTGATCAACACGACTATGCACAGTGGAACGACCGCAACTATGAGGAGTTATCTCATCAAATGGTGAGTTTCAACGATGAAATGCACGCTCTTAACCTTCGTATTGATGGCATGCAGGACCACAAAGAGGGTAGGCGTAGGCGACCTCGAATGAGAGGCGGAGCTAGAGCGCGTGGACGAGACAATAGGGAGTAATTATTTTTGTTTTCCACCTTGTTACTCTCCTAATTTCATTGCATTTGGGACAATGCAAGTTTTAAGTGTAGGGGAGTACGTTTTAACGTTTTACCTTTTTTTTTTTTTATAGGATTAGATTTCCTTTCAATAAAAGCATATTTATGTTTCATTAAGTCTAATTTGCGAAAATTTTCGTGTTTGTCGAGTTTCCTCCATTTTCTTGAGCCATAAGAAAAAAAAAATAATAAATAATATTTTTAGTTTGGTACAGTGCGTGACATACTTAGAAAGTATATAGGCTGTAGCTCGCTTGGGCGATGTTGGAAAGTTGAAAACGATTCGACAAAATTAATACAGTGTTGACACCCTTAGCTTCCCAAATATGCGAATCAGTTTAAGTACTTATGATGCCGAGACCTTAAGTTTTAGTATTTAAATGAGCCTTCAGTAGTTTATATTAGCAGTCAGCACCGTCTGAAGCACAAACTAAGTAGAGAGTCGATGAATATAAGTGAATGATCCAAAATAATAAATAAATTTGTGCTCTATTGTTATAAATAGGGGATGCACTAACTAAGCTAGGTGGCCCTTATCCGGTCATTTAACCCAACAGCTGCAGAACCTACGAATTGTTAAGAAAGAAACTCGTTGTCGGTTGGTTCAGAAGTCTCTGGTACTGAACTTGGTAGGGCGGACTAAAGTTCGATCCCCCACAACTTGCAATTGGGAAAATAAAAGGAGTATACCACATATTTGTGCCAGAACTCTATGCTTAAAAGGATCATACTCACTAACCGGCGACTCTACCATGTGCGTGTAAGGATAAAGGGCTTAATGTGATTGCGCTTGAATGAAAATGGGTGAATTTAGGACTAAAGAATTAGATTGAGTTATCATAGCATGATTTGGACTGGTTTGTATAGGGCGAAAGTTTTTGATCATGACTTTATGATTCTGTGTCATCTCTATATCATTAGTGTTAAAGTCGACTATCTTCTTTCTAACATATGCCCCTCGGCCACGTATGATCTAAGTTGTGTCATGTATTTGCATCAGACATGTGTTTACGATATTGTTTGCTTGAGGACAAGCAAAGGTTCAAGTGTAGGGGAGTTTGATAACACGAATTTATATAGCATATTTGATTTAATTCTCATAAATATTGTTATCATTTTCTTTTAATTATTTTACTTTATTTTAGTATTATGCAGGTATTTCTATTGTTTCAAGTATTTATGTTATTAATGCATGCTTGAGAAATAATGAAGAAATAAAGATAAATTTGAGAAGAAATTGATTCATAAAGTCAAAGAAATGGAAGGAGGCTTAAATAACAAAAGAGATGTGGTGCAAAAGAAGAAAAGAAATGGAATATGAAGCCCAGCCCAAAAATGATGCACGTGAATAACACACGCAGGGAAGGGGAGAATCCCATTTGCTATTGAGGCCCCCCGCCTCAGCAAGGGGAGGCGCCCGCCTCCAAATAAAACAAAATAATATTGAGGCCCACGCCTCAGGCCCAATGAAGAAGGGAGGCGATCGCCTCTTACCGTTATTGCTCCATTCCACTTTTTCCTCGAATCCAAAACCAATATTCAATTTTCTAGCCGTTGAGAACGAATATTTCTTAAACCCTTCCTATCTTCTCTCTCTACTGAGTCACGAGAATCACGAAAGTATCTCCACCATTTTCTCAACCTAGAGGTTACACGAGCTTTATAAATACCCAGCGATTGAATATCAAAGGGGACCTCTTCTCTTTTGCTCGTTCTTTTCCATACCAGTTATTTTTCCAGCAGTGTTTTCAGAGCTAATTTTTTATTTCCCCAACCCAACTTGCAATAGATTTCTACATCGGAAATCTATTGTTCCTTTAGTTTGTTTCTAAGCTTCAGAATTTGTTTAGGCTTTAGTTTTTAAGTTTCTGCAATAAATTTGTATTCGGATCGAAGTTGGTACTAGAAGTTTCTACTTCAATTTATTTATTCAATTCAATATCAGGTTTCAATTTTATATGTTTTTATTTATTTTCGTATCTAATAATATGCCTGCAACTTTGTTTAATTATTATTGCTGTGATTTTGTTTTGAAAAATATGTCTGGCTAAACCGATTAGATATCGGTATGTAAATTAAGCAAACAAAAGGATCCGAAATAAACTGGCTAAATTACTATTTTATTAAAAATAACTTTTTCTGGTTTTAGTATCTAATTAATAAATTGTCAAGAGTTTATTACGAGAGTAAAAACGATCAAAGGTAAAAATCAATAAAGCGAGAGTTTGAGATTTAAACCAGATAGTAGATACTGAACATTGTTTTTAAAGACAGCGGGAGCGTTTTAAAACCAATTAAATGTTATTTGTTTCCAAAAAGTGTTTTTAAACCCGGCGGGATAGCGAGAGCATACGTTAGGATTTAATTGCTTAATCTAAGTCAACAAAGCGAGAGTTTGAGATAAAGGTTTTTAAATAAATATTATTTACTGAAAAGGGAATTTTTATAGTTTAGGAACGAGCCAGTGGAACTTCGGATACCTTAAGTTTGACGAAATACATACCGATATCCGCTTATTAATATTTCATCTAGATTTAAGTTCATTTCCCCTAATCCAATTAAAAATCATTAGCCTTAGATTTACGTAGTAACTTAAGATAACGGTAGATCGATTCATAGTCCCTGTGGATACGATATCTTTTTAAGACTACGCGACAGGACTGTGCACTTGCAGTCTCACGATTATTAGACATACAGTCTACGCGGATCATCTACATGCATCAGCCATTGGTTTTCCACGACCCTCATCATCCAGATTATGTCTATCGTCTAAAGAAGTCACTTTATTGTCTCAAGCAAGCGCCCAGAGCACGGTAACAACTCTTTCCTAATTATGTCGGCACCATTGGTTTCCACCATAACACATCATACCACTTTCTCTTCATTTATTGACAAAGTTCTGACATGGCCTACATTCTTCTATATGTAGATGACGTCATACTCATCACCTTTACTCATGCCCTTCGCAAATCAATTATGTTACTTTTAGCATCCGAGTTTGCGATGAAGGATTTGGGTCCCATGAGTTATTTTTTGGGTGTTGTTGTATCTCCGCCATCCTAATGGCATCTTTTTAGTCAAAACATCTATGTCTCAGAGATCATCGAACATGCTGGCATGGCATCCTACAAACCATTTGCCATTCATGTTGACACCAAGCAGAAACTTAGCACCTCCTCAGACATTCCTTATGATAATTCATCTCTACACCAGAGTCTTATAGGAGCTTTACAGTATCTCACATTTACTCAATCTGACATAGCATATTCAAATCAACAAGTTTGTCTTCACATGCATGCACCTGCACAAAACATACGCTTGCTCTCAAGCTTATTCTGCACTATGTTTAATGTACAATACATTTTAGATTACATTTATCACCATCCTCTATCACACAACTTATCTCCTACACTAACGCTGATTAGGGTGGATGTCCAGACACCAGATGCTCCACATTTGGCAACTATGTTTTTCTATGTGACAACCTTATCTCTTGATCTTCCAAAAGGAAACCCACACACTCTCTCTCTCTCTCTCTCTCTCATTATCGTGCTAAAGTCTAATATAAAAGTGTTGTTAATGTTGTATCTGTGTCATGTTGGATTCGTAATCTTCTTATAGAGTTCCATTTTCCTATTCCTCAGACCACTTTAGCGTATTGTGATAATGTTAGTGTCATTTATCTCTCTAGTAATCTTGTGCAAGATCAGCGCACCAAGCATATTGAGGAAGCCATTTGGTTGGGAATCTGATGTTGGGGGGGAACATGAAGAACATGTGCCTGACAATTTTTCCTGAAAAAATGAATGGACATCTTCACCAAATAGCTTCCTCGCATTCTCTTTGATGATTTGTGGAAGTGTGATATAATAAAATATTTTGTAATAATTTATCATTATTAGTTTCTGGTAATTATGTTGTACCATAATTAGATTGCTGCCAAATGTTACACACACACGCGCACACACACACACATATAACCAATTTTCACAACTAATTCCATTGACTTGTGCATAAAGTAAACTCATGATCATCGTCTTTATCATGCGTCATATACATTATTTGCTTATGGAGACTTCAATCATTTGTTTTGTTAATCATTTAACACCCTCCCATATGCTTGACCATGATAAATGTCTATCATTCCAAGCTTGGATATAAATGTTTTGAATTTTGGTGGAGCCAAAATTTTGGTAAAAAAATCAGCAAGTTTTTCTTGAGTGTTAATTAATAGCAGTTTAAGAACATTTTTTTAAACCTTTTCTCTTACAAAATGACAATCTATTTTTATGTATTTTGTCATCTCTTAAAAAATTGGATTTGAAACAATGTGAATGACACAATATAATCCAAGTTATTTGTTACCTGTGATGCCTAAATTCTTTAAAGATACTAGCGTCATTGTAAACTATATATTGCAGTTACTATACTTTCTGAAAATAACCCCGAGATAATTGATTGTTTATTTTCTCTCCAACATCAGTGAATTGCCTAAAAAAGATTTAGATTTACAAAAATAAGTAATGATGAGTTATATAAAAAAAAACTTTTTTCATCATTAGGGGTGGAAATAGGCCAGACCAACTAACAGGGGCCTACGGTCTAGCCTACATAGGCTCAGGCCAGGCCAGATTTTTTCTTAAAATAGAAAATGCCTAGGTTTTTTTATAAGCCTATTTAGCTAAAGAGGTTAGGCCACAAGCCGTAAGAAAAACCTTTTAAACCTATCAGGCTGACCTATTTAAGAAAAAATCAATAAATTTATTATTATTATATTTTATTTTGTACTTTGAATTAAAATACAAAAATAAAACTTAGTTATCTTGAAGAATTTATGAAAATAAATTGAAAAAACATTATAAACAATGTCATAAGTTGTTGTTATAAGTTTTTCTTATAAGTTATCTTTAACAAATAGTATCACCAACTTTATGCTAATAAGAAAACTTGAACGAGACAATGAAAATAAACATTTAATCTCATTGATCTTTTAACTTGTTAGTATATTTAACATTAGTTGAATTTCTTATTTACAGATGTTCAAATGAAGTAGGCTTTTAAATAGGCTAGTAGGCTAATCAGGCCTTTGAAAAGGCCAGACTTAGGCCCAAAAATAAGCCTATGATAGGCTACAAACCAGACTTAGACTTTGAATTTTTTAGCAGGTCAGGCTCAGGCTTGGCAAAACCTAGCTCGGCCTAGCCTATTCCCACCCCTATTCATCATTTAAATCAAATCGGTGTCTAAATTTGTTGTACAAATTTGTATATCAAATTAAAATAAATAAATAAATAAAAGCTTAGCAGAATTGTGAAGTATTAGGCCATATTCTTTTTTATTTTATTCCTTGAAAAGAATACTATGAAAATGACATAATGAACTAATTAATAACAACATTAAACTGTCATCTTTAATTAATGCAAACTGCATTGCACGCAGTAGCAGCACAGACGACCCTTCCAAGTTCCAACTTAAGATTAATAAACTATTAACAATATCTTTGGTTTTTCATTGAGAGAGTGACTTTCCAAACAGCATATAAAATATGCTACCAATCCATTATGGACAAATATAACAATTTAATAATCACATCATTGTTCAAATTGAATTTAACAAGTCGCCTCCATTTAAACATACCGCAAAAGTCAAATTTTTCGCATAGAGTGAATGCTACAACAAACAAAAATCTAACGATTCATTGCTGTAAAAAAAATTAGGTAGGACAATAGATAAATGAGTAAAACAATTATATTGATTTTGTTAGAGTTTAAGGATAAGTTTGCTTCCACCGATTGCGGAAGGAGAATGTGAAACTTATTTTAAAGGTCAATTTTGTTTTCTTTACGATTAATTTATTTTAAATTTAATTTTAATTCATCTTACACATAAATATAATTAAAAAATAAAACCACCTCATGTTAAAATTTCACATTTAATTTTATGTGTAAGATGAATTAAAATTAAATTAAATTTAAAAAAAAAAACCAGTCAATCTACACGAACAAATTGATTATTTAAAATTACATGTAAATATAAATTATTTCTTATTCAAATTATTTTTACATTAATATTTATTTTTCTACTTTAAATTCAATTTTTAATTATTAAAATAAAAAAAATTCTTCTCACCGGTAAATAATTAACAATAATTATTCAAAATCAAAATCGACCTTAAACCTAGGCAAGCAGGCCCGCAATGGCCAAGGGTCTTAATAATTTTTAACACTTCACATGAGTAGAGGTGCTTAATTAAATGAAATGGTTTTTAGTTCAATTTTTGATAGGGCACATTCTATCTTTTTCCTTTATTTTATATCTTCAATTATAAATAATTTTTTGAAATTTATAATGGGTCCTTAATTATAAGGCTCTCAAGTTAAGTTTTGTTTTCGATGATATTTTCATTTTATAATTTTACAAAATTTAATATATTAATTTTATTTTATATTTTTAATTTATAATGATTTTTTAATATAATCTTTTGAAATTGATAATGGATCATTAAGTCAAGTTTTGTTCTCGATGGTTATTTATTATAATTTTTAAATTTTATTTCAATCTTTTTAATAAATTTTAATATTATTGATAATTAAATATTTAAAAATTCATCATTCAACCATATCATTTATTATCAAATTTTTATAATTAAATATAATTTATAATTATTTGTGAAAGTGGGTCTTAACCAATGTTTTAAAAACCAGAACTAACCGCACGGTTCAACTAATTAGACCGGAAACCGGAGATAAATCCAGTTGAGTCAACTTTTAAAAACCGCTAATGGGTCAAAACCGGAGTAAAACCGAAAAAATTAGATTGAACTGTCCAAAACTATTCAAACCAAAGAACCGGAGCCGGTTTTGTAAAACCGCACGATTCAATAAAATGCATCAAATTGACCTTTTTTTTTTTAAATTTAAATATTAATATGTCAATATCAAAACTTAACATAAATTCTCCAATCACAAAAAAGAATTCTGTGTTTTTTTACAATCATACAACCTTCTAAGTTTTGTCACTCTGTTATAGTTTTCTTTCAACCACACTCCATCATCATTACACCGTCTCTTTCAAACGTAGTCACGATGTTCAACTTAATATTGATTGTCGTTCAAGTCAATATTGTTTATTGTTGTCAATTAAGACTTGTTTGTCGTAGTTCAACTCAAATTTGTTTTTTTTAACGAAGTATATTATATTATTTATTTTTGGTATTCTATCTTATTTAATTTAGGTGTTCTTAATTATTTGAACTTTATTTTAGTTATTATATTCTATTATTTTAATTTTGGTTTGAATTAATTTAACTTATTTTATTGTAATTCATTAATTTGGTCAAATTATTCTTAAATGAATGTTGAAATGAAGTGTAAAACTATGTTATATTATTATATGTATTATCGATATTGTTGTATTAAATTTTTGAAATATTTATTTTATTAAATTGTGAACACATGATTATGTGTAACATATCTATGAAAATTAATTTCATATTATTAATTTATTTAATAAACGGTTCGACTGTAAGTTTAACCGGTTGAACCAATTAAACCTTAAACCGCAAGTTTAATCGATTCGCTATCCGGTCTAATTTTTAAAACATTGGTTTTAACAACTTATTTTTTCAGCACTCTCTAATTCAATACATTGATTTAATTTGATTGCATTTATGTTAATTTAAAATTCACATCTTCTTCGTCAATACGTTTTCACATATCTAACTTCCTTTCAACACTTTATCGTCGAACCTTCGCCTCCCACGTCAACCACCGCACTACCTTGGTACCACCTAAACAATAACAACTACCGCTCTTCCCTTTGAATCTAACAAAATGAGTTTTTTTTTTTTTGAAAAAGCAAAAGGATTTTATAAAAAGAACAGGCATAAGAAATGCCACAAACATACAACCAGTTCCACCAGAAATACAGCCCATGAGATAGATACTATCAACCCAGGCAACACAACTTGAAATGAAACATCATTCTAAAACAAATACCACCCCTGATCAGAGCTACTAATGTATATATTGGCAACGAAATGAAACACCTCAGCTTGTTCCATACCCCTGTCTGCTTCAAAGCTACTTCAGAGTGCGAAATTGAACCTTCGTTACAAAGGCTACTATACCAGGAGGACACAAACTTTAATCACCTCTCCAAAATAAACAAGTCCACTATGAGATAATTCCGTTCTAAATCGCACGAAAACAAACTGTATTTAACCATCTAGGAGCATTTGAACACCTCAACATCCATTCAACTCAGAAAATCGTTGCATATAACCTCACCACAGATCCACACCACCACATTTCTCTAGGATCAAAGAAACCATCAAATACTTCCTGTAAGGGAGGCTTGTTCAAATAATTGCCCTCAAAACCACCTCCTGCACCAACTAACAAACTCAAGTGTCCAGCTAATTAGTTTACTCCTGAGAGTAGGGGACAAACATGTCCATCACCATTCTGTCAGTACTTTACAAAACCAAACATTCAAACCAGAAATGCGCATCTACAGCAGGCCTCAATGCAACATTACCAGATAATTTACAATACCAATTTTGCCACCAGCTCCAACCAAAACACGGGACTGCCTACTTAACTCTTCGAAAGCAGAAGATCCAACTAAACCACAACAAGCGATATCCTCCCATTAACCTTACTACATCAGAGATAGGGTAAACCTTCCATGGAACACCATCCGCAAGTTGCAAGCACAACAACACACAATTTTTGAGGTCCACTGATAGCAGCACTACCTCTACTCTGACTATGAGATATATCCCACCCCCAAGCCAAAACCTGGCTCCCAACAAGATTGGTTTGAAATTTCCATCCACCTTTCTCCAAACACAAGCCTGCCATTTGTCTCAGCTTCTCTTAACTATTGATTTTGTATCCCTATGCTTGCCAAAGGATTCATACACCACATTGCTAGACAAAATGAATTTCTCATCTCTCTTTAAAACAAGGGAAAACAAAACACAAAAAAAAAGATTAAAATTAATTGGTCAATTTTTTTATTAAAAATCAATTTTTAATATTTGCCTCGACCTCTACAAGATCAAGACCCACCTTGTTAAAAACTCACAAATTTTAAATTGAAATCCAACCCATAATATTTTATCTAATTAATATTAATCAGCCGTGTTCACGTTATTGTTCAATAAAAAAATCATTAATCTATTATATATTTTTAAATAATTTTAAAATTTCTTTATAATTTAGTGCAATAGTAGTACATGTTAGTTATTGAAGGCAGTGTTTTAAAAACCAGATCGAACCGGTCGGTCGGATCGGTCGAACCGGGAATCAGAGAGATCAGCGGTCTGATCTGATTGCTGAATGCTATTGAACCAGTAAGAACCGGCCAAAACCACTAAAAATCGGTGAACCGATGGTTTTGAAAAATCAGCGGTTTAAATGTATGTCTTTTTTTCCTTCATAATAACGACATCGTTTTGATAATTTATTTATTTTAAATAAAATTAAAATATGAGTAGACTTTATTCAAAACTTATTTGGAACAATTTTTCTTCATTTGTAATCAGATATTGTTCAAAATTTATTTGAATTTGTATTTTGTACTATTTTGTCGTACGTGACGACTACGTCAAGAGTTTGAATTTAAAGCATGAACTTGTGAAATTATGATATTTTAAAATTTTATAGGTGTCGTGATATTTTTTAGAGATTGAGTCATTCGGTTCTACCGATTTATTAAATATATAATTTTTTTTTATAAAAACCGGTTTATTAAGCTGAATTATCCGGTTTAATTTGATTTAATCATGCGGTTCGACCAATACTTCAGTGGTTCGATTAATTTCTACCCCTATTATCGGCCTGACCTATTTTCACCTCTAATTGAAGGTTTGTATAAATAAGGGTTTTCTATTTTCTTAACAAATATTGACATTTGTCTAAAATTTACAGATATTTTTTTCTGATTTAAAAACAAGTTAGAAAGTTCGGTGTAACATTTAGATTATTGTACTTTTTATTTAGTATCTGCAATTTTCTCACTCCATCTCCTTCTTCAACAATCTCTCTCTCTCTCTCTCTCTCTCTCTCTCTCTCTCCAACTGGAAGCTTCAACTAGCATCTATAATCCAACACTAAATTCACGGGATCGCTCCGCTTTGACTCACCGAGTTGCTTCCTTTTTCAGCTCATCTTCTTCCCATGACATAAGGTAAAAATCCATTCCTTTTCTTCCACACTTTATCTTCCTTCACACCATCTTCAACTTCATTTTCCCACAATCTCCTGTTAACTCTAAATATACTTCATCATTTTCCTTTGTTGAATTTTGCTGATTTTGGCAACTTTTGTTCCAATTTGATCATAACACCCCCATATAACCTCACTTTACTTTTCTGATCTGGGTGTTATAAAAATCAGATCTTTGAGTCAAATTTAAGGTCTTTGTTTGTTTTACATTTCTGGGTCTGTTTAGATTGTAAATTTAATTGCAATCCCATCAAATTGAACTGTTTGCAGTTGTAAGCAAGAAAAAACAAAACAAGGGTTTTGTTTTGTGGTTTAGGATTTGTTGTGTATCATGAAGAGGAACATGAATGGATACTTCGTTTGTGTTCCATTGTTTGTGTGCTTGGTGTTGGCTATTGAACTTGTTCTGGCAGCTGATTTTAAGCCTACCGATAAAATCTTGCTGAATTGTGGAGGTCCTGCTGTTAGTACTGATCCTGATGGCCGTGAATGGACAACTGATGTTGGTTCCAAGTTTGGTTCTTCAACTGGTAAATCCAACACATCACAGGCTGCAACTCAAGATCCTGCAGTTCCGCAGATTCCTTTTATGACGGCGCGTGTTTTCCAATCGCCGTATACCTACAGTTTTCCGGTGGCTTCTGGTTGGAAGTTCCTCCGGTTGTACTTTTATCCGGCTTCTTATTCCGGTCTCAATATATCTGATGCACGGTTTGGGGTGACAGCGCAATCCTACACCGTGCTTAGGAATTTCAGTGTTGTTGAGACTAGTTTGGGTTTGAATTTTGACTACATTGTGAAGGAATACGCAATCCATGTTGATGAAGGAACCTTGAATGTGACTTTTATTCCATCTACGAATGCATCTAAAGCCTATGCATTTGTTAATGGGATTGAGGTCGTGTCCATGCCTGATATTTATACTTCTTCTGCAGAGGAACCCACAATGATTGTTGGTACAGATAGTACCTTCACCATTGACAACAGCACTGCACTTGAGAATGTTTATAGGTTAAACGTGGGTGGGAATGATATCTCACCTTCCCAAGATACTGGCATGTTTAGGTCGTGGGGCGATGATGTGAATTATATCTATGGGGCCGCATTTGGAGTTACCGTGACTGCTGATCCAGAAGTGAAGTTTGAGTATCCTCCGGGTACACCATCTTATATTGCTCCGAGCGACGTCTACTTGACGGCCAGATCAATGGGTCCGAACAGCAATATCAGTTTGAATTACAACTTGACTTGGATTTTCTCAATTGATTCTGGGTTTTCCTATCTTGTGAGACTTCATTTTTGTGAGGGCACGACAACTATAAGCAAGATTAATCAAAGAGTATTTGATATATTCCTCGGTAATCAAACTGCTCAGGATGGGGCTGACGTTATTGCCTGGGCAGGTAGTTATAACCTTCAACATTCAAATGGGGTTCCTGTGCATAAAGATTATGTTGTATTTGTTCCCAATGGGCCACCACGGCAGGACCTGTGGCTTGCACTGCATCCAGATACAACTTCTAAGCCCAATTACATCGATGCAATTTTGAATGGAGTAGAGATATTCAAAATCAGTGATGGTAAAGGTAATCTGGCTGGGACAAACCCTCCTCCTCTTTTGGTGCAAGAAAAAATTGACGCCTCATTGGCGAGGCAATCTAGTCAGGGTAAATCTAAAAGTCATATCGGAATTATTGCTGGAGGTGTTGGTGGGGGAGTTGTTTTATTACTTCTAAT
Organism: Lathyrus tuberosus; assembly: GCA_022829125.1. Taxonomy (NCBI): domain Eukaryota; kingdom Viridiplantae; phylum Streptophyta; class Magnoliopsida; order Fabales; family Fabaceae; genus Lathyrus; species Lathyrus tuberosus. The sequence goes on along the minus strand of JALAZF010000006.1, from coordinate 32,039,992 downwards.
TGGTCTATTTGCTTTTGGCAAATCCCGACGCCGTAGGAATGGAAAAGATTCTAGCACAAGTGAAGGACCGTCTGGCTGGCTTCCACTTTCTCTTTACGGTAATTCACACTCAGCAGCTTCTGCCAAGACCAACACAACAGGAAGTTACGCGTCCTCTCTTCCAGCAAATCTTTGTCGTCATTTCTCATTTGCTGAAATCAAGGCTGCTACAAACAACTTTGACGAGGCTTTGATTCTTGGCGTGGGAGGATTTGGCAAGGTTTACAAAGGAGAAATTGACGGTGGGTCAACGAAAGTTGCAATTAAACGTGGGAATCCACTGTCTGAGCAGGGTGTGCATGAATTCCAAACTGAAATTGAAATGCTTTCCAAACTTCGTCACCGACACCTTGTTTCACTGATCGGATACTGTGAAGAGAACACCGAAATGATCCTTGTCTATGATCATATGGCTTATGGAACACTCAGGGAGCATCTATACAAGACCCAAAAACCTCCACTTCCATGGAAGCAAAGGCTTGAGATATGCATCGGAGCTGCTCGCGGTTTGCACTATCTTCACACTGGTGCAAAACATACTATCATTCACCGTGACGTGAAGACAACAAACATTTTACTAGATGAGAAATGGGTGGCCAAGGTTTCTGATTTCGGTTTGTCGAAAACAGGTCCTACATTGGATAATACACATGTAAGCACTGTGGTAAAGGGTAGTTTTGGTTACTTGGATCCAGAATACTTCAGGAGGCAACAACTCACCGACAAATCCGACGTATACTCATTCGGTGTGGTACTATTCGAGATACTCTGTGCTCGCCCGGCTTTGAACCCAACACTTGCTAAGGAGCAAGTCAGTCTAGCTGAGTGGGCATATCATTGCTACAAAAAAGGCATTCTTGACCAAATAACAGATCCTTATCTAAAAGGCAAGATAGCTCCAGAATGTTTCAAGAAGTTCGCGGAGACTGCAATGAAGTGTGTGAATGACCAAGGCATTGAAAGGCCGTCCATGGGCGATGTATTGTGGAACCTGGAATTCGCATTGCAGTTGCAAGAAAGCGCGGAGGAGAGTGGCAGCGGTTTTGGCGGAATATGTGGCGAAGACGAGCCATTGTTTACAGATTCAAAAGGAAAGAAGGACGTGGATGCGATGCCGGGCTATGATGGTAATGTGACAGACTCGAAAAGCAGTGGCATGTCTATGAGCATTGGTGGCAGAAGCTTGGCTAGTGAAGATTCTGATGGATTAACTCCTAGTGCTGTGTTTTCACAGATCATGAATCCAAAAGGACGTTAAGGTTCATCTAGTAAGAATTCTTTACTTTACATGGTGACACTCAAATTGGGTAGTGAAATCTGATTTAAGCAAATATGAACTTGTTAATTTACCTAATATTATTATTATTATTCCTTTTGTATTATTGTTTCTGATTCATTATTATGAGTATCTAAGTTGTAATATGTGAACAAAAAGATTGAAGAGCAAGTGTTATTGTATAATGAGGTTGTTGTAATCTTAATATTTGGAAACCAAACTCCAAGGGTTCCTCCCTGGTTTATAAGGCCTGCAAGGCAATGGTTATAGGTGTCTCACTCAGTAACTGCGGATGCATAGTTTTCAATTTTGACTGTCGTATTTAATTAATGGTTGAGATCCTTGAAAGCGGATTAGTTTCGGTTTTGGCGCGTATTTCTATTTTTATAAATTTAACATCTATTTTCCTTAGATTAATAAACGGATAATTTTTACAAAATAAAAGAGAATGAGGGTAACTGAGGAAAAAGTTAATGTGGTTTATAAGTAGAATAGAGGGGAACAGTACAAGGGAATTGTATTAATTAAGCATATATAGATTTTTTAGAACAGGAGCATATGTTTAATTTAAACACATCTTAAGCAATTTAATTTTAGACCGTTTCTTGTTACATCTTCATTAAATTTTTACTTAAAGATGGTTAAGTGAGATGAAAACATATTTTTTCTAATAGCTAAATTTTTACTTTTTAAAAATGTATAAATAAGTGAGAAATTATCGATTGCAAATTAGGTTGTTTTTTTTAAAACGTTTTGCAGTACTGTTTAAAGTTATGCAAAGCGGTTGAACTGTTGCGCTGCCTCTAGGATAAAGCAACTCAGTTCAATATTGTATGATTATTATAACAGTACTTATACGGTTGATAATCGATCTAGAAATACATCTTCTAATAATTCAAAGATCATTCAAATATGGTATAACTACCATTCGTATTATCTGATATAACTAACCATAATAATTCTTAATTCTTAAATCAAGAGAAATTTCAATAATTCTTCGAAGAGAATTTAATGATGGTCATTTCGTCACTCAAATTAATTGCGCAAGCAAAGAAATTCAAATAATTTTCTAAAAAAAATCTAAAAATTATACTTGATAATTTCTCAACTCAAACGAGAAAAAATTAATATAATTTTCTAAAGAGAATTCAAAAAAATAAAGGAAAAGTTGACGCTTCGACAATACGAAAGACGCAGAGTTATAAAAGTGAAGAAAAAAAATTTGTTGATGTGTTTTGAAATGAAATAAAGAATTTTCTTATTTAAAAAAATGTACTAGCTAAGATATTTCATATGAACAATGTGGAATTAAAGCGTTTTTTCAAATAACATATAATGTGAGATTTAAAAAAAATAAAATTCAAATGCATCTTCTTCTATTTGAATATTGACATAATGTTACAATAATTCATTTGCATGTCAACTAATTCAAAATGTATTCTATTCTTTCTCCCTTCTTTTATTGCACAATGAGTGATTCATTTAAAATAAAAAAAATTTTCTAAAATAAATGACTTATTTTATTTTCAAATGCATATTTTCTAATTGTACTCTCTAATTACTTTTATCATTTTTAATATATGATAAGGGTACCTTAATAAAAATATTATTATTTCTCTTTTAATTATTATTTTTATTAATATGTGTGAAATAATCAACCTTATAATTATTTTTGGGAAGGAGGGTGTAGTAATTTTTCAAAGATACTCTTATGATAAACCCATGTTTTAGGAGTGATTTGAATAAACCTATTTGTTTTATTAATGATATTTGATATAAGAATCATAAATATTTTAGTGTGGAATATTTATGATTAGGATATAACATATGAGGATTGAGGATACGCACTCAGCAAGACGTGTGGAAGTGTTAGAGAGGATGAGGTGTTCTCAACTTCTGATTTTCTGTATAAAGGTTGTCAACAGGTAGACATTTTATGCTGAAATGTGAGGTGTCCACTCACACTGAACACCGAACTTCACCTAATATATATTTGTTTGTTTATTCATAGTTGTCTTTATCTTAGCTTTTAGTACTCCGTATTATGGAAGGTACCAAATTAAATATGCAGCACTGGTCCAAAGAAAATGATTTAATGCACAGCGAAGGTGATCTGGCTTGTAATACATTTAATTGCTTGATTTTAGTTTGAAATAGCTGGAGGTGTAATGTTTAGGGTAACGTCTCAATGAGGTTGCATTACAAAACATGAAATAAGGTGGACGTGGTTGTTTGGAATAATTAATTTATGTTTAGGACTGCATTTGATATAATTATGATATAACTCTGCTATTTTTATGAAAGCTAAACTTTGAAACATTATTATGTGTTAAATTTTGAATTTGAAATTTAAGTAAATAACATAAAGAATGAGTCTTTTGAATCAAAAGGCTTCTTCTTTAAAGATATAGGAGTATATATTTTTAAAGATAACTAGTAGGATATCTGTGCATTCCCACGGATACCCGTTGGTAACGCGTATTTGTTTTCATTTAAAATTAAAAAAAAAAATAGAATTAATAAAAATTAATAAATATAAAAAATATAATTTATATTTAAAAAAAAAATAGAATCAATACCTGCGGACATTGTTGGAATTAACCCAATTTTTTTTGGGAATTCCTATTCAATTTTGATCTCAAGACTGTTAACAAAACACGCAATGACAATGAAAAGAAAATGGTTAAGAAAGAAAAGAAAGAGAAACGTTGGAGAAGAAGATGAACAATTTTTCTGCAGAGAACTCTCTGCCCACAAACTGTGAAAAATCTATTATTTAACTTGCAACTGCAAACTGAGAATACAATTTCTCAATTCTAAGCTTGTTACAAAAATAAGGGTTTCTCCCTATTTATAGATTTAGGTTAGCTTGCACTCCAAGCTAAGGGCCAAAACTATAAAAGCCCAAAATAGTTAACATTACTAAAATAAGCCTAAGTCGAAATCCTGTGTGAAGAAACCTCCTTCGACACTTCGACACAAGGAATTACAACTCAACACACCACCTAATTCATTGTGTCTAAGCTGTCTAGATTCATCATGGCTCTTAGTCTTCTAAAAACTTTGACCTGCACTCCCTTCGTCATGATATCTGCAATCTGATTCTCAGTTCTGCAGTGTTCCAAGTTCATCTTCCCTTCTGCTACCTGCTCTCGAAGATAATGGAACCTCATTTCGATGTGCTTGCTTCGACCGTGTGCTATTGGATTCTTCGCCAAGTTGATAGCTGACATGCTGTCGATCTTCATGGTAATTGCTCCATGACTCTTCCCTATAATCTCTTCGACCAAGTTCACCATCCAGGTTGTTTGACATGCACAAAGAGAAGCGGCTATATATTCTGCTTCGCATGATGACAATGCCACTACTGGCTCCTTTCTTGAACTCCAAGCAACTGGTGCACCACCTAACATAAACACATATCCAGCTGTGGATTTTCTATCCTCAACATCACTACACCAGCTAGAGTCGGTTTATTCCACTAACTTGCATTCTTTCCCTTCATCAGCTGCAGGAAACAAAATGCCGTAGTCGAGAGTCCCTTTCAGATACCTCAGTATCCTCTTCATTGCTGCTAGGTGTGATACCTTTGGCTTCTGCATGAATCTACTTACCATACCCACACTGTATGCTAAGTCAAACCTTGTGTGAAAAAGGTATCTAAGTGACCCAATAAGTCTTCTGTATTGGGTTGAGTCGACATCATCTTCATCTGAATCCTTCGACAGTTGTAGTCTGGTCTCAGCTGGAGTCGAAGTTGGGTTGCAATCTTGCATCTCAAATCTCTTACGTATTTCACATGCATATCTTTTTTGGTGTATCATCAAACCTCTACTAGTCTTGTAAAATTCGATGCCAAGGAAATATGAGAGATCTCCCAAGTCTGACATTTCAAACTCCTCACTTAGGTCATGTTTGAAATCTTCGATCTCCTTCTTGCAACTCCCTGTTATCAACAAATCATCGACATAGAGGCATAGTATAAGCAATTCATTATTGCTTCTCCTTACATACACTCCATGCTCAGTCGTACACTTCAAAAATTCCTTCTCCCTTAAGAAGCTGTCGATTTTCTTATTCCAAGCTCTTGGAGCTTGCTTAAGTCCATACAGGGCTTTATGCAGCCTGTACACCTTTCCTTCTTCGCCTCGTTTCACATACCCAACTGGTTGTGCGACATAAACTTCTTCATCTTAGGGGCCATTAAGGAATGCGCACTTTACGTCCATCTGACATGAGTGCCAATAGTTCATATTTGCTAGACCAACAACCAACCTGATTGCTTCGATCCTAGCAACAGGTGCAAACACTTCATCGAAGTCAATTCCTTCCTTCTGAATAAATCCTTTCGCCACAAGTCTCGCCTTATGTCAAGTTACTTCTCCTCTAGGATTCACCTTCACCTTGTAAACCCACTTCACATCAATTGCCTTCTTGCCTTGAGGCAATTCAACAAGTGACCAGGTGTTGTTGACTTCGATGGACTCTAACTCCTCATTCATTACTTTCACCCACTTCGAATCTTTCAATGCCTCCGCTGCATTGACTGGTTCGACATCTGCGTAGAAAGCATAATGTACCAGCTCACCCTCTTCATCAACCACATCATCTGATGTAATTACACATTCTTGCAACCTTGCAGGCATGTGTCTTGTTCGTCGAGGTCTTCTTGGGCCTGCTTCATCTCTGACTTGTTCCTGTCGAACTTCTCTTTCGACTTCAGTGGCTGGTTCTTCACAAGAGATTCTCACTGAATCCTTCTTGACATTCTCAGTCCAATCCTATTCTTTAAGCTCATCTATGATCATGTCCCTGCTGATCACTACCTGCTTATTCACTGGGTCGAACAACTTGTAACCTCCATTCGAATGATATCCTATCAAGATCATCTGATTCGACTTGTCATCAAGCTTCCTTCTCAACTGATCTGACACATGTCTACGTGCTATAGATCCAAACACCTTCAAGTGACTGAGGCTAGGCTTGACGCCAGACCAACATTCTTCTGGTGTGATTCCTTCAAGCTTCTTCATCGGACATCTGTTCAAAATATATGTTGCTGTCGAAACCGCTTCTCCCCATAATTCTTTGGGTATATGCTTTCTATTCAACATACTTCTCACCATGTTCATGATGGTTCTGTTCTTTCGTTCTGCAATTCTATTTTGCTGTGGAGTGTAGGATGGCACCACCTCATGCACAATCCTTTTTTTTCGCATAATGCATCGAACTCTTTCGAAACATACTCTCCACCACCATCAGTCCTAAGAATTTTCAACTTTCGACCACTCCGTCTTTCGACCATGGATTTGAATCTGGCAAATACCTCGATCACATCACTTTTCTTCTTGATGAGGTAAATCCGTAAATTTCGACTGTAATCATCTATGAACGTGACAAAGTATCTGTTGCCACCAATAGAATCCACCTGGATTGGACCACATACATCAGAGTATATGACTTCCAGAATTGCCTTCGACTTCCTTCCTGCATCCTTGCTGAATCTATTCTTATGTTGTTTCGACTGAACACACTCTTCACAGACTTCACTTGGAATGTCGATTTCTGGTAATCCTGAAACCATATTTCTTCTCTTTACCTCTCTGATGTCATTGAAGTTGAGATGGCCTAGTCTAAAATGCCATAACCACTCATCACTGCTGGCTGCAGTTTCTAGGCACTTGTGCTCCATCACATTGAGTTCAATCTTGAAGGTCCTATTCTAAGACAATGGAGCCTTCAAGATCAACCTACCACCTGCGTCAGGGACTCTCATCATCTTGTCTTTGACAACTACCTTGTAGTTCTTTTTGACCAGCTGCCCTATACTGAGAAAATTACTCTTCATGCCTCGTATGTACAACACATTGGAAATTATTGACCTCTTGCCATCTCTCCTCATAATCAGAACATCACCAACACCTTCTGCTGCTAGAGTGTTGTCATTTGCAAACTTCACCGTGTTCTTCGATGAGGGCTTCATGTTGACAAACCAATATTTCCTTCCAGTTATGTGTGATGAGCATCCTGAGTCCAAGTACCACTGATCTTGGAATCTTTCTTCATCTCTTGTTGTGACCATCAGCAACATCTCTTCTTCTTCATGTTTCACCAGCTTTGCATCAGTTTCTTGATTTTTCTTCTTTTCTGGACAGTCACTAAAATAGTGGCTATACTTCTGACAATTGAAACACTGAATGTGACTTTTGTTAGATTTTTGACCATCACCTCTTCCTCTACCTGCAGCACCACCTCTTTGGTTGCCTTGATTCCAGGGTTTTCTCTAATTCGACTAGTTTCTTCCTCTACCTTTGTTGCCATTCCAGCTTCCTTTGCCTTTCCTTTCCTTTTCTGACTGCGCCTGCAAAGCCATATCACTCTTCGACTTTCCCGCAGCTCTTTCAGCCATCCTTTGTTCATGAGACTCAAGCGTCCCTTGAAGCTCTTCCTTTGTCAATACTGACAAGTCTTTCGACTCTTCTAACTACTACCACGTGGTCGAACTTTGGAGCTAATGACCTCTAGATCTTTGCAACAACTGATCTTGATGTTAACACCTCTCCACATACCTTGATTTGATTCACCAACTTTGTAACTCTGGTGAAGAAATCTGTTATGCTTTCATCGTCTTCCATCTGAAGCAACTCATAGGTTCTCTTGTGAGTTTGTAACCTCTCCTCTTTCACCTTCTCTGTACCTCCAAATGACTTTTCAAGAATCTCCCACGCTTCCTTCGCTGACTCTACATCACTAACCTTTTCAAAGTTTTCTGGATTGACACATTGATGAATTATAAATAGAGCTTTATAATCTTTTTTCTTCAATTCTTTGTGTACAGCCTTTTCTTGATCCGTCGCGTTCTCTACAAGCGGTGCTACTCCTTCCTTTACAAGATCCCAAAGATTTTGATAACCGAAAACCACCTTAATCGGCTTGCACCAATTCTCATAATTATCTTTCTTGAGAATCGGAAGGCTCGCCGGAAAGTGCCCGTTCGTATGATTCATCGCCATCACGATTTTCCTTCCTTGAATCGCAACCGGAGCTCTAGACACTAGATGTTGGAATTAACCCAAAACCTTTTGGGAATTCCTATTCAATCTTGATCTCAAGATTGTTAACAAAACACGCAATGACAATGAAAAGAAAAGGGTTAAGAAAGAAAAGAAAGAGAAACGTTGGAGAAGAAGATGAACAATTTTTCTGCAGAGAACTCTCTGCCCACAAACTATGAAAAATCTATTATTTCACTTGCAACTGCAAACTGTGAATACAATTTCTCAATTCTAAGCTTGTTACAAAAATAAGAGTTTCTCCCTATTTATAGATTTAGGTTAGCTTGCACCCCAAACCAATGCCCAAAACTATAAAAGCCCAAAATAGTTAACATTACTAAAATAGGCCTAAGTCGAAATTCTGTGTGAAGGAACCTTCTTCGACACTTCGACACAAGGAATTACAACTCAACATACATCAGTTGGTATTTTTTATAAAAATATTTATACAATACTTTAGTTTTATAAATATCAAATAATATCATAGTATTTGTAAATATTATTTTAACTGTATAAATAAATATTATTAACATAAATAAATATATTTTATTTAAGTATTATTACAAATATCTATTTCGTGGGATACCCATATCAGTACCCGTGTGTTCGCCCGAGTACTGGTGTGTTACACACATTTGTTTTTTTATTTAAAAAATAGAATTAATAAAAATTAGTAAATATAAAAAATATAATTAATATTAAAAATAAAGATAAAATCAATATCCGCGGGCATCAGTTGGTATTTCTTATAAAAATATTTATGCAATGATTTAGTTTTATAAAGAGATTAATTGGAATACACTGTCAATATAAAACTACTTTACACTGTCATCCAATTATAATTAATTATTTTGACACATGAGAAGAGAGAAACATGGAAGAAGTAGTTATTAAAATGATTTATTTATAATTTAATTTCTTTTATTTTTAATTCTATAAATATGTGTCAAAATAACTAATTCTAATTAGATGACAGTGTAAAGTAGTTTTACACTGACAGTGTATTCCAATTAATCTCTAATAATATTTATTTATAAAATTAAAATAATATTTACAAATACTATGATATTATTTGATATTTATAAAAGAGATTAATTGGAATACACTGTCAGTGTAAAACTACTTTACACTGTCATCCAATTAGAATTAGTTATTTTGACACATATTTATAGAATTAAAAATAAAAGAAATTAAATTATAAATAAATCATTTTAATAACTACTTCTTCCATGTTTCTCTCTTCTCATGTGTCAAAATAATTAATTATAATTGGATGATAGTGTAAAGTAGTTTTACACTGACAGTGTATTCTAATTAATCTCATATTATTAACATAAATAAATACATTTTATGTAAGTATTATTACAAATATCTATTTCGTGGGATAACCATATCAATAACTGTGTGTTCGCCCGAGTACTGTTGTATTACGCACATTTGTTTTTTTAAATAGGATTAATAAAAGTTAATAAATATAAAAAATATAATTTATAATTAAAAAAAATAGAATCAATACCCACGGGCATCAGTTGATACTTGTTATAAAAATATTTATGCAATGATTTAGTTTTATAAATATCAAATATTAATATAGTATTTGTAAATTTTATTTTAATTGTATAAATAAATATTATTAACATAAATAAATATATTTTATGTAAGTATTATTACAAATATCAATTTTTTGGGATACCAATATCAATACATGTGTGTTTGCCCGAGTACTGATGTGTTACGCGCATTTGTTTTTTTAAATAGGATTAATAAAAATTAGTAAATATAAAAAATATAATTTATATTTAAAAAAAAATAGAATCAATACCGCCGCATCGGTTGGTATTTGTTATAAATATATTTATGCAATGATTTAGTTTTATAAATAACAACCAATAATATAATATTTAAAAATATTATTTTAATTGTATAAATAAATATTAGTAACATAAATAAATAAAATTTGCCCGTATTCAGATTCATATATTATTTAAATTATGTAACCAAGAAAATTTATTGTTTTTAAATTTTAGCATATCAGCGTGTTCGCACGGGTACCGGTGTAGTACGAATGATTTTGTTTTTAAAATGTAATAAAAATATAATTAAAAAAAACAAAATTATTTTACCAAAATATTTTATTATTTTTAAAAGACAGACATATTTTTAAAATAAAAGCAAAATTGTTTTACATTAATAAATTATTTCAACTTTTCATATATTATGTTTAAAAATAATTGTATCTTAAATTAAAAATAATTTCAAATATATGCAATCATTTAGTTTTATAAATATCAACTAATAACATAATATTCGAAAATATTATTTTAATTGTATAAATAAATATTAGTAACAGAAATAAATATATTTGCTTGTGTTTGAATTCATACATTATTTAAATTATTTAACCAAGAAAGTTTATTATTTTTAAATTTTACCATATCAGTACCCGTGTGTTCGTCCGGGTACTGGTGTGGTACGCATGATTTTGTTTTTAAAATGTAAATAAGAAAAACAAAATTGTTTAACCAAAATAGTTACTATTTTTAAAATTAATTGTATTTATAAAGATTGTTTTAAAAAAAGTATTTATAAATATTATTTTAGTTGTAAATAAATAATAATAATAATAATAATAATAATAATAATAATAATAATAATAATAATAATAATAATAATCATTAATTACTGTTTATTTTATAAAAGTATTTTTTCTGATATATTATTTTTGAAGTTCCCAATATATTTTTCTGATATATTATTTTTAAAATTTTAAGTATTTATATTTGACTCATTTTTAGAGTAAATTGGTTAAATTTATATATTTTTCATAAATATTTAATATATAATAAAATATATTTAATAATATAACCTGAGTATAAATAATAATAATTATATGTTGTAAAATAAAAAAAAATAGTAAAGAATGAAAATAAACATATATTTTTGTCTGATTTATTTATTATTTATTATTTGTTTTAAATTTTTGTAAAATAAATATTTCATTTTGATCCGGATAAAAAATTAAATGAACAACATTTTTTCGACTAACTGTTTTATAGTATTGATAAATATAACTTAAATGTCATTTAAAATATGATTTCTTTAATTACAAATTTTTACATATTTAATATTCTTAAGATAATTTAAAACATATTTATTAATTATTTAATAATTTTTCATTTATTATATATAAACAATAAGAGATCAAATAACCTGCGTGGTGAGTGTTAATTTGTGAAGAAAGGACAAAAAAGAACTTTCCACAACATACTATTTTCTTATATTATATATTTCTTTTTGTTACTACTGTAAAAGGAAAAGAAAATAAAAGGCGAAAAGTTATCTAAAAAATAAAGTTTTACTAGGATCAACTAATATAAGAGTGAAAAATTCAACCAGAGACTTAACAAAAGACCGATATGTCACATTATTACCAATATCATGTTTTGTTAGATAATTCGTATAAATATTTTCCTCCTTAAAAATATGAAATATTTGAATTCGTCATTTGCTAGAGAGAACTTCTTTAATGTTGTAAAGAATCGTAGCATAATGATGTTAAACATGAGCATACTCCAAGATAAGCTTGATAGCAGAGAATTTGACTCAGAATAATACATCAGGTCTTTGATGCCAAGTTTTCAAGTCATAGGAAAACCATGATATAACGCCATCAATTCAGCAAAAAGGATGTTAGAATAGTCAATATTACCCGTAAAACCGTGAATCCAAACACCATTAATATTTTGAATCAATCCATCAAAATCTGAGACGTCGAAATTACCGAGGCTACTGCCATTAATATTCAAAATCATATTACTACCTTTGTGTGCATTACAAGTGATCTTTATCGTTGGATGAGACAAATTATGCTTGAAAAAACATTTAGCTAACATATTAGTATAATTCACTCTAATGAGTTTTAAAGTATAAGAAAATAACATTTCTTTCGCAAGACACAATTTGTTTCTAGCGCGCCACAACCACCAGCATGCAGGAAAAAAATAGAGTAACCATTTATGTCATGTTTAATCCAATCGTATAAATTATCCCCTTGGAAGAATAGTGGGTCCAAAAACCCAATAGATTTGTAAAAACGAGTAGAAAATTCTTAGTCTCTCAAACAGTGTAGCGTCGTCTCAACGTCCTGATTACATCTAAGACTGAGATTCATTTGGAGCATACCACAATGACACAACATAATTCTCATAGATAGAGACTTACGTAAAGTCGCCCAAAGGAAGAATTTCACCTTCTCAGGAGCAAGAATACGCCAAACCCACTTTCAAGAGTTACTGTCTGTTGTATTTCTGAACAAATTCAAGTCTGTTAAGCTAGTTATAATTATCCTGAGTAGTATAGATATCATCTATATTGTTTTTCCAAGTTAATTGATGAGACACCAGAAAATTCAAACAAATGGGAAACGCTTTCATATGGTCATAAACAATCGAAAAAATATAAATATATAATAAATTGAAGTTTTAATTCTCATTCAAGTAAACATTATTCACTCGCATTTTTAGATCGTGGATATCTACATAAAGAGCCAAAATTTTAACTCTATCGTTAGTATTCAAAATAATGGAAAAGAATTGTAATTTTAATATATATTTTTCTGGACTGGCCCAATGGCTAGGCATGACCCAATCCACTTCTGCTCCCAGAACGACCCAATTGCCTAAGTCCTGCCAGTTAAGGGCAAAGGAAAGCATTTACCTTTCTGCCCCTCTGCTAGGGAAGGCAGGCTGGGTGACCTCCAGAATCCGCTGCCCCTCCTCAGCATTTCTGCCCTTCACGCACGGTTCCACCATCCATAAATAGTCACGACGCTTGCGCTCGCGACCACGCCCTTTCCCGTAGAAACGGCTAGTTTCGAGAAGCTCTGTCCGTCCCAACGGCTAGTTTCTGGCAGTTATCTATTCTTTGGGAGCAAATATCTCGCCCCGAAAATAGGGACCAATGGCCAAGCGCTTGAGGAATTATAAAAACCCTCTCATTTGAGAGGGTCAGATATTCTAAATCATCCTAAGAAACACATACTTTGTACTTGCCTTCTTTTCTCCCGATCCTTACTTTAGCATCAGAGTGCCTTGCAGGTACACTCCCTCCTCATCTTTCAAACCCAGCATCGCAGACGTAGTCTCTAGCCCACTTCAGGCTCTGATCAACCGGTAAGATCAGTGGCGCCGTCTGTGGGAAACTCTGTTATCCCCGTCTTTCTTTCCTCGTAAACTCAAGACTAAAACAGTTCTTTCAAGATTCCGATCATGTCCAGCCATGACAATGTCCAGGATGCTCGTAACACTGCCATCCTCCCCGTCAACAAGACTGACACTGACGGAGCAACCCCTTTTCTTGGGAGCGATGTCCATCAGTAGAGAGATGGAGCCACCGCGTCTCCCTACCCCATTCGCGCTGACAACATTGGGGTCCAGCCATCAGAGGACCAGCAGCCCGTCCCAGTTACGCCCAACGCCGATCCAACCATGGCGGCCCTACTCGAGGCCCTCAACAAAACAAACCTGCTGATTCTCCAACAGAACGCTAGAATTGGAGCCCTAGAAGAGTCTAGCCGGCCAAGATCCCCTCCGCCGAGGAGAGAGCGTCGGAGATCTCGGAGTCCTCCTCCCCGACAAGAAAGAGACCGTTGGGCACCACCGGAGCCAGAATCTCTAGAAGTCAGAAAGCGCGGCCATATCTCTCCCCGGAGCCAGTACTCCCCAGGGGCCAAGAGGACTAAGAGGGACCTACGGACAGAGCACAAGCATTCGCGTCCGCCCAGATCCAAGGGCCGAGTACGGATTCCATCTCCCTGTCGGGATTGTCGTCCTCCCCTTAGACGGAGTACCCGCTCTCCGTCGCGGTCCAGTAGCAGTAGCGACGACGAGCCTCGCGGCCCGTTGTCTCAAGAAATCATGGCCATGCGCGTACCAATAGGGCTGGAGAAACCCCCATCATTGGGAATGTACAATGGCACTACAGATCCTAATGAGCACATCGAGAATATCGATGCCATGCTCTATTACTATGGCTTCAGAGGCGCCATCAAATGTTAACTGTTCCCAACTACGCTGAGGAAGGGGGCAATGACTTGGTACAAGAAGCTCCCCGATGAATCCATCACATCTTGGAGGCAGTTGGGGAGAATGTTCTCCAGGAATTTCACGGCCTCTCGCTGTCACCCAAAGAAAGAAGCCTCCCTTGAGGCCATCATTCAAGGGAAAGAAGAACATCTTTGAGCATATATCGAAAGGTTCAACAAAGAAGTCGTCCAGGTCTCCACGACCTACGATATGAAGAAGTTCTTGCTCGAGCGACGACTTCGTCTCCGAACCGAATTTGCCAAGGCGGTTGGCATTAAGACTCTAGCGACTCTGGACGCTTTCCTCCTCAAGGTGCAAGCGTACATCCAATATGAAGAGAAAGAGGCTGCGAGCTCCGCCCGGGACTCGAGGCACCAAGAGAGTTTCAGGTCCTCCAAGCACGACAACCCCTCGACATCTCACCGGGGAGAAAGAAGACGGGATGACCGCCCACGGGAGTCCTGCGACAACAAAGGGCCTTCTGGCCGTTTCATGAATACACTCCTCTAACCGTCTCTCGAGAGAAGATCCTCTTTGAGTGCGCCAACTCAGAGTTTCGGCAAGCAAGGTTCCGATTCCCGAAACAGATACCAGCCAAGCCGAATACAGATAAGTCAAAGTATTGCGGGTTTCACAAGAGCCGCGACCATATGACCGACAACTGCATCCATCTGAAGGATGCAATTGAAAAATTAATCAGGGAGAAGCACCTAAAAAAATTTGCCAAGAAGAAGGACGCTCCTCGACAGGATGTCCATGAGTCAAAGAAGGTCGAGGAAGAGGTGCCTTCAACGAAAGATACCAGTCTTCAGGTCGCCATGAGCATCTCAAAGCCTGAAGACTTCTACGTCCCCGAGGGGCTCAACATCCCTCCTTACTTTGCTGCGCACAGCCCATGGGAAACCTTCCCCTCCGCCATGGTCATCCCTGGTGGGGGCTTCAACAAGGTTACCGTGGGATCTGTCAAGAGAAAGTTCGAGCATCTAATCAACACAAGCTCAAACTGGAGTTCCACACTTGATAAGGTCCGGGGAGAGTTGGTTCCCATCACCCTCTACCGCGAAGAACTCCTCGGCGGAGCTCCCAACTCCAGCATCCCACTGCTCGTGAGAGCACAAATGGCCAACTTTGACGTTCACCAAATCCTGGTCGATCAAGGCAGCTCGGTCGATATCATATATTCCCAGCTATTCTCCACCCTTCATTTGAATGAGACACACCTGCCGCCCTACGTAGGCTCTGACCCAAAAGGCTTTAACGGGTCAGTTACAAAGCGGCGGGGGTACGTGGAACTGATCGTGACTTTAAGGTTTGCAGAAACGGCCAGGTCCATCAAAGTCCAATTCCTGGTTATTGACTGCCCATCCCTCTACCAATGCATCTTCGGTCGGCCAGCTTTAGCCGAATTGGTAGTCGTGCCCTCAACCGTGTACCTAAAGATGAAGTACTACACTTCTAAGGGGCTCGTTGCCACCCTGCACAGAGACATCGAAGTAGCGAGAAGATGTTTCAAAGCATCCTCCAAAGGGATGAACACAATCTCCACCAAGCCGAAGACTCCTAACAAGCTTACAATGCTCAGCAGCTCCGAAGACGCGAAGTCGCTGCCCCGCGTCTGTAACACCCCATTTAAAATAATTAAATCGTCATGTGTATTTTTGTGTGTATTGGCTTGGGTAGGAGTATTTAGGATCGGGGGAGCGAAGAGTAGTGTCGTTATTTGAATAATAGGAATTAAAGACCTTAGTTTAATAATAATACTATAGTAATAATAAGGGATAAAAATAATAATAATAAGATGGTTAGTAGCACTATTATTATTATTATGATTATTATTATTATTATTATTATTATTATTATTATTATTGTTATTAATTTTATTATTAATAAAATAAAATTCTGATTAATTAGAATTAAGGAGGGGTTTAGAGGAACAAGGGAGTTTTCACGTAAAACGAGAAAAAGCTAGGGAAGGAAGAACAAGGGTGCTAGGGCAAGGTTTCTTCACCAATTTTCGCAGAATTTCTGAGCAATTTCGAGGTAAGGGGGAGAATGGGTTCAATATAGGTGGTAATTGCATGAGAGGGTAGTGACGGGTCCTTTCCCTCGTAGGGATTTTATTGTATAAATTCTGTTTTATGAATCTGGTGTTGTATGGTTGAAATTATGATGAACATTGTATGAATCGATTTATTGTGTCATGATTTGTGTGTAAATACATGGTGTTGTTGCTACTATGTGAATGTTAGTGTTGCAGATCTGGTTTTTGTGCAGGTTGAAAGAACGAAATTAGATTTAAGACCTGTAATTTTGATTAGTAATAATAGGTGAAAGAAGTAAGACGAAAAATAGGACCTAAAACTGATGTAGAAACAAGTTATGACTGAATTGAAGTGAAAGAGTAAGGATCCCGTAGCAGAATTCAGACTGGTATGAAAAATAGGTAATTTTCACAGTCTCTGCCCATACGTGTATCAGGGAAGGCAATACGAGTATGGTTTAGTGTGCCAGAAGGCCAATACGCGTAACAGGCATGTTATTACGTGTATGGCGAAGCGTTATATGAATGTTACGCGTGCTACGTGTATGGAACCCAATTTGACACGACCCTATTCCCGTACGTGTAATGGTACGCGTATGGAAGCTTGGCCTTACGCGTATGAGAAGGATTACGCGTATTTAGATCTGAAAGATGAATTTTGAGGGAGGTACACGTCTCTGCCCATACGCGTAATAGGCAGGGCAATACACGTATGGCAGGGCGGGAGGAGAGGCCTTACGCGTCCGGTACGCAGCTGGGTGGGCGAGCGAGCTAGGGAATACGCGTACGGCTCCAGGCAATATGCGCATGACCAGCGAGAGTGCAGAATTTTTCTGTTTTCGCGTTCGAAGCGGTTTCTTTTGGTTGGAGAGGTTGGGTATAGATGCTAGAACCTGAGAAATGTGTAATTGGTGATGAAAATAATTAATTTAGTAATTTTAGTGAATTAATTAGATAATTATCTAATTGAACGCCGTGTGAGGGATTTCTTGTTGTGATGTGGGTGATGGAGAGCAGGTATCTCACGTGCGATCAGGAGGATCGTGAAGATGTATGATTTTTGTCATACATGTGTGTTGTATGCATATTTACTGTCATGCATTCATGGTGTCGGTGGTGATGAATCATTGCTCAGGAGGAGTGTATGTGATTCATCCGAACTCCAATGTGGAGTGGGGTGGAGATAAATCATTGCCAAGTAGGGGTGTATGTGATTTATCCGGGTTCGATTGAATGAACCATGGTGTATTGGTACCACATGCATTGTGTTGATGTCTTTGAGTCACATTGCATTATTATGTGTTTGGCGAAATCTGAATGAAAGTGACAAGTATGTCATGATGGTGTGTTACTGATATATGATTGTGTGAGTACTACCTTTAGCATGTATTATACACCGTTATTTATTGAATGTAGTTCTCACCCCTTTGTTGTTTGTTGTGTCTGTGCTTCTTCGGAAGTACAGATAATCCAAGTACTTGAGTGTGCATGGAGTGTGTGTTGCTTGATCGAGTCTTAGGAGTCGCTCTGATACGTAACACGGGATTTTTTGGGGATTTTATCAGTTGTTATTCATTATTCGTTATTTATTTTGTTACGTATTGTTTTTTATTGAACTTATGGTGGACCACGTTTTATGTGGATGTTTGACGTTGTTGGCATGTGGCCGTGAACTGAATAAACAATTATTTTTCCGCTGTTTTATTTCATTAATGAAAGGAGTTTTAAATGTTGATTTTTGATGATGTGGCATCCTACTTTTGTTTGTAAACTCTGATTATTTTAGTAATATTTCTATATTTTATAAAAATGGGAAAGTGGGGTGTTACAATTGGTATCAGAGCAGGTCGGTCCGTCCGGCCAGGTGTAGTAGTAGAGTCTGTCCTTAGAATAGGAGTAGATTGTGTATTCTAACCGTATGTTAATTGTTGAACAGTATGGTAGGAATGAATGATGCTGCTCTTGCTGCTGCTATGTAAGCTATGGCACAAGCGGTAGAGAACACCAATCAGGCTGGGGGTGCGCAGTTCCGTGACTTAGCATAGTTCTAGAGCAATAAGCCACTTACTTATGAAGGGGGTAATCTGGATCCTGAGGCTGCACAAAAATGGTTGAAGGCTGTTGAGAAAATCTTCAAGACCATGGGATGCAACAATACTCAGAAGGTACGGTTTGACACTCATATGCTGGAAGGAGAGGCTGAGGTCTGGTGGGACAATAGCCGCCAGAGGTTGGAAGCTGCTGGTACTGAGATTTCTTGGACAGTGTTTCAAACTGAGTTTCTGGAAAAGTACTTTCCGAAAGATATTCATAGTGCAAAAGAGATTGAATTCCTGGAGCTGAAACATGGTAATATGACTGTTGTTGAATATGCTGCTCGGTTTGAAGAGTTGGTACAATATTGTGCTCATTACAATACAGAAGAAGCTATGAATTCGAAGTGCTTGAAGTTTGAGAATGGGCTGCGTCTCGAGATCAAACAGGGCATTGCTTGTCAGAAGATAAGGAATTATCCAGAACTGGTTAGCAGAAACAGAATATATGATAATGATAACAGGGCCCAGATTGCTCATTACAAGGCTGTGAGTGACCGAAAGGGTAAGTAGAGGTTTGGGGGGGGGGGGTACTCCTTACAGTGCTCCAGCTGATAAGGGAAAACAGAAAGCTGCTGTGGGGAAGAAACCAAAAGAGGGAGGAGTGGTTCCTGATACTCTCAAGTGTTTCAGATGTGGTGGCGCGGGTCACCGTGCTAATAATTGTCCGAATGAAGTGAAGAAGTGTTTCAAGTGTGGGCGACCAGGTCATCTTATAGCAGATTGTAAGGCCACTATGCCTACTTGTTATAACTGCGGAGAAAAAGGTCATATCAGCACTCACTGTGAGAAGCCAAAGAAATCTCAGGCTAGTGGAAATTTTTTTGCCTTGGTGAGAGCCCAATCCACCAATGAGGAGCGTTCCATCAAAGGTACTTGTTTTATTAATGATATTCCTTTGGTTGCTATCATTGACACGGGTGCAACCCACTCGTTTATTTTTGTTGACTGTGTGAAGAGATTAGGAATTGTGCCGTCTAATCTAGATCAGAGGATGACGACTGAAACGCCGTCTATTGGTTCTGTTGTTACTTCCTTGGTGTGTATGAAGTGTCCGTTGACTATGTTTGGTAGAGATTTCAGAGTGGACTTGATTTGTTTGCCACTCAGTAATCTCGATGTGATTTTG
Source organism: Lathyrus tuberosus (assembly GCA_022829125.1). Lineage (NCBI taxonomy): Eukaryota > Viridiplantae > Streptophyta > Magnoliopsida > Fabales > Fabaceae > Lathyrus > Lathyrus tuberosus. The sequence goes on along the minus strand of JALAZF010000006.1, from coordinate 32,020,276 downwards.
GGGATGAACTGGTTGGAATTCAACCAGGTTTACATTGATTGCTTTAGGAAGACGTTATTGTTTCTCACTCCTGAGGAGGAAGCATTAGCGGATTCTTTGTCTAGCAGAGAGTTGAGAACATTGTTGGAAGATGAAGCTAGGATGTTTGCAGTGTTTGCCTCGTTATCTGTTGAAAGCAAGACTCCAGTTAATGGGTTACCGGTGGTGAGTGAATTTCATGAAGTATTTCCAGATGACATTACAGAATTGCCTCCGACGAGAGAAGTCGAGTTTACCATTGATCTTGTTCCTGGTACCATACCCATATCTATGGCACCGTACAGGATGTCTGCATCATAATTGGCAGAGTTGAAATCTCAGATTGGAGAACTGCTTGATAAGAAGTTTATTAGACCAAGTGTGTCGCCGTGGGGAGCTCCAATGTTGTTGGTGAAAAAGAAGGATGGTAGTATGCGCCTGTGTGTTGATTATTGTCAGTTGAATAAAGTGACCATTAAAAATAAATATCCACTTCCAAGGATTGACGACTTAATGGATCAGCTTGTGGGAGCTCGTGTTTTCAGCAAAATTGATTTGAGTTCGGGTTACCATCAGATTAGAGTAAAGGAGGATGATATTCAGAAGACTGCGTTCAGAACTCACTATGGACATTACAAATATGCAGTGATGCCTTTCGGAGTGTCTAATGCGCCGGGTGTGTTTATGGAGTATATGAATCGTATCTTCCACTCTTATCTGGATCATTTTATTGTGGTATTCATTGATGACATACTGATTTATTCTAAATCTGACGAAGATCATGCAGAACACTTGAGAATTGCATTGCAGGTGTTGAAGGATAATAAATTGTTTGCAAAATTCTCGAAATATGAATTCTGGTTGAAGACTGTGAGTTTCTTGGGTCATGTTATTTCTGGTGATGGCATAGCGGTGGACCCATCTAAAGTAAGTGCGGTACTTCAGTGGGAGCCACCAAGGACAGCGACGGAAATTAGAAGTTTCTTGGGTTTGGCAGGTTATTACCGAAGATTCATTGAAGGGTTTTCTAATTTGGCGTTACCATTGACTCAGTTAACTCGTAAGAATCAAGCTTTTGTTTGGGATGCGACGTGTGAGGAAAGTTTTGAAGAATTGAAGAAGAAATTGACTACGACACCAGTGTTAATTCTACAAAGTCCAAGTGAACCTTTTGTAGTGTATTGTGATGCGTCTAAGATGGGATTAGGCGGTGTATTAATGCAAGATGGCAAGGTGGTAGCATATGCTTCGCGAAAATTGAGGGTACATGAGAGGAATTATCCTAATCATGATCTTGAATTAGCTGCAGTGGTTTTTGTATTAAAAATTTGGAGACATTATTTGTACGGATCGAGATTTGAAGTATTCAGTGATCACAAAAGTTTGAAGTATTTGTTCGATTAGAAGGAATTGAATATGAGACAGAGAAGATGGTTAGAGTTCTTGAAAGATTATGATTTTAACTTGAGTTACCATCCAAGAAAAGCTAATGTTGTAGCAGATGCGCTAAGTTGGAAGACAATTCATATGTCGGCATTAATGGTAAAAGAAATGGAATTGATTGAACAGTTCAGAGACTTGAGTATGGTTTGTGAAACTACGCTGGAGAGTGCTAGGCTGGGTATGCTGAAGGTGAATAATGACTTCTTGGATGTAATCAAGGAAAATCAAAAACTTGATGTGAAGCTAGTGGACTTGATGCCTACAGGAGGAGATGATCCTGATGGTGATTTTAGAGTGGATAATGTTGGAGTATTGAGATTCCAGGGCAGAATTTGTGTACCGGATAATGATGAATTGAGGAAAGCGATCTTAGAAGAGAGTCACCGGAGTAGCTTGAGTATTCATCCGAGAGCTACGAAAATGTACCATGACTTGAAGAAATTATTTTGGTGGTCCGGTATGAAGAGGGACATAGCTCAGTTTGTTTATGCTTGTTTGATATGTCAGAAGTCCAAGGTGGAGCACCAGAAACCTTCGGGGTTAATGCAACCGTTGGAAATTCCAGAATGGAAGTGGGACAGTATCACTATGGACTTTTTGACAGGGTTGCCGAATACGACGAGAGGCTTCGATGCTATTTGGGTAGTGGTGGATCGACTTACGAAATCTGCACATTTTATACCAATTAACATCAGTTTTCCGTTGTCGAAGCTGGCGGAGATTTATATCAGAATAATTGTGAAGCTGCATGGTGTTCCGTCGAGCATAGTATCAGATAGAGATCCGAGGTTCACTTCAGAGTTTTGGAAGAGTCTACAGGAAGCCTTGGGTTCTAAATTGAGGTTGAGCTAAGCTTATCATCCACAGACCGATGATCAGTCAGAGAGGACTACTCAATCGTTGGAAGATTTGCTGAGAGCCTGTGTGTTGGAGAAAGGTGGTGCGTGGGATACTCATTTGCCATTGATTGAGTTCACGTACAACAATAGTTACCATTCGAGAATTGGAATGGCACCTTTCGAAGCTTTGTATGGTAGGAGGTGTAGGACGCCTCTGTGTTGGTATGAGACTGGTGAGGGTGTGGTTCTTGGACCGGAGATTGTGCAACAGACTACTGAGACAATTTAGATGATCCGCGAGAAGATGAAAAAGTCTCAGAGTAGGCAGAAGAGTTATCATGACAACCGGAAGAAAGACTTGGAATTCAGTGAAGGTGATCACGTGTTCCTGAGAGTTAACCCAGTGACCGGTGTGGGACGTGCATTGAAATCAAAGAAGCTGGATCCTAAGTTTATTGGACCGTATCAGATCCTGCAAAGAGTTGGTGCAGTTGCTTATAGAGTGCCGTTACCGCCTGAACTTTCGAACTTGCATGATGTGTTTCATGTGTCGCAACTTCGAAAGTATGTATCTGATCCATCTCATGTTATTCAGAGGGATGAGGTACAGATTAGAGATAATCTTACTGTGGAGGCGATGCTGATAAGGATCGAGGACCGCAAGATGAAGCAACTCAGAGGGAAGGAGATACCTCTGGTGAGAGTAGCTTGGGGAGGAGCTACTGGAGGAAGTGTGACCTGGGAGCTGGAGAGCAGGATGCGAGAGTCGTATCCGGAGTTATTTCCATCAGGTACATTTTCGAGGACGAAAATATTTTAAGTGGGGGAGAGTTGTAACACCCCCATTTAAAATAATTAAATCGTCATGTGTATTTTTGTGTGTATTGGCTTGGGTAGGAGTATTTAGGATCGGGGGAGCGAAGAGTAGTGTCGTTATTTGAATAATAGGAATTAAAGACCTTAGTTTAATAATAATACTATAGTAATAATAAGGGATAAAAATAATAATAGTAAGATGGTTAGTAGCATTATTATGATTATTATGATTATTATTATTATTATTATTATTATTATTGTTATTAATTTTATTATTAATTAAATAAAATTCTGATTAATTAGAATTAAGGAGGGGTTTAGAGGAATAAGGGAGTTTTCACGTAAAACGAGAAAAAGCTAGGGAAGGAAGAACAAGGGTGCTAGGGCAAGGTTTCTTCACCAATTTTCGCAGAATTTCTGATCAATTTCGAGGTAAGGGGGAGAATGGGTTCAATATAGGTGGTAATTGCATGAGAGGGTAGTGAGGGGTCCTTTCCCTCGTAGGGATTTGTATGTATAAATTCTGTTTTATGAATCTGGTCTTGTAAGGTTGAAATTATGATGAAAATTGTATGAATCGATTTATTCTGTCATGATTTGTGTGTAAATACATGGTGTTGTTGCTGCTATGTGAATGTTAGTGTTGCAGATCTGGTTTTTGTGCAGGTTGAGAGAACGAAATTAGATTTAAGACCTGTAATTTTGATTAGTAATAATAGGTGAAAGAAGTAAGACGAAAAATAGGACCTAAAACTGATGTAGAAACAAGTTAGGACTGAATTGGAGTGAAAGAGTGAGGATCCCGTAGCAAAATTCGGACTGGTATGAAAAATAGGTAATTTTCACAGTCTCTGCCCATACGCGTATCAGGGAAGGCAATACGCGTATGGTTTAGTGTGCCAGAAGGCCAATACACGTAACATGTATGTTGTTACGCGTATGGCGAAGCGTTACGTGAATGCTACGCGTATGGAACCCAATTTGACACGACCCTCTGCCCGTACGCGTAATGGTACGCCTATGGAAGCTTGGCCTTACGCGTATGAGAAGGATTACGCGTATTTAGATCTGAAAGATGAATTTTAAGGGAGGTACACGTCTCTGCCCATATGCGTAATAGGCAAGGCAATACACGTATGGCAGGGCGGGAGGAGAGGCCTTACGCATCCGGTACGCAGCTGGGTGGGCGAGCGAGCTAGGCAATACGCGTACGGCTCCAGGAAATACGCGTATGACCAGCGTGAGTGCAGAATTTTTCCGTTTTCGCGATTTCTTTCCCGTTTTCGCGTCCGAAGCGGTTTCTTTTGGTTGGAGAGGTTGGGTATAGATGCCAGAACCTGGGAAATGTGTAATTGGTGATGAAAATAATTAATTTAATAATTTTAGTGAATTAATTAGATAATTAGCTAATTGAACTTCGTGTGAGGGATTTCTTGTTGTGATGTGGGTGATGGTGAGCAGGTATCTCACGTGTGATCAGGAAGATAGTGAAGATGTATGATTGTTGTCATACATGTGTGTTGTATGCATATTTACTGTCATGCATTCATGCCGTCGGTGGTGATGAATCATTGCTCAGGAGGGGTGTATGTTATTCATCCGAACTCCAATGTGGAGTGGGGTGGAGATAAATCATTGCCAAGTAGGGGTGTATGTGATTTATCCGAGTTCGATTGAATGAACCATGGTGTATTGGTACCACATGTATTGTGTTGATGTCTTTGAGTCACATTGCATTATTATGTGTTTGGTGAAATCTGAATGTAAGTGACAAGTATGTCGTGATGGTGTGTTACTGATATATGATTGTGTGAGTACTACCTTTAGCATGTATTATACACCGTTATTTATTGAATGTAGTTCTCACCCCTTTGTTGTTTGTTGTGTCTGTGCTTCTTCAGAAGTACAGATAATCCAGGTACTTGAGTGTGCATGGAGTGCGTGTTTCTTGATCGAGTCTTAGGAGTCGTTCTGATACGTAACACGAGATTTTTTGGGGATTTTATCAGTTGTTATTCGTTATTCATTATTTATTTTGTTACATATCGTTTTGTTTTATTGAACTTATGGTGGACCACGTTTTATGTGGATGTTTGACGTTGTTGCCATGTGGCCGTGAACTGAATTAACAATTATTTTTCCGCTGTTTTATTTCATTAATGAAAGGAGTTTTAAATGTTGATTTTTGATGATGTGGCATCCTACTTTTGGTTGTAAACTCTGATTATTTTAGTAATATTTCTATATTTTATAAAAATGGGAAAGTGGGGTGTTACAGCGTCGACTCCATCGACCTTGATAGCCGTTTGTCTAAGGACGACTAGAGGGACCTGAAAAGGAAGGGGAAGGAGATCCAGCTATGCTCGAGCAGCTCTTCCACATCGCCCAGCAGCGGCGAGACCTCTCATCCGATGTACCTAATTCCGAATGGCGAGTTCGAACTAGGCCTGCTCGGTGACGATCCCCAACGAGGAGTGAAGATTGGGACCGGCCTCCCCGACCTAGCGAGGAAGCAGCGGAAGGCCTGTCTTCGGGAGAATGCAGATCTGTTTGCATGGAGTGCCGCGGAGATGCCAGGGCTAGATCCTGACGTGTCCTGCCACTAACTCACCATCAACCTCGCCGCTAGGGCAGTAGCTCAACGTAGGCGAAAACAGTTTTCGGAGAAAATGGAGACTGCCAAACAAGCTGTAAAAGACCTCCTAGAGGAAAATTTTATTTCGGAGGCCAAGTACACTACTTGACTGTCCAATGTTGTACTTGTAAAGAAATCAAATAGAAAATGGTGCATGTGTGTTGACTATACCAATCTTAATAGGGCTTTCCCTAGAGACGCATATCCCCTCCCCAACATAGACAAATTAGTTGATAATTCTGATGGTTTTAAATTGTTATTTTTCATGGACGCGTATTCGGGCTACAACCAAATACCCATGGCCAAAAGCGACCAAAGGTACACAACTTTCATGACTGAATCGGACAACTATTATTACAACGTAATGCCCTTTGGCTTGAAAAACACTGGGGCTACCTACCAAAGAATGATGAATAAAGTCTTCTCAGGAGAAATCAGGGATATGCTCGAAGTCTACATGGACGACATGATCGTGAAATCCCATGAGAAATCCAATCACACGCTCCATCTGAAGAAAGTCTTCTAGCAAGCCAGGAAGAACATGATGCGCTTCAACCCAGAGAAGTGCACGTTCGGGGTACGAGCTGACAAGTTCCTCAGATTCTACCTGACAGAACGAGGAATTGAAGCTAACCCCGACAAGTGTAGAGAATTCTCCGAGTTCCCTATGCCAATCTTGAAGAAATCCATCCAATACCTAAACGGGATGCTCGCCTCGCTATCCTGTTTCGTGGCAAAATCTGCTCAGTACGCATTCCCTTTTTTCAAACTCCTTCGCAATGAGGCAGCTTTTGAGTGGATGGAGGAATGCGACAATGCCCTCCTCCACCTAAAACAAGCACTATCGGAACCACCGGTCCTCTCCCCTCCAAATAATGAGGAAACCCTGTATCTCTATCTCGCCGTCGTAACCAAGGCCGTCAGTGATGCCCTCATTCGTGAAACTCCTGATGGCCAGAAGCCCATATACTTCATAAGCAAAGCGCTCCAAGGACCAGAACTTAGATACTTGCAGATCGAAAAGGTAGCCCTGGCCCTCATCAACGATGTGAGGAGGCTGAGGCACTACTTTCTTGCCCACACAATCATGGTGCGCACGGACCAACCCGTGAGGCAACTGTTGGGCCGTCCAGACATGGCCGACAGAATGCTCAAATGGTAACTAAAATTGTACAAGTTCGACATCTAGTACGAGAGATGAAAATCCCTCAAAGCTCAGGCGCTGGCCGACTTTGTGGCAGAAATGACCTTGCCCGACTCCCTAACTTGCGGAGCTCGCAAGTGGAAAATCTTCGTCGACGGAGCATCTAGCTCAGCAGGGAGCGGAGCGGGCATCATCCTTGAAAACAAGGAGGGTATCCTCGTCGAAGTCTCTCTTGCCCTATATTTCCCTACTTCCAACAATCAGGAAGAGTATGAGGCCTTCCTCGCAGGTCTGCACCTCACCGAAGACATGGGGCTGAGGAAGTTGTCATCAGCACCAATTCTCAACTCGTGGCCCTCCAGGTTCGAGGAGAGTATCAGGCCAAGAATGACAACCTATCTGAATACTTGACCTTGGTCAAGGAAAAGACGACGAAGTACACATTGGTGGAGGTAAAGCATGTTCCTCGCGAACACAATGTCCGGGCAGATGTCCTGTCAAAGCTGGCGAGCACGAAAAATAAGGGAGGAAACAAATCTGTCATCCATGAGGTACTTCCTCGACCTAGCATCGAGAAAACTTCCACGAACCTCGACGTGCATGTCATTGGTGATAGTAACTACTGGATGACCCTAGTCTACAACTACCTTGCCAAGGACGAACTATCGTTCGACCTAAAGGAAGCCATCGTAGTCAGGTGCAAAGCCTGCTCCTATGTCCTAGTCGAAAATAAGCTCTATAGGCGAGGGTTCTCCATTCCTCTCCTCAAATGCGCCGAGGAAGAGATGGGCGCCCATGTCCTACCCGAGATCCATGAGGGAATCAACGCCAGACATCTCTGAGGAAGATCCCTTGGCAGGGAGGCCCTACGAGCAGGATATTACTGTCCGACCATGCAGCATGACGCAGAGGAACATGTGAAGAAATGTGACAAATACCAACGACACGGGGACATGCACTTGGCACTGCCCAATGAGCCAAAAGAAATGTCCTCCCTTTGGCCCTTTGCATGGTGGGGCCTGGACATCCTATGACCATTCGTTGTAGGATCAAATTAGAATAAGTACCTGATAGTAGGCATTGACTACTTTACAAAGTGGATAGAAGCAGAGGCTCTGGCCAAAATAACGTCCCAACACATACTCTGCTTCTACAAACGAAACATCCTTGCTCGCTTCGGCATCCCCCAAGCGATTATCACCGATAATGGGACACAGTTCACGGACAAAAAATTCCTGGAGTTCGTCGCTCAACTGGGCACCAAACAACACTTCACGCCCATCGAACAACCGCAAACGAACGGGCAAGCCGATGCAGCCAACAAGAGCTCTCCTCAGACAACTCTCTCATAACTTCATCCTCGGCTTCGCGAGACATCTCCTTTGCCTGAAAAGCAGAGGACAAAAGTGAATTCGATGACAAAGTCAAATCCACCCTTCCACTGCTAGTCTAGTGAAAGGGCACGCGAAGGCCCGAGTACCACGTCTCCGACCTAAGCCCTACTCAAATGGCACAACAACGGTGCGAGGAGACGCCCAAGGCAATCCCTCAAACCCACGCGGGGAGATACTCCTGAGTGAGTTACCCAGAACTTCCGTTAGAGATTTATTAGAAAACTCGCGAGTACACCGAAAAACGCATGGATTCCACCAGAGACGAACTCATCCATTATCGCAACAGGTGTCAGAATCAACTAAAAGCCTAAGTTCCCGAGGCTCCCCTGGCGGCAGTGGCAGAAGATTGCCTAACCACCGCCAGCCACCAACAATTGGCGGAAACCACACCTACACTACACAGTTTCATCCTAACCGCATGCAAACTAAGGAAATAGAAATTGAAACACCTAAAACAAAGATCAGTTAGGATGACTTATATGGTCGAGGAAGAAAAGTAGGTGGTCGCCGAGCTCTGGTCGATGCACGTACGGCGGTTGAACGGAGGCGAACAACTGTAATAAAAATAGATAGAAAGAGCAGAGAGAGAAGCAAAAAGTGTAAATGAACGCGTCCTCCCTCTATTTATAGACGGACCATGGGGTACGTGCACGAGCACGCGCGACATAGGGGTATCATCATAACCTAAGCATAGCCATTACGCATTTAATGTAGCACGTGGCTCGAGGCATGCGTGGCACTCCATCCTTTCAAATCCCATCAACTGTTGAGCTCCCTGCACGTCGGGCATATCAGACAATGTTACAGGTCCCTCGGGCACAAACCCCATGAGTACCGCGAAACAACCTCGTCTCAACAAGCATCGACCTTGCCTACTCATCCCCGAGACTGCGAGCTGCCCTTAAGTCATCACTCCCATGCTCGGGAGCAACGACTTGGGGGTCTCCTGTTCCGGACTGACCCAATCCACTTATTCTCCCACAACGACCTAATTGCCTAAGTCTTGCCAGTTAAGGGCAAAGGGAAGCATTTACCTTTCTGCCACTTTGCTGGCGAAGGTTGGTCGGGTGACCTCCAAGATCAACTGCCCCTCCTCAGCATTTATGTCCGTCACGCACGGTTCCACCATCGAGAAACAGTCATGACGCTTGTGCCAGCGACCACACCCTTGCCCGCGGCAACGGCTTGTTTCGAGCAGCTCTGCCCGTCCCAACGACTAGTTTCTGGCAATTACCTATTCTTTGGGAGCGAATATCTCGCTCCGAAAATAAGGACCAATGGCCAAGCGCTGGGGGCATTATAAAAACCCTCTCATTTGAGATGGTCAGGTATTCTAAATCACCCTAAGACACACATACTTTGTACTTGCTTTCTTTTCTCTTGATCCTTACTTTAGCATCAGAGTGCCTTGCAGGTACACCCTCTCCTCATCTTTCAAACACAACATCGCAGACGTAATCTCTGTCCCGCTTCAGGTTTTGATCAGCCAGTAAGATCATATATATATATATATATATATATATATATATATATATATATATATTAATTCAAAAGAAAACAAAGCTGAGAGTCACGTGTCCATGTATACAATATGGTAAATATTTAGTTAATTTTTATAATTTCTATAAATTAGAAGATTATTCTATATTGTTAGAAAGTTCAATTTCATTCTAAAGACATACATAATAGAATGCATATTTGCATAGAGATATAAATGATACAAATCTCACTTGCATTCATTCGAACGATGAATGTATTTACTGGTGTTTTTAGTAAGTAAATCACGAATTTTAGTTCACTTAAGATATTAAACTCGAAAAAATCTTAAAGATACTTTGTGTAAAATGTTTGAAAAAAGGTAAGAGTCTTCCACATAAATACTTGTACTTCCAGTAACACAAACAAAACATAGTTTTTTACTACACTGACATGAAGACTTTCTATACAAGGATACAATACTAGGATCCTCTATTGATCCCCTACCAAGTCCAACCAAGACTTCTAATCAGGATTTTGATACCAGTTGTTGGAGATTTAAGGATAATGTCGAGAGAAACTACAAACCAATGCTATATAACTACAAGATAAAAAGACATCACATCTTCACTCAAAACCTTATGGAATTGAGTATATGAGTCAGCTATTTCATATACCTAACATTTATCTCACTCATATTCGATATGTGCCAAACCACTCATACTTATATCCAACAGATTACATCCGACTGAAAATTCTAAGAACAAAAAGAAAAAGAAAAGTAAAACACATCAAACAATTTTTTAAATGACATTATTATCAAATACTTATTATATTATATTATAAGAAATATAATAATTGAGGCACGAACAAATTAACTCAAACCTCAAACATTAGTTGTTGACTCTTAAGTTTTATCATGGTAGTATTGAAAGCCACCCGTTCCATCGTCGCATGCAACACCACCATTGCATGCAATACCACCGTTGCACCAGTTACCGCAACCAACTCTCTCCGTCCAGTGAGGGAGGATCCATTTTCCCACCAAATAAAGATGCTTAGGGCCTAGTTAATCCACCTATAATTCCAACACCACAAAATCTAGCACATCTAAAAGTCGGACACAGGACCTTGTGAGTTCTTCCAACCTTTCAACCTTTACTACAGTCATTCCAAGGTCAAACTTTGAAGCAACCTTTGTCCTAACCTATAATTCTAGGACATGAAATGCTCCACGGTATCTAACAATTGAAATATAGTTTAGGCATACAATGGGCAAATCATCAATTGAAAAATGTCTATAACTTAGTGCAATAGAAGAATTCACACTTCCTTGCTGAAAGGATACTTCACATCAAAGAAAACTTATAATTTACTTTCCCTAAGGATACTTCCATGTGTGAGAGTGTTTCATGCGGAGAGCATAGAGGAAAACCATAACATACAATGTGTTGTCATACCATAATTTGTGTCGAGGACATCAGACTCTACTTCATGGTTCATGAGGAAAGGGCGGGAGTCACATGCCACCGGATGACTATTGTTATCATCAATCACTATCACACCAATACTGAAGGGATGAATAACATGGTATGAAAGCACCATATCATAACCAAAAGAGGAATCCTCTTCCCTGATAAAAGGATCCCTAGATATTTTGAAAAAATCCCAAAGCTGGAGAGTTATGACCGAGCGGTGGATTCAAACAAAAATATTGAGCATATAGATATCAGGATGGGCTATTATCATGCTCGAGAAGCCATAAAATGCAAGTTGTTTATATTAACCCTAAAGGGAGCCGCCATGACGTGGTTCAAGGTGTTGGAGTGGTAAAGCAGCAAGCAAAAATATTTATTTTTGGAAGAATTCCCTTCGGGATTTATGTCGTGTCCACAGAGATCGGTTCGAGGGAAATAATGTCGTTCGACAGTCTCTCGCGTTTATGAGTTTGGGTTTAAAATGGTTTTAAAGTAAATGCAAAAAAGTAAACATTAAAAAGTATACATTCTTCAGAGAAAAGAAACTTATTAAGCATACATATAGTCCTCTCGTCACAAACATAAATTTATCGATCATTTTCACTATACTACAATACTCGTCAAAATCATCCAGTATCGCTCACAACAGTGTCCATCTCTGGCACACTGAGTTGAGAGAGCAACCATATTACTCTCGTCATCACTCTCGCGCACGACGCCTCAAAACACGGAAAACATTAAGTTCCGACACCAAAAAGATTATTCTCTAAATCTATCTCTAGCATCTAGACAATAGATATCCATCCCTAATCAAGATTCATGATGTTTATCTCTAACACAACACAAATCCAAACATAAATGCAAAAAGATCAAGGAAGACATCGATAATGATTTGTAAAGCAGCTTTTATACAATATTATGATCAACAAATATACATATGTTCATAGTAAATATACAAACACCCAACAAAAAGAGATTACAAAGAGAAGAGAAGAAGAGGAACCAAACATTTCTTGGTTTGTCAACACTAATCGACGAGAGATTCGACTCCGGATCATCCATATGCAAGCTCCAATGTTGTTTTCTAAGCTAATCTACTGAAAAATGAAGTTTGATGGAGTTGGGATCACAAAACCCCAAAACCATCCTCTAAAAATTGTGTTTTTGGCCCTTTAATGGTGTTTCTGCCCGTCCAGTTTCGCCCGGCGGTATTCTGGTGCGCCTGGCGGAGAAAGGCGGCTTATTTTGTAAGTTCCAGCATTGTTCTGAAGTGCTCGGCGCTGCATCGCCCGGCCCAGCAGAGGCGCAGCTGACAGTAGACAGCAAAAATCCAGCACTGTTTTATTCGTAACTTTTGAACCATAACTCCGTTTTTCGCCCGGTTTGAAGCGCTGGAAAGCTTATTCAATGCTCTATACAACAATGGAAAGATATCCTTGATTGAATACCTGTAAAAATGAGAGAAAATCAATTAAACTCATTGTTATTTACACGATACGCAATATATACACTAAAACGTAAAGTAAACGTATTTACAAACAAAGCGGGGTTTATTTGAACGTTATCAACAAAAAGTATCGATAAGTGCCACAAAACTTATACACAAAAATAACTACAATTTGCACTTATCAAACTCTCCCTAACTTACATAATTGTTTGTCCTCAAACAACGCCAAATAACTTAAAGAAACAAAAGACGAAAATCCAAGAATCACGAATCAACAAGTTTTGAAAAACGGAAACAAATGTATGGTTCAAATGAAAATGGTACACACAAAGTAAATACTTACCACTAAACTACGACGACAACATAGTCACGAAGCAAATGCAAAATACAAAAATTCATGCCGAACATTCTCAAACAACACAAGTTCAAATGTGAATCACACCTATAAAAAACAATCATCGGTAGATGAAAAACACTAAATGAGGGACTTTTCACTCACACAACAATCTTGCAAACAAAAGACTAAATTATACACCATCCAAAAATTCACATTGAACATACAAAGGCAAGAATCACAAGGACTTGCAAGGTTGTAGCGTGGTCGGGTAAACAAACAAGGGGCAATTTCTAAGGGTAATTGAAACAAAAACTTGCCTAAACCTAAGGGAGTGATTAACTCACAAAAGTTCAAACACAAAATTTCAATCAAACTTCTTATTTCATCCCAAGTGTTACACAAAACACAATACTTATTTAGCACAATTATTTGAACTCTTTTTGTTTCCTTTTTCAAGGATTTTATGTTTCTTTCTTTTTCTCTTTTTTCTTTTCTTTTTCATATTTTTCTCTTTTTTCTTTTCTTTTTCATCCTCATAGAAAACAACCAATGAGTAAACAATCATTCTCTCCCCAACTTGAATTCAACCACATCATCATGTGAATACTCCCTACTTTCTAAGGCAAGGTAAAAATTCATACAACAACACAAAAAGTTGAGGGTTCAAGTAAAAACAAAATCCATTAAAAAATAAGTGAACTAAATACTCATAGACAAGCATTAAGTTCAAATGAAACATGGATCAAAAAGCTCAAAGGGGTTACGAAAGATCACACGCTCACAAGGTGAATGACTATTTGGCTAAGGTAGTTGTGCTCAAAATGAAACAAAATTGGCTTGATCCTTTTCATGCTTTCATATAATCAACACAAACAAAAGATTCAACATAATAAAATCCAGTTAAAATAAGAATGTTGGTACTCCGCGCATATATGAACAATGGAAAGCCACCTCACAAAAAGGTTGGGAACTAAAGTGATTCACACAAGAACAAGTATACAAAAGAATGAATGGCATGAAAGTTTGTAAAAAGCCTAAGTATCATTAATATGCTAAAGTATAGAAAGCGATAAATACATACCTCAGACATGTACAAAACTTAACAAGATCATTACCATACATCCGCAAGTTGAAACGATCAAACTTGGAACATCACCAAATTTCCTCAAGCTACTCAAAACAAGTTCATTGACAAACACGAAAACTATTAATATTAACAAACTGAAAAACTAGTAGAAAATTCATTAAACAAGTTGTAAAGTGAAGATTTGAGAATTTACGAAAAATCCGAGTACAACTTGTTTAATGAATGTTCACCACACTACCTAAGTAAAAATGAAAAAGTAATAATGAAACAAACAAAAAACAAAAGAAAACATGCTTGTTTTACGTCGTAAGCTCGGCGCCTTTACAATGCTTAGCTAGTAACTTCCTTCCTTCATGCCATAGTGATGCCTCACCGCGCAAACCAAAAGCAAGTGTCCTAACCAACCACTTAAACAAACGTTAATCTACAAGTATCAGTATAACAAGTGAAAATATACAATATATACAATATCTACAAAACTCAAAAACAAAGAAACTATCGCAATGCGATTCAATATCAAAACCAATCCCCGACAACGACGCTATTTTGTTGGATCGGTAAAGCGGCAAGCAAAAATATTTATTTTCGGAAGAATTCCCTCCAGGATTTATGTCGTGTCCACAGAGATCGGTTTGAGGGAAAGAATGTTGTTCGACAGTCTCTCGCGTTTATGAGTTTGGGTTTAAAATGGTTTTAAAGTAAATGCAGAAAAGTAAACATTAAAAAGTATACATTCTTCTAAGAAAAGAAACTTATCAAGCATACACATAATCCACTCGTCACAAACATAAATTTATCGATCATTTTCAATATACTACAATACTCGTCAAAATCATCTAGTATCGCTCACAACAATGTCCATCTCTGGCACACTGAGCTGAGAGAGCAACCGTATTACTCTCGTCGTCACTCTCGCGCACGATGCCTCAAAACATGGAAGGCATTAAGTTCCGACACCAAAAAGATTATTCTCTAAATCTATCTCTAGCATCTAGACAATAGATATCCATCCCTAATCAAGATTCATGATGTTTATCTCTAACACAACACAAATCCAAACATAAATGCAAAAAGATCAAGGAAGACATCGATAATGATTTATAAAGCAGATTTTATACAATATTATGATCAACAAAGATACATATGTTCATAGTAAATATACAAACACCCAACAAAAAGAGATTACAAAGAGAAGAGAAGAAGAGGAACCAAACATTTCTTAGTTTGTCAACACCAATCAATGAGAGATTCGACTCCGGATCATCTATATGCAAGCTCCAATGTTGTTTTCTAAGGTAATCTACTGAAAAATGAAGTTTGATGGAGTTGGGATCACAAAACCCCAAAATCATCCTCTAAAAATTGTGTTTTTGACCCTTTAATGGTGTTTCTGCCCGTCCAGTTTCGCCCGGCGGTATTCTGGGGCGCTCGACGGCGAAAGGCGACTTATTTTGTAAGTTCCAGCATTATTCTAGAGCGCCCGGCGCTGCAATCTACCGCCCGGAGCTGCACCGCCCGGCCCAGCAGAGGCGCAACTGACAGTAGATAGCAAAAATCTAGCACTGTTTTATTCGTAACTTTGAACCGTAACTCTGTTTTTTGCCAGGTTTGAAGCGCTGGAATACTTATTCAATGCTCTATACAACAATGGCAAGATATCCTTGATTGAATACCTACAAAAATGAGAGAAAATCTATTAAACTCATTGATATTTACACGATACGCAATATATACACTAAAACGTAAAGTAAACGTATTTACAAACAAAGCGGGGTTTATTCGAACATTATCAACAAAAAGTATCGATAAGTGCCACAAAACTTATACACAAAAATAACTACAATTAGACCAGCTTTTCTGTAACAAAGGATGCAAAAGCTTTAAAGTTTGCATCTTGGGTCTTCATATGTTCTTGCATGTTGCAGAGCTGAGTCATTTGAGCATCTTGCTTGATTAGCAAATTTTGAAGAAGCGAAGTGATGGAGGATTGATCTTCACGAGCTTCATTATTCCACTGAATAGCTACATGTTCCACATCATGCATATGCTCATCATCTCCAACTTGTTGCTCAGTGTCAGAGTCAACAAATTATGTAGGATCATCAAAATTGAACACCTTTTGTCCATGTTTTCCCAACCTGAGGTAATACGCTTGATGTTCTTCATCCCAGAAGTAACCCATATTTGTTAAGGTACGTTGGGAGAGTTCTTAAATTGGGTCAGGCGAGATATGCAACAGGTTTGGCACACCGATATTGAAGAAATTGAAAAGTTTTGAGATCATAGAAGTGTAGCAGAAGGATGTACTTTTGTTACATTCCTTGATGGTGAACATTCTGGAGACAAAGTAGTGTGGCCAGTTGATGGGATCTTGTGCATAAGAATATACACAAGACGGGTTTCTGCACTGTCCACCCTTGAGTACCCTCCTTTCTTGGGGCGCAAAATATGTGAAACTAGCCATAATAGAATCCTTGGAACCATCTTGAGTTGGCTGACTACTACAACCTTATGACAATCTTCTGGTCTCGGAGCCTTGAGCATTTCATTGAGATAAGTATTCCACTCAAAATCCCTATGGATGTGGACATCTGTTACCAAAGGATCAGGTTCATCCTCAGCATCAGGATCACTAATTGTGATGTCAAATATCCTCTTCCAAACATCATCATTAACCTCATATACCTTGTTTCCAATAGTGAATTTGAAAGTAGATCCGTTCTAATCATGCAGTCTGGAATAGAACACTTGGACGAGATCTTCGTTGAAGTCTTGCGATAATTGCAGAAAATAGTTGATATGTTGGTGTTCAACAGTTCGAACCACTGCAGGAATTTCCAGAGATCCGACCACCGCAGGCTTCTATACATGTTGCTTCATGACCAGGCGGTACAGAAACCTTTCTTCAAATTCTGCCATGCAACTGTCTGAAACCAGCGATACCACATTTTTTGGATTGGTTGAGGATGTGGCAGTTTTTCCCTTGTCACTTCTGTTTCTAGCAATTTTGGGAGCCATTTGGATGAACTAAGAGGTATTTGATAGTAATGTGGTGTTTGGAACATGAAGGGAAGTGATGATAATTTATAGAGAATGAGAAAATACAAAAAATTTAAGATTTCAAGAAGGTGGAATGTTGAATGACTTAATGACATGAATTTACCATCAATAGTGGAGAGTTAAGGACACTAATGGAGTTCCATTTGTTGACTGGAATTTGAATAGCAAGGGAAACAAATTCATGAATCAACCATGAATGCAGGAAGATGAAAAATTTTGGTCAAAGGAGAAATAATTCGTCCAGTTACTGTCATAGGCTGACTTGTACGAAGGATGTGCCGACCTATACTGTAAGTTTTAAAGAAAAATCAAAATTTTATCTGTATAGGCCGACCTATACAAGGTCAGGTCGACTTGTACTAGAATATTTTTTACAAACGCAAAATGTAATTTGCATAGGTCGACCTGTGCCAGAATGTGTCGACCTGAAACCTACAAAATTTCAAAAATTTGACTCCAAAGGACTTTTACTGACCAATGATGACTCAATTTGATCTTGTAGAGAGAATGATGACTCATCCACCCTAACTTGATGAGAGACACGTGCATTTGAAAAATTTGTATGGTTTGTTTACTTGAATCATGCAATCATGTAAAATTCATGCATGAGTTGGTTTAAGATATAAATGACATATGAAGAGAATTATGAGTAGCTACTATAAGCATATAAAATGCAACATATAACAGCCACAATGAAATTTTTGGAAGTAAACACACATAATAAATTTCACACATATAGTTCATCACATATCTTTACAAAATAAACAAGTAAAAGAAATACTTACGTACGTAACAAGAAAAAGGATTGAAACGATATTACCTCACCGTACACACGACGGAGGATGCACTTGCATTTCACGAATAACTTTTGAACGAAAGTTGAAATAAATACAACACGTGCCATAAAAAACAATCGAGACCGAAACACTCTTACCACTTTTCTTCTTGTACAAGTATTTGAAAGTGTGATTAATAATGTATCCAATAGGTGATTGACTTGATGATTATCCTTGATGTTGGACTCTCAATCTTGTTCAATCATGGTGATTATCTTACTCCTCCTCATGTTTTATCATCTTAGGTTGATCACTCCCAATTTGATGCACTAGAGTATGTCTTCTTGAAGATAAACCTACATTATTAAAGATAATAACTTTCCGAAACTTCTTGGATATAACATTAGTAATCATGTACACACTTTTACCACTTAAAAAGAAAACACTAAACGTTAACCTAATTAGTAACACAATCTGCCTTGTTAGTCACAAAGATCAAAACAATAAGGACATGCCACTGTGTTGTGCCTTGATGCTCCACAAACGAGATCTCATACTCTCTTTCATAGAGTCAAGACATTTTTCCTGCATGATTAACAAATAGTGCTAGGTACCCAATCTTCATTGGGTCCATGGGGATTAGTAAAACTTTGGTTGCATCTAGGAAAACATTGAAGGGCACCATTAGGAACTAAAAGTTTCCTAAATTTGCATTTAGCAATGGTGTGACCCTTTTTGCAACAATAGTGACAATACAGGTTAAAAGAAGATAATATTTTGCTATTTGGTTCTTTTTTAACGTAACTATACATTCGATAAAGATTATAAGATGGTAAGTCATATTTGGAAGTATATATACCAAAAGTAACCTTAGGTTGTAAAGCTTTATCTAATTTAGCTTTAAGAGTCCTTGACTCCTTTTGCCAAATGTGACAAGTTTCACAACCAAACCATAATGATTTAGGATCCTCATGTCGATCCTTTACGTTTATTTGAAGCTAATCTTTTAAAAGCATCTATGGCTTCCCTTTTTAGATTTTTAAAACATTTTTGAAGTTGATAAAAAGCTAAATCATGAGAATCTTGAAGTTTAGAGTTACTTACAACCTTTTTCATTCCATTGTTTGCCATATAGGAAAGCTTGGCCGATTCATCACTTCAGGTAGAGCTATCATCACTTGATGAGTAACTTTCGCTCTCCCTAGTAGCATATGCTCTTCTAGAATTTTATAGAAGAGTTGTGACGACCCCTTTCCTTTTCTTCCTTTGTTTTAGGACACTCTGGCTTGAAATGACTGGGTTTACCACAGTTGTAACAAGTACTTCGAGATTTACCCTTTTTGTTCTCATCTTCTTTTGAGGAGCTTGACAACCTTCTTGATTTGTCATGGTGTTTTTCGGGATATTTGTTACCACGTTTCATCATGTATTTGTTAACTCTCTTTATAAACAGTCACATATCTTCTTCGTCATATTCGTTGTCATCATTTGATTCATAATCCCTTTGCTCATTTTGAGAAGGCCTTGAACTAAAAGTCTTTAGAGCTATGGACTTCTTACCTTCTTCTTTTTCTTTTTCTTTCCCTTTCTCATTCTTCATTCTCTTTTCATATTCTTTTTTCGTATTTCACTAAGCAAGTAAGCTCTTGCTCATGCTCTCCCAACTTACCAAACAAATACGTGAGATCAAGCGACTTAAGATTATTTTCCTCCTTGATGGCGACGACCTTGGGCTTTCATTCCCTACTTAAACGCCTCAAAACTTTGTTAGTAGCAAGTTCATTGGAAATAGGATTACCTAGCGTATTTAACCGATTTATGAGATGAGTGAACCGTTTTCGCATCCGCAATGGTTTCACCATGCTTAATACGGAACAACTCAAACTCCTGATTCAATGTGTTGATCCTAGCTTGTTTGACATAATTAAATACCTCATGGGAAATCTCTAATACGTCCCACATAGCTTTGGCAATCTCACAATGAGAAACACGATAAAACTCATCAACACCCAAAGCGGATGTGAGGATGTTTTTTTGCTTTCCAATCATGTGACCACAATTTCCAATCATTAGTATCCCATTATGCTTCCGGTTTAGGTAATGTGACACCCTCCGCATTGGTCATAGCTATTTAATTTGGACCATTTTGGATAGCGTCCCAAATACCTTTGTCAACGGAGTTGACGTGAATGCGCATAAGAGCTTTCCAATAGCCATAATTTTCGCCAGTGAAAATTGGTGCTCTATTGTACGCTCCCTTAGGTTCAGTAGCCATTCTTCTAAAGAGTAAATCTCAAGCACAAAATTAACCAGAGCTCTTGATACCACTTGTTAGACGATATGCTTCGATCTAGAGGGGGTGAATAGATCACAAATTTAAAACCTAAAACTCTTGGCAAAAATTTGTTTTCAAAAAGTATGGCACATCGGAAAAACAAATCGAATCAAATCGTCTAACCAAACCTACTATCAAAAAGTTATATGTGCAACGTAAACCTTATGGAATGATAATGAACACAAATCGTTCAACAATGAGCAAGTCACAGATCAATCAAATGTAAAGCTACTCATAATGCTTATTTCCAATGAACATAAAGCAATAAAAATACTCAAAACAATTAATCGAACACTTTGTGTGCGATTGATCACGTTTGAAAATTCAATTTATTTTGTTGATGTAAAAAGATAATCACAATCAAAGTGATTGTAATTATATCAACAACAACAATTTAAAGGAAAGTTGAAAACAATTCCCAATCGAATTAATTGAAACAACAACGAAATCGATAAATTGTAAGAACAACAATTAAAGAAAATTGAAGTGATAAAGAGACATACAGATTTGTTTAGGCAGTTCCCCAATCGGCCTCGCTATGGGTACGTCTGCCATCAATCCAAAATCAAATTGAGATACTTGCAAATAACCTTATCTTTGCAAAAATGTTTATACAAAAGGTGAAGAATTCTAACCCCATAAACCCTATTGTTTTTCGTAGATTCATCCACCACTAAAACGTTGATCAAAGCTTGATCAAGTCACCAACAATGCGGTTGCAATCGTCCGATTATCCCGAGCACGCACTTATTGAACGCAAGATTCCCGAACATGATTCACCGTCTCGCGCTACTCCCTTGCAAGGAAACCACCTTGTCCCAAGGCCTTCACTTGGTCGAATCCGTATTGACGTGATCTTGTCCAAAATCTTCAAATCACACCGAACTTGAAGGGAAACCTCACCTTGGTTTTCTTATTTGAAACACACAAAGATCCTAACCAAATATTCTCGGTTACACCAAACCTAATTGGATGTTATCAACCCTAATCTAGATGGTCACCCAATCAAAAAATAATTATGTGTAGTTCAATTGTGTGTGTGCATAGAAGAGAGGTTGAAGATGATGGGAATGCTTTATAATCCAGTTTTGTATAGGTAATTCACTAGTACCTTGCTAGATAAATGATGCATGAATGAGTATAAATATATATATATATATATATATATATATATATATATATATATATATATATATATATCTGTGTGTGTGTGTGTGGAAATAGGCAAAAAGGATGAAAGAAAAACAAGATGTAAAATGAAATTTTAAGTTTTGAAAGGCTACAGGTCGGCCTGAAGGAGGCGACCTATAGACAAAATCCACATGCTTCATTCTTGGAGCATGTGATCCAGCCAGTACTTCAGCAAAATTTTTTACAGATCGACCTGAACATGTATAGGTCGGCCTGTGGAGTTTCGTTAACACACTCACTTAATTTTAGATGTGAATGACATGTCTAAGACCTTTCAAACCATTTCAAGAACACTTGTATACATCCTAAAGCTAATAATGATCAATGCACATCTAAACTTTGGTTGATACTGCCTAATATACAAAAACGTTACGTTATGCTACTTTTTTTTGACATTATTCAAAACCCGGTTAAATTTGTAGATAGCTCTCTCTTATGCAGAATGGTAAGGTTTAGGATGGTGGGGGATAACATGATGATGTGCAAGGAGGTGGTGTTGATGCTATTGAGGGATTGAATGATGAGGTGCATAATGGGTTGGACACTGATGAAGGTAATGCATATGTGATTGGTGTGGGTGACATGGTTGGTTATTTAAGTTCTGATGATAGTAGGGATGAGAATTTTAATTATGATATGCATTGGAAACTGTATTTGATGACTCCAATGATAATGAGGATTTTGAAGAAGAGGAAATGGATAATCTAATTGACTACGACAATGCTCAAGAGGGTACTAGCAATAAAAAGAAACACAAGTGAGAAGAACATAAAGAGGAAGTTAATGGGAGTGAAAATAAGAGTAGAGAGTTGGAAAGTGGATTTGAAAGTGAAGAGAATAACAGAACTAAGAATAAGTATTCAGTTTTCAAGTTGCAGAAAAACATGGCTAATTATAAGTGGGAGTTAGGAATATATTTTAGTACCAAATGTGCTTTTAAGGAAGCAATAACAACCTATGCTATCTGATCTGGTAGGTGTAACACCCCATAATTTGATTAATCTATTTAATTAAACTATTCGTATTTTTATTTAATTATTTAGTATGTGATACACTTTTAATTAAATACATTTTGAGTTGTATGTGTATTTGGCATATGGTGGGGTGTAGGGGGAGTATTGATGGGTTGGTAGAACAATTATAATAATTATGAACAATTAGAATTAATAGTTTTTTTAATTAATTAAAATACATAGAAATAGTGAAATATAGAAACTAAGAAGAAATAAGGGAAGTTGTGAGAATTGTAAGATGAGTTGGGCCAGAATGTAATTAGTAAAATGTTAGATTAGGTTTTTAGAGATAAAAAGGGATTAGTTGTGCTTTTGAGGAGAGAGTACGTAAAGTTAGAGTTTTTGGAGAAAAAGAGGTTGTGGCTTGAAGAGGAAACGACTCAAATCACCATAGCCAAAGCTTAGAGTTGTTGTTGGAAATCCAAGGTAAGGGGGAACTACTTTGTATATTGGTGTAATTGATGAAGGGTAGTGAGGACTCCTTAATCCTCCTCTAGGTTTTCTCCTATTTTGCCATTGTTGATTATGTGTGAAATATTGATTATGAATACATGTATATTCTATTTTGATTGATGTTGTTGTGTGAAATTATTGTACTGATTTTATGTTAATTTCATGTGAAACTATATGATTAAATTCTGAAATTTGGTGTTCTTATGACTTGGGTTGCAATTGCTGAAGGTGATGATGATTTTGAATCAAATAGATGTAATATATGTTAACTTGTGCCTAATTGAGTGTTTAAATATTGTATTAACATGTATGATTGGAATTCATGCATTTGGGATCGATTGGGGTCAAAATTAGAGCTTTGATAGGGCATCCATGGTGGAAAATCTCGCTTTTGACGTTATTGTTCTGGGCTATCGCGCTTAGCGTGATCGAGGGCTCGCTTAGCAAAATTTTGCTCAATACAAGGGGCCGCCCAGTTAAATTCCTTGTTTATGGTTTTATGGTTTTTCTATGAGTCACACTTAGCGAACGATTCACCGCTCAGTGAGAGCTCGCTCAACGAGCAAAGGTTCCACTTAGCAAAATATGTTGAGTGAGGTATCTCTGGTTTCTGAGATGTGCGCTTAGCGAGGGGATTGCTAGCCTAGCAAGGGCTTGCCCAGCGAGGGTGACAGCGCTAAATTTAGTCGTCTCGAGTTAATTTTGTGACAGTGTGTTATTTTGGTGATTAATGGATACTATCATGTACTTTTTGGGATTATGTATTTTCGTTTGATGAGAATCGATGCATTTTATTTAATTGATAATGATTATGCATGAAATGGTTGAGCTTATGTTGAGTGATGTTCAATTGATTGGTAATGAGAATTGTTATGATGATTGATGATTAATTATGTGGAGAGTACATAATCGTTGTTTATTGTGGTGGTAGTTCGAAGGGGGAACTACGATGTTGCTATGTTTCATGTTGTTTATGGTTCGAAGGGGGTCATAAACATGTTGTTGTTATTGTTGCATAAATTTTATGCCATACATCATTTTTGTCGTTGTTATGAAATAAGCGACTTACGAGTCTAGAAGGGTGGGCTCGGGGTTCAGAAGGGTGAACCTGGTTCGTATGAAGAACGATATATATATATATATATATATGTGTGTGTGTGTGTGTGTGTGTGTGTGTGTGTGTGTATGTGTGTGTTATGATGGAAAATGTGTGAGATTGTAATGGTGTAGTTTGTATGTTGAATGTGTGATATATTGTGTGTTTCTCCACCCTCACATTCTTTACATCATTTTATATTGAAGTTTATTCTCATCCCGTTTGCTTTATGTTGTCCCCCATGGACGTCTTGCAGATAATCAGAAGTAGAGTTTTCTTGCTCTGTGTGGAAGACAACTTCTTGGAGCTTACCTTCGTTTATTTATCATTCTATTGTACTTTAGTGGTTTAGTTCTCTGATCTTGTAACATCGGGAACAATACACTTTTATTATGTTTATAGTTGGTGTCAAATTAAAATGTTAAAGTTTGATGCTTTGTTTGAGAAGCCGGATTTGAAGTTGTTATTATGTTGATTTCAACTACATATTGTTAATTTTTTTTGAAAGTTTTGTTGGTTGGTTGTCGAAGTGACACCTTAAATTGTCGAGTAATTCTTTTCATATAAGTTTCAGGGTTTATGGTGTTACAATAGGAACCTAAAGTTCACTAAAAATAACAAAAAATGGAGAATTACATCCAACATGGAGAATTAATACACGGCACGATAGATGAAGAAAAATACTTAGAAGAACCAGATGTATAAAACACAACAATAAACAGTATCATGACGACATGTGAGCAAAATGATCTAGCCATACAAAATCTGGCCAAAGATATTGCAGAGATCAAGAAAAGAATCTCAAGGAATGATGATACTTATGGAAAATAATAGTCTCACCAATGTGTTTTAGTCTTTAAGTGTGTTTGTTTTTTAGCTTTTGTACTGTTTCGATTCCCAATTTTTCATGCTTTCTGTACTTCGAATTCCAATATAATTTAAATCAATGAATTGTTGTTTTTGCCTTTCTAAATGTTTATATGACTATGTACTTGAATATTTAAATTCCCACCTTGGATCTTTACCCGCGTTTTTAATTAGGACAAAAAAGAATAAGTGTATTTTCAAAGGGAGTAGAGTATGGTCTCTACTCATTTGAAGAGGAGCTTAAATACTCCATATTTTATCTACCCATTGTATCCTTTATCACCTCCCTTAGAGATGCATTGTTACCATAAAAAAGCGGGTACCGTGGAACTATGTGCTTGTAGGTTTAATAAGGAAGTGATCAAAGCTAGGCAAGCCATGTCTATCATGGTTTTGATGATGACAGCCTATGGTGATGTAACTGGACTTTGATGACAACTTATGAAGATATAATATGACCTTAAAGCATAAAGACAAGCAACTATCTCAAATAGTCAAAGATACACAATAAAGTTTGTTCAATCTCTTCCTCTGAATAAAGCTGGAGAGATAGGGTTTAATGACCACGATAATATCCTATGATGATGGAGTCCAACTTGAATATATCTCAAGCCTTATCTCCAAGAAGATTATAGCAAGTTCTTATATGTTTGGTGTATTTGGAAAAGTATTGAAGCTTCAGAGTGTGAAAGAGAGGAAGCGTGAAAGCTCGCTTGATCGTGTCTATGTGATCAATGTTTTGTAAAAATACAAAGGAATTTTTGTAAATTAATATGGCTAAATCACAAACTCCCTAAAAGCATTTTTAAAGCCTCTATTTCCCAAAGAAAATAACCTTAAAATGTTTTAAATTCTAGACAAATGAATTGGAAACAGTCAGAATGATTAAGCCATGTTTTTTTGAATTGTCCAATCGATTGGAGCATATTCCCAATCGATTAGATAAGAGAAAATTGAGTCCATAATTGATTGTGACAATGTCTTAATGAAAGTGAATGACTCTCTATAAAATATTTCCAAAATTAGTAAAAGTAATGATTATTAAGGTCATTCAATCGATTGGAATAAGGACCTAATCGATTTGATAGTTAATTTTTCCCATGGATTTTTTTTCTTTTTTTATACCAACCTCTAGCCTATAAATAAAGGCCCCCCCTTCACTTTTTCACATCCAGATGTTATCTCTCTCTCTCTCTCTCTCTAAAAAATATTTTTACTTTCTCTCACATTAATTAAGCCATATTGCTTTAAGAAATTCCTTGTGTTTAAGTGAGGAAACTTGTTTTGGAAAGAGTAATATCTCTTTCTTTGGAAGTGTTTGTTTGAGTTCAAAGTTAAATTAATTAAAATCTTTGTTTGGGGAATTTAGTATTAAGTCATCGTTTGGTTCGTGAGTTGAGTTACTTAAGGAAAAGATCTCATTTTGGGTTCTTGAAGATAATTAGTGAATAATCTTTTCATCAGTTCTTAAGATCATCCCGATTAAAAGCTCAATTGGTTCGAGATCAGCTTGGTGTAAAATCTAGGTTCGGTTCATGGTCAGCACGTGTAAAAGTCTGGTTTAGTTTGTAGGATAGCCAGTTCAAAACTCCACATTGGTTTAAGATAAGTCCTTATAAAACTTCAGTTTAGCTTCGGAACTAACCGCTCAAAGCTCTATTCATATTTGGAAGAAAGACTAACTGCTTATGTCCATTGTTTGTTGTTTGGTTGGAAGTTAATCTAAAACTTTGTTTATCCTTGTATAAGGCAGTTCGTGAGCTTAACCTTCTCAAATCTCGGAAGCATTAGTGGATGATCTCAAGATAAAATTTTCGGGAGAGGATTAGGTCACTTCATTTAGACCAAACCCCTATAATTCCTGGTGTCATCTCCTTTTCCCATATCTTTTACCTTCGGCATATCTTCTCTACTCTGATTTTCCGCTACACTATTCAAAAAATTCTTGAAATGATTTTGAACTCTAATTTAAAAAATAATTTTATTTTAAATTGTCGATTTTTAATGCACCGCAATTTATCCCCCTCTTGTATGTAGAGTCACATGTTCAACAGTAATCGTTGCTGATCTTTTCTCGGGTTAGCTCCCAAATAAGTAACCATCATGTCTAGTGCCTCAGGTTTCTTGGATCTAGAGTAGTTTAATACTTTTCCCTAAATCATAAGATATAGGTGGCATGAGACATCATCAAATGTGATGGACATCTCGTTGATCGAAAGACTAAATGATGATGTCTTTGCGTGTCATCCCTCCACAAAAGCACACAATAAGCCAAGATTAATATAACTGTCATACCCCAAATTTTGACCACTAAGATCTCCCATCATTGTGAAAATTATCATCACAATATGGATGTACCTTTATGCCTCATCAATCTCTTCAAGGAATTATTGAACATTCACTACTATCAAAGATTAGGGTTTCAAGCCCTCTCAGAGCTCTTGGACAAAGGATCAATCAAGGAATGACATGATCTTCAACTTGTCTAAACCTCTCAAACATACACAATGTATCAAGAGGACTCCCACATCAAGAATCAAGCACAATGTTGCAGCATTCCAGGTGGATCAAGCCTCAAGATCGCCAGTGTCACCAAATTAGGGTTTTGGTCGACCAAGGCCTCCAGATGAAAATTTTCCTCTGAGAATGAGCCAATGCTTCAAAGCATAACCCAAGATACTCCAAGGGACCTCATGGACCCAACCATCAAGTCAATTTAACCTCAGGGGCTGCATTTACCAAAAAAAATTAGGAATTAGGGTTTCTTGACCTAATTCACCCCTAAGTTGACTTTTGGGACAAAGCATGAGCCAAGACCTCAGGACATGATTTGAGGGTCTCCAACACACCACATTGATCCATTTGCAACAATGGATTGATCCAAGAAGCTTGATTCCCAAGTTTCAAGTTCATCAGAACCATAGTTAGGGTTTCGCGGAAAAAGTCAACTGTGCCTTTGACTTTTGACCAAGACATGCTCCCAAACCTTGGGACATGATTCAATACACCCTATAACACCTATGAAATCAATCCATCAAGTTTGATTTAGGTCAAGGACTTGATTTCATAGAGGATCGCACAGTTTGGAGTTCATCTGATAAAAAGTCAACTGTGCCCAAAAGTCAAAGTTTGACTTTTTGATTTTTTGATCAATTATGGTTACCTAACCCTAAAATGATGTTAATGTGTGATTTAAATCATCATTCATCAAGAAAAATCAAGAAAAGTGGGATAACTTGTAAAAGGGGTAACCATAAAAAACTTAGAAATTTTCTAAGTTATGGAACAAAGTGGCTAGGGTGCCAACTTCCAAGGATCATAACTTGAGATCCAAGCAACCATTTGGGCTGATCCAAAGATGGATTTGTAGCTTTCATGGCATACTTTAAAAGTATCAACTACACCTCATTCCAATTCATCGTGGATTTTGAGTTATGGTTGGACCAAAATGGCTGAAAACATGAAATGTCACTTTTTCCAACACTTAGTGAAATTTTCACTAACTCAGAATCTGTTTCACTTTTTCCAAAATGTAAGGGCATTTTTAACTTGGATCCAAAAAGCGTCAAGACAAACTATGATCACACATATGTTGTATCATATGAGAGCTTTCCAAAATGGCCAAGAACCCCATGAAAATCCATTTGAGCTAAGAGTTATGACAATGGCAATATGCCTTGCTGCAACTGTCATAACTAGGCAGATTTGTGCATTTTGCTTGATTTGAGCAATTTGTGCAAATGACAAGCATGCTTATCCATTTGAACACCTCAGGGAGGGACCAAGGAGGGACAAACACTGATCCATAAGCCTCCCAAGTCCTTGGAATTAAAAATAGCATGCCAAACCTAAAAAACCCTAAAGAGGGGACAAGACTCCAATTTTGTTTTGGAGCATTCAATAGATGCACCAAGGTGGCATGAACTGAGCCATTTCCAACTGAATGAGTCAAGGATGATCTCTGAACTAGGGAACCAGCAGCCTGTGCTCTAACCTCTAGTCAATGGCTAGAGGATACTTGGATTCCTATTGATCAACATTTGCCAAACCTCTGCTGCAGTTGCCATTCACTATTGTAGCCAAAACAAACTTGCTCTACTATAAATAGAGCTTATTTATGTTCAGTTTAAGTACACCAAAGCACTACAACACATGCTTTCCTCAAAATCTCTTTCTCTAGGCAAAAATGCCTTCTTTAGCAAGGTAACTCTGAGTTTTTGAGTTGGAGAGTAATTTCATCACAGCTCATGATCCAAATACATCCAATATGTTATATGTAAGCTATCCAAACTCTCACAAGTGACATGTGTTGGATAAAATTCCAGCGTCTCCCTTTGGGATTCGATGGGCTTAACATCCCACCCATGAGCGCCTGTCGAAGGTAGGCTCCTTGAGAAAGGGTTCACTATAATGAAATTAAGTTACGCCCTGACTACCAGCAATTGCTTTTAGCCTAGTGGTAAGCGCTTGATCCAATTTTAGTGGTATCAGAGCAGGGTCATGGGTTCGAATCCCCCCGGTTGACACTGGGGGGGGGGGTTTGTTGGATAAAATTCCAGTGTCTCCCTTTGGGATTCGATGGGCTTAACATCCCACCCATGAGCGCCTATTGAAGGTAGGCTCCTTGAGAAAGGGTTCACTATAATGAAATTAAGTTGCACCCTGACTACCAGCAATTGCTTTTAGCCTAGTGGTAAGCGCTTGATCCAGTTTTAGTGGTATTGTGAGAACAAGATTTGGTTCTGCAATATTATCTCTAAGTTTTGATGATAACAGATAAATATTTGTATGAACAATTTTGTGCAACTAATGTTGTTATGTGTGAGAACCTAGCAAACAGGTTCTGCTTCCGTAATTTAGCGCAATGCTCAATGTAAGATGCTTCGAAGAACATAACTCAATTCGAAGATGAGACAAGGGTTCTGATGAAACAAAGTCAAATTGCTGAAGCCTCACAAGAAGTTCTGAAGACTCAGAAGACAGGCTCTGAAGATTCAGAAGACTTAAAGCAGAAAAGGATAACGCTCTTAAAGACCAAGTTTTGAAGTTCTGAAGACTGATTCCTAATGGACTTCTTCAATCAACGAAAGACTTGAAGCATCAGATATTCTGCTATAAAGATTCCACTCATACTTCATCAAATTAACATCAGAAGCCTCTGGATATGAAGAAAGTGGATGTAAGAGAACAAGGTTCAAAAGACAAGTTCTGAAGATTCTGGAAGCGCAGAGCTGATGATTCAAAGACTTGATAATCACAAGAACCATACAATGTTTTCCCTTCTTACTCACGCTCACAAAAAGCCTCTGATGTTGAGAAGCCGAGAAAAACTGCCACACTGTACAGCTGTACCACTTTACAACGTTAAAATTCTCGAAGACTGTGCGAAATACAAACAAGACAATTTGACACAGACAGGACGCGCTGCATGCAGAAGATTTTGTACCTGTCCTCACGCTTCCAAGCCGTAAGCCTACTTAGCTATCATGATTTCATTTCAACGGCTCTTTTCACTCAGTTATAAAAGGAAGCTCAAAGACTTGAAGAAAGATACACATGCGAACAACGACAATACCTTCTAACTCCATTCTTTCTTAAGTCATTTCTGGTCTAAAAGCATGTTTACGTTATCAGCTTGATAAGAAGCAATTCTCTGTAAACTTATTTGAACTTAAAGTTGTATTCCTTAAGAGAGTCTTAGTGATTAGATCTCTTTAGAAGTCTAGGACGTGCGTCTTAGAGGTTGTGCCTTGAGTAAAACCTGTGTGGTTGGATTACTTGAGAAGTCTAGAATGTGTGAGTTCTAGAGGTTGTTGTTAGTCACCAGCTGTGTTGCTCGTGCAGTGTACTATTTTGTTGAATAATGGATTAAGACCTCGTTGAGAGAGGCAAAATCACCTTGGCGGGTGGACTAGACTAACTTGAGAGATTCTCAAGTGAACTAGTATAAACATAACGTGTTTATATCTTTTGTTTAACTAAGTCGTTGTTCTTTAGAAAAAGGGAAAAAGTTTTTAAAGAAATTTACTCAAAAGAAACAATTATTTTGAAAAACCAATTCAAACCCCCCATTCTTGCATTTTTCACACCTTCAATTGGCATCAGAGCTCCGGTTCTGAAGTGATAAAAAGATTGAATTTTTATCAAGCACTTAACAGTGTTCAGTACCGATCCAAGTGTGAAAAACAATGACTACACCACCACCAACAACTTCTGCAACAAATGTCATTGAAAGAGAATCTTACACTGCAAAACCTCCTATCTTTGATGGTGAAAAGTTCGACTATTGGAAAGATAGAATTGAAATTTATTTCTTATCATTTGATCTAGATCTATGGGATCTAGTACTTGATGGCTACAGTCATCCAGTAGATTCTGTAGGTAAAAAGATTGAAAGAAGTGAGTTTACAGATGCTCAGAAGAAAACCTACAAAAATCATCACAAAGCAAGAACTATTATGTTGAACGCAATTTATTATACTGAGTATGAGAAAATCACAAACAAAGAAACTGCAAAATCCATCTTTGACTCTCTTCGTATGACTCACGAAGGAAATGCTCAACTCAAGGAGACAAAGGCTCTTGCGCTAATCCAAAAATACGAAGTCTTTAAAATGGAAGAAGATGAGTCTGTTGAAACCATGTTCTCAAGGTTTCAAATGCTTGTTGTCGGACTCAGAGTTCTAAACAAAGGCTATTCTACTGCTGATCATGTCAAGAAAATCATCAGAAGTCTTCCAGCAAAATGGAGACCAATGGTGACTGCCTTGAAAGTTGCAAAGGATTTGAATAATATCAGTCTTGAAGAACTTATTAGTTCTTTAAGAAGTCATGAAATAGAGCTTCAAGAAGATGAACCTCAGAAGAAAAACAAATCCATTACACTAAAAGCAAAGCCAGAAAAGAAGAAAGCGTATCAGGCAGAAGAAGAGATGGAAGAATCTGAAGAAGATTCAGAAGAAGACGATATGTCACTCATATCAAGGAAGATAAGTCAACTTTGGAAGTATAGAAGGAACAAGTTTAAAGGACCAAGGAGAAGATTCGAATCTACATCTGGTCAAAGAAGAAACTATGGAAAAGATGTTACGTGTTTTGAATGCAAAGAATCTGGACATCTCAAATATGACTGTCTAAAGGCCAAGATAGAAGAAAGACCTAGGAAAACCAAAAAGGGTCTCATGGCAACATGGGATGACTCAGAATCTGAAGATGATGCTGCTGAAAGTCGGGTCAACATGGCATTCATGGCAGAAAC
Source organism: Lathyrus tuberosus (assembly GCA_022829125.1). NCBI lineage: Eukaryota > Viridiplantae > Streptophyta > Magnoliopsida > Fabales > Fabaceae > Lathyrus > Lathyrus tuberosus. Next base: position 31,988,113 of record JALAZF010000006.1, on the reverse strand, counting down.
CAGAAGCAACTCGTCAGAGGAAGAACTATCTCCGACGATGAAAGAGAGGTACTTTCTTCCTTATCACGTTCTGAACTTGAATTAGGATTAATTGAACTTATCAAAAGATATCAAAATCTTCAAAGCAAATTCAAAATCCTGAAATTTTTTTTTATAGTTTCTTCAGAAGATCTTACTAAAAATAAGAAAATCATCTCGTAGCAAAATGAGAAAATATTTGTTTTAGAAAACTCAAATTCTGTCCTGAAATGTAAATTATCTAAGGTAGAAGAAGAAATTGTCTCAAACTCAGCTAACACTAGTAAAGAAGACAAATATGATAACGCATTAAAAAAATTTCTTGCCAAAGGCGTAGATAGAAGCAAAATGGCTTCACTGATCTATGGAGTCAGTAGAAATGGTAGCAGAGGTCTAGGATATTCAGGACCATCTCAACCATATGATGAAACCATAAACATCAAAATAATACCTCTGTCCAAACAGTTTAGTCCCTCTGGTACTAATCTTAAACATTCAGAACCAAAAGGTTCAAACTCTAAGATTACACGAACACACCCACTAAAGAAGTACTCTGAACACAAACACTATGCACAAACTCCACACCTTTTTGCTAACGTAAGGAAGTCTAAAGGGGTCAGAACCTTTAGAAAAACTAATGTGAAAGGACCCACAAAATGGGTACCTAAAAACAAGATAATTTATGTTGCAGATATCCTTAATAGCTCCATTGAAACACCAGTCATGGTACCTGGACAGTGGATGCTCGCGACACATGACGGGAAAAAGGCTTATGTTCCAAGATCTAAAACTTAAACCTGGAGGCGTTGTCGGTTTCGGAGGAAATCAGAAAGGAAGAATCATTGGCTCCGGAACCGTTGGAAATGGTAAGCTTCCTTCCATTAAAAATGTTTTGTTAGTAGAAGGTCTAATGCATAATCTGTTGTCAATAAGCCAACTTAGCGACAGTGGTTATGATCTCATTTTTAATCAAACATCTTGTAAAGCGGTAAGTCAGAAGGATGGATCTGTCCTATTCAACGAAAAGAGGAAAAACAACACTTACAAAATTAAGTTATCTGATTTAAAACATCAAAATGTAAAATGTCTTCTTTCTGTAAATGAAGAGCAATAATTTTGGCACAGACGTCTTGGCCATGTCAGTCTGAGAAGAATCTCTCAGCTTAACAAGCTTGGTCTTGTTAGAGGCTTGCCAAATCTGAAATATTCTTCAGACGCTCTTTGTGAAGCATGTCAGAAAGAAAAGTTTTCAAAAACCTCTTTCAAAGCTAAAAATGTGGTTTCCACCTCCAGACCGTTGGAACTTCTTCACATTGATCTCTTTGGTCCTGTAAAAACGGCCTCTCTCAATGGTAAGAAATATGGGTAAAATTTCGTTGATGACTACAGCAGATGGACATGGGTAAAATTCTTAAAACACAAGGATGAATCACATTCTGTGTTTGCTTCCTTCTGCACTCAAGTACAAAATTAGAAAAATTGTAAAATAGTCAGAGTAAGGAGTGATCATGGTGGAGAATTTGAAAATAAAAACTTTGAGGAACTTTTTGATTCACATGGAATATCTCACGATTTTTATTGCCCTAGAACTCCACAACAAAATGGAGTTGTAGAAAGAAAGAATCGAACTTTGCAAGAAATGGCTCGCACCATGATCCAAGAAACTGACATAGCTAAACATTTCTGGGCGGAAGCAATCAACACAACATGCTATATTCAAAATAGAATCTCTATAAGACCTATCTTGAATAAAACTCCATATGAATTGTGGAAGAATAAATTACCCAACATTTCTTATTTTCACCCGTTTGGATGTGTCTGTTTTATACTTAACACTAAAGAAAATCTTAGCAAGTTTGATTCCAAAGCACAGAAGTGCCTGTTGTTGGGATACTCTGAACATTCGAAAGGCTACAGAGTTTACAACGCAGAATCAAGAATTGTGGAGGAATCCATTCATGTTAGATTCAATGACAAGCCTGACTCAGAAAAGTTAGAGCTAGTTGAGAAACTTGCAGATTTAGAAATCAGATTCTCTGAATCTAAGGAAAAGGTAGAGGAAGTCAAAGAACAGCAAGATCCTACACCAGAAACCACTGAAGTAACTCCAACTACCCCATCTCAACGAAGAAGAAGATTGTCCACATCCCATCCTGAGGAACTAATTTTGGGAAACAAAGATGCTCCTATCAGAACCAGATCAACCTTTAGACCATCAGAAGAAACACTTGTAGGACTAGTGTCGTTGATAGAACCAGCTACAATTGAAGAAGCTCTCATGGACAAAGACTGGGTTTTGGCTATGGAAGAAGAACTTAACCAGTTCTCCAAAAATGATGTTTGGGATCTAGTTCCTAAACCCAAGAATGTTCATGTCATAGGAACCAAGTGGGTATTTAGGAACAAGCTAAATGAGAAAGGAGAAGTTGTCAGAAACAAGGCACGACTTGTTGCTCAAGGATACAATCAACAGGAAGGAATTGACTACAACGAAACATTTGCTCCAGTTGCAAGACTTGAAGCAATACGTTTATTAATATCCTTTTTAGTAAATCATGACATCACTCTCTATCAAATGGATGTTAAGAGCGCATTCTTAAATGGCTATATATCAGAAGAAGTTTATGTCAAACAACCTCCTGGTTTTGAAAATTCAGAAAAATCAGACTCTGTTTTTAAACTTAAAAAATACTCTATGGTTTAAAACAAGCTCCCAGAGCTTGGTATGAAAGATTAAGCAAGTTTTTACTAGAAAACAATTTCACCAGAGGAAAGGTTGACACAACACTTTTCTGCAAGACATATAAGAATGACATTCTCATTGTTCAAATCTATGTTGATGACATTATTTTTGGTTCTGCTAACTCTTCTCTATGTCAAGAATTTTCATAGTTAATGTAGGCCAAATTTGAAATGAGTCTCATGGGAGAACTAAAATTCTTCCTTGGAATACAAATTGATCAAAGGTCAGAGGCCACTTACATTCATCAAACCAAGTACACAAAAGAACTTCTGAAGAAGTTCAATATGATGGATTGCAACATTGCTAAAACACCAATGCATCCAACGTGTGTCATGGGAAAGGAAGAAACAGGAGTTAAGGTTTGTCAAAAACTCTATCGTGGTATGATAGGTTCTCTCTTATATCTAACTGCTTCTAGACCTGATATATTATTCAGTGTACATCTATGTGCTAGATTCCAATCAGATCCAAGAGAATCACATTTAACCGTTGTCAAGCAAATTCTAAGGCATCTGAAAGGAACAACTAACCTTGGCCTAATGTATAAGAAAACATCAGAGTATACTCTGTCTGGTTACTGCGATGCAGACTATGCGGGAGGCAGATTAGAAAGAAAGAGCACATCAGGGAACTGTCAGTTCTTAGGAAGCAATTTAATCTCATGGTCAAGCAAGAGACAATCTACAATTGCTCACTCAACAGCTGAAGCAGAATACATATCAGCCTCCCTATGCAGTACTCAAATGCTATGGATAAAAAATCAGCTGGAAGACTATCAGATATATGAGAGTAACATTCCTATCTTCTGCGATAATACTGCTGCTATCTGCTTAAGTAAAAATCCAATTTTGCATTCTAGGGCTAAACACATAGAAATAAAACATCACTTTATTAGGGACTATGTTCAGAAGGGAACTCTATGCTTAAAATTCATTGATACAGACCATCAGTGGGCTGACATTTTCACAAAACCCTTAGCTGAAGATAGATTTCTAATTATTTTAAAACACCTGAATATGAAATACTGTTCAGAATAAAATATTTTCAGAACCTCATGAGAAAAGCATTTTTCATCAGAACCACTTTCTTAACGCATCTCAAGTTCTGATAATTTTGTGATATGTCATATTTTCGAAAAATTATCTTTACACGTGATTTAAATAAAAATTAAGTCACTTTAACTATTCAAATTAAATAAACAGCATTTCCCTCAAGATTGACTCAACTTTATCACATTTATTCGCCTATTTCCTTACGTGTCTGTCCACTCAAGTACCTCACAATCTCATAAATATCAGAACCCCTCAATCTATTAGAAAATAGACGTAACCTAGATTACCTCTAATTTTTCTTGGGAACATTCTAAAAACTTTCATTCTTCAACTCCTCAAAACACTCTATCACTCTCGTTCATCACCAAAACCCTAAATCTCTACTCTCCCTCTCAATCGCTCAAAATGATGACCCCAATGCAAGAAAAAGTCGTCAAGTTCTCACAAGAATTTGAAGAATCATCAAGAAGAATGTCAGCTCCCTCAACCGGGCCATCCTCAACAACATCTCTAACCAATCAAATGGTCGCTTCATCTTCATCTCATTCTTCTCAAATATGCGAAGAACACATTACCCAAAGAGAAGCTTCTGTCACCTGCAATCTTGAAAACCTAACTGTACTCAAGGAAATGCATGTAGATTTCCAAAATCTTGCCGAAAATGGATTCAATCTAATCGAAGAAGTAGAAGCTCAGGAATGGACCAATTACTTTGATAGGCTCAAAGGACCAGTTTTTGAAGCGCTTGTAAAAGATTTATGGAGACAAGCTATTTGTGACAAGATCCATGTTGTATCCTATGTCCTGGGGAGAAAGATCGTCAGCACTGAAAAATCCATTGCCGGTCTTTACAATCTAGAGTTTATGAAGAACAAGAGAGTATATGGGATGAACAATAAATCTTCATTTGTGAAAAAGAGGATCAACCCAATCATCTACGCCAACTATCAACTGAGCAAAAAGGAGTACAAGAGAGAAGATTTGCATGCATACTTAAAAATCTGGCACAAAATCATTCTTGACTGCATCAATCCTAGGCCCTCATCACATGCTACAGATTTCTTCAATGCCAACATAAAATACATGCTTTACTATCTGATCACCAAAGAAAGAATGTGTCTACCCTCTATCCTATTTTACTATCTGAGAGACATGGTAACAAAAACGAGGACAACTGGTGGATACAGAAATGATATACCAAGATACATTCCTTTTGGAAGAATGCATTCAGACATCTTCTATGAAAGTGGTATAATAGACACTCTGGTTACAGAAGTCAAATACACAGAAGATCTAACCACAACCCTTGGAGAACCAGTAAATGCCACAACTCTTAAGCAAATGAGAATAATCAATAAAGTAAAGGTAAATCCTTTCATCATCTCTGATGATTTAAGCAAACGAAGGGTCACGGTGCCGGGTTATCCTACCTATCACAGAAGTTACCAACGTGAGGAATTAGTTGTATACATAGATGGAGTAAAGGCACGAGGATATGATGTCTGTGAAATCAAGCATGAAGAAGAAGAATGGGAACAAATAGAGCAGAATGAGCAGACTAATCAATCAAACTCCGAACCAACTCTTATGGAGTCTTTTAAAAGGAAGAGAAAACATACTACCATCATTTCTAAGCCTCAGAAACGGAAAAGAAGTAAAAGATAAAAAATCCTCGAGGGTACAAGTTCAAGATCAAATCCTAATTCATCACTCTATACCAATCCATCTTTCTCTATTCCTTTACCAACCACTAATCAATCAACCAACAGTCCTTCAATAACTACCCCAATCCTATCCAAGATTGTTTCAACAACAAACCAAATCTCTGAATCTCTAGCTCCCATTACTGAATCTAGCTCTAAAGGAACCTCCTACGAGTCTCTAGAAATTATCTTACCAGAAAACCTCATGAACTCTGACAATCTAGAAGTCACCTCTCCTAAAAATCAACAACAACCACCTGAACTTGTTGCTACTGAGATTAACTTATCTCAGTAACCACCATCTGAAACCAACTCTGATAAATCCAACCTCGCTCTGGTTGTCTACAATACTCCACCTCCAACTTCCTTTGAAGAATGTGCAAGTCAATTTCATTACAAAGCACTTGAGAAGTTTGCTAGGTTAAGAGCGGAACTTTGTACAAGCACAAAGCTCATGGAACTTGATAGTGCCTGTCAAAGTTTTCAAAAATGGCTAGACATGGAACTTACAAGAATTGTAAGTTTCTCAAACACAACCATAACTGATGAACTAGCAAAAGCTAAGGAGAGAGCAGAAGCTGAAGCAAGAGTCAGAGTACTCAAGTTCTTAGCTGCTAAGTGTAGCGAGTGATTTTTGGATGTGGTTGCGAAGCACGATCGCTCTAGTACTACAGTTCGATTCATTTTTTATCCTATTAAAGCTGATGAAGGAAGGGAAATAGATGCCTCCAACTAACCCTGCTTGCATATTGAGATTAAACAGTCAAATCGGTTGGTTTACAGATGCTACAAAGATTCGGGGTTTTTCCTAGGTTTATTTTGTTGACGAGGGGTGCTTTAGGCTATCGGTTGAGATGTTAGGACGAATATATATGAAAGTACGGGATTTTGGTTTTAGTGTTTAGTGTGCTCGCTAAGATTTTTCTTTCAATCTTATGCCTACGTATTCCCGTTTACCGAAACAGGGAAATCAGAGCGTTCGTAGTTCCTCCTATTCTATGGGAGGAAATGGGTGTTTTGGTGTCTTGTTCAAAGCCCAAGACGTGAAGCTGAAGGGTCTATTTGTATCTTGTTCGAAGCCCAAGATGTGAAGCTAAAAGTGTTGACCTTAGAGAGAATTTGTCATCTCTAAAGAGGGGTTTGTCTGTTACGACTGTTTATAAAGGAGAATTACTTTAACCGGGATGTATGAATCTGGCAATGCCATAATTTTTTTTAAAGGGGATTTTTAACCTGAAGGAGAAGACTTTAACTCAGTGTAGAGTAATGCCATCTTTCCTTAGGAATTTCTCATACTAAAAGAGGGACAGTGGCATGGATGTAGATGATCCAGAGGCTTGCCACTTACAGCAATTAGATGAAGAGGAAGGAGTTGTTGATGTTTGTGTACTGTGAATGAGGCACATCTTTGATGCTAAAAGGTTAATTGGATCAACCGGTGGTTTTCTTATACAAAGCCTAAGAGAAGGCTATTATGTGTCTCGTACAAAGCCCGAGAGAGAGGCTAAAAGGTTTTGACTCGACGATGGAGTCTTTTGGTATCTCGTACGAAGCCCGAGATGGAGGCTAAAATTTGTTTGGCTCAATAAGAACCTTTTTATATCTCGTATAAAGCCCGAGATGGAGGCTAAAATTTGTTTGGCTCAATAAGAACCTTTTTATATCTCGTATAAAGCCCGAGATGGAGGCGAAAGGGGTAATTGACTCAACGAGGGAGTCTCTTATGTGTCTCGTACAAAGCCCGAGAGAGAGGCTAAACGACTTTTGACTCCGCTGGGGAGAATCATTGTACAAAGCCCAAGAGAGAGGCTAGTATCACTGGAGAAGGATCTTTATACAAAGCCTAAGAGGAGGCTATGACGACTGTTCAGTTAAGTGACAGGTCCAGTATACTGATTTTTAAAGAGAAAATCAGTTCTTATATGAGCAACACTGTACTCGAGGATTTGATTCGAGGATCCGGGTTATTCCTGTTCTTTAAGGAAGTGGGAAATCCGAAGAGTATTGAGACTGTCCGAGTCTGCGGGTTTTCTTCCTATTTATCGAAGGGGTCACTTGAGAATGTCTTTGAGACTCAAGGAGATTAGACTGTCCAAGTCTAGAGTGTCATCTTTTATACTGTTCTTTGAGAAACAGTAGTAGACTCTATGAAAGAACTGTTCTATGCAGATGATTAAGTTCTATTCCTATACCTCTAGGAGGTCGTCGGGACAATTTGTACGAAGTCCAAGAGGAGGTTGGAAACTTTTAAGAAGCCGACGAGTCCTTGTACGATGCCCAAGAGGAGGCTATAATTCCCGGAGGAAGAGATCATTATACGAAGCCTAAGAGGAGGCTGTGAATACTTCTAAGAAGCCGATCGGTCCTTGTACTAAGCCCAAGAGGAGGCGAGGTTGCTTTTAGGAAGCCTGTGGGTCCTTGTACGATGCCCAAGAGGAGGCCGATGCTTTTAAGAAGCCGATGGGTCCCCAAACCCCGAGAAATTCAAGGCAAGCTATTCACAAGGAATAGATCAAGTCAGGAAAGTTCGAGAATTTGGAAGAAACTCAAGAGATGCAATTCACAGAGAAGAGATCATCTCTGGGGAGTAGAGTTTCTTTGACAACTTCTACGAGTGACAGTCTATGAAAGGGTTCTCAGAGAATGCTGCCTTTCATATCTCCATATTGTTTAACCCCAAGAGGAGGGAAAATTGTGTCTGGTAATCCTATGGGGATCTAGTTTTGACTATTTCTAAGAGTGATCAACGGGCTTAATGCTAGACGTAGTTGTCGGGGAAACTCTAAATATCTATACTATTATTACACAGTTGATATGAGTTTATGAAAGAAGACTTACAGTGAAACAGCCCCACAATACAGTTATATGTATATGAAAGCGGTAAATGAAAGCAATAACCACTTACTCGGTTGTAGAGCTTCCATGCTGTTTGGTTAGTTGTTCAACAAAGAAAGATTGAAAACAACAGTATATTTAAAATCAAAGGAGAAAGTGTTTTGAAAAAGAAAGATTTGGGGCTTACAGCTCAAGGAGAGGCCCAGGGTTTCATCAGTGAGCGCACTGTTTGAATTTGTACAGAGGGACTTATACCAGTGACTGTGGCCCAAAAATTGTTTTCTGTACAAAGGGATGGGTCTTACACTCTCTCAACAGGCCCAAAAAGTTTTAAAGAAAAAGAGTGGGGCTTATAACACGAGGGTAGGCCCAGATGATTTTTCCGTTTGAAATGGTGATCGCGCCGAGATTTTCTTTTAACGCAGAGGGACTTATACAATAAGTGAGGCCCAAAAATGTTTTGGTTAAAAGGGGATTGGGTCTTACACTCTAATAGAGACCCAAAAGTTTTGAATGGGTCTTATAGCTCAAGGAGAGGCCCAAAAGGTTATTTTTCAAAAGGCGACGATCGCGCTGTTTGTTTTTGACGGTATCGGGACTTATACAATACACTGAGGCCCAAAAATGGTTTGGTCAAAAAAGGATTGGGTCTTACACTCTATTAGAGGCCCAAAAGTGTTTTGAAAATGATTTATGAGGGTTGAATTAATCCAAAACCCTAATTTATTTTCAAAAATGTATTTAATTGAATAAAAATTCAATTAAAATGATTAAAATTGTTTAACATATGGAAAACAAATTGTGATCTTGGATTAATGCTTCAAAAATTAAGTATTGACCTACAAAATAATTAGAAAGCATTAAAAGTTGTAAAATCAAGGTGGGAAAAAATATTTCAAATGTCAAAAACAATTAAAACATTAATTCTTTGCAAAAATATCGATTATATACAATAAATAATATTTTTGGGATTTTTTGGGAAAATAAAATATTTTAACATTTTTGTGAATTATTAAAAAAAGAATCAACTCAAAATCATTAAAACTCAGAGAGAAATTAATTTTTGAATCAATTAAATAAAATCACAAAATTCAAATATTTGAATTTATGAAAAATGGCGCCAAGAACAGCTGAAGAACACGCGCGTGTTTCAGCTTGGCCCAGATTTGCATTTTCTCTCCAATCTCACTGAATACTTAATCATATCATGTAATCCACATACCAATCAATTCGTTTCAACCTCACGATCATGTCTATGGTATTTAATTTCATTTAAATTAAACATATAACAAGAAATCATGAAAAATCCTCAAGGACCCTAATTTCTGCATGAAGGCTAGGATTTTTGATACACGATTCAAACAAAGCAATTACTTGAGGGGAAACATTCCATGCATGATTATGAACATTTGGCAAAAGTATTGTGCGAGGAAATATGCATAGATTGAGAGATGACCAAGTTTAGGCTTACCTCTAGGTCGTGACAGCAAGAGCAAATTGATTTCTGAGTAGGAGGTGTTACAAATGAATTGTGATGATCTGAACAGCTTCCCTACACCCTATGGAGTGTGTTTGAATGCTTGGACTTGACTGAGAATGGCTGGATCACTTCATGGCATCTTAACTGCACTTTGGTTAAACCCTTGAGCAATTGACTGGTGATTTTGTGAAATCTGTGTTCCAGATGTTATGTGAGTGTTTGGATCACTTCTATATGATGTATGTGAGGTGTGTGAGTGATTGGTTTGATTGGAAAAGCTCTCAAACTCAAAACCCGATAGTGACTTGCCTTAGAAGGCAAAATTGGAGTGAAAGAAGAGATTTTGAGGAAAACATCTGTTTGATGGCTTTGGTGTACTCAAACTGATCACAATTGAGCTCTATTTATAGTAGAGCAAGTTTGTTTTGGGATCCACAGTGAATGGCAACTGCAGCAGGTGTTTGTTCAATGTTGGCCAATGGAAATCCAAGTCTCCTCTAGCCATTGACTAGAGGTTAGGGCACAGGGCTGTGGTTCCCTTGGTCTTGGATAAGTCTTGACTGAATTCAGTTGCAAATGGCTCAGTCCATGCCACCTTGATGCTTCCATTGAATGCTCAAATCCAAAATTGGAGTCTTGTCCCTATTTTGGCCATTCTAGGTTCAACATGCTATTTCTTGTTCCAAAGACTTTGGAGGCTTGGCTCAGTGATTGTCCCCTTTAGATTCAATCCTCAGAGGTGTCCAAGTGGATAGGAGCATTTGGATTTGGCTGATTTTGGCAAATCGAGCAAAAATGCAAATTCTGCCTTGCCTTGGTAGATTTCAGCAAGGCAACTTTCCAATGTCATATCTCATGACTCAAATTGAATTTGGTAATGTTCTTGGTCATTTTGGAAAGCCCTTACATGATACAACAACTGTTTGAACATATTTGGTTTTGATCTCTTTTGAATCCAAGTGAAAAATCCCCCTACATTTGGCAAAAAGTAGGGTAAAATCTGACTTAGTGAAATTTTCACTAAGTGTTGGAACAAAGTGACTTTTCTTGATTTTGATCACTCCATAACTCAAAATCCATGAGGAGTTGGAATTAGGTCTAGTTGAAGCTTTTGTAGAGGGCAATGAGATCTACAAATCAAGCCTTGGATGGGAGAAAATGGCTTTGTGGTTTAGGAGTTATGACCCTCCAAAGTTAGAACCCTAGCCACTTTATTTTTATCTTAGAAAATTTTCTAAGTTTTTTATGGTTACCCCTTTTACAAGTTACCCAACTTTTCTTGATTTTTATTGATTAATGATGATTCAAATCATACATTAACATCATTTTAGGGTTAAAAATCCATTTTGGTGAAAAATCTCAAAAAGTCAAAGTTGACTTTTGTGCACAGTTGACTTTTTATCAGATGAATTCCAAACTGTGCAATTCTTCATGAAATCATGTCCTTGACCAAAATCAAACTTGATGGACATGTTCCATGGGTGTCATAGGGTATATTGATGCATGTCATAGGGCTTGGGAGCATGTCCTAGTCAAAAGTCAAAGTTACAGTTGACTTTTTCCTTAAAACCCTAACTGTGGTGTAGATGAAATTGAGACTTGTTTCTCAAGCTTCTTAGATTAATCCATTGTTCCAAATGGATCAATATAGTTCATTAGAGACCCTCAAACCCTCCTTTGAGGTCTTGGCTCATGATTTGCCCTAAAAGTCAACTTAGGGGTGAATTAGGTCAAGAAACCCTAATTCCTGATTTTTGATGAATGCATCCCCTGAGGCAAAATTGACTTGATGATTGGGTCCATGAGGTTCCATGGAGTATATTAGGTTAGGTTTTGGATCATTGGCTTGTGCCCAGATGAAAAATTTCCATCTGGAGGCCCTGGTCGACCAAAACCCTAATTTGGTGACACTGTCGATCTTGAGACTTGATCCACCTAGAAGGGAGCAGCCTTGTGCTTGATCCTTGAAGTGGGAGTCCTTTTGATCCATTGTGGATGTTTCAGAGGTTAGACAAGTTGAAGATCATGTCATTCCTTGATTGACCCTTTGTCTAAGCACTCAGAGAGGGCTTGAAACCCTAATTTTGATTGTAGTGGATGCTCACCCATCTTTGGGGAGACTAATAAAGTATGATGGTTCCTCCATATTGTGATGATGATTTTCACAATGATGGGAAATCTTAGTGGTCAAAATTTGGGGTATGACACTAAGCAGAAAGAAGCTGAAGAAAAAGCTGCTAAAGAAGCAGATGAGCAAGCTGCTAGAAAGGCATGAGAAGCTGCAGAGGCTGAAAGAGCTAAAGAAAGTACTATGATTACCTCCACCTCTGATCCTGTTATCAAGCGTCTGGGAGACGCCGTTGATGAAATCAGAACAGAAGAACTTCAGAGAAAGGTTTGACAAGCAAGATATTGTCAATGAAAATCTTCAGATCATGATAAAGAAAATCTGGGACAAACTGTCCTCTAACAGCAAATAAACCTCTGTTTTTCTTTTATGATTTAGTTCTGTGTTTTTAACTCTTGGTCTACCCTATGTTTATCTTTTTGATTCATGACAAAAAGGGGGAGAAAGTAATATGAATGTGATAATTTTGATTCAATAGTCATTCTCTGAAAACAATGCTGCTTACATGCTAACAGATAAATCTGTCATCTCTATTAGATTGTTTCTCTGTATTTTTTCTTCTCTGTGGAGATAACTCAGAATTCTGATGATGAAGAAAGACTCAAAAGGTTAATGAAGTCAGGGGGAGCCCTAACAAGAACCTTAGTCTAATACTCAGGGGGAGCACTTCATAAAAAGGATAAGCTATCCTAAAAACCTTTTCATCTTCCCTGTATTATATATATCAAAATTGTGTCATCAAATTATATAGTTTTGTCATCATCAAAAAGGGGGAGATTGTGAGAACAAGATTTGGTTCTGCAATATTATCTCTAAGTTTTGATGATAACAGATAAATATTTGTATGAACAATTTTGTGCAACTAATGTTGTTATGTGTGAGAACCTAGCAAACAGGTTCTGCTTCCGTAATTTAGCGCAATTCTCAATGTAAGATGCTTCGAAGAACATAACTCAATTCGAAGATGAGACAAGGGTTCTGATGAAACAAAGTCAAATTGCTGAAGCCTCACAAGAAGTTCTGAAGACTCAGAAGACAGGCTCTGAAGATTCGGAAGACTTAAAGCAGAAAAGGATAACGCTCTTAAAGACCAAGTACTGAAGTTCTGAAGGCTGATTCCTAATGGACTTCTTCAATCAACGGAAGACTTGAAGCATCAGATATTCTGCTATAAAGATTACACTCATACTTCATCAAATTAACATCAAAAGCCTCTGGATATGAAGAAAGTGGATGTAAGAGAACAAGGTTCAAAAGACAAGTTCTGAAGATTCTGGAAGCGCAGAGCTGATGATTCAAAGACTTGATAATCACAAGAACCATACAATGTTTTCCCTTCTTACTCACGCTCACAAAAAGCCTCTGATGTTGAGAATCCGAGAAAAACTGCCACATTGTACAGCTGTACCACTTTACAACGTTAAAATTCTCGAAGACTGTGCGAAATACAAACAAGACAATCTGACACAGACAGGACGCACTACATGCAGAAGATTTTGTACCTGTCCTCACGCTTCCAAGCCGTAAGCCTACTTAGCTATCATGATTTCATTTCAAGAGCTCTTTTCACTCAGCTATAAAAGGAAGCTCAAAGACTTGAAGAAAGATACACATGCGAACAACGACAATACCTTCTAACTCCATTCTATCTTAAGTCATTTCCGGTCTAAAAGCGTGTTTACGTTATCAGCTTGATAAGAAGCAATTCTCTGTAAGCTTATTTGAACTTAAAGTTGTATTCCTTAAGAGAGTCTTAGTGATTAGATCTCTTAAGAAGTCTAGGACGTGCTTCTTAGAGGTTGTGCCTTGAGTAAAACCTGTGTGGTTGGATTACTTGAGAAGTCTAGAACATGTGAGTTCTAGAGGTTGTTATTAGTCACCAGCTGTGTTGCTCGTGCAGTGTACTATTTTTTTGAATAGTGGATTAAGACCTCGTTGAGAGAGGCAAAATCACCTTGGCGGGTGGACTAGACTAACTTGAGAGATTCTCAAGTGAACTAGTATAAACATAACTTGTTTATATCTTTTGTTTAACTAAGCCGTTGTTCTTTAGAAAAAGGGAAAAAGTTTTTAAAGAAAGTTACTCAAAAGAAACAATTATTTTGAAAAACCAATTCAAACCCCCCCTTTCTTGCGTTTTTCACACCTTCAACATGTAACACCAAAATCTCAAAGTCCCTTCTCAAAACCTCAAAATAGGATTTTTTTTTGCATTTTTCAAGCCATGTCTTGATTCAGCCACTTTTAAAACCGGATAAAACCTCAAACACACTCCAAATATCATCCTTGAACTGTCCCAAATGAGTCCACACATCTGGAACACCATTTGAGAGAGTTGCCATTTTGGCCACTTTTGCCCCTTTTGCAAGAAAGGGCCAATTTCCACCAGCTGATTCTAATCATCCTAAAAGCTTCTAAGGGATCATTTGAGAGTGTTCAAAGCATCAAAACATTTCTAGAACAAGGCACTTGACAGATTGCCCAAAAAGCTCCTAAAGAGGTAAGCATCTCAACTTGAACTCTTTAAAATATGCATTGCTTTGAGGTCCACTGATCATGCACATCTCATACATGTTATATGTGTTGTGTTTGAACCAATTCATCATGTAATTCATGTCTGTAATAAGAGATAGCACAGAAAATGCAAATCATGGCCTATTTCAAAACCACAATCGGGTTTTGAGGAGGATTTATTTTCTGAAAAAACCACCACCACCATTGGATTCCTTGTGAAATTCTAGGCAGAATAGACCTAAATTTTGTCCCAATCCATGGAGAAATGAGAAAGTTACAAGCTTCACGTTTTTGGCCAAAATCTTGCCTTGCCCTGCCTTGGCCAGGCCAAAAACAAGGCAAGCCTTGTATATTTGTGGCTGGGGTTTGATACACGGATGTATCACCACCCCAGTGGTAGGGCGCGCACACTGCACACAAGAGGTCTGGGGTTCGAATCCCCCTCGTCCCAGATCCTCTATTTTACCACTTTTTCATATTTTATTATTTTTCTTATTATTTTTAATGATTTGAAAAATTAATAACTTCCTCAATTTTAATTATTTTTTATTTGTTCTTTTTACAAAAAATCACAAAAATGTTGAAATATTTTATTCCACAAAAAATTCAAATTTATATTATTTATTTAATATAATTGGTATTTTTATGAATAAATTCATTTTTAATTGTTTTAAACATTTTAGAAGTGAATATTCACCTTGAAAAATCAAAACCAAATGAGTTTTAATTCATCTTATGATTAAAACTCATTTTTCAAACCTTAACCAATGATCACAAGTTGTTTATTCAAGCTTATTTGGTGTTTTATCATTTTTTATTGATTTTCTTGGAGAATTTACTTTTAAAAAATGATGAAATTAGGGTTTTGATTGATTCCACCCTCATCAAGCATTTTCAAACACTCATGGGCCTCTTGGTAGAGTGTAAGTCCCATCCTTTTGTAAATAAAACCTTTTTGGGCCTCAGATATTGTATAAGTCCCGACACAATAAAAAATCTCGGCGCGATCGCCAGTTTAAAATCACTTGGGTCTCTCCTTGAGTTGTAAGACCCATCACTTGTACAAAAACACTTTTGGGCCTCTAATAGAGTGTAAGACCCAACCCCTTTGTAAATAATACCTTTTGGCCCTCACACATTGTATAAGTCCCTCTATATATTTTCAAACGTTCGGCGCGATCGTCGCCTTTTTAACAAAAATCTTTGGGCCTCTAATAGAGTGTAAGACCCATCCCCTTGTACATAAAAACTTTTTAGGCCTCATATATTGTATAAGTCCCTCTGTACAGTTTTCAAAACAACGGTGCAATCATCGTTAAAAATTGGGCCTCTCCTTGAGCTGTAAGCCCCAACAATCTTTTCAAAGCACTTTCTCCTTTGATTTTGAATTCAAATATCTGTTGTTATCAAAACTTTATTTGTTGAACAACTAACAAAATAGCATGGAAGCTCTACAACGGGTAAGTGTTTATCCGCTTTCATTTATCGCTTTCATATGTATATAACTGTATTGTGGGGCTGTTTCACTGTAAGTCTCCTTTCACATCCTTTTATATACTTGTCAAATATCAACTGTGTAATACTAGTATAGTTATTTAGAGTTTCCCAGGCAACTACGTCTAGAACTAGGTAAAGCCCTGTTGATCACTCTTAAATACAGTCAAAACTAGATCCCCCATAGGATTCCAGATACAGTTTTCCCTTCTCTTGGGGTTAAACAATATGGAACAAAGAGAAAGGCAGTATTCTCGGTGAACCTTTTCTCAGACTGTCACTCTTAGAAATTGTCAAAGAAACTCTACTCCCCAGAGTTGATATATTCTCCGTGAATAGCATCTCTTGACTTTCTTCCAAATTCTTGAACTTTCCTGGAATGATCTCTTCTCTGTGAATGGCATTTCTTGAATTTCTCTTGGTTTGGGGACCCACAAGCTTCCTAAAAGCATCCTGTTAGTTCCTGGATTGGCTGGAATTTTGGTAAAATAAAGTATATTCAATGTTGATGTCAAGGTGCTGATGTTGTAACATTGAAGTCTTAACACTGGGCTGTGTTAGGTAGTTAAGTGCTGAAGTTGGATGTCTGATGTCACACAGGTGATGTTGTAACATCAGATCTGCAGAATTAACAACAGCAGGTGCAGATGTTGTTAGGGCACGCGTGTTAGCTGGAATTGTGGAGAGTGGTTGACTCATTGGATGAGAATATCTTGGGATAGATATTTTCTGTTACATGGGAGATTTGATTGCAGGTCTGTTGGAGAATTAAAAGGTTGAAGATTTAAAAAGATTTTGGGGATAAAATCTATTTTGAAGATTCAGTTTTAATTAACAAATCTGATCAAATATTGTGACAAGTCCAAGCCCAATTCAGGAGCTATATAAAGCGCACAAGACCAAGGGAAAAAGCGACAGAAAACATTCAGAAGATCAAGAGCAGAAGGCTTAGTGTCTAGAGTTTGTTTAAAGTGCTTGTATTTACACTATTCTAGGGTTTGAATAGGTGTTGAGTTTATGTCCTCTCTAGAAGCTGTGAAGCAATAGAGAGTGGTTGATTGATCGAAGTTGTGAAGTAAGATCAAGGGTACCCAAAATGGATTCTTTGAGTGTTTGTAAGGGATTGAGTGGTGTTCTCATACCTAAGTGGTTTCTTAGGTAGGAAGTCATTAGTAGAGTATAAGTTTAGGAGATTGTCAACGGGTTGTTGAGTCTGTAAATTATATCTACAAGTAGTGAATTCCATTCCTGGCTTGGTAGCCCCCAGAGTAGGTTGGTTGTAACCGAACTGGGTCAACAATTCTTGGTGTTATTTTACTGTTATTGCTGTCCATTGTGCAGAGTGTGTTGTTGTGACATCACACCTTAACATCACACGTCTGATACCAGAATTTCAATTGGTATCAGAGCAGGCATCCTGTCTGTCTCTGGGTGAGATCTAGGGAAGTTACTTTCTGGTGTAAATATGGACAAAGAAGTTGGAGGATTCGTCAACAGACCCCCTATTTTGGATGGATCCAATTATGACTATTGGAAGCCAAGGATGACCACCTTCTTAAAATCCTTGGACAGTAGGGCTTGGAAGGCTGTTATTAAAGAATGGAAAGCTCCTGTCATGTGTGAGAAGGATGATGCTGGCAAAGATAGAGAAGGCACCTCTAAGCCAAAGTCTGAAGAAGAGTGGACCAAGGAGGAAGATGAGCTTGCCCTTGGAAATTCCAAAGCTCTAAATGCCATCTTCAATGGAGTGGATAAGAATATCTTCAGGTTAATCAATACCTGTGAAGTTGCTAAAGAAGCGTGGGATATCTTGCAGGCTACTCATGAAGGAACATCTAGAGTCAAGATGTCACGACTTCAGATTTTAACATCAAAATTTGAAAGCCTGAAGATGAAGGATGATGAGACCATCCATGACTTCCACATGAATGTTCTGGAGCTGGCTAATGCATCCAGTGCTCTTGGTGAGAAGATGTCAGAGGAAAAGCTCGTGAGGAAGATCCTTAGGTCCCTACCTAAGAGGTACAAGATGAAAGTGACTGCTATTGAAGAAGCTCAAGACATCAGCAAGATGAGAGTAGATGAGCTCATTGGATCTCTTCAGACTTTTGAACTTGGTTTAAATGAAGAAGAACCAGAAAAGAAGCCTAAGGGTATTGCTTTGGTCTCTACTCCTGCAGAAGATAAGGTTGTCAAAGATTCTCAGGAAGATTTGTCACAAGCCATTGCAATGTTGGGAAGGCAGTTCAACAAAGTGTTAAAAAGATGGAACAATAACTACAAGCCTAGTGTCAAGAACAGTTCCTCTGACATCACCAATTCAAAAGAGAAAGATGAAGAGAAGACTGCTCAGGATAAAGGTGAGCAGTGCTTTGAATGTGAAGGGTATGGACATGTCAAGAAAGAATGTCCCACATTCTTGAAGAAGCAGAAGAAGGGCATGTCAGTTTCCTGGTCTGAATCTGATAGTGAAAGTGATGGTAAGTCAGCAAAGCATGCTAGACCCTTAACAGGAACTGTTGTGGCTGATGATGATAGTGATGAAGAAATAACTTATGCGGAGCTAGCTTCTACTTATCGGGAGCTATGTTTGAAAAGTCCTGAGATTTGTCAAGAAAATAAGTTTCATAAGCAACAGATTGCTCAGCTAGAGAATGAAAAGACTGATCTGGAAAATGAAGTGGTGCTAGTTAGAGCTCATCTTGATCAAATGACCAAGTCTGTCAGGATGCTGAGCTGTGGTACAGACACACTCGACAAGATCCTTCAGTCAGAAAAAGCTGCTGGAGACAAAGCTGGGATAGGTTATGTGGCTGAGGACAAGGGAACTTCAGAAGGGAGTACTTCAGGTTCAAAGAAGGAAGCATCACAACTTTCATCTCAACATCAGCCAAAGAAGCAGGATCCTACCCCTAAGAAAGCTGATGTTTCACAACCTAAGAAGATTGAGAAGAAGATTGGTCCCTATCAGAAGAGAAAGCAGCCACAGGGAGCTAGTCAGTATATGCCCCCGCAATACCATGAGAGCATGCAAGCTGCTCAGATCAAACAGCACATGTCTCATCGGATGTCTCAACATCAGGACAACTGGTATGGTTATGGTTATGGATACACCAATGCTGTTCCTTATATCTATGGAAGAAGAAAGCCACACCATCATGGGAGACAATCCAAGAAACAACATTCTCAGCCGTCTTATGGGAGAAGATATCAACATAATAGATGGCAGGGCAATTATGGTAGGAGGAGATCACATTATGGATGGCAGCATAAGCAATCTCATCATGGAAGAAGATTCAGAGATGAAATGGTGAGATGCTATTACTGTGGAAGGTTTGGACATATGCAGTACTCTTGCTACAAGCTGCATGGATACGCTCAACCTCAAAATAGATGGAGAGAGCACAGGCCCAGAGTTGTTAAACAATGGGTACCTAAGGAGAAGGTGAAGTGCTTATTGGCTCACATGGGTGATAGAGAAGGAACATGGTATTTTGACAGTGGGTGTTCCAAGCACATGTCTGGATGTAGATCCATGTTTGATGATCTTAGACCTTGTCCCTCTCAAGAGGTCATATTTGGCAATGGAGGAAAAGGTGTTGTTGCAGGAGTTGGGAAAGTGCAAGGTGATGGTAGACCTGAACTTGACAATGTTATGTTTGTCAATGGCTTAAGTGCAAATTTGATCAGCATAAGCCAGTTGTGTGATGAAGGGTACAAGGTAAACTACACTAAGCATGAGTGTGTGGTTTCTGATGAGCATAATCAGATTGTTATGAAGGGTTCCAGAACCAAAGACAACTGTTATCAGTGGACTTCTCTTGAAGGAGATTCAACTAGTGATGTACAAGTTGATGTTATAAAATCAGACTATGACATCGGGATGCTGAAAGGCCACTCAAAGTTAACAAGTTCTGATGTGAGTGTTTCAAAAGGAAAGTTTTTGTGGAGGGAAAAATTCATTGACACTCCAAATCAAGCTCCTAGCCTCATAACCCCCTTTCCCGGTACTACAACATCACGCGTCTTCAAAGCTCTGCTCTCGCAACGAATCAACTCCTTCGACTTCAAGAATCAACTCTCACTGAAAAGAGTCATGGCGTCTCCATCCAAGAAATCTGAGTGTCAGAATTCCACAAAAGAAAGAGCTAGGGTTTCCCCTGACGAAGGTTCAACATTCAATCCCATGGACATTGAGCCCCTCTCAACCATTCTTCTTGAATCAGCACCTAGGTCATCCACTTCTCAAACTGTTGAGGAAAGGGTAGACGTGGATAAAAGCTTAGGTATATCTAGACCACTGAGACAAATGCCTGCGGAACATTCTGAAAGGGAAAAGAGCGACATGCAAAGTGCAGCTACAAATCTTCATAGACTTGCTATGTCTGTTGTTGAAGATTCTGAAGTAAGAATAGAAGAAGATGATGTACAGGAGGAAGCTAATGTTAAGGAAGATGTTGGAACTTCACCTGCTGAGGAAGAAAAGAATGAGGATGTGATCAATGTTGTTGACTTATCCGATGATGAAATCATTGGAAAAGCTGTCCCAAGTATTGCTAAGAGACTGAAGACAAGGAAAGGAAAGATCGTTGAATCCTCTCCAAAGAAGTCTGAAGGCAAGAAGAAAATTGCTGTTGGTCCAACCAAGCCATGGAGCAAAGTGGCTGTGAAATCCAAAAAGAGGAAAATAAGGGAAGACTCTAATTTTGACCGTGATGATGAGGATGATGTTCATGACATCACACCTATCAGAAGGACAATTTTGAAGAGAATCTCTGACAAAGTACCTGAAGTTCCAGTCGACAACATTTCCTTTCATTATGCCAGCAGTGCATCGATATGGAAACTTGTATGTCAGAGAAGACTGGCCCTAGAGAGGGAACT
This sequence comes from Lathyrus tuberosus, assembly GCA_022829125.1. Classification (NCBI taxonomy): domain Eukaryota; kingdom Viridiplantae; phylum Streptophyta; class Magnoliopsida; order Fabales; family Fabaceae; genus Lathyrus; species Lathyrus tuberosus. The sequence continues at coordinate 31,967,262 of JALAZF010000006.1, read as the reverse complement.
TGGGAAAGAAGCTTTAGAAATAAAGGATATCATGGAGCTGATTACTGAGGCCGGATTGGTAAAAACTGTGACCAAGTTTCCTAAGTGCTATGAAAGTCTTGTCAAAGAATTTGTTGTCAACATTGCTAGAAATATTACTGATAAAAAGAGCATTGATTTCATGAAAGTTTATGTGAGAGGAAAGTGCATTAATTTCTCTCCTAGTACTATCAATAAGTATCTAGGAAGAGATGATGAAGAGTATAGTGAACTTGAGATGACTGATAATGATATATGTAAAGAGATTACAGCTGGTCAGATAAGGGTTTGGCCATTGAAAAGGAAGTTGCCAGCTAGTAAACTTAGCATCAAGTATGCAATTCTTCACAGAATTGGTGCTGCCAACTGGGTGCCAACAAACCACAAGACAACAATCGCTGTTGGATTGGGCAGGTTTATCTGTACTATCGGGAAGAAGATTAAGTTTGACTATGGCAGCTACATCTTTGAGCAAGTGGTGAAACATGCTGAAACAAACGCTATCAAGTTACCCATAGCATTCCCATCTCTTGTGTGTGGTATCATCTTGGAGCAACATCCTGAAACTTTAACAAGCTCAGACATAGCCTGCCAGAGGAAGACAACCTTGTCCCTACACCCTAAACTTTTTTCAGGACATCATATTCCAGACATTGTTCTAACTTCAACTGCTGAAGTCAAGAAGAAGACTACAAAGGCTGAACTGATCGGAGAATTGAAGACCATGTGCAAAGACCTTGATGCAGTCATAAGTACCAGTTTGGTTAGAAAAGAGAGACTTGAAAAGCTGATCCAGCAGTTAGAACTGAACAGTGGTGATGATGTTGAGAACAATGTTGATGGCTCTGAGGAAGATGAAGTTGATGCCAGTGGGGATAGCTCTGAGGAGGAGGAAGAGAATCCTGGAGAACAATCTCGTTCAGAAGAAGACTAGCTTATCTTCCCTTGCCTTTAGTAGTTTCAGTTTGTAGTTTTTTTTGGTTTTGTAATTTGAATATTGTGCTATGCACTGTTTATGTTTTTAGTTTCCTTCTATGATTTGTTTTGCCTGTTTACTAACTGAGAGGCTAACAATGAGAGCTAGGGTGTACTGACTATAGTTAATAGGGCTTCTTATAGAAGTTTGCCGAATTGTGGCTAAAAAGGGGGAGAAAATAGCCTAGAAGTTTATGTGATGCAGATATTAAGAGGGAGTTAGATTGATGCTGCTAAAAGGTGTTTAGTTAAAAAGTTTGTTGCTGCATTAAGGGGGAGTTATATCATGACATTTGAAGAGTGCAGCCAAGCAGACATCTAGGGGGAGTAATGTGCTGCACATGGTGAGCTACTGAACAGCTGTGATGCTGGTTCATGTTTTAGAGGGGGAGAACCAATTGGCTGTTGTCAATAATGAAGATGGTGCTGCAGTAGATCAAGTGATGAAGACTTTTGAAGATTGTCAAACTGCTGCTAATGCGTTTCAATTTTTTTTGAAGATTATTCCGCTGCTGAAATCTCTGAAGGTGCAGAGTGCAGAAAGTGTTTTAGCCAAAATTAGCCAAAGGGGGAGATTGTTAGTTCCTGGATTGGCTGGAATTTTGGTAAAACAAAGTATATTCAATGTTGATGTCAAGGTGCTGATGTTGTAACATTGAAGTCTTAACACTGGGCTGTGTTAGGTAGTTAAGTGCTGAAGTTGGATGTCTGATGTCACACAGGTGATGTTGTAACATCAGATCTACAGAATTAACAACAGCAGGTGCAGATGTTGTTAGGGCACTCGTGTTAGCTAGAATTGTGGAGAGTGGTTGACTCATTGGATGAGAATATCTTGGGATAGATATTTTCTGTTACATGGGAGATTTGATTGCAGGTCTGTTGGAGAATTAAAAGGTTGAAGATTTAAAAAGATTTTGGGGATAAAATCTGTTTTGAAGATTCAGTTTTAATTAACAAATCTGATCAAATATTGTGACAAGTCCAAGCCCAATTCAGGAGCTATATAAAGCGCACAAGACCAAGGGAAAAAGTGACAGAAAACATTCAGAAGATCAAGAGCAGAAGGCTTAATGTCTAGAGTTTGTTTAAAGTGCTTGTATTTACACTATTCTAGGGTTTGAATAGGTGTTGAGTTTCTGTCCTCTCTAGAAGCTGTGAAGCAATAGAGAGTGGTTGATTGATCGAAGTTGTGAAGTAAGATCAAGGGTACTCAAAATGGGTTCTTTGAGTGTTTGTAAGGGATTGAGTGGTGTTCTCATACCTAAGTGGTTTCTTAGGTAGGAAGTCATTAGTAGAGTATAAGTTTAGGAGATTGTCAACGGGTTGTTGAGTCTGTAAATTATATCTACAAGTAGTGAATTCCATCCCTGGCTTGGTAGCCCCCAGAGTAGGTTGGTTGTAACCGAACTGGGTCAACAATTCTTGGTGTTATTTTACTGTTATTGCTGTCCATTGTGCAGAGTGTGTTGTTGTGACATCACACCTTAACATCACACGTCTGATACCAGAATTTCACATCCCCGCCTCCTCTTGGGCGTTGTACAAGGACCCTTCGGCTTCTTTGAAGTTCTCATGCCTTCTCTTGGGCTTAATACAAGGACCCTGACGACCTCTTAAAGGTATAAGACATAACTTAGTCATCCTTTGCTAGAGCAGTCTTTCAGGGTCAAACCGCTGGCCACTTTAGGGTTGATACTCATCCCTTAATACTCGTGCCTCCTTGTGGGCATTGTACAATAGATAAAACTCTAGACTTGGACAGTCTAAACCCCCTTGAGTCTCAAAGACATTCTCAAGTTACTTTCAAACATAGGAAAAAAACATTGATCACTCTGAAACCCGGTCTCTCTCATGAGAGTTCCCCACCCTTGGGCCTGCCTATGGATATAATCCTCAGTAGTAAGATAGCCTCCTCTTGGGCTTTGTACAATGACTCTCCCCAGCGGAGCTAACCTTTTCAGACTCTCTTGTTGAGTCAGTCTCCCTTTTTGCCTCCGTCTTGGGCTTGGTACAAGACATATATAAAACCCACTCTCCTGTTAAGTATAAAAGATTCTCTTGTTGAGTCAACCTTTAGCCTCCGTCTTGGGCTTCATACAAGACACCTATAAAACACTCTCTTGTTGAGTATAAAAGACTCTCTTGTTGAGTCGATCTCCTTTTAGCCTTTATCTCGGGCTTCGTACGAGACAACAAAACACTCTCTTGTTGAGTATAAAAGACTCTCTTATGGAGTCAAACAGACTCTCTTATTGAGTCAATCACCTGTTCCAGACCCTCTTGTTTAGTCAACCTTTTTAGGCTCCGTCTTGGGCTTTATACATGACAGATAAAAGTACTCTCTTGTTGAGTCAAACCCTTTCAGCCTCCATCTTGGGCTTTTTATACAAGATACATTCTCCCTAACGGAGTCAAAATCCATTTTAGCCTCAATCTTGGGCGTTGAACAAGACAGAAAGAACGTTGGTCCCGAAAAAGTCAAACTTCCCGCCTCCTCTTAGGCTTTGTATAAGGAAACCCCAGTTGAGTCAATCAACCTTTTAGCATCAAATTTGTGCCTTGCTCACAGCATACAAACATCAACAACTCCTCTTTAGAGATGACAAATTCTCTCTCATCCAAAACCCTTTAGCTTCACATATTGGGCTTTGAACAAGATACAAACCACCTTTAGCTTCATGTCTTGGGCTTTGAACAAGACACCAAAACAACCTTTTTACTCCCATAGAATAGGAGGAACTACGATCGCTCTGATTTCTCTGTTTCGGGAATACGTAGGCATAAGATTGCAAAAATCTTAGCGAGAATACTAATCAAAAACTCAAAATCCAGTACCTTCATATATCAATCAAAAGCATCAGACATAACACCTTACCAGAAACCTACCCCCTAGTCTAGACATTGTTTTTAAGCAAATAACCCTTAAAGGCGAACCCCCCTATAACATCTGTAAACCAACAGTTTTGACTGTTTAACCTTAGTTTACGAGCAGGGTTAATTGGAGACATCTATTTCCCTTCCTTAATCAGCTTAACAGGATAAAAAATGAATCGAACTGTAGAACCAAAGCGATAGTGATTCGATACATTTCTACTGCATAAATCATGCAACTCAGATAGTTGTATGACATCCTAAAACTAAGCTACCTTTCTACTGTGACTGATACATTTTAATGTATCACAGTACAACAAAAAATGAATACATCGTCAAAAAAATAAAATATTATAACACAAATGTTTAAAAGATTAATTAAAATATTCATGTTACCCTTCTGTCGCACACGTTCCAAACAATATGGTCTGGATATAAAGGAAGCAATGAAGTTACGAAGGACCTCCTGCGAAACCCTTTGTGGAATCTGTGGAAGTAGGGGATTATGGGCAAGTGGGGCTTCTGGAGCAGCAGCGAACACGTGAGTCCGGGAAGAAGATGTCAGAGACACATGAACCCGTGAAGACGGTCTCTCACCAACAAACAAAAAAATTCTTTCCAAATATAGGTCGTGAGGGTCTAGCTTTCTTCTTGCAAAAGAAAGCATGTTGGGACACTCTACCATGTCTCAATCTTTTTTATTGTCAACCATTTTTATGAAATAAAACAAGCATAGTAGAGAGATGTTATAACATGAAAACAGAAACAAGCCAAACCAAACAAAAAATCAGATAGCATGTTATTCCGAATTCTTATCTTCAGACTAACTGTTCAGATTGTACAATTCAGACTGCAATAAGATGGAAGTATGAACTAGAGAACAGAGCATGCGAACCCTAAGCTCTAGTGCCTTTAAGTCTAAAGTATCATACCTATAAACTATTTAGGTATGACATGCATGTGAAATCAAAAAAGAAAAGAAAGCGAGCAAATTACAAATGAAATGGAGAAGAAATTCAGATACATGCAATGTAGTGGAGTAAAGACGTGATGAGTTTCAATACAATGAATAGAATTTCTAACAAGACTTGAAAATGATATGATAAGCTATGTAAAACGCGAATGAGGATCTATCTCTTTGTTTCCTTATTTTATTTTTGCAAAAATGAGGTTACCCATGTGTGTCGCGTGTTAGTGCATACAAAGTTTAATCTCTATAAGTTACTGTATGGGTTCTAAAGTCCTTAAATTTCTTAAAATTTATCTTTGTTGTGTTTTAAAGACGGGTTGTTGTGTATTAAGTGTGTCAGGATTTTAAAATCCATATTTAAAGGTTATTTTTGAAATTCCGTCAAAGCGTGGGAATAACTTATGAGGTGTATCGAACAATCTCCTTCTTGATAAAGCCTTGCAATTTGGCCAACAATTGGAAAAAATATTTGACATAAACAATAACTATTTTAAAATCGGAAATTTCTTTACCCGCCCTTATACTTTCTCACAAACCCTTAGTGAAAATCCAAAAATACCTCCAATTTTCGGAGATGCATTTCTAGACGCATTCATTTTCCATAAAAATGGACGCAAACGAGTGAGTCACACCTATTATACTTAATTTCGGAGATGCATCTTCAGATACACCATATTTTTTTTACGGAAAATGGTGTTTTCGAATATTCATATGCGTAAAATGCTCTATTGTATTTTTATTAATTTAGTATGGGGTATATCCAAATAGGTAGACTTAATAGTCATGCATCAACAATGCAACAAATATGTAAATACCAACAATGTTCTTATTGAAAAAATCAATTGAAAAAAAATTAAAATAAAATTATAAAAATATGAAAATACCACTAAAAATCAAACCAAATCATGAAAACGGTAAATTTTTGATAACAGTAAATAAATCAAATAAAACAGAAAACAGTAAATTTTGATTCAAAGTCGATTTTTCAAAAAATCAATTTTTTTACGCTAGATCGCGTAAAAGTTAGAAATGCAGAAACACAAGGGTCAGAATGCGAGGATATGATTCCTATGACTCTAATATTGGTTAAAATCGATAGAGTCCCCAAAAGGGTGGCAATTTCAATGAAAAACGTGTAGCAAATGAGGTTAGGGGTTTTTTCTGAGATACATCTCCGAATCAACTTCTTACCTAAGATTGGAAGATGCTTAAGCTTTCCCTAATATACCCTTCATCCCATTTTTACTTAAGACTAATTCATGCCCTTTTCTATATTTTACTAAATAATAATTCATCCACCAGTAACATTTCTCCTTTTGTACACTTGGCATGTTATTCTCATTACCTATTGTAAACTTGTCATTGTTTTTTCAAAAGAGGAACCCACTTTATCTAGTGTGTACTTGTATGTACACTGCATCCAAAGTTGATGCAAAGTATATTTTCGTATCTCTCTTCTTCTCCTTCTTTTTCATCTTTGTTCCTCCCAAAAATCATCCGACCAAAACCCACAAATCTGGGTCACCGTTTCTGGTGTTGACGAATATCAACATCACTGAAGTGAGTTTGTGGTTCTCATCTTTTTCGTTTTTCAACTTGCATGGTGTTGATTTTTTTGTTTTTCAGCTAAGTTACTATATCAAGAAAACCCAAGTTTGATGAGGTGAGTTTCTGGTTCCATCTTCTTCATTTTTCAACATGCATAATGTTGATTTTTCCGTTTACAACTTAGTTACTATGTCATGAAAACCCGAGTTTTATGAGGTGAGTTTATGGTTCTCATCTTCTTCATTTTTCAACATGCATGATGTTGATTTTTCCGTTTACAACTTACTTATTATTTTATGAAAACCTAAGTTTTATGACGTGAGTTTCTGGTTATCTTCTTCTTCGTTTTTCAACAATCATGGTGTTGATTTTTCCGTTTTCAGGTTAGTTTTTGTTTCATGAATACCCAACTTTTAAATGAAAGGGAAAATGGTGAATGGGTTCTCATTTTTTAAAGTATTGTAGTTGATTTTCTTAAAAGTTACAAACTGTTTGGGGTGCTTCTGTGTTGGTAACGTGTCGGAGAAAGACGGTATCCGTAGTGGTTGTGCATGCGTTATTGTGTTGTTTGTGTTTTGAACTTGTGAATGTTTATGAGAACGAAGATGATATTTTCATTTTATAGTAGTATATCACACATTGTTTTGGATAAAATACATTTTTTGTTGACTAAAATGGTTTTATGATTTACTTGTGAATGTGGAGGTTTTTGAAGAAACACGTCAAGACCACCCATTTTAATTTGTGACTTGAAGCCTGAGAACAACGTATGGAAACTGGTTGTTCGTGTGGTGGATGTATGGTACGTTAAGGAGCGTAATGGTCAGCAGCATCTTGAAGCTGTTATACAAGATGAAAAGGTGTTGTTTATGTCATTCTTTTGTTCTATACTGCATTGTTGGATTTTATATATTGTGTGATGCATTCATACATTCATTTAAAAAAACATTTAAACAAAGAAAAATTTCTCTTGTAGTCTCTCTTTTTCAAATTAAACTAAGACAATGTTTGCAAATGTCAGAGAGAGAGAGAGATTGCGTTATGGATTTCGGTAGAAGAAAAACTCACAAGTACACCTTCAAGGTTCCAAAGTTAGAGGATTTAAGAGGGTTGGCTGGGATGATCACCAACCCTGAGGCTTTCAGATCCAAGTATAGAGGACTGCTGTCCCTATTAAGGGGCCATGTAATTGAAGGAATCCTGTCTACACTTATTCAGTTCTAAGATCCGGTTTATCAATGTTTCACATTCTCGGATTATCAGCTAGCACCAACACTGGAGGAGTATTCTCACCTGACTGATTTACATATCACTGATCAAGCTCCCTTTTCTGGACTGGAAGAAATTCCAAAAGATCAAACCATTGCAAGAGCAATTTATTTGGACGAGTCAGAGGTCAGGACTCACATGACCACTAAGGGTGGTATCCAGGGTTTGCCAGCCCAGTTTTTGATAAAGAAAGCCTTGTCCTTTGCTAGTATAGGGAATGTGGCCGCTTTCGAGAGCGTCTTTGTTTTGCTCACCTACGGGTTATTTTTGTTTCCCAACATCGATAACTTTGTAGATATCAATGCCATTAAGATATACACTTAAGGAATTTGTACAGCGGAGGAATGATCACATGTTGTGTACCCCTGCCGTACAAATGGTTTATTTCCCACTTGCCCAAGTCTCCTGCATTTTGGGATCAAAATAATACTTTACGTTGGTTGCAGAGAATCATGTCTCTTACCAACTCTGACATCGATTGGTACAATCAAATCTATGACGGGATCAGGATCATTGACCATTGTGGAAACTTCCCAAATGTACCCCTTATAGGAACTAAGGGGGGAATCAATTATCATCCGGTGTTAGTTCGTCGTCAATTTGGATACCCAATGAGGCATGTCTCGCGTAATGCTCACCTGGAAGGTCTTTTCTTCAAGGAAGGAGAAAATGACCGGGCACTAAAAACAGAAATAGTGCATGCCTAGAAACACGTTCATAGAAAAGGACGAGAGTCTCTAGGAAAACCAGACAGTGTCTCGGTGGAGCCTTATCTCCAATGGGTACAAACTAGAGCTCTCAAGCTGAGGATGCCTTACCCTCGTCAGGAAGTTCTTCCGTTAAGGGACCCTGTCCTTTATTTTATGTCTGATACGGAAAAACTTCAAGTTACTCTCAACAAAGTTCAGCAGGAGAAGAGGTCTTGAAGGAACAAGTACCGCATCCTCAATGTGGAGTGTAAGAAAATACAGCAGCTATTGAAAGATAAAGATGCTCTGACTGAGATTTTAGAGCAACATGCTGTAGAAAATCAAGAAGACCAAAGGAATTTGCTCGCTCCTTTCACTTGGCAAAGGAATGACAACCCGACAATGGCCAAAGAGCCCCGATCGAAGAAAAGGAAAGCACCAGAACCAGTACCTGAGCTCTCTTCAGAGAGGACTCAGGACCTATTAGTTTAGACATTTCCTTTTCAGCACTTTGTAATCTACTGTATTTCCATTTTTGCAATCCCTGAATTCAATAAAACGGGGTTTCCCTACTGTGTGATATTTGCAATCCTATTGTCGAAGTTTCTTTTGATTAAATAACAAAAATAATTAATATTAATCATTGCATATCATTCATCATTCTCGCATAAACGCATTCTTCTTCCCTGCAAATCTCACGTTTGTGTCTCGATTCTAGAGTCAAAGTGTCTCATTCGTACAATACTCGGGCCAGTCGACAGAAAAAGATGGATGATCTCGAGGAAGAGAACAGAGAGTTGAGGGAAGAGATCGACACTCTGAAAGAAGATCTAAGAAAACTTCATAACAACATGCAAGCTCTAGCAGAAGCTCAGATGCAACAACAAAGGACTGTGATCTCAGAGATCACATCAACGCCCATAGTGGACAAGTATAATCCTAGGTACAAAATGCCGAAAAATCGTCCCTAGGGCATGTCTATCAACTATATCCTGGAAGGATATATTTCGCCGATCATGGAAGATCCGGAAACTGTAGCAGGAGCCGCTGGGCCTCAAAGCCATTTGGTGATGTACGCTCGGCGGATGTCAACTCAAAGAACCAGGAGCTACTAATTCACTACTTTCAAGATAGTTTAACCGGTGCCGCACTCAAATGGTACATGGGTTTAAACTGCACTAAGATCGACACTTTCAGAGATCTTGGCGCTGCTTTCGTTCAGCAGTATAAGTATAACCTGGACATGGCACAGGACATAGATCAACTCAGATTGATGTCACAAAAGGATAAGAAAACTTTTAAGGAGTACGCTCAGAGATGGCGTGAAATTTCCGCTCAGATTTGTCCACCTCTTGAGGAAAAAGAGATGACAAAGATCTTCTTGAAAACCTTAAGCTAATTTTACTACGACAGAATGGTTGCCAGTGCGCCAAGTGACTTCACCGAGATGGTGAGCATGGGATTTCGTCTTGAGGAAGCCGTCCGAGAAGGACGTTTAGTTAAAGACGCTGGATCATCAAGTAGTACAAAAAGATATGGTAGTGCTCTCCCTAAGAAAAAAGAGCAGGATATTGGGAATATCTCTCTCGGAAAGCAAAGGCGACTGTACCAACCAGTAGCAGTTGTAACTCCTGCTATCAACCCTGCGCCTGTTCCGACGTATCAACCTCAGGTTGCTCAAAGCCAACCGAATCAACAGCAATATCAGCAAAGGACACAACAGCCTCTTCAGCAGGCTCGTCCCCAGTACAACAACAACCGTACGACACGACCACTAGGGTTTGACTCTATACCGATGTTGTACGCAGAACTGTTCCCACTATTACTGGTCAAGGGGCATGTCCAAACCAGGTCTCCTCTTACAGTACCGAAAAATCCGCCTTTTTGGTTCAAAGCGGATCAGACTTGTCCTTACCATCAAGGAGAATCAGGGCATAACATAGAGAACTGTCTCAGTTTCAAATCCGACGTACAAAAGATTGTTAGGAGCGGGGTCTTATCTTTCAAGGATACGAATCCGAATGTTCTCACGAACCCGTTGTCTCAACACGAGAAAGCTGCAGTCAATTTTATAGAGGAAGGGTCTAACGACAGCTATCAAAATCATGATGTACTCTTATTAAGGGCTAATCTGGTCAAGATGTATCACAGATAGAGCGGGTACGGTCATGTACCACCTCATAACTATCACCAGTGTGATATCTGCTCTAAAGACAATCAAGGATATTCTGTGGTGCAATCAGCTCTACAGGAACAATTGGATCTCGGGTGGATCCAAGAGCATCGAGTTCGTAGGGTCAACATGACTTATATGAATTCCAACATCATTCAGAGCCACGACATCCGTGCGATAAATGCCAACCTGGTGGTAATGCACTCAAGGCCAAGCCAGTATCATAATCTGCTGCGGCACGACTACAATTCCTGTCTGACTTGCTCGGTAAACAAACAGGGATGCTCTTTTGTACAAGAGGCCCTCCAGCGTCAGATGGATCTAGGATTGATCCAGGACTACCATGATAGAAATCAGTATCAAGTGAATATGATTCAAATCTTCGATATTCGCTTGATGAAAACCAGCTTGGTGGAGTTACACGCTACACAAGTCCAGCTCGGTTTTCTGACTTCGCATAATTATCAGAACTGTAAAGGATGTTGTGAGAGTGACTAGGAATGTGCTCTCGTTCAAAGAACTTTGTAACACTTGTTAAACCACTGGTGGCTTCCGATCTATATGGACGAAGACACGCAACAAATCAGTGTGGTTAATGGGAACCCTACTAGGCATCAAAGTCATGATGTTCGATCAATGGAAACAGACCTAGTGAGGTTACACTGCATTCAAAGTGGACGTGGCCAGGTGCCACCACATAACTACAAGCGCTATAGAGTCTGCTCGAAAAATAATCAAGGATGTTACCTCGTGCGAGCAGCCCTTCAGAGTCAGTTGGACCGCAAAGAGATTAAACCATGTCCAGTTTTAGGGTCCATCAACTTGATGCCCGACTATTTCGCTGATCAGATCAAAGATGTTGTTGTAATCTCTGATCGCGAGAGGACCAAAGATGTTTGTGCCATCATCCCTCTACTTGACGAATCAAAGATTCTTAACCAGGAACTGATTGAAGTTACTTACGACAGTTAGAAAAATCAGAAGGCTCCTGTGGTTATCTATTTGTCGGGACCAATGCCGTACAAATTTGATAAGGCAATCCCTTACAAATACGGTGCAACAATAATTGAGAATGGAAAGGAAATTCCATTACCCTCCGTCGTAAATATTGTAGACATCAGTCGAGTAACACGGAGTGGTCGAATCTTCAACCGAGGAGTTGGAGAACCTAACAGAGAAAAGGAACCTCTAACAGAAGTTCCCAATCCACCAGTCGGTCAGTCCAGTGATCGTGACCTTTCAAAGAACGATGATGAGATGCTAAAGCTCATCCACAGGAGCGAATACAATATTATTGATCAGCTGTTACAAACTCCTTCAAAGATCTATGTGTTGTCTCTTTTATTCAGTTCTAAGGCTCACAGGGAAGCTCTACAGAAAGTCTTAGAGAAGGCCTTTGTGGAACAGGATGTGTCAATACGACAGTTCGATAGCATTGTCTCTAACATCACTTCCTGCAACAACTTAGGGTTCAGTGATGAGGAATTTCCAGAAGAAGGCCAAAGTCACAACATGGCACTCAATATCACAGTTAACTGCCAGGACGATGCTTTAGCCAGCGTACTGGTAGACACCGGATTGGCTCTGAACGTTATGCCGAAGTCCACTTTAATGCGACTATCATTCAAAGGATCCCCGATGAGGGGCAGTGAGGTCATCGTCAAAGCATTTGATGGATCTCGGAAAGCAGTTATCGGCGAAGTCGACCTTCCCATAACTATCGGTCCTCACACTTTCCTAATCACTTTCCAGGTCATGGACATCCGAGCAACATACAGCTGTTTATTAGGAAGACCTTGGATACACCAGGCTGGGGCAGACACTTCGACACTGCACCAGAAACTGAAGTTTGTCAAGAACGTTCAACTCGTCACGGTCTGCGGAGAACAAGCCTTGATCGTGAGTAACCTTTCATTATCCACTTGTGTAGAACCCGAGGAGGTTGTTAGAACGTTGTTCCAGGCACTTTCGGTGAGCAATGAAAATCAGTCAGAGAAAGGAACCTCGATTTCCTCATACAGAGATGCTCTCGAAGTGATCAAAAGTAACAATACCAAGGGATGGGTACAACTTGTCATTCCTACTGATAACAAAACAAAGAAGGGTCTTGGTTTTTCCTCAACCTATACCCAGACAGCTGCTAACGATGAAAGTCTTCATCCCATTCAGGACTTCTTCCATAGTGGAGATTTCCTTCACCCAATATCTCAAGAAGTTCATACCATCAACGAGGGAGATTCCTCCGATACAGATGAGGAGTGGAAGTCCTATATCAACGAGGACAGTTATATCTCTCAGGAAGAAGTGCCTACGCCATTTTACTATCCTACACAGAGTCCGAGATTTATACCCAGGTCAGATGTCAGAACGATATACGGAGATTGTGATCCGGAAGGATGCTGTGCTCCACCAAACTCATTAGAGGAAGACACTCTGATGAAAGACAACTTTGACCACGACTATTACGGCCCGATGGATGGCCTGCCTATCTGGCAGCCATACCTAGGAGACTTGGGGCAAGAAAATCAGCCGAACAATGAAAATCAGCTGAGCATCATTGAACAGAATACCTGCGTCCCCACTATGTCATGGGATCAACACTCAGGGTATTCAGAAAATATCCAGAACGATGATGAATTTGCAAAGCTTGCAGGGCTAGAATTCATCAACTATGCTTTTCCCGAGGTCAACGTCATCGAAAGGGATGACTCCTCCAGTTCCACAGAAGTGTGGGACACCTTAGGACAACCGAGTGGAAAGTTCGACTACTTGGTCAAGTACACCGCTCCCGAAAGCTCTCGTATCAGGCTCGAAGACATCCAGCCAACTGGATGGGGAGATTCACCTGAGAGCACAAATATTATGCAAAATACAACAGAGGAATCCTCCTATGACAAATCTGCCTGGGAGACAGATTCCCATGATCCTGCTCCACCAGAAATCAACGTTATTTCTGAAGACAAATCAAGGAAGGTACCAGACTTTGTGATTCACTGAGGAGTTCGCCGCCAATGGGTTGCAGTCGATGTTCCGAAGATTGTTCATAAGTCAAAGTAATTGCATTCTTTAACCTTTCACCCTGCCCATGTGAAACAGATGTTTTGATAAGGGCTCACTTTCTGTAAATATCCCTCTTCGCTTCGCCCAAAGCGACAGAGTTTTGTTTTATAGGGCTGTAGTTTCAAGAATCGACCAGTTCATAAATAAAATAACGTCGTTCTGTAATTTCCGCATTTATTGCTGTTTTCTCTTTTTGCTTTTTCAGAAAATGGTAATCCTAAAAAATAATTCAAATAATAAAAACAAGCAGTTTTCAGAAAATACACTGCACACACTCTTGCATTCTCTCTATCTCTTCTAAAAACAAATCATCACGTCATGCAGATTGCTTGTTTTAAACCCCATTGAAACATACGATCCGATGCCTTCTCCCAACTTTGAATTTCTGGTATTTGGGGCTGAAGAAGAAGTTGACGACGAAATTCCAGAAGAGATCTCCCGATTACTTAGACAGGAGGAAAGGTCCATTGAACCTCACAAAGAGCCGTTAGAAATGGTCAACTTGGGCTCAGAGGAGGAGAGAAAAGAAGTCAAGATTGGGGCACTGCTCAGTTCAACTATCAAAGAAAGTTTGATAAGACTTCTCAAAGAATTCCCCGATGTGTTTGCTTAGTCCTATCAGGACATGCCAGAGTTGGATACCAACATCGTGGAACATCATCTACCATTAAGATCAGAATGTCCGCCAGTAAAACAAAGTTTGAGAAGAACTCACCCGTACATGGCTATTAGAATCAAAAAGGAAGTGTAGAAACAGATTGACGCGGGTTTCCTCGTCACCTCAGAATATCCTCAATGGTTGGCCAACATAGTGCCAGTTCCAAAAAAGGACTGAAAGGTCAGAATGTGTGTGGATTACAGAGATCTCAACAAGGCTAATCCAAAGGACGACTTTCCCTTACCACACATTGACATGCTGGTTGACAGTACAACAAAATTCAAAGTATTCTTCTTCATGGATGGATTCTCGGGCTATAATCAGATAAAAATGGTGCCGAAGGACATGGAGAAAATTTCATTCATCACCCCATGGGGTACTTTTTGTTACAAGGTAATGTCGTTCGGTTTAAAGAATGCCGGGGCAACCTATCAAAGGGACATGACTACTCTATTTCATGACATGATACACAAAGAAATCGAGGTATATGTCGATGATATGATTGCCAACTCTAAGACGGAAGAGGAGCATGTGACCCACCTACTAAATCTATTCGAGCGGTTGAGAAAATACAAACTCTGCTTGAATCCTAATAAGTGCACATTCGGTGTCCGTTCAGGGAAACTTTTAGGGTTCATCATCAGCCATAAAGGAATTGAGGTTGATCCTGACAAGGTCAAGGCCATTCAAGAAATGCCTTCTCCGAAAACTGAAAAATAAATCAGAGGATTCCTGGGACGTTTGAACTACATTTCCAGATTCATATTCCTCATGACCGCGATATGCGTGCCAATTATCAAATTACTCAAAAAGAACCAGGACTGTGTTTGGACAGAAGACTGCCAAACCGCCTTCGACAGTATCAAGGAATACCTGTTGAACCCACCGATTCTATCACCTCCAGTGGAAGGAAGACCACTAATCATCTACCTCACAGTTTTGGAAGACTCAGTGGGTTGTGTACTTGGCCAAAAAGATGAAACGAAAAGGAAAGAGTTTGCCATCTACTATCTGAGCAAGAAATTCACTGAGTGTGAAACTCGGTACACTAGGCTTGAGAAAACTTGATGCGCTTTGGCTTGGGTAGCCAAACGTCTTCGCCAGTATATGATTCGTCACACTACTTGGTTAATATCAGAAATGGATCCAATCAAGTATGTCTTTGAAAAAATTGCTCTCACGGGAAGGATTGCCCGTTGGCAGATGTTGTTATCAGAATATAACATAGAGTACCACGCTCAGAAAGCCATTAAGGGAATTATTTTAGCCGATCATTTGGCTCATCAACCGATTGGCGATCAGGAATCAATCGGGTTTAACTTCCCAGACGAAGATGTCATGTATTTGAAAATGAAAATTTGCGATGAACCGCTACCCAGTGAAGGGCCAGAACCAGGTTCCCAATGGGGACTTATCTTTGACAGAGCTGTCAATCAGTATGGAAACAGAATTGGGGCAATCATCATAACACCTCAGGATACCCACATTCCTTTCACTACCAGACTGACATTCAAGTGCACAAACAACGAGGCTGAATAAGAAGCTTGTATCATGGGCCTCGAAGAAGTGATTGACTTAAGGATCAAGAACTTGGATGTATATGGCGACTCAGCCCTGGTTATCAATCAGATCAAAGGAGATTGGAACACATACCAATCAGGACTGATTCCTTACAAAGATCACGCGAGAAGGTTGTTACCCTTCTTCAACAGAATCGAGTTTCATCATATCCCTCGTGAAGAGAATCACATGGCTGATGCATTAGCCACTCTTTCTTCCATGATTAGTGTAGGTCAATGGAACGACATACCTAAGATTGACATAATGCGCCTCGAGAGACCCGCTTACATCTTCGCGATTGAAGAAGTCATAGACGACAAACCTTGGTATCACAATATCAAATGCTTCCTTCAGAAACAAGAGTACCCACCTGGGGCATCCAGAAAGGACAGAAAAACCCTCAGAAGGCTAACTCGAAGCTTCTTCCTGAGTGGCGATACACTCTATAAGAGAAACTTTGACATGGTCTTGCTCTGATGTGTAGACAGACCAGAAGCAAACATGCTGATAAAAGAAATTCACGAAGGATCCTTTGGCACTCATGCCAACGGAAATGGCGAGAAAAATTTTAAGAGCAGGGTACTATTGGTTGACCATGGAATCCGACTGCTACAAGTACATTAGGAAGTGTCACAAGTGTCAGATATACTCAGACAAAATCCATGTACCGCCAACACATCTCAAAGTTCTTTCTTCCCCATGGCCTTTTTCCATACGGGGAATCGACATGATTGGCATGATCGAACCCAAGGCTTCAAACAGACATCTGTTCATCCTAGTAGCCATTGACTACTTCACCAAGTGGGTCGAAGCAGCGTCACACGCCAATGTAACCCGACAAGTGGTGGTCCGATTTATCAAAAACAATATCATCTGCCGTTATGGTGTTCTGAGCCAGATCATTACTGACAATGGATCCAACTTGAACAATAAGATGATAAAGGAGTTGTGTACTGAGTTTAAGATAGAACACCATAACTCATCTCTCTACCGGCCTAAGATGAACGGAGTGGTAGAAGCTGCTAACAAGAACATCAAGAGGATTGTTCAAAAGATGGTTGTAACCTACTAAGACTGGCACGAAATGCTACCCTTTGGTCTTCACGGTTATCGCACATCTGTCCACACTTTAACAGGGGCAACTCCTTTCTCTCTAGTATATGGCATGGAAGCAGTGCTCCCCATAGAGGTAGAGATCCCATCAATCTGGGTATTGATGGAAGCTAAGCAAACAGAGGCTGAATGGTGTCAAAGTCGACACGACGAACTGAATCTGATCGAAGAAAAGAGAATAACGGCACTATGCCATGGTCAGTTGTATCAGCAAAGAATGAAGAAGGCATTTGACAAAAAGGTCCGACCTCGCGTCTTCAGGAAAAGAGACCTTGTGCTCAAGAAGATACAATCATTCCTAACTGATTCCCGGGGCAAATGGACTCCGAACTATGACGGCCCCTATGTGGTCAAGAACGCTTTCTCAGGCGGTGCCTTGAGACTCACAACCATGGATGGAGAGGAGTTTAACTACCCCACAAATGTTGATGTAGTCAAGAAATACTTCGCCTAAATAAAAAAAACGTCTCGGTGGATTGGAAATCTCAAAGTAAAGTCCAGGAAAAAGTTAGGGACAATGGCAAGTAACTATGTTCAACGAAAGGGCAAATCCCCCAGTAGCAGTTATGTTATCCATCAGGAAAACTCCAGTTAAGGTCATTTTTGACGGAAGCTCAGGATGCCCAGAATTCAAATTTGGTATAAGGATAGCGGTCGTTATGTTTCAATGTAACCCTTTTCCCTTAAATTACCATTTTTTTAACTTTGTAAATACTCCATGGAATCACGCCTTTGGCTGATTTCCATCCTATCAATAAAATTTGAGCCCTAGTGCTTTTGTTTACAATTCTCATTTGTTTTAGCTTTACAGAATGACGTTTTAACATGATTAACGATTCTTGAAATAAAACAAAAATGAATTTACTTGTTAAATTTTTTTCTTCTTTAAAATAAAGATGGCAATTTCTTTTGACTGTTGAACATCGAAAGAACATCGATCGCTTCTCCCGAAGTAATCGAGCTTCAAAGTGCAGAATCAAAGTACTCCTTCTAAACCAGTGCGCCTGATTAAAGGATCAGCTGTGTCGGATGCGAATGTTCCGTCCGACACCCCCGGCTGAGTTCTTACCTCCTAAGCCCGACCAACGGTTGTTCCCCACAGGGACTATCTCTCCTAAGCAAGGCAGAATTGCTATCGTGAACCAGTGATACTTTTCATCTCCCACTGTGGCCGAGTATCCAGTGGTGTTCATCTACTAGTCTAAATGTCGCGTCAGTTTTGTCAACATAAACATACATACATCATGCATTATTGATTTACATTCACATTCATATTGCATCACTATCACTCTGGTCAGTTCTTTCCTCGTCTAGAAGTGAACCATCTAAACGATCTCTCCTCCAGTTTATTTCTGGATTGAAGTTGGTCCCTTGACCACTTTGATAACTTGAACCTCTGAAAAACAAGAAGACTGTCGACGAACATCACTCTTCGCCATTGAAGATGATATTTTCGCTTTCCCGGATTAAGGAAAATCCCCAGAGAAAGCCTCTTAATTAGAGATTCGGCAATACAACAGTTTTTCCTCCAAAAAATCCGCTGATGAAAAGGTCATCAGCACCTCAAAATTGGATCACATCATATGGCATTTATCCGAGAAGATCCCGAGAAAAGTATGATGTAATACCCCAAGCGGAAACAGTCTCTCAAGAAACTCGTTTTCCCTGATATAGTCGAGAAATGGCGTCTCCAACAGAGAAGTTTATACACCTCTACAACTCAGACGACTAGGTTCCCCAGCAACTTTGACATCAAAATTTTTTCTATCAAATGACATCTCCCCAGGAAAATTCGGCGAGAAGTTTGAGGAAAACCGCTACACATAGCGTCCCTTGTCAAGAAAGTTTATTGACAAAAGAAACTTAGATCAGTTCCTTGTTAGGAAACCAGGATCGAGGGGAAGTTTGTAGCGAGCGATTTCTCATGCTAAAAGAGGGACAGTGGCATGGATGTAAATAATCCATAGGCTTGCCGCTTACAGCAATTAGATGAAGGAAAAGAAGTGGTTGATGTTTGTATACTATGAACGAGGCACAACTTTGATGCTAAAAGGTTGATTGACTCAACCGGGGTTTTCCTTATGCAAAGCCTAAGAGGAGGCTATTGGCCCAACAAGAGGGAGTTTTTGTGTGTCTCGTACGAAGCCCGAGAGAGAGGCTAAAAGGGTTGACTCAACAGGAGAATCTTTTATACTCAACAAGAGAGTGTTTTTGTATCTCGTACGAAGCCCGAGATGGAGGCTAAAAGGGTTTGACTCAACAAGAGAGTCTTTTATACTCAACAAGAGAGTGATTTTGTATCTCGTACGAAGCCCGAGATGGAGGCTAAAAGGGAGATTGGCTCAACAAGATAGCCTTTTATACTCAACAAGAGAGTGTTTTTGTATCTCGTACGAAGCCCGAGATGGAGGCTAAAAATGGTGACTCACCAAGAGAATCTTTTATACTCAACAAGAGAGTGATTTTGTATCTCGTACGAAGCCTGAGATGGAGGCTAAAAGGTTTGACTCAACAAGAGAGTCTTTGTATCTCATACGAAGCCCGAGATGGAGGCTACAAGGTTTGACTCAACAAGAGAGTCTTTGTATCTCGTATGAAGCCCGAGATGGAGGTTAAAAGGTTTGTTTCAGTTGAGTGACAGGTCCAGTATGTTGGTTAAGAGAAAATCAGTTCTTATATGAGTAATGTTGCACTCATGGATTTGATCTGAGGATCGGGATTGTTTCTTGTTCCTTAAGGAAATGGGAAATCCAAAGGGTATTGAGATTGTCCAAGTCTACGAGTGTCTTCCTATTTTTGAAAGGGACTTGAGAATGTCTTTGAGACTCAAGGAAATTAGACTGTCCAAGTCTAGAGTTTTATCTTTTGTACTATGCTTAAAGAAACAGTAGTAGTACATTCACGGTAGAAAGATCTAGACTCTTTGAAAGACTGTTCTATTAAGATGACTAATTTCTGTTCCTATACCTCTAGGAGGTCGTCGGGACAATTTGTACGAATCCCAAGAGGAGGCTGGAAACTTTTAAGAAGCCGAGGGACAATTTGTACGAAGCCCAAGAGGAGGCTATCATTCCCAGAGGAAGAAATCATTTATACGAAGCCTAAGAGGAGGCTGTGAATACTTCTAAGAAGCCGACGGGTCCTTGTACAACGCCCAAGAGGAGGCGGGGATGCTTTTAAGAAGCCTGTGGGTCCCCAAACCCCTAGAAGTTCAAAACAGGCTATTCACAAAGAATAGATTAAGCCTGGAAAGTTCGAGAATTTGGAAGAAACTCAAGGGATGCAATTCATGGAGAAGAGATCATCTCTGGGGAGTAGAGTTTCTTGACAATTCCTAAGGAGGACAGCCGAAGAGAAGACTGTATCTGGTGCTCCTATGGGGGATCTAGTATTGTCTATTTCTAAGAATGATCGAAACGGCTTTACCTAGTGCTAGACGTAGTTGTCGGGGAAACTCTAAATATCTATACTATTATTACACAGTCGATATGAGTTTATGAAAGAAGACTTACAGCGAAACAGCCCCACAATACAGTTATATGTATATGAAAGCGGTAAATGAAAGCATATAAACACTTACTCGGTTGTAGAGCTTCCATGCTATTTGGTTAGTTGTTCTACAAAGAAAGATTGAAAACAACAGTATATTCAAAATCAAAGGAGAAAGTGCTTTGAAAGGAAATATTGGGGCTTACAGCTCAAAGAGAGGCCCAGGGTTTTAGTAGTGATTGCACAGTGATATGAGTTTGTACAGTGGGACTTATACAAGTGACTGAGTGTAGCGAGCAATTTTGGACGCAGTTCTTAAGCGCTGGTCGCTCTCTGCGGTTTAGCTTTGACTACAGGTCGATTCATTTTTTATCCTATTGTGAGCTGAATAAGGAAGGGAAATAGATGTCTCCAATTAACCCTGCTTTGCATACTGAGTTTAAACAGCGGTCTGTTAGGTTACGGATGCTATCAATGTGGGGGGCCTTTGTACTGGTTATTTGTATTTTTGCCAATACTGTTTTCTTTCTTTTTTACCTGGGCAGAAGGTTTCTGGCGGGGAACAAGGATTAGGATGTTAGGACTGATGCTTTTGAATTACTGCTTTTGATTGATGGAGATATGGGATTTTGGTTTTTTGTTGATTGCGCTCGCTAAGATCTTTTCTTTCGATCTTATGCCTACGTATTCCCGTTTACTGAAACAGGGAAATCAGAGCGTTCGTAGTTCCTCCTATTCTATGGGAGGAAATGGGTGTTTTGGTGTCTTGTTCAAAGCCCAAGGCGTGAAGCGAAAGGTGGTTTGTATCTTGTTCAAAGCCCAAGATGTGAAGCTGAAAGGTCTATTTGTGTCTTGTTCAAAGCCCAAGACGTGAAGCTGAGAGACCTCGACTTTAGAGAGAATTTGTCATCTCTAAAGAGGGGGAAGGAGAATTACTTTAACTGGGATACGCGGATCCGAGCAATGCCATAATTTCCGAAGAAAGGGTTTTAACCTAAAGGAGAAAACTTTAACTCAGTGTAGAGCAATGCCATCTTTCCTTAGGAATTTCTCATGCTAAAAGAGGGACAGTGGCATGGATATAGATGATCCAGAGGCTTGCCGCTTACAGCGATTAGATGAAAGGAAAGGAGTTGTTGATGTTTGTGTACTGTGAACGAGGCACAACTTTGATGCTAAAAGGTTGATTGGATCAACCAGTGGTTTTCTTATACAAAAGCCTAAGAGGAGGCTAATTTCCGCTAGGAAAATCATTATACAAAGCCTAAGAGGAGGCTATTTTGTGTCTCGTACAAAGCCCGAGAGAGAGGCTAAAAGTTTTTGACCCGACGATAGAGTCTTTGTGTCTTGTACGAAGCCCGAGATAGAGGCCATTGTTTGTTTGACTCTACGAGGGAGTCTTTGTGTCTCGTACGAAGCCCGAGATAGAGGCTAAAAGTTTGACTCAACAAGAGAGTCTTTGATACTCAACAAGAGAGTGTTTTTGTATCTCGTACGAAGCCCGAGATGGAGGCTAAAGGTTTGTTTCAGTTGAGTGACAGATCCAATATACTGATTTTAAAAGAGAAAATCAGTTCTTATATGAGCAACACTGTACTCAGGGATTTGATTTAAGGATCAGGGATATTTCCTTCTCTTTGAGGAAACGGGAAATCCAAAGGGTATTGAGACTGTCCGAGTCTGCGGGTTTCCTTCCTATTTAACGAAGGGGTCACTTGAGAATGTCTTTGAGACTCAAGGAAGTTAGACTGTCCAAGTCTAGAGTTTTTTTCTTTTGTACTATGCTTTGAGAAACAGTAGTAGACTCTATGAAAGGACTGTTCTATGCAGATGACTAAGTTCTGTTCCTATACCTCTAGGAGGTCTTCGGGACAATTTGTACGAAGCCCAAGAGGAGGCTGGAAACTTTTAAGAAGCCGACGGGTCCTTGTACGAAGCCCAAGAGGAGGCTATCATTCCCGGAGGAAGAGATCATTATACGAAGCCTAAAAGGAGGCTGTGAATACTTCTAAGAAGCCGTAGGGTCCTTGAATAATGCCCAAGAGGAGGCCGATGCTTTTAAGAAGCCCGTGGGTATTTCCCTTCCTTATTCAGCTCACAATAGGATAAAAAATGAATCGACCTGTAGTTTTAAGCTCAAACCGCAGAGAGCGTCCAGCGCTTAAGAACCGCGTCCAAAATCGCTCGCTACACATTGACTAGAGGTTAGGGCACAGAGCTTTGGTCCCCTTGGTCTTGGATAAGTCTTGACTGATTTCAGATGAGAATGGCTCAGTCCATGCCACCTTGATGGTTTCATTGAATGCCTCATTCCAAATTTGAAGTCTTGTCCCTATTTTGGCCATTCTAGGTTCAACATGCTATTTCTTGTTCCATGGACTTTGGTCACTTTTCAGCCACTTTGATCACTCCATAACTCAAAATCCTTAATGAATTGGAATGCCTTGTAGTTGAAGTTTTTGTAGGTGATAGTGAGGGCTACAAATACATCTTTGGATGAGAAAAAATGGCCTTGTGGTTTAGGAGTTATGGTCCTCCAAAGTTGGTACCTTTGCCACTTTATTTTTAACTTAGAAAATTTTCTAAGTTTTATGGTTACCCCTTTTACAAGTTATCTCACTTTTCTTGATTTTTCTTGATGAATGATGATTCAAATCATACATTAACATCATTTTAAGGTTAAAAATCCATTTTGGTGAAAAATCTCAAAAAGTCAAAGTTGACTTTTGTGCACAGTTGACTTTTTATCAGATGAATTCCAAACTGTGCAATTCTT
This sequence comes from Lathyrus tuberosus, assembly GCA_022829125.1. Taxonomy (NCBI): domain Eukaryota; kingdom Viridiplantae; phylum Streptophyta; class Magnoliopsida; order Fabales; family Fabaceae; genus Lathyrus; species Lathyrus tuberosus. The sequence continues at coordinate 31,944,090 of JALAZF010000006.1, read as the reverse complement.
CAGGAAATCATGTCCTTGACCTTAATCAAACTTGATGGACATGTTCCAAGGGTGTAATAGGGTATATTCAATCATGTATTAGGGTTTGGGAGCATGTCCAGGTCAAAAGTCAAAGTTACAGTTGACTTTTCCCTTAAAACCCTAATTGTGGTGCAGATGAAATTGAGACTTGTTGCTCAAGCTTCTTGGATCAATCCATTGTTCCAAATGGATTAATATGGTGTATTAGAGACCCTCAAATCATCTCTTGAGGTCTTGGCTCATGGTTTGTCCCAAAAGTCAACTTAGGGGTGAATTAGGTCAAGAAACCCTAATTCCTGATTTTTGATGAATGCATCCCCTGAGGCAAAATTGACTTGATGAATGGGTTCATGAGGTTCCATGAAGTATATTAGGTCATGTTTTGGATCATTGCCTTGTGCCCAAATGAAAATTTCCATCTGGAGGCCCTGGTCGACCAAAACCCTAATTTGGTGACACTGTCGATCTTGAGACTTGATCCACCTAGAAGGGAGTAGCCTTGTGCTTAATCCTTGAAGTGGGAGTACTGTTTGATCCATTGTGGATATTTCAGAGATTAGACAAGTTGAAGATCATGTCATTTCTTGATTGATCCTTTGTCTAAGCACTCAGAGAGGGCTTGAAACCCTAATTTTGATTGTATTGGATGCTCACCCATCTTTGGGGAGACTGATGAAGCATGATGGTTCATCCATATTGTGATGATGATTTTCACAATGATGGGAAATCTAAGTGGTCAAAATTTGGGGTATTACACTGAGGCCCAAAAATTTTTCTGTACAAGGGGAATGGGTCTTACACTCTCTCAACAGCCCCAAAAAGAATGATTTAGAGAAAAGAAGCGGGTCTTACTACGCGAGGGTAGGCCCAGATGATTTTGTTTAAAAATGGCTATCGCGCCGAGGTTTTAGAATGTACAGAGGGACTTATACAATAAGTGAGGCCCCAAAATGGGTTATGTAAAAAAAGGGTTGGGAATTACACTCTATTAGAGGCGCAAGTGAGTTTTAAGAAAAAAAAATGGGTCTTACTACTCGAGGGTAGGCCCAGATGATTTTGAAAAGGGCGACGATCGCGCCGAGGTTTTGGAAACACCGTGGGACTTATACAAGTGATTGAGGCCGAAAGTTTTGGTATTTACAAAGGAATTGGGTCTTACACTCTATTAGAGGCCCAAAGGTTTAAAAATGAAAAGAAATGGGACTTATAGCTCAAGGAGAAGCCCAATAGTCTTTTTTGTTAAAAGGCGATGATCGCGCCGAACTTTGTAAATGTACAGAGGGACTTATACAATGTGTGAGGCCCAAAAATATTTTATTTACAAAAGGGGTGGGACTTACACTCTATTAGAGGCCCAAGGGTATTTTAGGAAAATAAATGGGGCTTACAACACGAGGGGAGGCCCAGATGATTTTCAGTTTGAAAATGGCGATCGCGCCAAGATTTTTAATGTATCGGGACTTATACAATAACTGAGGCCCAAAATATTTTTGTACAAAAAGGGTTGGATCTTACACTCTATTAGAGGCCCAAAGTTTTTGAAAAAATATTTGTTAGGGTGAAAATCAAAGAAACCCCAATTTCATTTTTTAAAGGCATTTTTCAAAGAAAAATCAAGTAAAAAATGATAAAAATATCAAATAAAATAATTAATCATGTTATAAACAATGATTAAGGTTTATGAAAAAGTATTTTATCCACATGAATATTTAAAATCATTTTGGTTTTAAAAATCAAGAAAAAGAAATCATTTTAAAAGCATTTAAAACAATTTAAAACAATATTTTTAAATATATTAAAAATAATCTAAAAATAATATTTTTTTGTATTTTTTTGTGGATTAAAATATTATGGGGTATGAATTGGAAAATTATGATTTTTTTCTATGTAAAAGAATTGGTTGAGTTTTGAAAATAAAATAAGAAAAAGAGGAAAGATGTCACAACATCATCTTCGACATCTCTTATGGGGCAAAAAACCAGTACTGAAACTTTAGTTTTTAACACCTTTTTTTATCAAATTTCAAACACTCATAACTCTCTCAATTTTTAACGGAATTAAAATCCGGAAGTACCTATCTTGACTGATTTTTCGCAAGGAATCCAATGGTGCCACACATACACACTGAAACTCGACGTACAAAACACGCGAATCGAAAAACTAGAACTGCTATGTTAATTTAAAACATCGTTTCTCGTCAAATTTCAAACACGCGTAACTCTCTCGATTTTTAACAGAATTAAGATCCGAAAGAGTCTATCTTGACCGATTTTTCACAAGGAATCCAATTGTATTACTCATGCACACTGAAACTTAATGTACAGAACACACAAATTAAAAAACCAGAACTGGATTGTTAATTCGACGTCGTTTCGCGTCAAATTTCCAACACGCGTAACTCTCTCGATTTTTAACGGAATTAAGATCCGGAAGAGCCTATCTTGACCGATTTTTTGCAAGGAATCCAATGGTACCGCACATACACACTGAAACTCAACGTACAAAACACGCGAATCGAAAAACCAGAACTGCACGTTAGTTTTCGACGTCGTTTTGCGCCAAACTTTCAACGCACGTAACTCTCAATTTTTTATTGGAATCAAAATCCTTAAAAAACTATATTGACCGATTTTTCGCAAGGAATCCAATGGTATCACTCATACATACTGAAACTTAATGTACAGTACACACAAGGCAAAATACCAGAACTGGACATGATTTTAAAACAACCAAAACTCCACATATAAACATGTTAAAATGCAAACAGTGGGAGGATCACAACATACACATTAAGTACTACATTTTTGCTTCAAGAATTGTTCAATATGATGCATGTATGTGGACAACAAAGGAAAGCATGATTCAAAGAATTCAATTTGTGAATTTTACCTCTTTTTTGGAGATTTTGTGCAACCTACCAAGTGCTTTGTTCCAGAAATGATTTGATGCTTTGGACACCCTCAAATGACCTCTTAGAAGCTTTTAGGATGGTTGGAATCAGCTGGAAACCTCTGGAGCAAGTTTGAGCACTTTCTTGCAAAATGGGCAAAAGTGGCCAAAATGCCAACTCTCTCAAATGGTGTTCCAGATGTGTGGCACCATTTGGCATAGTTCAAGGATGATATTTGGAGTGTGTTTGAGGTTTTATCTGGTTTGGAAAGTGACTGAATCAAGACATGACTTGAAAAATGCAAAAAAGTCCAATTTTGAGGTTTTGAGAGGTGACTTTGTGATGTTGGTGTTATAGGTCACTTGTGAGAGTTTGGATCACCTACATATGATGTTTATGAGGTGTTAGGATCATGAGCTGTGATGGAAATGCTCTCTAACTCAAAAACTCAGAATTTCCTTACTAAAGAAGGCATTTTGGAGTGAAAGATAGAATTTGAGGAAAGCATCTGTTTGATGGCTTTGGTTTACTCAAACTGAGTACAAATGAGCTCTATTTATAGTAGAGCAAGTTTGTTTTGCAAGCAATAGTGAATGGTGGTGCAGCAGAGATTTGGCAAATGTTGGCCAATGAAAATCCAAGTCTCCCCTAGCCATTGACTAGAGGTTAGAGCACAGGCCTTTGGTTCCCTAGTTGTTGGATGAATCTTGACTGGATTCAGTTGGAGGAAGCTCAGTTCATGCCACCTCTAAGCATCCATTAAATGCTCCAAACCAAAATTGGAGTCTTGTCCCTCTTTTAGGGATTTCTAGGTTTTGGCATGCTAGTTTTGGTTCCATGGACTTGGGAGGCTCATGGATCAGATCATCCCCCTTAGATTTGATCCTTAGATGTGTCCAAAATGATGACAAGGCTTGAAAATTCGTGTGGCATAAGAAATGTGCAAATCTGTCCTGAAAAATTCAGCTGCAGCAAGCCTTTTTGTAAAATCCATAACTCCCTGCTCGAGTATGCTACATGGACGTTCTAGGACTTTCTGGAAAGCTTAGATGACGTACTTCAACTTTGATGTTTGGCCCTAGACCTGGTTCAACTTGGATCATGGAGAAAAAAGCCTTGAAGTTGGGACTTCATGCTGAAATTACAAGGCAAATTTTGGCTAAGTGCTGAAAAATGTCAATTTTAGGTTTTTACCCATTTTGATCCAACCATAACTCAAAATCCATGATGAATTGGGATGAGGTGTAGTTGACACTTTTGTAGAGGGCCGTGAGGGATACAAATCAAGCTTTGGATGGGGAAAAATGGCTTTGTGGTTTAGGAGTTATGATTCTCCAAAGTTGGTACCCTTGCCACTTTATTTCATAACTTAGAAAAATTTCTAAGTTTTTATGGTTACCCCTTTTTCAAGTTATCCCACTTTTCTTGATTTTTCTTGATGAATGATGATTCCAATCACACATTAACATCATTTTAGGGTTAAAAAACCATTTTTATGAAAAATCTCAAAAGTCAAAGTTTGACTTTTGGGCACAGTTGACGTTTTATCAGATGAATTCCAAACTGTGCGATCCTTTATGAAATCAAGTCCTTGACCTAAATCAAACTTGATAAACATGTTGCATAGGTGTTATAGGGTGTATTGAATCGTGTCCCAAGGTTTGGGAGCATGCCTGGGTCAAAAGTCAAAGGTACAATAGACTTTTCCCACGAAACCCTAACTGTGGTTCAGATGAAATTGAAACTTGTTGCTCAAGCTTCTTGGATCAATCCATTGTTGCAAATGGATCAATTTGGTGTGTTAGGGATCCTAAAATCCTATCTTGAGGCCTTGGCTCGTGTTTTATCCCAAAAGTCAACTTAGGGGTGAATTAAGTCAAGAAACCCTAATTTCGGATTTTTGGTAAATGCATCCCCTGAGGCTAAATTGACTTGATGATGGGGATTTTGATGTTCCATGGAGCGTATTAGGATATGCTTTGAAGCATTGGCTCATGCCCAGAGGAAAATTTCCATCTGGAGGCCCTAGTCGACCAAACCCTAATTTGGTGACACTGACGATCTTGAGGCTTGATCCACCTAGAAGGGAGAAGCCTCGTGCTTAATCCTTGAAGTGGGAGTCCTCTTGATCCATTGTGGATATTTGAGAGGCTAGACAAGTTGAAGATCATGTCATTTCTTGATTGATCCTTTGTCTAAGAGCTCTGAGAGGGTTTGAAACCCTAGTACTGATTGTAGTGAGTGGTCACCCATCTTTGAGGAGACTAATGAGGTACAAAGGTACATCCATATTGTGCTGATGATTTGCACCATGATGGGAAATCTCAGTGGTCAAAATTTGGGGTATGACAGATGCCCCTATTTAATCTTCTTGGACCCGAAGGTGTGAATGACGAAGGTATTCGGGCATTCGGGGTGCAAGAGGATTAAATATCAGAATATCCGAAATTTTGATGGTGGTTATGAATGGTAGCTTACGCATTCATCTTCTTTAGCTAAGCGATGATGCTTAGAAAAGGTAAACTTCCCCTCGATCCTGGTCTTCAGCCAAGGAGCTGGTCTCAGTTTTCTTTTGAAATAAACCTCCCCTCGATCCTGGTTTCCTACCAAGGAACTGGTCTTAGTTTCTGATTTAAACTTCCCCTCGATCCTGGTTTCTTACCAAGGAACTGGTCTCGGTTTCTGATTTAAACTTCCCCTCGATCCTGGTTTCCTACCAAGGAAATGGTCTCAGTTTCTGATTTAAACTTCCCCCCGATCCTGGTTTCCTACCAAGGAACTGGTCTCAGTTTCTGATGTCAACTTCCCCTCGATCTTGGTTTCCTACCAAGGAACTGGTCTTAGTTTCTGAAGTAAACTTCCCCTCGATCCTGGTTTCCTACCAAGGAACTGGTCTCAGTTTCTTTTGTCAATAAACTTTCTTGACAAGGAACGTTGTTAGTAGCGGTTTTCCTTCAAACTTCTCGCCGAATTTTCCTGAAGAGATGCCAATTGAGTGGAAAAAGTTTTGATGTCAGACTTGCTGGGGAACCCATTCGTCTGAATTGTAGAGGTACACAAACTTCTCTGTTTGGAGACGCCATTTGTCGATTCTACTAGGGAAAGCGAGTCTCTTGAGAGACTATTTTCGCTTAGGGGTGTTACATCATACTTTTCCTGAGGTCTTTTCAGAGAAATGCCATACGATGTACCCCAATTTTGAGGGGCTTTCTCTGGAGATTTTCCTTAATCCGGGAAAGCGAATATATCATCTTCAATGGCGAAGAGTGATATTTGTTGAAAGTTTTCTTGTTTCTCAAAGGTTCAAGTTATCAAAGTGGTCAAGGACCGTCTCTAATCCAGAGATAAACGGGAGAGAGATTACTTAGATGATTCACTTCCTGATGAGGAAAGAACTGACAACTCGATTGAGAGGACTTCTATCACTAGGGGACAAGGCCGACTAGAGTGATAGTGATGCAATATGAATATGAATGTGAATCAATAATGCATGATGTATGTATGTATATGCTGACAAAACTGACGCAACATATAGACTAAAGGATGAACACGACTGGATACTCGGCCACAGTGGGGCATGTAGAAATATCGCTGGTTCAAGATAGCAATTCTGCCTTGCTTAGGAGAGATATTCCCTACGGGGAATACCGTTGGTCGGGCTTAGGAAATGAGAACTCGGCCGAGGATGTCAGACAAAACATGGTCTCTGACACAGTTGATCCTTCATTCAGGCGTACTAGTCTAGAAGGAGTACTTTGATTCTGCACTTTGAGGTTCGAACACCTTTGGAGAAGCGACCGATGTTCTTCTGATGTTCTACAGTCAAAAGAAATTGCCATCTTTATATTTAAAAGCAGAAAAAGTTTGACAAGTAAATTCATTTTTGTTTTATTTCAAGAATCGTTGACCATGTTAAAAACATCATTCTGTAAAGCTAAAACAAGTAAGAATTACAAACAAAAGCACAAAGGCTCAAATTTTATTGATAGGATGGAAATCAGCCGAACGCGTGATTCCATAGAGTATTTACAAAGTTAGAAAATGGTAATTTACAAGGAAAAGGGCTACGTTGAAACATAACGACCACTATCCTTCTACCAACTTTGAATTCGGGACATCCTGAGCTTCTGTCGAAGATGACCTTGACTGGAGTCTCTGATGGATGTCATGACTGCTGAAGCGCTGAACTGATCAGACGTAGTTACTTGCCATTAATCCCTAACTTTTGCCTGGATTGTACTTGGAGATTTCCAATCCACCGGGATGATTTTTGATCATGTCTCTAATTTTTTCCTGGACCGCCCTTTCGGGTTTTCAATCCATCGAGACGTTTTTTTTAGTTTAGGCGAAGTATTTCTTGACTACGTCAACATTCGTGGGGTAGGCAAATTCCTCTCCATCCATGGTTGCAAGTCTCAAGGCGCCGCCTGAGAATGCTTTCTTGACCACATAGGGGCCATCATAATTCGGAGTCCACTTGCCTCGCGAATCAGTGAGAAATGATTGTATCTTTTTTAGTACAAGGTCTCCTCTTCTGAAGACGCGAGGTCGAACCTTTTTGTCAAACGCCTTCTTTATTCTTTGCTGATATAACTGACCGTGGCATAGAGTCGTGATTCGCTTTTCTTCGATCAAATTGAGTTCATCGTGTCGACTTTGACACCATTCAGCTTCGGTAAGCCTGGCTTCCATCAATACCCGGATTGATGGGATCTCTACTTCTATGGGAAGCACTGCTTCCATGCCATATACTAGAGAGAAAGGGGTTACCCCTGTTGAAGTGCGGACAGATGTACGATAACCGTGAAGAGCAAAGGGTAGCATCTCGTGCCAGTCTTTGTAGGTTACAACCATCTTCTGAACAATCTTTTTGATGTTCTTGTTAGTCGCTTCTACCGCTCCGTTCATCTTGGGTCGGTAGGGAGATGAGTTATGGTGTTCGATCTTGAACTCTGCGCATAACTCTTTCATCATCTTATTATTCAAGTTAGATCCATTATCAGTAATGATCTGGCTCGGAACACCATAACGACAGATGAGATTGTTTTTGATAAATCGGACCACCACTTGTCGGGTTACATTGGCGTATGATGTTGCTTCGACCCACTTGGTAAAGTAATCAATGGCTACCAGGATGAACTGATGTTCGTTCAAAGCCTTGGGCTCAATCATGCCAATCATGTCGATTCCCCATATGGAAAAAGGCCATGGGGAAGAGAGAACTTTGAGATGTGTTGGCGGTACATGGATTTTGTCGGAGTATATCTGACACTTGTGACACCTCCTCATGTACTTGTAGCAGTCGGATTCCATGGTCAACCAGTAGTACCCTGCTCTCAGAATTTTTCTCGCCATTGTGTGTCCGTTGGCATGAGTGCCAAAGGATCCTTCATGAATTTCTTTCATAAGCATGTCTGCTTCTGGTCTGTCCACACATCGGAGCAAGACCATGTCAAAGTTCTTCTAATAGAGTATGTCACCGCTCAGGAAGAAGTTTCCAGCCAGTCTTCTGAGGGTTTTCCTGTCTTTCCTTAGTGCCCCAGGTGGGTACTCTTGTTTCTGAAGGAAGCATTTGATATCGTGATACCAAGGTTTGTCGTCTATAACTGCTTCAATCGTGAAGATGTAAGCGGGCCGTTCAAGGCGCATTACGTCGATCTTAAGTATGTCATTCCATTGACCTACACTAATCATGGAAGAGAGAGTGGCTAATGCATCAGCCATGTGATTCTCCTCACGAGGGATGTAATGAAACTCAATTCTGTTGAAGAAGGGTAGCAACCTTCTCACGTAATCTTTGTAAGGAATCAGTCCTGATTAGTATATGTTCTAATCTCCTTTGATCTGATTGGTAACCAATGCTGAATCGCCATATACATCCAAGTTATTGATCCTTAAATCAATCGCTTCCTCGAGACCCATGATACATGCTTCGTATTCGGCCTCGTTGTTTGTACACTTGAATGTCAGTCGGGCAGTGAAAGGAATGTGGGTACCTTGAGGTGTTATGATGATTGCCCCAATTCCATTTCCGTAATGATTAACTGCTCCGTCAAAGATAAGTCCCCACTGGGAACCTGGTTCTGGTCCTTCACTGGGTAGCGGTTTATTGCAATCTTTCATTTTCAAATACATGACATCTTCGTCTGGGAAGTCAAACCCGATTGATTCTTGATCATCAATCGGTTGATGAGCCAAATGATTGGCTAAAACACTTCCTTTAACGAGTTTTTGAGCATGGTACTCTATGTTATATTCTGATAACAACATCTGCCAACGGGCAATCCTTCCCGTGAGAGCAGGTTTTTCAAAGACATACTTGATTGGATCCATCTCGGAGACCAACCAAGTGGTGTGACGAATCATGTACTGGCGCAGGCGTTTGCCTGCCCAAGCCAAAGCACAACAAGTTTTCTCAAGCATCGTGTACCGAGTCTCACAGTCGGTAAATTTCTTGCTTAAATAGTATATGGCATACTCTTTTCTTTTGGTTTCGTCTTGTTGGCCAAGTACACATCTCATTGAGTCCTCTAAGACTGTGAGGTAAATGATTAGTGGTCTTCCTTCCACTGGAGGTGATGAAATTGGTGGATTCAATAGGTATTCCTTGATACTGTCGAAGGCAGTTTGGCAGTCATCTGACCAAACGCAATCCTGGTTCTTTTTTAGTAGTTTGAAAATCGGCGCACACGTGGCGGTCATAAGGAATATAAATCTGGAGATGTAGTTTAAACGTCCCAAGAATCCTCTGACTTGTTTTTCAGTTTTCGGAGAAGGCATTTCTTGAATGGCCTTGACCTTGTCAGGATCAACTTCAATTCCTTTCTGGCTGACGATGAACCCTAGAAGTTTCCCCGAACGGACACCGAAGGTGCACTTGTTGGGATTCAAGCAGAGTTTGTACTTTCTCAACCGCTCGAATAGTTTTGACAGGTGGGTCACATGCTCCTCTTCTGTTTTAAATTTTGCAATCATATCATCGACATATACCTCGATTTCCTTGTGTATCATGTCATGAAACAGAGTAGTCATGGCCCTTTGATAGGTTGCCCCGGCATTCTTCAAAACGAACGGCATTACCTTGTAACAAAAGGTACCCCATGGGGTGATAAATGAAGTTTTCTCCATGTCTTTCGGTGCCATTTTGATTTGATTATAGCCCGAGAATCCATCCATGAAGGAGAAAATTTTGAACTTTGTTGTACTGTCAACCAGCATGTCAATGTGTGGTAAAGGAAAGTCGTCCTTTGGACTAGCCTTGTTCAGATCCCTGTAATCTACACACATTCTGACCTTTCCGTCCTTTTTAGGAACGGGTACGATATTGACTAACCATTGAGGATATTCAGATGTAGCGAGGAAACCCGCGTCGATCTGTTTCTGTACCTCCTCTTTGATTTTGATAGCCATGTTCGGGTGAGTCCGTCTCAACCTCTTCTTTACTGGCGGACATTCCGATTTCAACGGTAAGTGATGTTCCACGATGCTGGTATCCAACCCTGGCATATCCTGATAGGACCAAGCGAATACATCGGGGAATTCTTTGAGAAGCTTTATCAAACTCTCTTTGGTAGTTGGACCGAGTAGTGCCCCAATTCTGACTTCTTTTCTCTCTTCTTCTGAACCCAAGTTTACCGTTTCCAAAGGCTCTTTGAGGTTCAATGGACCTTTTCTCTTGTCTGAGTAATCGGGAGATCTCTTCTGGAATTTCGTCGTCAACTTCTTCTTCAGCCCCAAATACCGGGAACTCAAAGTCGGGAGAAGGCATCGGATCGTATGTTTCAACAGGGTTTAAAACAAGCAATCTGCATGACGTGATGATTTGTGTTTAGAAGAGATAGAGAAAATGCGAGTGTGTGCAGTGTATTTTTCTTTGGAAAACTGCTTGTTTTTATTATTGAGTTGTTTTTTAGGATTACCATTTTCTGAGAAAAGCAAAAAGAGAAAACAGCAATAAATACAGAAATTACAGAACGACGTTATTTTATTAATGAACAACTCGATTCTTGAAACTAAAACCCTATAAAACAAAACTCTGTCGCTTTGGGCAAATCGAAGAGGGAAATTTATAGAAAGCGAGCCCTATCAAAACATCCGTTTCACCTGGGCTGGGTGAAAGGTTAAAGATGGCAATTACTTTGACTTATGAACGATCTTCGGAACATCGACAATAACCCACTGGCGGCGAACTCCTCGGTGAATTACAAAGTCTGTCACCTTCCTCCATTTGTCTTCAGAAATAACGCTGATTTCTGGTGGAGCAGGATCATTGGAATCTGTCTCCCACGCAGAGTTGTCGTAGGAGGATTCCTCTGTTGTATTTTGCATAGCATTTGTGCTCTCAGGTAAATCTCCCCATCCAGTTGGCTGGATGTCTTCAAGCCTGATATGAGAGCTCTCAAGAGCAGTGTACTTGACCATATAGTCGTATTTTCCACTTGGTTGTCCTAAGGTGTCCCACACTTCTTTGGAACTGGAGGAGTCATCCCTCTCGATGACGTTGACCTCGGGGAAAGCATATTTTATGAACTCTAGTCCTGTAAACGTTGCAAATTCATCATCGTGCTGGGCATTTTCAGGATAACCTGGGTGTTGATCCCATGACATGGTGGGGACGCAGGTATTCTGTTCAACGATACTCAGCTGATTTTCATTGTTCGGCTGACTTTCTTGCCCCAAGTCTCCTGGGCACGGCTGCCAGATAGGCAGGCCATCCATCGGGCCATAAAAGTCGTGGTCAAAGTTGTCTTTCATTAGAGTGTCCTCCTCTAATGAGTTTGGTGGAGCATGGTATCCTTCCGGATCACAATCTCCATATATCATTTCGATGTCTGGCCTGGGTATAAATCTCGGACTCTGTGTAGGAAAGCAAAATGGAAATTGTGTTTTGTCCTGAGACATATAACCGTCCTCGTTGAGATAGGACTTCCATTCTTCCTCCATATCAGATGAATCATCTTTATTGATGGTATGTACCTCTTGAGTCACTGGTTGAAGGAAGCCTCCACTGTGGAAGAAGTTTTGAATGGGATGAAGACTTTCATCGTTAGCAGCTGTCTGGGTACAGGTTGCAGAAAAACCAAGACCCTTCTTTGTTTTATTGTCAGTAGGAATGACAATCTGTCCCCATCCTTTGTATTGGTACTCTCGACCGCTTTGATAGCATCTTTATACGAGGAAATGGAAGTTCCCCCCTCAGATTGATCGTCCTTATGTAGCGAAAGCGCTTGGAACTGGGTTCCAATTATCCCTTCTGGTTCCACATAAGTGGATGACGATAAATTGCTGACGAGCAAGGCCTGTTCCCCACAGACTGTGATGAGTTGGCCGTTCTGGACGAACTTTAGCTTTTGGTGGAGGGTCGAAGTGACCGCTCCAGCCTGATGTATCCAAGGTCTTCCTAATAAAGAACTGTATATTGCCCGGATGTCCATGACCTGGAAAGTGACTTGGAAAGTGTGAGGACCAATAGTTATGGGAAGATCGACTTCGCCTATAACCGTTTTTCTGGATCCGTCAAATGCTTTGACGATGACCTCGCTGGTTCTCATCGGAGGGCATTTGAATGATAATTGCATCAAAGTGTACTTCGGCATAACATTCAGTGCTGACCCTGTGTCTACCAGTACGCTGGCTAAAGCATCGTCCTGGCAGTTGACTGTAATATTGAGCGCCATGTTATGACGACGACCCTCTTCAGGTAATTCCTCATCACTAAATCCCTAGTTATTGCAGGAAGTGATGTTAGAGACAATGCTATCGAACTGTTTGATTGTTACATCCTGTTCCACAAAGGCTTGCTCCAAGACTTTCTGTAGAGCCTCCCTGTGCGCTTCTAAACTGAGTAAAAGTGATAGCACAGAGATCTTTGAAGGAGTTTGCAACAGTTGATCAACAATGTTGTATTCACTCTTTTGGATGAGCTTCAGCATCTCATCGTTGTTCCTTGAAAGGTCGGGATCACTGAATTGACCGATTGGTGGATTGGGAACTTCTGTCTAAGGTTCCTTTTCTTTGCTGAGTTCTCCAACTCCTCTGTTGAAGATTCGACCGCTCCGTGTTACTCGACTGATATCTGCAATATTCACGACGGAGGGTAACGGAATTTCCTTTCCATTCTCGACTATTGTTGCACCGTATTTGTAAGGGATGGCCTTAGTTGATTCATACGGTAGTGGTCCTGGCAAATAGATGACTATGGGAGCCTTCTGATTTTTCTGACCATCATAAGTAATTTCGATCCGTTCCTGGTTGGGAACTCTCGATTCGTCAAGTAGAGGGATGATGGCACAAACATCCCTAGTCCTCTGATGATCAGAGATTACGACAACGTCCTCGATTTGATCAGCGAGATAGTTGACTGATCCAAAACTTGAGCATGGTTGAATCTCTTTGCGGTCCAACTGACTTTGAAGGGCTGCCCGCACGAGGTAGCATCCTTGATTGTTCACTGAACAAACTCCACACCGCTCATAGTTGTGTAGTGGCACCTGGCCACGTCCACTCTGAATACAGTGTAGCCTTACTAGGCCAGTTTCCACTGATTGGACATCCTGACTTTGATATCTAGTAGGATTCATGTTAGCGATACTAACTTGTTAGGTGTCTTCATCCATATAGATTGGAAGCCACCAATGGTTCAACAAGTGTTGAAGTGCTTTCTGGACAAGGGCACAACCCTGATCGTTTTCACAACCCGCTTTACAGCTCTGATAATCATGTGATACCAGGAATCCAAGACGGATCTGGTCTGCGTGTAACTCCGCCAGGCTGGTATTCATCAAGCGAATATCGAAGATTTGAATCATGTTGATCTGATAGGGATTCCTATCATGGTAGTCCTGGATCCATCCAAGATCCATCTGACACTAGAGGGCCTCTTGTATGAAAGAGCATCACTGTTTGTTTACCGAGCAAGTCAGACAAGAACTGTAATCGTGCCGCGGCAGATGATGATACTGGCTTTGCCTTGAGTGCATTGCCACCAGGTTGACATTCATTGCACGGACGTCGTGGTTTTGAATGACGTTGGAATTTGTATAAACCATGTTAACTCCACGAACTCGGTGCTCTTGGATCCATCCGAGATCCATTTGTTCCTGTAGAGCTGATTGCACCACAGAACATCCTCGGTTGATTTTAGAGCAGATATCACACTGGTGATAATTATGAGGTGGCACATGGCCATATCCACTCTGTCTACAATGCATCTTGACCAGATTGGTCCTTAACAAGAGTACATCATGAATTTGATAGACGTTGTTAGACTCTCCCTTTATCAGGTTGACTGCAGCCTTCTCGTGTTGAGGCAGCGGGTTTGTGAGAACATTCGGATTCGTATCTTTGAAAGATAAGACCCCGCTCCTAACAAGCTTTTGCACGTCGAATTTGTAATTTAGACAGTTTTCGATGTTATGCCCTGGTCCTCCTTGATGGTAAGGGCAAGTTTGATCCACCTTAAACCAAAAAGGTGGATTTTCTGGTACTGTAAGAGGAGCCTTGGTCTGGACGTGCCCTTTGACCAGTAATAACGGAAATAGTTCTGCATACGATACGGGTATAGGATCAAATCCTGGTGGCCGCGTTGTACGGTTATTGTTGTATTGAGGACGAGCCTGCTAAAGAGGCTGTTGTGTCCTTCGCTGAAGCTGCTGTTGATTAGGTTGGCTCTACGCAACCTGAGGTTGATACGTAGAAACAGGCGCAGGGTTGATAGCAGGAGTTACAACTGCTACTGGTTGATAACGTCGTCTTTGCTTTCCAAGAGAGATATTTCCAATATCCTGCTCTTTTTTCTTAGGGAGAGCACTACCGTATCGCTTTGTACTACTTGATGATCCAGTGTCTTTAACTAAACGTCCTTCCCGGATGGCTTCCTCAAGACGAACCCCCATGCCCACCATCTCGGTGAAGTCACTGGGCGCACTGGCAACCATTTTGTCGTAGTAAAATGAGCTCAAGGTCTTTAAGAAGATCTTTGTCATCTCTTTTTCCTCAAGAGGTGGACAAATCTGAGCGGCAATTTCACGCCATCTCTGAGCGTACTCCTTAAAGGTTTCCTTGTCCTTTTGTGACATTGATCTGAGTTGATCTCTGTCTGGTGTCATGTCCAAATTATATTTGTACTGTTGGACGAAGGCAATGCCGAGATCTCTGAAAGTGCTTATCATAGCACGGTTTAAACCCATGTACCATTTTAATGCGGCACCGGTTAAACTATCCTAGAATAGTGAATCAGTAGATCCTGATTCTCTGTCTAAGCTGACATTCGCCAAGCATACATCACCAAGTGACTTTGAGGGCAAGAGTTACCCTTGTATTTTTCAAAGTCGGGCACTTGGAATTTGTGTGGGACTTTCACATTGGGGACCAAACAGAGGTCCGCGGCGTCCTTTCCAAATAGATCCTGACCTCGAATAGCTCGCAATTCCTTTTGCATTTCCAGGAACTGTTCCTGGAACTCGTTCATTCTTTCGAACATGCTTTCGTTTCCACCAGAAGGTATCTGCGGAATCTGTCCTTCCGGGACAGTGTGTACCACGGGTTATGGTATAGTCATTACGGCTGCGACTCTCGGTGCCTCCTGAAGTTTGTAACCTTCAGGAGTTGCTGTCATGCCCCTGGCATCTTTGCTTTCCCGAAGTTTGTAACCTTTAGGCCCAACGGTTCCTGCAGTGATTTCCTGATCTTCAGTGATCAGCGGAACATATCCTTCCGAGATATAGTTAACAGGCATGCCCCAAGGACGATCTTTCGGCATTTGATACCTAGGATCATACTTCTCCACTATGGGCATTGAGGTGATCTCTGAGATCACGGTTCTTTGTAGCTGAGCTTCTGCTATGGCTTGTGTGTCGTTATGAAGCTTTCTCATATCCTCTCTTAGAGCGTCGATCTCTTCTTTCAACTCTTTGTTCTCTTCCTCGAGATCATCCATCTTTTTCTAACGATTGGCTCGAGTATTGTACGAATGAGACAGTTTGACTCTAGAACCGAGACACAAAAGTGAGATTCGTAGGTAAGAAGAATACGTGACGTGAGAATGATGAATGCAATGATTATATTAATTGTTTTTTTGGTTTAATCAAAATAAACTTCAGCAATTAGATTGCAAATATCAAACAGTGGGGAAACCCTGTTTTATTGAATTCAAAGGATTGCGAAAATAGGAATACAGTAGATTACAAGGTGCGGAAACAGAAACCTAAGCTAAGGGGTCCCGAGTCCTCTCTGAGGAGAACTCGGGTGTTGATTCTGGTACTTTCCTTTTCTTTGACCGGGGCTCTTGGGTCGTTTTCAGGTTGTCATTCCTTTGCCAGGTGAAAGGAGCGAGCAAATTCCTTTGGTCATCCTGATTATCCACACCATGTTGCTCTAAAATCTCGATCAGAGCATCCTTATCTTTCAGCAGCTGCTGTATTTTGGTACACTCCACGTTGAGAATGCGGTACTTGTTCTTCCAAGACCTCCTCTCCTGTTGAACTTTGTTGAGAGTAACTTGAAGTTTTTCAGTTTCCGTCATGAAGTACATGACAGATTCCCTTGGCGGAAGAACTCCGTGACGAGGATACGACATCTTTAGCTTGAGAGCTCTAGTTTGTACCCAGTGGAGATAAGGCTCCACCGAGACACAGTCCGGTTTTCCTAGAGACTCCCGTCCTTTCTTATGAACATGTTTCCAAGCGTGCACTATTTCTGTCTTTATTGCTCTGTCATTTTCTCCTTCCTTGAAGAAAAGATCTTCCAGATGAGCATTACGCGGGACATGCCTCATTGGGTATCCAAATTGACGACGAACCAATACCGGATGGTAGTTGATTCCTCCCTTAGTTCTTATAAGGGGTACGTTGGGGAAGTTTCCACAACGATAAATTATCATGATCCTGTCATAAATCCTATTGCACCAATCTATGTCAGAGTTGGTGAGAGACATAATTTTCTGCGACCAGCGTAAGGCACTCTTATGATCCCAAAAAGTAGCAGACTTAGGCAAATGGGAGATAAACCATTTATATAGCAGGGGTACACAGCACATGATCTCTCCTCCGCTGTACAAATTCCCTAAGTGTACAGAATGATACGCATCTGCGAGTAAAGTCTGCACAAGGTTTCCAATGAGAAAAACCTTAACGGCGTTGATATCGACGAAGTTATCAATGTTGGGAAACAGAAATAACCCGTAGGTGAGTAAAACAAAGATGCTTTCAAAAGCAATCATGTTCCCTATACTAGCAAAGTACAGAGCTTTCTTTGTTAAGAACTGGGCTGGCAAACCTTGGATGCCACCCTTAGTGGTCATGTGAGTCCTGACCTCTGACTCGTCCAAATAAATTGCTCTTGCAATGATTTGATCCTTTGGAATTTCTTCCAGTCCAGAAAATGGAGCTTGATCAGTAATATGTAAATCAGTCAGGTGAGAGTACTCCTCCAGCGTTGGTGTGAGCTGGTAATCCGGGAATGTGAAACAGTGATAGACCGGATCGTAAAACTAAACGAGTGCCTCCATGATTCCTTCAATCACATGGATTCTTAACAGAGGTAGCAGACCTCCGTACTTGGCTCTGAAAGCCTCAGGGTTAGTGATCATCCTTGCTAACCTTTTCAAATCCTCAAGTTTTGGAACCTTGAAGGTGTACTTATGAGTTCTCCTTCTACCGAAATCCATGAGCGCAATCTTTTTCTCTGACATTTGCAATCATTGTATCAGTTTAATTTGAAAAAGAGAGACTAGAAGAGAAAATTTTTCTTTGTTTTAATGTTTTTTTAGATGAATGAATGAATGCAGCACACAAAAACATAGAAAAAACATGGGGTCAAAGGGTCGTTGTCATGAAGTTAAGGCTCTACCCATCCCCCAAAGGTTTATACTAGTGATTTTTGTACCTGTCTCTCAAAATCATCAGTTCTTGTCGAGAAAACACCAGCGGGCCGGGAACCGTGCTAGGTGATGTTTTTTCGAAGAACCTTCAGAAAAGGGTGGTATCGCGTGACAACCATTTCCGATAGTTTCCGCACCACTAAAAGAGATTTTTCCTAGGTGTTTACTCAATCTTTCCACATGCGGCATCACACGCATTCCCATTAGCAGAAAAATAAACACATATATCAATTAGGAAAAGCAGTATATATATTTGTCCTAATGTCCTAGACTTTTAAGAGTTATGAATCCTATGTTCCTGACAGAAAATGGCTCTCCGGCGGAGTCGCCATTCTGTGGTTCCTTCCCAACTTAAAGGTTTTGACCTAAGATCCTAGTGAAGTCAACAAAAAGTCTTATCCCAGTGAAATTCCCAATGAAATTTTTGTCCAAGGCTTTCATCTTGAGTTTCCAAAGAAGGGCCCCACGGTGGGCGCCACTTTTCTGTAGCGAGCGATTTTGGACGCGGTTCTTAAGCGCTGTCGCTCTTTGGGGTTTACTACAGGTCGATTCATTTTTTATCCTATTGTGAGCTGACTAAGGAAGGGAAATAGATGTCTCCAATTAACCCTGCTTGCATACTGAGTTTAAACAGCAGTCAGTTAGGTTACGGATGCTATATGGTAATGGGGCCTTTCTTTCTTCTTACTTTATTAAGGTGGAAAACTGGGACTATTCATGGGGAATTTGTCAGATTGGGTGGAGATAGGGGACTTTAGGTTTTTTGATTAGTGTGCTCGCTAATATTTTTCTTTCAATCTTATGCCTACATATTCCCGTTTACCGAAACAGGGAAATCAGAGCGATCGTAGTTCCTCCTATTCTATGGGAGGAAATGGTGTTTTGGTGTCTTGTTCAAAGCCCAAGACGTGAAGCAAAAAGTGATCTATATCTTGTTCAAAGCCCAAGATGTGAAGCTGAAGGTGGTTTGTATCTTGTTCAAAGCCCAAGATGTGAACCTGAAGGGTCTATTTGTATCTTGTTCGAAGCCCAAGATGTGAAGCTAAAAGGTGTTGTCTTTAGAGAGAATTTGTCATCTCTAAAGAGGGTCTGTTTATCACAACTATTTATAAAGGAGAATTGCTTTAACCGGGATATGTGAATCCAGCAATGCCATAATTTCCTTTATAGGGGGGTTCCAACCTGAAGGAGAAGACTTTAACTCAGTGTAGAACAATGCTATCTTTCCTTAGGAATTTCTCATGCTAAAAGAGGGACAGTGGCATGGATGTAAATAATCCAGAGGCTTGCCGCTTACAACAATTAGATGAAGGAAAAGGAGTTGTTGATGTTTGTATACTGTGAACGAGGCACAACTTTGATGCTATAAGGTTGATTGACTCAACCGGGGTTTTCCTTATACAAAGCCTAAGAAGAGGCTATTGGCCCAACAAGAGGGAGTTTTTGTGTGTCTCGTACGAAGCCCGAGAGAGAGGCTAAAAGGGTTGATTCAACAGGAGAATCTTTTATACTCAACAAGAGAGTGTTTTTGTATCTCGTACGAAGCCCGAGATGGAGGCTAAAAGGGTTTGACTTAACAAGAGAGTCTTTTATACTCAACAAGAGAGTGATTTTGTATCTCGTACAAAGCCCGAGATGGAGGCTAAAAGGGAGATTGGCTCAACAAGAGAGCCTTTTATACTTAACAAGAGAGTGTTTTTGTATCTCGTACGAAGCCCGAGATGGAGGCTAAAAATGGTGACTCCCCAAGAGAATCTTTTATACTCAACAAGAGAGTGATTTTGTATCTCGTACGAAGCCCGAGATGGAGGCTAAAAGGTTTGACTCAACAAGAGAGTCTTTGTATCTCGTACGAAGCCCGAGATGGAGGCTACAAGGTTTGACTCAACAAGAGAGTCTTTGTATCTCGTACGAAGCCCGAGATGGAGGTTAAAAGGTTTGTTTCAGTTGAGTGACAGGTCCAGTATGTTGGTTAAGAGAAAATCAGTTCTTATATGAGTAATGTTGCACTCATGGATTTGATCTGAGGACCGGGATTGTTTCATGTTCTTTAAGGAAATGGGAAATCCAAAGGATATTGAGACTGTCCGAGTCTACGGGTGTCTTCCTATTTTTGAAAGGGACTTGAGAATGTCTTTGAGACTCAAGGAAATTAGACTGTCCAAGTCTAGAGTTTTATCTTTTGTACTATGCTTAAAGAAACAGTAGTAGTACGTTCACGGTAGAAAGATCTAGACTCTTTGAAAGACTGTTCTATTAAGATGACTAATTTTTGTTCCTATACCTCTAGGAGGTCGTCGGGGCAATTTGTACGAAGCCCAAGAGGAGGCTGAAAACTTTTAAGAAGCCAAGGGACAATTTGTACGAAGCCCAAGAGGAGGCTATCATTCCCGGAGGAAGAAATCATTTATACGAAGCCTAAGAGGAGGCTGTGAATACTTCTAAGAAGCCGACGGGTCCTTGTAAAATGCCCAAGAGGAGGCGGGATGCTTTTAAGAAGCCTGTGGGTCCCCAAACCCCAAGAAGTTCAAGAAAGGCTATTCACAAAGAATAGGTGAAGCCAGGAAAGTTCGAGAATTTGGAAGAAACTCAAGGGATGCAATTCACGGAGAAGAGATCATCTCTGGGGAGTAGAGTTTCTTACATTCTATTAGAGGCCCAAAGGTTTAAAAATGAAAAGAAATGGGACTTATAGCTCAAGGAGAAGCCCAATAGTCTTTTTTGTTAAAAGGCGACCATCGCGCCGAACTTTGTAAATGTACAGAGGGACTTATACAATGTGTGAGCCCAAAAATATTTTATTTACAAAAGGGTTGGGACTTACACTCTATTAGAGGCCCAAGGGTATTTTAGGAAAATAAATTGGGCTTACAACACGAGGGGAGGCCCAGATGATTTTCAGTTTGAAAATGGCGATCGCGCCGAGATTTTTAACGTATCGGGACTTATACAATAATTGAGGCCCAAAATATTTTTGTACAAAAAGGGTTGGGTCTTACACTCTATTAGAGGCCCAAAGTTTTTGAAAAAAGATTTGTTAGGGTGAAAATCAAAGAAACCCCAATTTAATTTTTTAAAGGCATTTTTCAAAGAAAAATCAAGTAAAAAATAATAAAAATATCAAATAAAATCATTAATCATGTTATAAACAATGATTAAGGTTTATGAAAAAGTATTTTATCCACATGAATATTTAAAATCATTTTGGTTTTAAAATCAAGAAAAAGAAATCATTTTAAAAGCATTTAAAACAATTTAAAACAATATTTTTAAATATATTAAAAATAATCTAAAAATAATATTTTTTTGTGATTTTTTTGTGGATTAAAATATTATGGGGTATGAATTGGAAAATGATGATTTTTGCTATGTAAAAGAATTGATTGAGTTTTGAAAATAAAATAAGAAAAAGAGAAAAGATGTCACAACATCATCTTCGACATCTCTTATGGGGCAAAAAACCAGTACTGATACTTTAGTTTTTAACACCTTTTTTTATCAAATTTCAAACACTCATAACTCTCTCAATTTTTAACGGAATTAAAATCCGGAAGTACCTATCTTGACTGATTTTTCACAAGGAATCCAATGGTACCACACATACACACTGAAACTCGACGTACAAAACACGCGAATCGAAAAACCAGAACTGCTATGTTAATTTAAAACATCGTTTCTCGTCAAATTTCCAACACGCGTAACTCTCTCGATTTTTAACGGAATTAAGATTTGGAAGATCCTATCTTGACCGATTTTTCACTAGGAATCCAATGGTATTACTCATGTACACTGAAACTTAATGTACAGAACACACAAATTAATAAACCAGAACTGGACCGTTAATTCGACGTCGTTTCGCGTCAAATTTCCAACACGCGTAACTCTCTCGATTTTTAACGGAATTAAGATCCGGAAGAGCCTATCTTGACCAATTTTTCGCAAGGAATCCAATGGTACTGCACATACACACTGAAACTCAACGTACAAAACACGCGAATCAAAAAACCAGAATTGCACGTTAGTTTTCGACGTCGTTTCGCGCCAAACTTCCAACGCGCGTAACTCTCTCAATTTTTATCGGAATCAAAATCCGTAAAAACCTATGTTGACCGATTTTTCGCAAGGAATCCAATGGTATCACTCATACATACTAAAACTTAATGTACATCACACACAAGGCAAAAAACCAGAACTGGACATGATTTTAAAACAACCAAAACTCCACATATAAACATGTTAAAATACAAACAGTGGGAGGATCACAACATACACATTAAGGAATACATTTTTGCTTCAAGAATTTTTCAATATGATGCATGTATGTGGACAACAAAGGAAAGCATGATTCAAAGAATTCAAGTTGTGAATTTTACCTCTTTTTTGGAGATTTTGTGCAACCTACCAAGTGCTTTGTACCAGAAATGATTTGATGCTTTAGACACCCTCAAATGACCTCTTAGAAGCTTTTAGGATGGTTGGAATCAGCTGGAAACCTCTGGAGCAAGTTTGAGCACTTTCTTGCAAAATGGGCAAAAGTGGCCAAAATGTCAACTCTCTCAAATGGTGTTCCAGATGTGTTGCACCATTTGGGACAGTTCAAGGATGATATTTGGAGTGTGTTTGAGGTTTTATCTGGTTTGGAAAGTGACTGAATCAAGACATGGCTTGAAAAATGCAAAAAAGTCCAATTTTGAGGTTTTGAGATGTGACTTTGTGATGTTGGTGTTATAGGTCACTTGTGAGAGTTTGGATCACCTACATATGATGTTTATGAGGTGTTAGGATCATGAGGTGTGATGGAAATGCTCTCTAACTCAAAAACTCAGAATTTCCTTACTAAAGAAGGCATTTTGGAGTGAAAGAGAGAATTTGAGGAAAGCATCTGTTTGATGGCTTTGGTGTACTCAAACTGAGCAAAAATGAGCTCTATTTATAGTAGATCAAGTTTGTTTTGCAAGCAATAGTGAATGGTGGCTGCAGCAGAGATTTGGCAAATATTGGCCAATGAAAATCCAAGTCTCCTCTAGCCATTGACTAGAGGTTAGAGCACAGGCCTTTGGTTCCCTAGTTGTTGGATGAATCTTAACTGAATTCAGTTAGAGGAAGCTCAGTTCATGCCACCTCTAAGCATCCATTAAATGCTCCAAACCAAAATTGGAGTCTTGTCCCTCTATTAGGGATTTCTAGGTTTTGGCATGCTAGTTTTGGTTCCTTGGACTTGGGAGCCTCATGGATCAGATCATCCCCCTTAGATTTGATCCTTAGATGTGTCCAAAATGATGACAAGGCTTGAAAATTCATGTGGCATAAGAAATGTGTAAATCTGCCCTGAAAAATTCAGCTGCAGCAAGCCTTTTTGTAAAATCCATAACTCCCTGCTCGAGTATGCTACATGGACGTTCTAGGACTTTCTGGAAAGCTTATATGACGTACTTCAACTTTGATGTTTGGCCCTAGACCTGGTTCAACTTGGATCATGAAGAAAAACAGCCTTGAAATTGGGACTTCATGCTGAAATTACAAGGCAGAGTTTGGCTAAGTGCTGAAAAATGTTAATTTTAGGTTTTTAGCCATTTTGATCCAACCATAACTCAAAATCCATGATGAATTGGGCTGAGGTGTAGTTGACACTTTTGTAGAGGGCCATGAGGGATACAAATCAAGCTTTGGATGGGGAAAAATGGCTTTGTGGTTTAGGAGTTATGATCCTCCAAAGTTGGTACCCTTGCCACTTTATTTCATAACTTAGAAAATTTTCTAAGTTTTTATGGTTACCCCTTTTTCAAGTTATCCCACTTTTCTTGATTTTTCTTGATGAATGATGATTCCAATCACACATTAACATCATTTTAGGGTTAAAAAACCATTTTTATGAAAAATCTCAGAAAGTCAAAGTTTGACTTTTGGGCACAGTTGACTTTTTATCAGATGAATTCCAAACTATGCGATCCTTTATGAAATCAAGTCCTTAACCTAAATCAAACTTGATGGACATGTTCCATAGGTGTTATAGGGTGTATTGAATCGTGTCCCAAGGTTTGGGAGCATGCCTGGGTCAAAAGTCAAAGGTACATTTGACTTTTCCCGCGAAACCCTAACTGTGGTTCAGATGAAATTGAAACTTGTTGCTCAAGCTTCTTGGATCAATCCATTGTTGCAAATGGATCAATGTGGTGTGTTAGGGATCCTCAAATTCTATCTTGAGGCCTTGGCTCGTGTTTTGTCCTAAAAGTCAACTTAGGGGTGAATTAAGTCAAGAAACCCTAATTCTGGATTTCTGGTAAATGCATCCCCTGAGGCTAAATTGACTTGATGATGGGGTTTATGATGTTCCATGGAGCGTATTAGGATATGCTTTGAAGCATTGGCTTATGCCCAGAGGAAAATTTCCATCTGGAGGCCCTAGTCGACCAAACCCTAATTTGGTGACACTGGCGATCCTGAGGCTTGATCCACCTAGAAGGGAGTAGCCTTGTGCTTAATCCTTGAAGTGGGAGTCCTCTTGATCCATTGTGGATATTTGAGAGGCTAGACAAGTTGAAGATCATGTCATTTCTTGATTGATCCTTTGTCTAAGAGCTCTAAGAGGGTTTGAAACCCTAGTTCTGATTGTAGTGAGTGTTCACCCATCTTTGAGGAGACTAATGAGGTACAAAGGTACATCCATATTGTGCTGATGATTTGCACCATGATGGGAAATCTTAGTGGTCAAAATTTGGGGTATGACAAAGTTTATTTCAGAAACTTAGACCAGTTCCTTGGTAGGAAACCAGGATCGAGGGGAAGTTTATTTCAGAAACTTAGACCAGTTCCTTGGTAGGAAACCAGGATCGAGGGGAAGCTTTACATCAGAAACTTAGACTAGTTCCTTGGTAGGAAACCAGGATCGAGGGGAAGTTCATTTCAGAAACTGAGACCAGTTCCCTGGTAGGAAACCAGGATCGAGGGGAAGTTTCTACCTTTTCTAAGCATCATTGCTTAGTAAAAGAAGAAGGATGTGTGAACTACCATTACTAACCACCATCAAAATTTTGGGTATTCCGATATTTAATCCTCTTGCACCCCGAATGCCCGTATACCTTCGCCATTCACACCTTCTGTTCCAAGAAGATTAAATAGGGGCATCTGTCATACCCCAAATTTTGACCACTAAGATCGCCCATCATTGTGAAAATTATCATCACAATATGGATGTACCTTTATGCCTCATCAATCTCCTCAAGGAATTTTTGAACATTCACTACTATTAAAGATTAGGGTTTCAAGCCCTCTCAGAGCTCTTGGACAAAGGATCAATCAAAGAATGACATGATCTTCAACTTGTCTAAACCTATCAAACATCCACAATGGATCAAGAGGACTCCCACATCAAGAATCAAGCATAATGTTGCAGCATTCCAAGTGGATCAAGCCTCAAGATCGCCAGTGTCACCAAATTAGGGTTTTGGTCGACCAAGGCCTCCAGATGGAAATTTTCCTCTGGGCATGATCCAATGCTTCAAATCATAACCCAAGATACTCCAAGGGACCTCATGGACTCAACCATCAAGTCAATTTAACCTCAGGGGTTGCATTTACCAAAAAAATTAGGAATTAGGGGTTCTTGACCTAATTCACCCCTAAGTTGACTTTTGGGACAAAGCATGAGCCAAGACCTCAAGACATTATTTTAGGGTCTCCAACGCACCACATTGATCCATTTGCAACAATGGATTGATCCAAGAAGCTTGATTCTCAAGTTTCAAGTTCATCAGAATCACAGTTAGAGTTTCGCGGAAAAAGTCAACTGTGCCTTTGACTTTTGACCAAGACATGCTCCCAAACCTTGGGACATGATTCAATACACCCTATAACACCTATGAAATCAATCCATCAAGTTTTATTTAGGTCAAGGACTTGATTTCATAGAGGATCGCATAGTTTGGAGTTCATCTGATAAAAAGTCAACTGTGCCCAAAAGTCAAAGTTTGACTTTTTGATTTTTTGATCAATTATGGATCCCTAACCCTAAAATGATGTTAATGTGTGATTTGAATCAACATTCATCAAGAAAAATAAGAAAAGTGGGATAACTTGTAAAAGGGGTAACCATAAAAAACTTAGAAATTTTCTAAGTTATGGAACAAAGTGGCTAGGGTGCCAACTTCCAAGGATCATAACTTGAGATCCAAGCAACCATTTGGGCTGATCCAAAGATGGATTTGTAGCTATCATGGCATACTTTAAAAGTGTCAACTACACCTCATTCCAATTCATCATGGATTTTGAGTTATGGTTGGACCAAAATGGCTGAAAACATGAAATGTCACTTTTTCCAACACTTAGTGAAATTTTCACTAAGTCAGAATCTGTTTCACTTTGTCCAAAATGTAAGGGCATTTTTCACTTGGATCCAAAAAGTGTTAAGACAAACTATGATCACACATATGTTGTATCATATGAGAGCTTTCCAAAAATGGCCAAGAACCCCATGAAATTCCATTTGAGCTAAGAGTTATGACAGTGGCAATATGCCTTGGTGCAACTGTCATAACTAGGCAGATTTGTGCATTTTACTCGATTTGAGCAATTTGTGCAAATGACAAGCATGCTTATCCATTTGAACACCTCAGGGAGGGACCAAAGAGGGACAAACACTGATCCATAAGCCTCCCAAGTCTTTTGAACTAAAAATAGCATGCCAAACCTAAAAAACCCTAAAGAGGGGACACGGCTCCAATTTTGTTTTGGAGCATTCAATGGATGCACCAAGGTAGCATGAACTGAGCCATTTCCAACTGAATGAGTCAAGGATGATCTCTGGACTAGGGAACCAGCAGCATGTGCTCTAACCTCTAGTCAATGGCTAGAGGAGACTTGGATTCCTATTGATCAACATTTGCCAAACCTCTGCTGCAGTTGCCATTCACTATTTCAGCCAAAACAAACTTGCTCTACTATAAATAGAGCTCATTTGTGCTCAGTTTAAGTACACCAAAGCACTACAACACTTGCTTTCCTTAAAATCTATTTCTCTAGGCAAAAATGCCTTCTTTAGCAAGGTAACTCTGAGTTTTTGAGTTAGAGAGCAATTTCATCACAGATCATGATCCAAACATATCCAATATGTCATATCTAAGCTATCCAAACTGTCACAAGTGACCTGTAACACCAAAATCTCAAAGTCCCTTCTCAAAACCTCAAAATAGGACTTTTTTTGCATTTTTTAAGCCATGACTTGATTCAGTCACTTTTAAAACCAGATAAAACCTTAAACACACTCCAAATATCATCCTTGAATTGTCCCAAATGATTCCACACATCTAGAATACCATTTGAGAGAGTTGCTATTTTGGCCACTTTTGCCCATTTTGCAAGAAAGGGCCAATTTCCATTCCTAAGGTTTCCAGCTGATTCCAATCATCCTAAAAGCTTCTAAGGGATCATTTGAGAGTGTTCAAAGCATCAAAACATTTCTGGAACAAGGCACTTGACAGATTGCCCAAAAAGCTCCTAAAGAGGTAAGCATCTCAACTTGAACTCTTTAAAATATGCATTGCTTTGAGGTCCACTGATCATGCACATCTCATACATGTTATATGTGTTGTGTTTGAACCAATTCATCATGTAATTCATGCCTGTAACAAGAGATAGCACAAAAAAAATGCAAATCATGGCCTATTTCAAAACCACTATCGGGTTTTGAGGAGGATTTATTTTCTGAAAAAACCACCACCACCATTGGATTCCTTGTGAAATTCTAGGCAGGATAAACCTAAATTTTGTCCCAATCCATGGAGAAATGAGAAAGTTATAAGCTTCACGTTTTTGGGCTCTATCATACCCCAAATTTTGACCACTAAGATTTCCCATCATTGTGAAAATCATCATTACAATATGGGGGAACCATCATGCCTCATCAGTCTCCCCAAAGATGGGTGAACACTCACTACAATCAGAATTAGGGTTTCAAGCCCTCTTAGAGTTCTTAGACAAAGGATCAATCAAGGAATGACATGATCTTCAACTTGTCTAGCCTCTCAAATATCCACAATGGATCAAAAGGACTCCCACTTCAAGGATCAAGCACAAGGCTGCTCCCTTCTAGGTAGATCAAGTCTCAAGATCGACGGTGTCACCAAATTGGGGTTTTGGTCGACCAGGGCCTCCAGATGGAAATTTTTCATCTGGGCACAAGCCAATGATCCGAAACCTAACCTAATATACTCCATGGAACCTCATGGACCCAATCATCAAGTCAATCTTGCCTCAGGGGATGCATTAATCAAAAATCAGGAATTAGGGTTTCTTGACCTAATTCACCCCTAAGTTGACTTTTGGGACAAACCATGAGCCAAGACCTCAAGAGAGGTTTTGGAACAATGGATTAATCCAAGAAGCTTGAGCAACAAGTCTCAATTTCATCTGCACCACAGTTAGGGTTTTAAGGAAAAAGTCAACTGTAACTTTGACTTTTGACCAGGACATGCTCCCAAGCCCTAAGACATGATTCAATATACCTTATTACACCCATGGAACATGTCCATCAAGTTTGATTTAGGTCAAGGACATGATTTCCTGAAGAATTGCACAGTTTGGAATTCATCTGATAAAAAGTCAACTGTGCACAAAAGTCAACTTTGACTTTTTGAGATTTTTCACCAAAATGGATTTTTAACCCTAAAATTATGTTAATGTATGATTTGAATCATCATTCATCAAGAAAAATCAAGAAAAGTTGGATAACTTGTAAAAGGGGTAACCATAAAACTTAGAAATTTTTCTAAGTCATGAAAAAGTGCCACTAATGCACCAACTTTGGAGGACCATAACTCCTAAACCACAAGGCCATTGTGCCCCATTCAAAGCTTTATTTGTATATCTCATTGCCCTCTACAAAAGCTTCATACTGACCTATGTCCAAATTCCTCATGGATTTTGAGTTATGGAGTGATCAAAATCAAGAGAAAACACTTTGTTCCAACACTTAGTGAAAATTTCACTAAGTCAGATTTTGCCTTACTTTTTGCCAAATGTAGGGGGATTTTTCACTTGGATTCAAAAGAGATCAAAACCAAACATGTTCAAACAGTTGTTGTATCATGTAAGGGCTTTCCAAAATGATCAAGAACATTACCAAATTCAACTTACACCATGAGATATGACATTGGCAAGTTGCCTTGCTGAAATCTGTCAAAGGCAAGGCAGAATTTGCAATTTTGCTCGATTTGCCAAAATCAGCCAAATTCAAATGTTCCTATCCACTTGGACACATCAGAGGATTGAATCTAAAGGGGACAATCACTGAGCCAAGCCTCCAAAGTCTTTGGAACAAGAAATAGCATGTTGAACCTAGAATGGCCAAAATAGGGACAAGACTCCAAATTTGGATTGAAGCATCAAGGTGGCATGGACTGAGCCATTTTCATTTGAATTCAGTCAAGACTTATCCAAGACCAAGGGAACCAGTAGCCTGTGCCCTAACCTCTAGTCAATGGCTAGAGGAGACTTGGATTTTCATTTGCCAACATTGGCCAAACCTACTCAGCAGTTGCCATTCACTATTTCTTGCAAAACAAACTTGCTCTACTATAAATAGAGCTCAATTGTGTTCAGTTTAAGTACACCAAAGGCCTACAACACTTGCTAATCTCGAGTATTCGATCACATCCACGTACGCTGGTTGTCAGATGGCAAGGTGCTCGGATGGATGCTGACCGTCAGGCGTGCAACGTGCTCGGCTTGTGAATGAGGAGAGGAAGGGGTGTACCTGCAAGGCACTCCGACGCTCAAGTAAGAAAGGGTCAGAGAAAAGGGGCAAGTACAAAGCGTGTTCTTAGGGTGAAAAAATGTGATACCTGACCCTCTCAAGCGAGAGGGTTTATATAGAACCCCCAGCGCGTGGCCAACGGTCCTATTTTCGGGGCGAACTAACCGTTTTTCCCAAAGAATAGGTAACTGCCCAAACTAGCCGTTATGTCGGGCAGGGTGCCAAAACTAGCCGTTATGCCGAGCATAGACGCAGTTCCGGGCACCTGTCTATTGCTGTTCGGGCAGCGAGGAAGCCGCGCGTAACGGGCATTAAAGCCGGGGAGGGACGTTGCGTTCCTTGCCCGGTTAGAGGGGCAGAAAATGTCAGTTTTGCCCCTCTGTGGATTGGGTTTAGGCAATTTGGGCCACTCTGGGGCAGAGGTGGATTGGGCCAATTCTAGCCATTGGTCCAGTCCAGAACAGGAGCCCCCCAAGTCGTTGCTCCCGAGCATGGGAGTGATGACTTAAGGACTGATCGTCGCCCGGGGGAGTTGCGCGGAGTCGCCCTCTATGCCAGTGATGTTTGTGGTCGTGAACCTATTGCCCGGTATTCGGGAAGCTCAAGCGTCAAACAGAATGGGAAACGTTGGGCTGCCACGTGTGCATCGAGCCCTGCGTAGTAGTTAATAGGTAATTAAGGCTAGTGGGCAGTCATTATTACCTACGCACGTGCCCCTCAGTATAAAAGGGGGGAGGTTGTCCCATTTTGCACTTTTTCCCTTCTGATTTTTCTTCATCGTCATCAGCGTTCTTGCCCGTCGCCGTATTCAGAGCAACCGACCACCGTGCCAAGTTTCGAGCAGCCTTTCTCTTCTACTCAAATTAAGTAAGTTCTCTGATTTCCAGCTTGTTTTACTTTTTCTCATTGTTAATGGTAGATTGCATGCGGCTAGGGTTAGGTTTAGGTGACAGAATAGGTAGATTTCCGGCGAGTGTTGGTGGTGGGCGGTGGTTCTGACCTTCTGCTGCGTCAAGCATCTCGCCGGAGTAGGTAGCGCGTTCGGTGGGCGTGGTGGTCCACGTCGTGGTTGCGAGTCGTGACCACCGCGTCTTATCATCTTCTGATGGATTGGTGAATCTCCTGGTAGAACGTTTCCAGATTTCGGTGGAGCTTTGCAGTTTCCGGCGGAGCTTCAAACGGAATCTGGGCACGAGCGCGGGGAGGTTCCTCGTAGGAAGTTGGTATGTCTCGGGTATCTCCTCGCGGGGAGGTTTTTCCTTCTTCGTTTGATGTTAGGGCTTAGGCCGGGGACGTTGTCCTTAGCCTTCTGCGCGCCCTTTCACTTAACTTAGCGGTGGAAGGGTGGATTTGATTTCCTGTCGAATTCACTATCTTTCTCTGCTTTTTTAGGTGATCGTAGTGGCGATGGAGCCAGAGAGGGAAGTTATCCCAGTTACATTCGAGGAGGAAACTGTCTCCGAGGAGAGTAGCAGCGCAACGGTCTCGAGTTCTGCGTCTTCGAGCTCGACGGCATCGAACTCCTCGAGCGAAGTCGAGGGGGAAACGAGCGAAGTTGAGGGGGAAGGAGAGGTGGACGTCATGGAGGAAGACGTTGAAGGATTCTGTCCGGATGAGTGGGAGGTGGCCGAGCCCTCCGAGCATATTTCCACGTTCGCGAGGTCTCCGGCGGACGTCTTTACCGAGGTGGGACCAGCGGGTGAATGAAGAGTGCTTTTTCCTAATTCGGAAGAGCGGGTCTGCTCGAGCTTCGGGGACTGCTTCTCAATGTATGAATATGCGTTCAAGGAATTGGGGCTGAGGTTTCCCTTCACTGACTTCCAGCGGTCGGTGTTTGTGCATCTGAAGTTGGCGCCTTCCCAACTCCATCCCAATTCGCTGGCCTTTATATGGGCTTTAGAGTTGGTGTGCGAGCACCTTGCCCTGGGGACCACCATTCCTCTATTCTTTGCTGTTTTCCACCTACAGCGGCAGCTG
Organism: Lathyrus tuberosus; assembly: GCA_022829125.1. Lineage (NCBI taxonomy): Eukaryota > Viridiplantae > Streptophyta > Magnoliopsida > Fabales > Fabaceae > Lathyrus > Lathyrus tuberosus. Next base: position 31,912,575 of record JALAZF010000006.1, on the reverse strand, counting down.
GCGGGGAAAAGGTACGGATGGGTCTCTTTGAAGCAGCCCAAAAAGTTGTTCAAGCTGTTCTCGGAGTCCATCCGAACGTTCAAGGGACGGTATTTCATCGTCGAGCCATTGTCTGAGGCTTCCCAGGATAGCGTGTACGTCTGGGAGGTAGAGGTGGATGAGAACGGAGAGGAGTTGCTCAACGAGGAGGGGAAGTATATTGGGGAGAGGTTGTACAAGTTCCCGATCCGCTGGACACCCGACCACTTCTCAAAGAAGCCCAGTGCCTATGTCTTCGAGCCGAGCGCTCTACGCGGGCAGGATGCCGTGTCTTATGAGACGCTGGTGAAGTGGGTCAACTCCTTCCAGCTCGCGAGCTGTTGGATGAGCAAGGGTAACCCCATCTACGAGGAGGATGGTAGCCAGAGGGTTGAACGCAGGTTTATCAGCGTGAAGGCACTGCTGGAGTGCAAGACACCCGCGGATGCTGAGAAGCTGCTCGGTAGTCATAGTTACTTAGATTTTGTTTGTGTTATTTTCTTTCCCCGTAACTAACGTGCTTGTTTTCATTCGTGCAGGTGAGATGCCTCAAGCTCATGACCGTGTGGTGAGGAACGCCATGGCGAGGGGTAAGGCTGGAGCGGCTCCTCCCAAGACCCGTCCTGGTGGTGGTGCTCGTGTTCTTCCTCTTGTTCAAACTGCGGCGGGGACCTCTGCTTCTCCTACTCCAGCTCCCCGGGACTCCCCACTGGCTCTGTCTGGGCGAGCGAAGCGGCAAAGGTCGTCGGAGGCCGTGGACCTGACTCGGGCGCCTGAGAAAGGGAAGTTTGAGCTTCCCCCCTGCGTCCTTGACCGGAGGTTCTTTGAGGGCAACACTTTGGTCGTTCCTCGGGCAGAATCACTCAACCTGGGAAGCATGGACCGAGCGAGCAAGAGGGCGCTGGTCGCCCGGGATGCTTCTGCCATGGTGAGGATGCTGGAGATGGCGGCCGTTTATGCGGAAGGGGACTCCGTGCTTGAGGCTGAACTCACTACTGCCCGGGCCTCCGAGGCGTCCCTAAAGGAAGAAGTCAAGGGTGCTCATGAGGCTAGGAAGAAGGCCGAAGAGGAGGCGACTAAGCTGAAAGAGGAGGTCGCCAAGCTAAAGGCGGAGAAGAAGGTTGCCGAGGAGTTGAACAAGGAGATGATGGCGGCCAGTGCCCCGGGTGCTGATGAACCGGACGAGATAAAAGTGTTGAAACTTAGGGCTGAGCTGGTCGCCAGCATTCTGCAGGCCGAGGATGACGGCATCGCTGTGGCAGTAGAGTCCTTCGAAAGTGTCGTGGCCCAGTTGCGGGTGGTGAACCCTGGGCTCGACATTTCTACCAATGGTATCCACTACCTTGCGCGAGGCGAGGATGATCGCATCGTCTTGCCTGCAGGCCTTATCCTTGACACCCCTGAGGTTCAGCCCGAGGAGGAGCAGAGACCCGAGCCAGAAACAGCCAAGCAAGCGGACGAATGAGGAACTTTGGTTATTTTGTTGTTATTGTATTTTGTCTGGCCTGCGTGCCGTTGATTCACTTGTAACTTTATTTGATTTTGGGGGTGTGGCCCCCTTTTTTATGTAATACGCACAATTTTTTGGCCCTTGTGGCCTTTTTATTTAATGCTTGGTTAACGTTATTTATGTAATTTTTGTTCGTATTGCTGTACTTTACATTAGTTGTGCATGTATGACTGCCCGTCGGAGGGTGTGTCTGTTAACGGAGTTTTCTTTTTGAAAGATAGCTCGTTGTGTGTTGATTCGTCAGTGCGGAGAACTGGTCGAATATCCGGGGATGATCCCGGTGAGGTTGCAGATCTCAGGTCGCGATCGAGGCCTGAGGTCGCGGCGTGAACGTCCCATCGCGAGCTGGGGTTCTGCCGATCATGGTACTTGGGCGAAGGCGATGCTCGGTTGAGGACCGCCGACGAACAGAGCTCCGGCTCATTCACTTGAGCGGGATTCTACTTTATGCGTGTGCGGCGTTTGTACCTGGACGAGCACGATGACCGTTAGGTGGTCGCTTGATGCGAGGAAGCCTATAGTTACTTTAGCTTTAGTATTGCTTAAGTTTCTCAGCGTTCCATGGTCGAGGGAGCGCATCCCCGTTAAGGGTTTCGAGGAAGTACGCACCATTTCCCGTTTTGGCACGGACTCTGTATGGTCCCTCCCAGTTGGCTGCTAGTTTGCCTTCGCGAGAGTCCTTGTGGTTTCTTCGCAGGACAAGGCTGACCACATCGAACTCTCGTCGTAAGACTTTGGCGTTGTGCCTGATTGCTATCTTTTGCTTAAGGAATGCTTCGCGGAGGGCTGCTCCTGTTCGGATTTCCTCGACAAGGTCGAGCTCCTCTCTTATTACTTCATTATTCATTTCCTCGTCTAGAGGTGATTCGGTCCTCCTGGACGGCACGTGGATTTCGACGGGTAGAACAGCCTCCGTGCCATATGCTAGGCGAAAAGGTGTTTCCCTGGTGGTGGACTGGGGAGTAGTGCGGTAGGCCCACAAGACGCTGTGGAGCTCTTCGACCCAGGCTTTCTTCATTTCATCCAGTCTTCGCTTGAGGCCACCAAGAATGACGCGGTTGGCCGCTTCTGCCTGCCCGTTGGTTTGGGGATGCTCTACAGAAGCGAAGTGTTGCTTTGTTCCGAGATGGGCGAGAAAGTCTTGGAACTTCTTGTCCGTGAATTGTGTTCCATTGTCCGTGACAATCGCTTGGGGAATCCCAAAATGGGAAAGGATGTTCCGCTTGTAAAAGCGCAGAATATTAAGTGCTGTTATCTTTGCTAAGGCTTCTGCTTCTATCCATTTTGTAAAATAGTCCACACCCACTATCAGGTATTTGTTTTGGCTGGACCCCGTCACGAAGGGTCCTAGGATGTCTAGGCCCCACTAGGCGAATGGCCACGGGGAAGTCATGCTCTTCAGTTCATTGGGTAGAGCTAGGTGCATGTCCCCGTGCCGTTGGCATTTGTCACATTTCTTCACATGCTCCTTGGCATCGTGCTGCATGGTTGGCCAATAATACCCTGCCCGGAGGGCCTTGCGGGCAAGGGACCTTCCTCCTAGGTGCTGGACGTTAATGCCTTCGTGGATCTCTCGCAATACGTGGGGGACAACTTCCTCCTCTATGCATTTGAGCACTGGGATGGAGAAGCCTCGTCGATAGAGCTTGTTTTCGAGGATGACGTACGAGCAAGCTCTTCGTCTGATGGTGCTGGCTTCCTTGGGGTCATCTGGAAGTTCGTCCCTGGTAAGGTAGTTGTACACGGGCGTCATCCAGCAATCGCTGTCCCCAATCGCGTGCACGTGTAGGGTCGAGGATCCCTTATCGATGCTGGACCGGGGAAGTATCTCTTGGATGACTGATCTGTTTCCGCCTTTCCTCTTGGTGCTCTCTAGTTTGGACAGGACGTCTGCTCGCACGTTATGTTCGCGTGGAACGTGTTCTGGACTGGACCAATGGCTAGAATTGGCCCAATCCACCTCTGCCCCAGAGCGGCCCAAATTGCCTAAACCCAATCCACAGAGGGGAAAAAGTGACATTTTCTGCCCCTCCAACCGGGCAAGGAACGCAACGTCCCTCCCCGGCTTTAATGCCCGTTACGCGCGGCTTCCTCGCTGCCCGAACAGCAATGGACAGGTGCCGGAACTGCGTCTATGCCTGACATAACGGCTAGTTTTGGCACCCTGCCCGACATAACGGCTAGTTTGGGCAGTTACCTATTCTTTGGGAAAAACGGTTAGTTCACCCCGAAAATAGGACTGTTGGCCACGCGCTGGGGGACTCTATATAAACCCTCTCGCTTGAGAGGGTCAGGTATCACATTTTTTCACCCTAAGAACACGCTTTGTACTTTCCCCTTTTCTCTGACCCTTTCTTACTTGAGCGTCGGAGTGCCTTGCAGGTACACCCCCTCCTCTCCTTATTCACAAGCCGAGCACGTTGCACGCCTGACGGTCAGCATCCATCCGAGCACCTCGCCATCTGACGACCAGCGTACGTGGATCTGATCGAATACTCGAGATCAGTGGCGCCGTCTGTGGAAACTCCTTGTTCTCCCCTTCTTTCTTTCCTCCTCGGAAACTAAAAGATCAAAACACACTTTCTTTAATCCATCCACCTATGGCAGCTCAGAACTCCGCGAAGGTTCCGATATTACAGTCCTCGTTCCCGTTAACAAGATGGACGTGGACGGAAGATCTCCGTTACTTTCTGATCCCCGTTTCCTTCGAGATGGGGCCCCTGCATCTCCAACTCCTCCTCCCACCGAGCAAGGAGGCAAACAGCTACCGTTGGGGGATCGACCAATTCCTGGCCCTCCCAGCGCTGACCTGGCCGTTGCAGCCCTTTTGGAAGCTGTCAACCGCACAAACCTCCTTATCTTGCAGCAAGGAGAAAGGATAGGAGCTCTCGAGGAAGCATCTCTTCCAAGATCCTCTCCTCCCAAGAGGAAACACCAGAGATCAAGAAGCCGGCCACCTAGGCGCGAGGAAGACCGTATGACGAGGCGTGAGCCTGAACCACAACGCGTTCGCAAGCGCGACCAGATCTCCCCGCGGGATCAGTCACCACCAAGACACAAGAGAACGAGGCAGGGCAGGCATTCTCCACCGGTCAGACCTCGCGACCGGCCACGATCATCCTCTCCTCGCAGAGACCGCCGCCGCGAGCGTACACAACAGTCACCGTCAACTTCAAGTTCGGACAGCGATGACGAGCCTCGCGGCCCGTTGTCCCGCAGGATCCTGGCCACCCGTCTCCCTAAAGGACTAGAGAAGCCTCCGTCTCTAGGGACTTATGATGGGACCACGGACCCAGACGAGCACATAGAAAACATAGATGCTCTTTTGGACTACAGAGGTGTACGAGGAGCCATCAAATGCCGCCTGTTCCCAACCACGCTCCGGAAGGGAGCGATGACCTGGTACAAACAGCTGCCTGAGGAATCCATCACATCCTGGAGGCAGCTTGGGAGGATTTTCTCCCGTCACTTTACCGCGTCACGACGCCATCCAAAGACTGAGGCATCCCTCGGAGCTGTCGTGCAGGGAAGAGATGAGCCTCTTCGGGACTACATTGAGCGGTTCAACAAGGAGGTCGTCCAAGTGCCAACGACCGACAAGATGAAGAAATTCCTGCTCGAGCAGGGATTACGTCCCGGCTCAGACTTCACGAAAGCCATCGGCCTCGATCCGCCGAGGAACCTCAACGCCCTCCTCCACCAAGCCCAGTCGCATATACAGTACGAGTAGAAGGTCGCTGCCCACTCTGTCCAGGCCTCCCGTCACCAGGAAGGTGCCCGGTCATCCAGAGCTGAAGAGCCCTCGACATCCCGTCGAGGAGATAAAAGACGCGACGATCGGCCTCGCGATGCACGCGAACAGAAGGGACCTTCTGGGCGGTTCCATGACTATACCCCCCTCACTACCTCGAGGGAGAAAATCTTGTCCGAATGTACCAACTCAGAGTTCAAACAGGCGGGAGTCCGTTTCCCCAAACAGCTGTCGGCCAGGCCGGGTGTAGACAAGTCCAAGTATTGTCGCTTCCACAAGAGCCACGGCCATACGACGGAAGAATGCATCCACCTCAGAGATGCCATAGAGATTCTCATTCGCGACGGCCACCTGAAGCAGTTCGCGAAAAAGAAAGAAGCTCCCCGGCAAGAAACCCAGGAGAGCAAGAAGGTTGCAGAAGAGACTCTGCCCTCGGATGACACCAACGTGCAGGTCGCCATGTCCGTAACTCGGCCAGAGGACTTCCGTATCCCTGATAGTCTGCCCGTCTCCACGTACCTCGCTGCTCACAGCCCGTGGGAGGCATTCCCGTCAGCCATGGTCATTTCTGGTGGTGGGTACAACAAAATCACAGTCGGCTCAGTCAAGAGGAGATTGGACCAACTGATCAGCAAGAGCTCCAATGAAGTCACTACGCTGGACACCACTCGCAAAGGATCCGTTCCAATTTCCTTCTACAAGGAGGAGCTCCTCGGCGGATCGCCAAACTCAAGCATTTCGCTGCTTATCCGAGCAAGGATGGCGAACTTCGACGTTCGTAGGATACTCATGGACCAGGGCAGTTCAGTTGATATAATGTACAACCACCTGTTCGAAACGCTACAGCTGAATGACTCTCACCTTACTCCATACGTTGGATCCGACCTGCATTCGGTTCAGGAAAGACAACCCGAGAAATTAAAGCACAGTTTCTGGTAATCGATTGCCCGTCACTATACCAGTGCATCTTTGGAAGGCCAGCCCTGGCAGAGTTGATTGCAGTGCCTTCCACCGTGCATCTCAAGATGAAGTACTACACTTCTGAAGGGATGGTCACCACCCTCCACGGCGACATCGAAGCTGCCCGTCGGTGCTTTGAAGCAGCATCAAAAGGACTAAGCACCATCTCAGCAAAACCGAGGACTTCTGGTCGTCCCCATCTGCCCAGCAGCTCTGAGCAACCAAACCCGCTCCCCCAGGTCGAATCTATCGACTTGGACAGCCGTTTCAGCGAGGAAGATCACACCAAAGGCCCAACGACTTCGGGCAGCTAGTCCGACAACGGCGGTCATCTCCTACGCCCTGTCCCAGATGGTAACTTCGAGATCGTTCCGTTCGGAGAAGACCCCCAACGGGGAGTGAAGATCGGAGCAGACCTCCCCAACCTGGCTAGAAGACAACTAAAAGCGTGCCTCTGGGAGAACGCAGACTTGTTCGCATGGAGCACTGCTGAAATGCCAGGATTGGACCCGTCTGTCGCTTGCCACCAGCTTACAATTGATCCGGCCGTCAAGGTCGTTTCCCAGCGCAGAAGGAAACAATCCTCGGAGAAGACGGAAGCCGCGGAGAAAGCTGTCAAAGACCTTCTAGAAGCTAGGTTTATTTCTGAGGACAAATACACTACATGGCTCTCAAATGTTGTACTTGTAAGAAAAAATAATGGGAAATGGAGAATGTGCGTTGATTATACTGATGTCAATAAGGCCTGTCCGAAGGACGCCTACCCCCTCCCCAATATAGATAAGCTCGTAGATAACTCAGCAGGTTTTAAGCTTTTATCGTTCCTCGACGCCTACTCGGGCTACAATCAAATCCCAATGGCCGCGAGCGATAAAACGTACACGGACTTCATGACCGAATCGGGCAACTATTACTACAACGTAATGCCCTTCAGGCTGAAGAGCGTCGGCGCTACGTACCAACGAATGATGAACAAAGTCTTCCAAGGACAAATAGGCGACATGCTCGAAGTATACATGGACGATACGATCGTCAAGTCCCACGAGGAACTAGATCATGTCGCCCATCTTCGCAAAATTTTCGAGCAAGCCAGAAAGTATCAAATGCGTTTTAACCCAGAAAAGTGCACGTTCGGTGTACGGGCAGGTAAATTCCTTCGCTTCTACCTAACGGAACGAGGAATAGAAGCTAACCCCGACAAGTGTCGGGCATTCTCTGAGTTCCTAATGCCCACGTCTAAAAAGAACATACAATCCCTCAACGGGGTACTTACTTCGTTATCACGCTTCGTTGCAAAGTCCGCCCAACACGCCCTTCCTTTCTTCAAGCTCTTGCGAAAGGAGGCAGCGTTTGAATGGACGGAGGAATGTGAAGCATCCCTCCATCACCTGAAGCAAGCTCTGTCGAAACCGCCCGTATTATCACGGCCAGACGCCGGGGAAGTCTTGTTTCTATACCTCACCATCACGGCCGAGGCCATCAGCGCCGTTCTCATTCGCGAGAATCCCAGCGGGCAAAAGCCAGTGTACTTCACGAGCAAAGCATTGCAGGACGCAGAGCTGCGATATCAACAGATAAAAAAGGTAGCATTGGCCCTCGTCAACGCGGCCAGACGACTGAGACACTATTTCTTGGCCCACACGGTCGTGGTAAGGACGGATCAGCCCATCAAGCAATTGCTGGGACGACCAGACATGGCAGGCAGAATGCTCAAATGGTCGTTGGAACTGTCCGAGTTCGACATCCAGTACGAAAGCAGGAAAGCTCTTAAAGCCCAAGTCTTGGCCGATTTTATAGCCGAAGTAACCTTCTCAGAATCCTCGTCCCACATAGCAAACAGATGGACCATCTATGTAGACGGAGCATCCAGCTCGAACGGCAGCGGGGCAGGGGTAATTTTGGAAAATGACGAAGGGACCATAGTCGAGGCTTCTCTCACATTGTCCTTTCCCACGTCGAACAACCAGGCTGAATACGAAGCCTTCCTCGCCGGTTTGCGTCTAGCCGAAGACCTAGGGGCTGAAGAAATCATCATCTGTACGGACTCCCAACTCGTAGCCCACCAGGTATTAGGAGAGTATCAGACCAAAAACGATAGTCTCTCTGAATACCTAACCCTAGTCAAGGGAAAAATGTCGAGGTTCAGAACAGTAGAAGTGAGACACGTTCCACACGAACATAACGTGCGAGTAGACGTCCTGTCCAAACTAGCAAGCACCAAGAGGAAAGGCGGAAACATATCAGTCATCCAAGAGATACTTCCCCGGTCCAGCATCGATAAGGGATCCTCGACCCTACACGTGCACGCGATTGGGGACAGCGATTGCTGGATGACGCCCGTGTACAACTACCTCACCAGGGACAAACTTCCGGACGACCCCAAGGAAGCCAGCACCATTAGACGAAGAGCTTGCTCGTACGTCATCCTCAAAAACAAGCTCTATCGACGAGGCTTCTCCATCCCACTGCTCAAATGCATAGAGGAGGAAGTTGTCCCCCACGTATTGCGAGAGATCCACGAGGGCATTAACGTCCAGCACCTAGGAGGAAGGTCCCTTGCCCGCAAGGCCCTCCGGGCAGGGTATTATTGGCCAACCATGCAGCACGATGCCAAGGAGCATGTGAAGAAATGCGACAAATGCCAACGGCACGGGGACATGCACCTAGCTCCACCCAATGAACTGAAGAGCATGACTTCCCCGTGGCCATTCGCCTGGTGGGGCCTAGACATCCTAGGACCCTTCGTGACGGGGTCCAGCCAAAACAAATACCTGATAGTGGGTGTGGACTATTTTACAAAATGGATAGAAGCAGAAGCCTTAGCAAAGATAACAGCACTTAACATTCTGCGCTTTTACAAGCGGAACATCCTTGCCCGTTTTGGGATTCCCCAAGCGATTGTCACGGATAATGGAACACAATTCACGGACAAGAAGTTCCAAGACTTTGTCGCCCATCTCGGAACAAAGCAACACTTCGCTTCTGTAGAGCATCCCGAGACCAACGGGCAGGCAGAAGCGGCCAACCGCGTCATTCTTCGTGGCCTCAAGCGAAGATTGGATGAAACGAAGAAAGCCTGGGTCGAGGAGCTCCACAACGTCTTGTGGGCCTACCGCACTACTCCCCAGTCCACCACCGGGGAAACACCTTTTCGCCTAGCATATGGCATGGAGGCTGTTCTACCCGTCGAAATCCACGTGCCGTCCAGGAGGACCGAATCACCTCTAGACGAGGAAATGAATAACGAAGTAATAAGAGAGGAGCTCGACCTTGTCGAGGAAATCCGAACAGGAGCAGCCCTCCGCGAAGCATCCCTTAAGCAAAAGATAGCAATCAGGCACAACGCCAAAGTCTTACGACGAGAGTTCGATGTGGGCAGCCTTGTCCTGCAAAGAAACCACAAGGACTCTCGCGAAGGCAAACTAGCAGCCAACTGGAATGACCATACAGAGTCCGTGCCAAAACGGGAAATGATACGTACTTCCTCGAAACCCTTAACGGGGATGCGCTCCCTCGACCATGGAACGCTGAGAAACTTAAGCAATACTACATCTAAAATAACTATAGGCTTCCTCGCATCAAGCGACCACCTAACGGTCATCGTGCTCGTCCAGGTACAAACGACGCACACGCACAAAGTAGAATCCCGCTCAAGTGAATGAGCCAGAGCTCTGCTCGTCGGCGATCCTCAACCGAGCATCGCCTTCGCCCAAGTACCATGATCGGCAGAACCCCAGCTCGCGATGGGACGTTCACGCCGTGACCTCAGGCCTCGATGCTCGAGGTTTTAAGCTTTTATCGTTCCTCGATGCCTACTCGGGCTACAATCAAATCCCAATGGCCGCGAGCGATAAAATGTACACGGCCTTCATGACCGAATCGGGCAACTATTACTACAACGTAATGCCCTTCAGGCTGAAGAACGTCGGCGCTACGTACCAACGAATTATGAACAAAGTCTTCCAAGGACAAATAGGCGACATGCTCGTAGTATACATGGACGATATGATCTTCAAGTCCCACGAGGAACTAGATCATGTCGCCCATCTTCGCAAAAATTTTGAGCAAGCCAGAAAGTATCAAATACGTTTTAACCCAGAGAAGTGCACGTTCGGTGTACGGTGTCATACCCCAAATTTTGACCACTAAGATTTCCCATCATTTTACAAATCATCAGCACAATATGGATGTACCTTTGTACCTCATTAGTCTCCCCAAAGGTGGGTGAGCATTCACTACAAACAGGATTTAGGGTTTCAAGCCCTCGCAGAGCTCTTAGACAAAGGATCAATCAAGGAATGACATGATATTTAACTTGTCTAGCCTCTCAAATATCCACAATGGATCAAGAGGACTCCCACTTCAAGGATTAAGCACAAGTTTGCTCCCTTCTAGGTGGATCAAGCCTCAGGATCGCAAGTGTCACCGAATTAGGGTTTGGTCGACTAGGGCCTCCAGATGGAAATTTTCCTCTGGGTATGAGCCAATGCTTCAAAGCATAACCTAAAATGCTCCATGGAACATCATAAACCCCATCATCAAGTCAATTTAGCCTCAGGGGATGCATACATCAAAAAATCAGGAATTAGGGTTTCTTGACCTAATTCACCCCTAAGTTGACTTTTGGGACAAAACACGATCCAAGACCTCAAGAGAGGATTTGAGGATCCCTAACACACCACATTGATCCATTTGCAACAATGGATTGATCCAAGAAGCTTGAGCAACAAGTTTCAATTTCATCTGAACCACAATTAGGGTTTCGCGAGAAAAGTCAACTGTAGCTTTGACTTTTGACCAGGACATGCTCCCAAACCCTAGGACATGATTCAATACACCCTATAACACCCATGGAACATGTCCATCAAGTTTGATTTAGGTCAAGGACATGATTTCCTAAAGGATCGCACAGTTTGGAATTCATTTGATAAAAAGTCAACTGCGCACAAAAGTCAAACTTTGACTTTTTAAGATTTTTCATAAAAATGGTTTTTTAACCCTAAAATGATGTTAATGTGTGATTGGAATCATCATTCATCAAGAAAAATCAAAGAAAGTGGAATAACTTGTAAAAGGGGTAACCATAAAAACTTAGAAATTTTTCTAAGTTATGGAATAAAGTGGCAAGGGTACCAACTTTGGAGGATCATAACTCCTAAACCACAAAGCCATTTTTCCCCATCCAAAGATGGATTTGTAGCCCTCATGGCCCTCTACAAAAATTTCAACTACACTTCATCCCAATTCATCATGGATTTTGAGTTATGGTTGGATCAAAATGGCTAAAAACCTAAAATTGACATTTTTCAGCACTTAGCCAAAAATCTGCCTTGTAATTTCAGCACAATGTCCCAACTTCAAGGCTGTTTTTCTCCATGATCTAAGTTGAACCAGGTCTAATGTCAAACATCAAAGTTGAAGTACGTCATCTAAGCTTTCCGGAAAGTCCTAGAACGTCCATGTAGCATACTCGAGCAGGGAGTTATGGATCTTACAAAAGGGCTTGCTGAAGCTGAATTTTTCAGGGGCAGATTTGCACATTTTTTGTGCCACACGAATTTTCAAGCCTTGTCATCAGTTTGGACACATCTAAGGATCAAATCCAAGTGGGATGATCTGATCCATGAACCTCCCAAGTCCAAGAAACCAAAAAAAGCATGCCAAAACCTAGAAATCCCTAAAAGAGGGACAAAACTCCAATTTTGGTTTGGAGCATTTAATGGATGCTTAGAGGTGGCATGGACTGAGCCATTCTCATCTGAAATCAGTCAAGACTTATCCAAGACCAAGGGAACCACAGCCCTGTGCCCTAACCTCTAGTCAATGGCTAGAGGAGACTTGCATTTCCATTGGCCAACATGGAACAAACACCTGTTGTAGTTGCCATTCACTGTTGATCCCAAAACAAACTTTCTCCACTATAAATAGAGCTCATTTGTGTTCAGTTTGAGTACACCAAAGCCATCAAACAGATGCTTTCCTCAAAATCTCTTCTTTCACCTCAAATTTGCCTTCCAAAGCAAGTAATTCTGAGTTTTTGAGCTAGAGAGCAATTCCACTCAAACTAATCACACACACACCTCATATATATCATATGTAAGCTGTGCAAACCATCAAAAGTGACCTATAACACCAACATCACAAAGTCACCTCTCAAAACCTCAAAATGGCACTTTTTTGCATTTTTCAAGCCATGTCTTGATTCAGTCACTTTCCAAACCAGATAAAACCTCAAACACACTCTAAATATCATCCTTGAACTGTCCCAAATGGTGCCACACATCTGGAACACCATTTGAGAGAGTTGGCATTTTGGCCACTTTTGACCATTTTGCGAGAAAGTGCTCAAACTTGCTCCAGAGGTTTCCAGCCGATTCCAACCATCCTAAAAGCTTCTAAGAGGTCATTTGAGGTTGTCCAAAGCATCAAATCATTTATGGAACAAAGCACTTGGTAGGTTGCCCAAAATCTCCAAAAAAGAGGTAAAATTCACAACTTGAATTCTTTGAATCATGCTTTCCTTTGTTGTCCACATACATGCATCATATTGAACAATTCTTGAGGCAAAAATGTAGTCCTTAATGTGTATGTTGTGATCCTCCCACTGTTTGCATTTTAACATGTTTATATGTGGAATTTTGGTTGTTTTAAAATCATGTCCAATTCTGGTTGTTTTGATTCGTGTGTTCCGTACATTAAGTTTTTGTGTGCATGAGTAACACCATTGGATTCCTCGCGAAAAATCGGTCAAGATAGGTTTTTACGGATTTCAATTCCGATGAAAATTGAGAGAGTTACGCGCGTTGGAAATTCGACGCGAAACGGCGCCGAAAACAACATGCAGTTCTGGTTGCTGCATTTTGTGTGTTGATTTTCCGTGTGCGCGAGTAATACCATTGGATTCCTTGCGAAATATCGGTCAAGATAGGGTTTTACGGATTTCAATTCTGATGAAAATTGAGAGAGTTACGCGCATTGGAAATTCGACGCGAAACGACGTTGAATTAACAGTGCAGTCTGGTTTTTTTTATTTCTGCGTTTTGTGTGTTGATTTTCCATGTGCGTGAGTATTACCATTGGATTCCTTGCGAAAAATCGGTCAAGATAAACTCTTGCGGATCTTGATTCGGTTAAAAATCGAGAGAGTTACGCGCGTCGGAAGTTTGGCGCGAAACGATGTTTTCAACTAACGCGCAGTTCTGGTTTTTTTGCTGCTGCGTTTTGTACGTTGAGTTTCAGTGTGCATGTATGATACCATTGGATTCCTTGCGAAAAATCGGTCGAGATAGGTTTTTTCGGATTTCAATTCGGATAAAAATCGAGAGAGTTACGCGTGTTGGAAATTCGACGCGGAACAATGTTTTCAAAACGATAGCAGTTTTGGTTTTAATTTCTGCGTTTTGTGTGTTGATTTTCCGTGTGCGTGAGTAATACCATTGGATTCCTTGCGAAAAATCGGTCGAGATAGGTTTTTTCGGATTTCAATTCGGATAAATATCGAGAGAGTTACGCGTGTTGGAAATTCGACGCGGAACGATGTTTTCAAAACGATAGCAGTTTTGGTTTTAATTTCTGCGTTTTGTGTGTTGATTTTCCGTGTGCGTGAGTAATACCATCGGATTCCTTGCGAAAAATCGGTCAAGATAGGTACTTCCGGATTTTGATTCCGATAAAAATTGAGAGAGTTATGAGTGTTTGAAATTTGATAAAAAACGTGTTGAAAATTAAAGTTTCGGTACTCGTTTTTACCCCAAAAGAAATGCCGGAGATGATATTTTGATATCTTTCCTCTTTTTCTTACTTTTTATTTTCAAAACTCAACCAATTTTTTTTACATAGCAAAAAATCATCATTTTCCAATTCATACCTCATAATATTTTAATCCACAAAAAATCACAAAAAAAGTATTATTTTTAATATATTTAAAAATAGTGTTTTAAATTGTTTTAAATGCTTTTAAAATGATTTTTTTTTTCTTGATTTTTTAAAACCAAAATGATTTTAAATATTTATGTGAATAAAATATTTTTTTCATAAACTTTAATCATTATTTAATGATTTTATTTGATATTTTTATCATTTTTTACTTAATTTTTCTTGGAAAAATGCCTAAAAAAATGAAATTGGGGTTTTCTTTGATTTTCACCCTAACAAATCTTTTTCAAACACTTTGGGCCTCTAATAGAGTATAAGACCCAACCCTTTTTTAACAAAACATTTTTGGGCCTCAGTTATTGTATAAGTCCCGATACGTTAAAAATCTTGGCGCGATCGCCATTTTCAAACTGAAAATATTTTGGGTCTCTCCCTGAGTTGTAAGCCCCATCTTTTGTACAAAAATACACTTTGGGTCTCTAATAGAGTGTAAGACCCAACCCCTCTTTTTTATATTTTCTCATTATTTTTTAATGATTTGGAAAATTAATAACTCCTTCAATTTTGATTATTTTTTATTGGTTCTTTTTCTGAAAAATCACAAAAATAGTAAAATATTTTATTCTACAAAAAAATTAAATTTATATTATTTATTTAATATAGTTGGTATTTTTGTGAATAAATTCATTTTTAATTGTTTTTAAGCATTTTAAAAGTGAATATTCATCTTGAAAATAAAGACCTTGGGCCTCCCCTCGTGTTGTAAGCCTCATTTCTTTTCTTTAAACTCTTTGGGCCTCTATTAGAGTGTAAGACACAACCCCTTGTATATAGAAAACTTTTTGGGCCTCATTCGTTGTATAAGTCCCTCTGTACATTTTCAAATAAACGACGCGATCGTCGCCAGTTTAAAATTAACCAACTGGGCCTACCCTCGAGTAGTAAGACCCATTTCTTTTCTTAAAACTCACTTGGGCCTCTTGAGAGAGTGTAAGACCCATCCCTTTGTACAGAAAACCTTTTTTGGGTCACAGTCACTTGTATAAGTCCCTCTGTACAAATTCAACAATGCGCTCACTGATAAAACCCTGGGCCTCTCCTTGAGCTGTAAACCCCAAATCTTTTTATTTCAAAGCACTTTCTCCTTTGATTTTGAATATACTGTTGTTTTCAATCTTTCTTTGTTGAACAACTAACCAAACAGCATGGAAGCTCTACAACCGAGTAAGTGTTTACCCGCTTTCATATGTATATAACTATATTGTAGGGCTGTTTCACTGTAAGTCTCCTTTCATAAATTCATATATATATAACTGTATTGTGGGGCTGTTTCGCTGTAAGCCTTATTTCATAAACTCATATCAACTGTGTAATAATAGTATAGATATTTAGAGTTTCCCCGACAACTACGTCTAGAACTAGGTGACGCCGTTTCGTTTATTCATAGAAATAGACACCTAGATCCCCAAATAGGATCACCAGATACAGTCTTCTCTTCGGCTGTCCTCATTAGGAATTGTCAAGAAACTCTACTCCCAGAGATGAATGTATTCTCCGTGAATGGCATCTTTGAGTTTCTTCCAAATTCTCGAACTTTCCTGACTTGATCTATTCCTTGTGAATAGCTTGCCTTGAATTTCTCGGGGTTTGGGGACCCACGGGCTTCTTAAAAGCATCGGCCTCCTCTTGGGCATCGTACAAGGACCCACAGGCTTCCTAAAAGCAACCCCGCCTCCTCTTGGGCTTAGTACAAGGACCCGTCGGCTTCTTAGAAGTATTCACAGCCTCCTCTTAGGCTTCGTATAATGATCTCTTCCTCCAGGAATGATAGCCTCCTCTTGGGCTTCATACAAGGACTTCTCGGCTTTTTAAAAGTTTCCAGCCTCCTTTTGGGCTTCGTACAAATTGTCCCGACGACCTCCTAAAGGTATAGGAATAAAACTTAATCATCTTCATAGAACAGTCCTTTCATAGAGTCTACTACTGTTTCTCAAAGCATAGTACAAAAGATAAAACTCTAGACTTGGACGATCTAATCTCCTTGAGTCTCAAAGACATTCTCAAGTGACCCCTTCGTTAAATAGGAAGGAAACCCGCAGACTCGGACAGTCTCAATACCCTTTGGATTTCCCGTTTCCTCAAAGAGAAGGAAATATCCCGGATCCTTGAATCAAATCCTTGAGTACAGTGTTGCTCATATAAGAACTGATTTTCTCTTTCAAAATCCGCATACTGGATCTGTCACTCAACTGAAACAGTCACCATAGCCTCCTCTTGGGCTTTGTACAATGATTCTCCCCAGCGGAGTCAAACAACGTTTAGCCCCTCTCTCGGGCTTTGTACGAGACACATAAGAGACTCCCTCGTTGAGTCAATCACCCTTTTCGCCTCCATCTCGGGCTTCGTACGAGATACAGAGACTCTCTTGTTGAGTCAAACTTTTAGCCTCCATCTCGGGCTTCGTACGAGATACAAAGACTCTCTTGTTGAGTCAAACTTTTAGCCTCCATCTCGGGCTTTGTACGAGATACAAAAACTCTCTTGTTGAGTCAAATAGCCTTCATCTCGGGCTTTATACGAGATACCAAACGACTCCATCGTCAGGTCAAAACCTTTTAGCCTCTCTCTCGGGCTTTGTACGAGACACATATTAGCCTCCTCTTAGGCTTTGTATAAGAAAACCACTGGTTGATCCAATCAACCTTTTAGCATCAAAGTTGTGCCTCGTTCACAGTACACAAACATCAACAACTCCTTCCATCTAATCGCTGTAAGCGGCAAGCCTCTGGATCATCTACATCCACGCCACTGTCCCTCTTTTAGCATGAGAAATTCCTAAGGA
Source organism: Lathyrus tuberosus (assembly GCA_022829125.1). NCBI lineage: Eukaryota > Viridiplantae > Streptophyta > Magnoliopsida > Fabales > Fabaceae > Lathyrus > Lathyrus tuberosus. The sequence continues at coordinate 31,895,619 of JALAZF010000006.1, read as the reverse complement.
AAGATGGCATTGCTCTACACTGAGTTAAAGTCTTCTCCTTCAGGTTAAAACCCCCTATAAAGGAAATTATGGCATTGCTAGGATCCGCGTATCCCGGTTAAAGTAATCCTCCTTTACAGTCAGTCACCTGACAGTTGTGACAAACAGACCCCCCTTTAGAGATGACAAATTCTCTCTAAAGTCGAGGTCCTTCAGCTTCACGTCTTGGGCTTTGAACAAGACACAAATAGACTTTTCAGCTTCACGTCTTGGGCTTTGAACAAGACACAAATAGACTTTTCAGCTTCACATCTTGGGCTTTGAACAAGATACAAATCACCTTTTGCTTCACGTCTTGGGTTTTGAACAAGACACCAAAAACACCCATTTCCTCCCATAGAATAGGAGGAACTACGAACGCTCTGATTTCCCTGTTTTGGTAAACGGGAATACGTAGGCATAAGATCGAAAGAAAAGATCTTAGCGAGCACACTAAACAAAAAACCCAAATCCCATATCTCCATCAATCAAAAGCAGTAATTCAAAAGCATCAGTCCTAACATCCTAACCCTTGTTCCCCGCTAGATAGTCCTAGAAAGAAAGAAAACCGTATTGGCGAAAATACAAATAACCAGTACAAAGGCCCCCCCACATTGATAGCATCCGTAACCTAACAGACCGCTGTTTAAACTCAGTATGCAAGCAGGGTTAATTGGAGACATCTATTTCCCTTCCTTAGTCAGCTCACAATAGGATAAAAAATGAATCGACCTGTAGTTTAAGCTCAACCGCAGAGAGCGGCCAGCGCTTAAGAACCGCGTCCAAAATCGCTCGCTACAGAAAAATGGCGCCCACCATGGGGCCCGTTCTTTCTTTCTTACAATTTAAACCTTGGGTAAGTCATTTTCATGGCGGTGGCCGCCAACAGAAAAATGGCGCCCACCTTGGGGCCGGGTCTTTCTAAAACTTTTTTTTTCCTTTTTTCTCTTCACTTATGTGAAAACCACAGATTGGGGCTTCCGCCGGGGAACCCATTTCTGTCAGGAACTTAGGATTCTTAGCTTTATAAGTCTAGGATGATTAGGACAAATATATATACTGCTTTTCCTAATTGAATATGTGTTTATTTTTCTGCTACTGGGAATGCGTGTGATGCCGCATGTGGTGAGATTGAGTATACACTTAAGATAAGTGATGGCGACGGGGTCGACCATCAACCTCAGTGGAGGTATCCTAATGTAACCATTCTCTCACCTAGACAATGGGTCAGTTGTGATGCCTGAGAAGCTGAGGAGCCAAACCCTTTCGTAGTGCGGAAACTATCGGAAATAGTTGTTACGCGATACTACCCTCATTTGAGGCTGGTGATCTATTCTCGGTGAATGGCACTTACTCTAAGATTGCTCTACAACTCGCTGGCGATCCGCTTATTGTTTTGCTTTCCTGGGAGGAGCTGATGATAATGAGTACAGGTACAAAAATCACCCTAGTATAAACCTTTGGGGATGGGTAGAGCCTTGACTTCATGACAACGACCCTTTGACCCCATGTTTTTTCTATGTTTTTGTGTGCTGCATTCATGCATTCATTTTAAAAAAACATTAAAACATTCAAAAAACTTCTCTTCTAGTCTCTCTGTTTTTCAAATTAAACTAAGACTGTGATTGCAAATATCAGAGAAGAGGATTACGCTAATGGATTTCGGTAGAAGGAGAACTCATATGTACACCTTCAAGGTTCCAAAACTAGGGGATTTGAGAAGGTTAGCAAGGATGATCACTAGCCCTGAGGCTTTCAGAGCCAAGTACGGAGGTCTGCTACCACTATTAAGAGTCCATGTGATTAAGGGAATCATGGACGCGCTCGTTCAATTCTACGATCCGGTTTATCACTGTTTCACATTCCCGGATTACCAGCTTGCACCAACGCTGGAGGAGTATTCTCATCTGATCGATCTACATATCACCGATCGAGCTCCATTTTCTGGACTGGAAGAAATTCCAAAGAATCAGACCGTTGCAAGAGCAATTCATTTGGATGAGTCTGAGGTCAGGGTGGCATCCAAGGTTTGCCAGCCCAGTTCTTAACAAAGAAAGCTCTGTACTTTGCTAGTATAGGGAACGAGACTTCTTTTGAAAGCATCTTTGTTTTACTCACCTACGGATTATTTTTGTTTCCCAACATCAATAACTTCGTCGATATCAATGCCATTAAGGTTTTTTCTCATTGGAAATCATGTGCCTACTTTGCTCGCGGATGCGTATCATTCTGTACACTTAGGAAATTTGTACAGCGGAGGGGAGATCACATGTTGTGTACCTCTGCTTTATAAATGGTTTATTTCCCACTTGCCCAAGTCTGCTGCTTTTTGGGATTGCAAGAGTGTCTTACGTTGGTCGCAGAAGATCATGTCTCTTACCAACTCTGATATAGATTGGTGTAATAGGATTTATGAGGGAATTAGGATCATTGACCGTTGTGGAAACTTCCCCAACGTACCCCTCATAGGAACTAAAGGAGGAATCAACTATCATCTGGTATTGGTTCCCCGTCTATCTGGATACCCGATGAGACACATCCCACTGGGTGTTCATATGGAAGGTATTTTCTTCAAGGAAGGAGAAAGTGACAGAGCACTAAAGATGGAAATAGTGCACGCTTAGAAGCATGTTCATAAGAAAGGACGAGAGTCTCTAGGAAAACCGGAATGTGTCTCGGTGGAGCCTTATCTCCATTGGGTACAAACTAGAGCTCTCAAGCTAAAGATGCCTTATCCTCGTTACGGAATTCTTCCGCCAAGAGAATCTGTCATGTACTTCATGATGGAAACGGAAAAGTTTCAGGTTACTCTCAACAAAGTTCAACGGGAAAGAAGGTCTTGGAAGAACAAGTATCACACCCTCGACGTAGAGTGCATCAGAATACAGCAATTACTGAAAGAGAAAGATGCTCTGATTAAAATTTTGGAGCAACATGCTGTGGAGAATCAAGATGACCAAAGGAATTTGATCGTTCCTTTCACTTGGCAAAGGAATGACAACGCGACAGCGGCTCAAGAGCCCCGGTCAAAGAAAAGGAAAGTACCAGAATCAGCACCTGATTTCTCTTCAGAGAGGACTCGGGACCCATTAGCTTAGGTTTCTGTTTCTGCACCTTGTAATCTACTGTATTTCCATTTCTGTAATCCTTTGAATTCAATAAAAATGGGTTTCCCCACCGTTTGATATTTGCAATCTAATTGTCGAAGTTTATTTTGATTAAACCAAAAAAACAATTAATATAATCATTGCATTCATCATTCTCACATCGCGCATTCTTCTTACCTACGAATCTCACGTTTATGTCTCGGTTCTAGAGAGTCAAACTGCCTCATTCGTCAATACTCGGGCCAATCATCAGAAAAAGATGGATGATCTTGAGGAAGAGAACAGAGAGTTGAAAGAAGAGATCGACGCTCTGAGAGAGGATATGAGAAAGCTTCGTAATGACATGCAAACCATGGCAGAAGCTCAGCTACAAAGAACTGTGATCTCAGAGATCACCTTAATGCCCATAATGGAGAAGAATGATCCTAGGTATCAGATGCCGAAAGATCGTCCCTGGGGCATGCCTGTCAACTATATCCCAGGAGGATATGTTCCGCCGATCACTGAGGATCAGGGAATCACAACAGAAGCCGCTGGGCCTGAAGGTTACAAACTTCGGGAAAGTGAAGATGCCAGGGGCATACTGAAGACTCCTGGAGGTTATAAACTTCGGGAAACACCAAGATTTGCTGCCATAGTCACGGTACCACCCCCTGTGGTGCACACTGTCCCGGGAGGACAGATTTCGCCGATACCTTCTGGTAAAAAGGAAACTATGTTCGACCGAATGGATGAATTCCAGGAACAGTTCTTGGAAATACAGAAAGAGCTGCAAGCCATTCGCGGTCAAGATTTATTTGGAAAGGACGCCGCAGACCTCTGCTTGGTCCCCAATGTGAAAGTCCCGCACAAGTTCCAAGTGCCCGACTTTGAAAAGTACAAGGGTAACTCTTGCCCTCAAAGCCATCTGGTGATGTACGCTCGGCGGATGTCAGCTCAGACGGAGAATTAGGACCTACTGATTCACTACTTCCAGGATAGTTTAACCGGTGCCGCATTAAAATGGTACATGGGTTTAAACCGTGCCACAATCAGCACTTTCAGAGATATTGGGACTGCCTTCGTCCAACAATACAAATACAATTTGGACATGGCACCCGACAGAGATCAACTCAGATCGATGTCGCAAAAAGACAAGGAAACCTTTAAGGAGTATGCTCAAAGATGGCGTGAAATTGCCGCTCAAATTTGTCCACCTCTTGAGGAAAAAGAGATGACAAAGATCTTCTTAAAAACCTTAAGCTCATTTTACTATGACCGAATGGTTGCCAGTGCACCCAGTGATTTCACCGAGATGGTGGGCATGGGCGTATGTCTTGAGGAAGCCGTCCGAGAAGGACGTTTGGTAAAAGACACTGGATCGACGAGCGGTACTAAAAAATACGGTAGTGTTCTCCCTAAGAAAAAAGAGCAAGATATTAGGAATATCTCTCTCGGAAAGCAAAGGCGACGTTATCAGCCGGTAGCAGCTGTAACTCCTACTATCATCCCTGCGCCTATCCCTACTTATCAACCTCAGGTTGCGCAGAGCCAACCTGACCAGCAAAGGACACAACAGCCTCTTCAGCAGGCTCGTCCTCTATATAACAACAACCTTACAACACGGCCACCAGGATTTGATCCTATACCCATGACGTACGCAGAGCTGTTTCCGTTACTACTGGCTAAGGGGCACATCCAGACTAAATCTCCTCTTACAGTACCGGAAAATCTGCCTTTCTGGTTTAAGGTGGATCAGACATGCCCATATCATCAAGGAGGACCAGGGCATAACATTGAGAATTGTCTCAATTTCAAATCTGACGTGCAAAAGCTTGTTAGGAGCGGGCTCTTATCTTTCAAAGATGTAAGTTCCTGGATTGGCTGGAATTTTGGTAAAACAACAAGGTGTTCAATGCTGATGTCATGGTGTTGATGTTGCAGCATTGAGTCTTAGTACTGGGCTGTACTAAGTTGTGAAGGTTAACTATGTTTGATGTCATGGGCTTGATGTCATAACATTGCACTTAACACTGGGTTGTGTTAAGGTTACTAGTTGCTGAAGTGGATGTCTGATGTCACATAGGTGATGTTGTAACATCAGACCTGCAGAACTGAAGCTAATGACAGCATGGGCTTGTTGTTATTAGGGTCGCGTATTAGCTGGAATTGTGGAGAGTGTTGACTCGTTGGATGAGAATATCTTGGGCTAGATATTTTCTGTTACATGGGAGATTTGATTGCAGGTTTGTTGGAGAATTAAAAGGTGGAAGATTTAAAAAGATTTTGGGGATAAAATCTGTTTTAAAAGATTCAGTTTTTAATTAACAAATCTGATCAAATATTGTGACAAATCCAATCCAAATTCAAGGAGCTATATAAAGCGCACAAGACCAAGGAAGAAGGTACAAAAAACAGATTGAAGATCAAGAGCTGGAGGCTTAGAGTCTAGGGTTTGTTTAGAGTACTTGTAATCACACTATTCTAGGTTTGAATAGGTGTTGAATTTTATGTCCTCTCTAGAAGCTGTGAAGCAATAGAGAGTTGTTGATTGATCGAAGCTAGGAAGCAAGAGCAAGGGATCTCAAAGAGGTTGTTCTTTGAGTGTTTTAGGGGATTGAGTAGTGTTCTCATATCTAAGTGGTTTCTTAGGTAGAAAAGTCACTAGTAGAGTATAAGTTTAGGAGATTGTCAACTGGTGTGTTGAGTCTGTAAATTATATCTACAAGTAGTGAATTTCATCCTTGGCTTGGTAGCCCCCAGACGTAGGTAGTTAGACCGAACCGGGTGAACAATTCCTTGTGTTTTCCTGTTGCTTATTTTGTCCATTATTGCAGAGTGTGTTGTTGTAACATCGCACCTTAACATCACACGTCTGGTACCAGAATTTCAATTGGTATCAGAGCAGGCATCCTGTCTGTCTCTGGGTGAGATCTAGGGAAGTACTTTCTGGTGAAAGATGGACAAAGAGGTTGGAGGATTTGTCAACAGACCCCCTATATTGGATGGCTCAAACTATGAGTATTGGAAGCCTAGAATGACTACTTTTTTAAAGTCATTAGACAGCAGAGCTTGGAAGGCTGTCATAAAGAGTGGGAAGCTCCTGTTGTGTGTGAAAAAGATGATGCTGGCAAGGATAAAGAAGGCACCTCTAAGCGAAAGCCTGAAGAAGAATGGTCCAAGGAAGAAGATGAGCTTGCCCTTGGGAATTCAAAAGCCCTAAATGCTATCTTCAATGGGGTTGACAAGAACATATTCAGGCTGATCAACTCATGTGAAACTGCTAAGGCTGCTTGGGATATTTTGAAGGCTACTCATGAAGGTACATCTAGAGTGAAGATGTCAAGACTTCAGCTTTTAACATCTAAGTTTGAAAGCTTGAAGATGAAGGAAGAGGAAACTATTCATGACTTCCACATAAGTGTTCTTGAGCTGTCAAATACATCCAGTGCTCTTGGTGAGAAGATGACAGAAGAGAAGCTGGTAAGAAAGATTCTTAGGTCCCTCCCTAAGAAGTATAAGATGAAGGTAACAGCCATTGAAGAATCTCAAGACATCAGCAAGATGAGAGTTGATGAGCTTATTGGATCTCTTCAAACATTTGAACTTGGGCTGAATGAGGAAGAACCAGAAAAGAAGCCCAAGAGTATAGCCTTAGTCTCCACTCCTGCAGCAGCTAAAGATGATGAGTCCCAGGAGGATCTGCCTCAGGCTATAGTTATGTTGGGAAGGCAATTCAACAAAGTGTTCAAGAAGATGAACTATAACTACAGGCCTAATGTCAAGAACATCTCCTCTGACATCAGTAAGTCAAAAGAGAAAGATGAAGAGAAGACTGTCCAAGATAAAGGTGTTCAGTGCTTTGAATGTGAAGGGTATGGACATGTCAAGAAAGAGTGTCCCACATTCTTGAAGAAGCAGAATAAAGGCTTGACAATTTCCTGGTCTGACACTGATAGCGAAGATGAAAGTGAGTCAGCAAAGCATGTTACAGCTTTGACAGGAATTGTTGAACCTAATGATGATAGTGATGGAGAAGTCACCTATGATGAGCTAGCTTCAACATACAAGGAGTTGTGTTTAAAGAGTGCTGAAGTTTGTCAAGAAAACAAGTGCCACAAGGAACAGATTGCTCAACTTGAGAATGAAAAATCTGATCTGGAATATGAAGTTGTTCTAGTGAGATCCCAACTTGATCAGATGACAAAATCTGTTAGGATGCTGAACAGTGGTACAACCACTCTTGACAAGATACTCCAGTCAGAACAGGTTGCTGGAAACAAAGCTGGGATAGGATATGTGGCCGAAGACAATGGTACCTTAGAAGCAAGTACTTCAGGACTAAAGAAGGAAGAGTCACAAACTGTGCCACAACATCAGCCAAAGAGGCAGAATCTTACTCCCAAGGAAGCTGATGTTTCACAACCTAAGAAGATTGAGAAGAAGACTGGTCATAATCAGAAGAGAAAGCAGCCACAAGGAGCAAGCCAGAATATGCCCCCCCAATATCATAGGAGCATGGAAGCTGCAAGGGTCAAGCAGACCAGGTCACATCCGATGTCTCAACATCAGGAAAACTGGTATGGACCTGGCCTCAACAATGCTGTGTCGTATAATTATGGAAGAAGGAAGCCTCATCACCATGGGAGACAGCCTAGAAGACAGCAACCTCAGTTCAAACAGCACGTGTCTCATCAGGTGTCTCAACATCAGGGGTATGGTTACACTAATGCTGTGTCTCATTATGGAAGGAGAAAGTCCCACCATCATGGGAGACAATCCAGGAAAAAGCATTCTCAGCTTCCTTATGGATACCAGCATAATAGAAGGCAGGCAAGCAATGTTAGGAGAAGACCATATTATGGATTGCAACCTATGCAGTCTCATCAAGGCAGAAGATTCAGAGAAGAAAGGGTGAGATGCTTTTATTGTGGAAGGCTTGGACATATGCAATACTCTTGCTACAAGCTGCATGGATACCCTCAGACACAGAACAGATGGAGAGATTACAGACCCAAAGTCGTTAAACAATTGGTACAGAATGAGAAGATGAAGTGCTTATTGGCTCACCTGGCTGACAAAGAAGCTAAAGAAGAAACATGGTATTTTGACAGTGGGTGTTCCAAACACATGTCTGGATGTAGATCCATGTTTGCTGAATGTAGACCGTGTCCTTCTCTTGAAGTGGTGTTTGGTAAAGGGAATAACGAAGTTGTAGTAGGTATTGGAAAAGTAAGAGGACCTGAACTTGACAATGTCTATCTTGTCAATGGTTTGAATGCTAATCTGATAAGCATCAGCCAATTATGTGATGAAGGTTATTTAGTCAGCTACACCAAAGACAAATGTGTTAAAAGCCAAATTGAGTAGTCAGTTATGTGAGCAAGATGAAGAAGTCAACAATGCTGATGGAAGGATCAAAAGTTGTGACCTTACGAAGTGTTGGGAGCTGAATACTTGTGAGGCCAAGAAAGATGACAACATGACTAATGACTTCTATAGTTCAGAAGAAAAAGTTCACAGGTTGACAATCCTTGGGTTGGAAGATACAGATGTTGAAACATCTCAAGTCAAGAAAGGTACTTTTAGCCTTAAAATAAAGAAGAATGATGATGAACTGATTGCAAAAGTGTCTCCTGGGGTTGCTAAAAGACTGAAAGCTATTGAGTCACCGCCAAAGGTGAGAACTGATAAGCAGAAGACCTCAGAGGTTGGTCCTACAAGATCCTGGAGTAAAGTGTCAAGAAAGAAGAAGACCAGAGATAAGTCTGATGGTAATGTTCAGGACATCATTCATGTGAAGAAAGCTGTTGTTAGAACTTCTGAGAAAATTCAAAAGGCTTCGCTTGATAACATTCCTTTAAAAAGGTGGATGTTTGTCTTTCAAAAAGGGCTTAATCTGAAGAAAGAATTTGACAAAGATACTCTGGATATGGTTGAGTTTGCTAGGATATGGTTCAGAGAGGGTGTGGGAACTTATGGTATTCAGGTGTGTATGTTAACCTGAATAAGCTGCTCTGACTGTGTTTTATTGGGAGCTTCTTGAAGGACTTCTTTGTGCAATGAGTCCTTTGAATGGTGATGAGAAGCTGATGTCCCAAAAGATGTTATAACATCATGTTTACTGGTGGTTATATCTGGAAGATGATTAAGATTGGACATGTGGGGTTGGATGCTCTAGCATTTTTGGTCAGAAGAGGTGGAGATTATGGTAATGTGTTTAGTAGTCTTTGAAGACTTCACCAGTTTCAACAACTACTGGTGGATGTAAGGATAGAGGAATTGTGATCTCTTGAAGAGACTGGATCTCAGTAAAGCTTATAAGTAAGCTGAGCATATAGAGTTTGTGACACAGTGTTGAGATTGGATTACTCTGCTGATAGTAAATCCAGTAGTGGAGCATATGTAATACCCTGGTGTCAAGAGTGTTGGTGAAGGATGTCTTTGTTCTGGATCTGAAGCTTAGTGCTTACATTATATATAAGGAGCATCTACATAGTCATACGGGAGAATGATGAAGTAGAAGGTTTGCCTTGGATGGTGAAGATGAATTGTATGATAGCCTTTGGAGAATGGGACAGTGGTACCAAAATGCATGTACTCAGAAAATGTGCTCAAATGTTCATCTCCATCTAGAGCATTTGTTAATCATGATAGGGGGAGTACTTGTCTATGGATTTTGCAGCAAAAGTGCATTTATTGTGAAGATTGCATGCTGATCAAGCTTGTGGATGATTGTGTGAAGCCTTCATAACTGGATGGATGAAGAATATGTCTGTATTTTCAAAATGTGGATATTGCTGGCAGAAGAAGTATGGTTGTGTACAGGGTGTCATAAGAGTTACTTGTAGAGGTTTGTCTAATTATGGCTAAAAAGGGGGAGAGTTGAAAATTGCCATGGAAAGAAGAGTAAGTGTTAAAAGAAGATGCTGCTAAAAGAATAAAGGTGTTTAGTTGAAAAGTGTTGATGCAGCTGTTGAGGGGGAGTGTAGACAGTATAGTTGTGGAGCTGCTAGTGAAGTATTCATAGCATTGAAGATTGCAGAGTGCAGCAAAGCAGACATCAAGGGGGAGATGTGTTGCACATTGTGAGCTACTGAACAGTTGTGATGCTGGTTCAAGTTTTTGAGGGGGAGCACCAATTGGCTGTTGTCAATAATGAAGATGGTGCTGCAGCAGATCAAGTAATGAAGACTATATGAAGATTGTCAAACTGCTGCAAGTTAATGTTTCAAAATATTGAAGATATTCCGCTGCTGAAGTCTCGGAAGATGCAGAGATTGTTTTAGCCAAAATTAGCCAAAGGGGGAGATTGTAAGTTCCTGGATTGGCTGGAATTTTGGTAAAACAACAAGGTGTTCAATGCTGATGTCATGGTGTTGATGTTGCAGCATTGAGTCTTAGTACTGGGCTGTACTAAGTTGTGAAGGTTAACTATGTTTGATGTCATGGGCTTGATGTCATAACATTGCACTTAACACTGGGCTGTGTTAAGGTTGCTAGTTGCTGAAGTGGATGTCTGATGTCACATAGGTGATGTTGTAACATCAGACCTGTAGAACTGAAGCTAATGACAGCATGGGCTTGTTGTTATTAGGGTCGCGTATTAGCTGGAATTGTGGAGAGTGTTGACTCGTTGGATGAGAATATCTTGGGCTAGATATTTTCTGTTACATGGGAGATTTGATTGCAGGTTTGTTGGAGAATTAAAAGGTGGAAGATTTAAAAAGATTTTGGGGATAAAATCTGTTTTAAAAGATTCAGTTTTTAATTAACAAATCTGATCAAATATTGTGACAAATCCAATCCAAATTCAAGGAGCTATATAAAGCGCACAAGACCAAGGAAGAAGGTACAGAAAACAGATTGAAGATCAAGAGCTGGAGGCTTAGAGTCTAGGGTTTGTTTAGAGTACTTGTAATCACACTATTCTAGGTTTGAATAGGTGTTGAATTTTCTGTCCTCTCTAGAAGCTGTGAAGCAATAGAGAGTTATTGATTGATCGAAGCTAGGAAGCAAGATCAAGGAATCTCAAAGAGGTTGTTCTTTGAGTGTTTTAGGGGATTGAGTAGTGTTCTCATATCTAAGTGGTTTCTTAGGTAGAAAAGTCACTAGTAGAGTATAAGTTTAGGAGATTGTCAACTGGTGTGTTGAGTCTGTAAATTATATCTACAAGTAGTGAATTTCATCCCTGGCTTGGTAGCCCCCAGACGTAGGTAGTTAGACCGAACTGGGTGAACAATTCCTTGTGTTTTCCTGTTGCTTATTTTGTCCATTATTGCAGAGTGTGTTGTTGTAACATCGCACCTTAACATCACACGTCTGGTACCAGAATTTCAAAAGATACGAATCCCAATGTTCTTACGAACCCGCTGCCTCAACATGAGAAAGCTGCAGTCAATCTGATTGAGAAAGAGACTAACAATGTCTATCAAATTCACAATGTACTCTTGTTAAAGACCAATCTGGTCAAGATGCATTGTAGACAGAGTGGATATGGCCATGTGTCACCTCATAATTATCATCAATGTAATGTCTGCTCTAAAAGTAACCAAGGATGTTCTGTGGTGCAAGCAGCTCTACAAGAACAAATGGATCTCGGATGGATCCAAGAGCACCGAGTTCGTGGAGTTAACATGGTCTACACGAATTCTAACATCATTCAGAACCACGATATCTGTGCAATGAATGTCAACTTGGTGGCGATGCACTCAAGGCAAAGCCAATATCATAATCTACCGCGACATGATTACAGTTCTTGTCTGACTTGCTCGGTAAACAAACAGGGATGCTCTTTCATACAAGAGGCCCTCCAGCATCAGATGGATCTTGGATGGATCCAGGACTACCATGATAGGAATCCCTATCAGATCAACATGATTCAAATCTTCGATATTTGTCTGATGAATACCAGCCTGGTGGAGTTACATGCTGAGCAGGTCCGACTCGGATTCTTAATATCACATGATTATCAAAGCTGTAAAGCGGGTTGCGAAAATGATCGAGGTTGTACCCTTGTCCAGGAGGCACTTCAGCACTTGTTAAATCACTGGTGGATGCCAATCTATATGGATGAAGATACCCAGCAAATTAGTATCACTAACGGAAATCCTACTAGATATCAAAGTCAGGATATCCGGTCGGTGGAAACAGACCTCGTAAGGTTGCACTGCATTCAAAGTGGACATGGTCGGGTGCCACTACACAACTATGAGCGGTGTGGAGTTTGTTCAGTGAACAATCAAGGATGCTACCTCGTACGAGCAGCCCTTCAAAGTCAGTTGGACCGCAAAGAGATTCAACCATGCTCAAGTTCTGGATCAGTCAATTATCTCGCTGATCAAATCGAGGATGTTGTCGTAATCTCTGATCATCAGAGGGCTGGGGATATTTGTGCCATCATTCCACTACTTGACGAATCTAAAGTTCCTAACAGGAACGGATTGAAATTACTTATGATGGTCAGAAAAATCAGAAGGTTCCCATAGTCATCTATCTACCGGGACCATTACCGTATGAATCAACTAAGGTTATCCCTTACAAATACGGTGCAACAATCATTGAAAATGGAAAGGAAATTCCATTACCTTCCGTCGTGAACATTGCAGACATCAGTCGAGTAACACGGAGTGGTAGAATCTTCAACCGAGAGGTTGGGGAAGTTAACAAAGAAAAGGAACTTCAGACAGAAGCTCCCGATCTATCAGTCGGTCAATCCAGTAATCTCGACCTTTCGAAAAATAATGATGAGATGCTGAAGCTCATCCAAAGGAGTGAATATAACATTGTGGAGGCTCTACAGAAAGTCTTGGAGCAAGCCTTTGTGGAATAGGATGTAACAATCAGACAGTTCGATAGTATTGTCTCTAACATCACTTCCTGCAATAATTTAGGATTTAGGGATGAGGAATTACCCGAAGAGGGTCGCCGTCATAACATGGCGCTCAACATTACAGTTAACTGCCAGGACGATGCTTTAGCCAGCGTACTGGTAGACACAGGGTCAGTCCTGAATGTTATGCCAAAGTCCACTTTGATGCAATTATCATTCAAAGGCCCTCCGATGAGAATCAGCGAGGTTATCGTCAAAGCATTTGACAGATCCAGAAAAATGGTTATCGGCGAAGTTGATCTTCCCATAACTATCGGTCCTCACACTTTCCAAGTCACTTTCCAGGTCATGGACATCCGGGCAACATACAGTTGTTTATTAGGAAGACCTTGGATACATCAGGCTGGGACGGTTACTTCAACCCTCCACCAAAAGCTAAAGTTTGTCAAGAACGATCAACTTGTCACGGTTTGTGGGGAACAAGCCTTGCTTGTGAGTAACCTATCATCATCTACTTGTGTAGAACCCGAGGAGATTATTGGAACGCAGTTCCAAGCACTGTCGATAAGCAAGGACAATCAGTTCAAAGGAGGAACCTCGATTTCCTCATACAACGATGATATCAAAGCGGTCGAGAGTACCGATACAACCGGATGGGGACAGCTTGTCATTCCTATTGACAATAAAACAAAGAAGGGTCTTGGTTTTTCTGCAACCTGTACCCAGACAGCTGCTAACGATGAAAATCTTCATCCCCTTCAAAAATTCTTCCACAAAGGAGGTTTCCTTCACCCAGTGTCTCAAATAGTTCATGCTATCAATGAGGAAGATCCCTCTGACACGGATGAAGAATGGAAGTCCTACCTCAACAAGGACGGTTATATGTCTCAAGAAGAGGTTCCTATGCCTTTTTGCTTTCCTACAGAAAATCCGAGATTTATACCAAGATCAGACGTCGAAATGATATACGGGGATTGTAATCCGGAAGGATGCCGTGCTCCGCCAAATTCATTAGAGGAAGACACTCCGATGAAAGACAATTTTGACTACACCTACTATGGCCCAATGGATGGTCTGCCAATGTGGCAACTTTACCCAGGAAACTTGGGGCAAGAAAGTCAGCCGAATGATGACAATCAACTGAGCATCATTGAACAGAATACCTGTGTCCCCACCATGTCATGGGATCAACACTCAGGTCATTCAGAAACTACTCAACATGAAGATGAATTCGCAACATTCGCAGGACTTGAGTTCATCAACTATGCTTTTCCTGAGGTCAACATCATCGAGAGAGATGACTCCTCCAGTTCCAAAGAAGTTTGGGACACTTTGGGAGAACCAAGTGGAAAATACGACTTTATGGTCAAGTACACCACTCCCGAAAGCTCTCGTATCAGGCTCGTAGATATCCAGACTACTGGATGGGGAGATACAGCTGAGAGCACAACTACTCTGCAAAATACAACTGAGGAATCCTCCTACGACAACTCTGCCTAGGAGACAGATTCCAATGATCCTACTCCGCCAGAAATCAGCGTCATTTCTGAAGACAAATCAAGGAAGGTGCCAGACTTTGTGATTCACCAAGGAGTTCGCCGCCAATGGGTTGCCGTTGAGGTTTTGAAGGTCGTTCATCAGTCAAAGTAATTGCCATCTTTAGCCTTTCACCCTGCCCAAGTGAAACTGATGATTTGATAGGGCTCACTTTCTGTAAAATTTCCCTCTTCGCTTTGCCCGAAGCGACAGAGTCTTGTTTTATAGGGCTGTAGTTTCAAGATTCGACTTGTTCATTAATAAAATAACGTCGTTCTGTAATTTCCGCATTAATTGCTGTTTTCTCTTTTTGCTTTTTCAGAAAATGGTAATCCTAAAAAACATGTAAAAATAAAAACAAGCAGTAAAACAAATACACTGCACACACTTGCATTTTCATCTATCTCTTCTAAACACGAATCATCACGTCATGCAGATTGCTTGTTTTAAACCCCGTTGAAACATACGATCCGATGCCTTCTCCCGACTTTGAGTTCCCGGTATTTGGGGCTGAAGAAGAAGATGACAACGAAATTCCAGAAGAGATCTCCCGATTACTCAGACAAGAGGAAAGGTCCATTGAACCTCACAGAGAGCCGTTGGAAACGGTAAACTTGGGTTCGGAAAAAGAGAGAAAAGAAGCCAGGATTGGGGCACTACTCAGTCCAACTGCCAAAGAAAGTTTGATAAAGCTTCTCAAAGAATTCCCCGATGTATTCGCTTGGTCCTATCAGGATATGCCAGGGTTGGATACCAGCATCGTGGAACATCACTTACCGTTAAGATTGGAATGTCCGCCCGTAAAGCAAAGGTTGAGACGGACTCATCCAGACATGGCCATCAAAATCAAGGAGGAAGTACAGAAACAGATTAACGCAGGTTTCCTCGCCACATCAGAATATCCTCAATGGTTAGCCAACATTGTACCCGTTCCCAAAAAGGACGGAAAGGTCAGAATGTGTGTTGATTACAGGGACCTGAACAAGGCTAGTCCAAAGGAAAACTTTCCTTTACCACACATTGACATGTTGGTAGACAGCACAGCAAAGTTCAAAGTCTTCTCCTTCATGGATGGATTCTCGGGCTATAATCAAATCAAAATGGCGCCGAAAGACATGGAGAAAACTTCGTTCATTACCCCATGGGGTACCTTTTGTTACAAGGTAATGTCGTTCGGTTTGAAGAACGCTGGGGCAACCTATCAAAGGGCCATGACTACTCTGTTTCATGACATGATACACAAAGAAATAGAGGTATATGTCGATGACATGATTGCAAAATCTAAGACAGAAGAATAGCACGTTGAACATCTGTCAAAATTGTTCGAACATTTAAGAAAGTTCAAGCTCCGCTTGAATCCCAACAAGTGCACCTTCGGTGTCCGTTCAGGGAAACTACTAGGGTTCATCGTCAGCCAGAAAGGAATTGAGGTTGATCCTGACAAGGTCAAGGCCATTCAAGAAATGCGTTCTCCGAAAACTGAAAAACAAGTCAGAGGATTCTTGGGACGTTTGAACTACATCTCCAGATTCATATTCCTCATGACCGCGACGTGTGCGCCAATCTTCAAGTTACTTAAAAAGAACCAGGATTGCGTTTGGTCAGAAGATTGCCAAACCGCTTTCGACAGTATCAAGGAATATCTGTTGAATCCTCCGATTCTATCACCTCTAGTGGAAGGAAGACCACTGATCATTTACCTCACAGTTCTAGAGGACTCAATGGGATGTGTACTTGGCCAACAAGACGAAACAAAACGAAAAGAGTCTGCCATTTACTATCTAAGCAAGAAATTCACCGACTGTGAAACTCGGTACACGATGCTTGAGAAAACTTGTTGTGCTTTGGCTTGGGCAGCCAAACGTCTTCGCCAATACATGATTCGTCATACTACTTGGTTGGTCTCCGAAATGGATCCAATCAAGTACGTTTTCGAAAAACCTGCTCTTACGGGAAGGATTGCCCGTTGGCAGGTGCTGTTATCAGAATATGACATAGAGTACCACGCTCAGAAAGCCGTTAAAGGAAGTATTTTAGCAGATCATTTGGCTCATCAACCGATTGACGATCAAGAATCAATCGGGTTTGACTTCCCAGACGAAGATGTCATGTATCTAAAGATGAAAAATTGCGATGAACCGTTACCCAGTGAAGGGCCAGAACCAGGTTCCCAGTGGGGACTTATCTTTGACGGAGCAGTTAATCATTACGAAAACGGAATTGGGGCTACCCCTTTCTCTCTAGTGTATGGCATGGATGCAGTGCTCCCCATAGAAATAGAGATCCCATCAATCAGGGTATTGATGGAAGCTAAGCTCACCGAAGCTGAATGGTGTCAAAGCCGACACGACGAACTGAATCTGATCGAAGAAAAGAGAATCACGGCACTATGCCATGGTCAGCTGTATCAACAGAGAATGAAGAGGGCGTTCGACAAAAAGGTCTGACCTCGTATCTTCAGAAAAGGAGACCTCGTGCTCAAGAAGATACAATTGTTTCTCACTGACTCTCGGGGCAAGTGGACCCCGAATTATGATGGCCCCTATGTGGTCACGAAAGCTTTCTCAGGCGGCGCCTTGAGACTTGCAACCATGGACGGAGAGGAATTTGCCTACCCCACAAATGTTGACGTAGTCAATAAATACTTCGCCTAAAAAAAAAATAACGTCTCGGTGGATTGAAAACCCGATAGGGCAGTCCAGGAAAAAATTAGAGACATGATAAAAAATCATCCCGGTGGATTGGAAACATCAAAGTACAATCCAGGCAAAAATTAGGGATAATGGCAAGTAACTATGTTCAACAGAGGCAAATCCCTCAGCAGCAGTTACATCATCCATCAGAGGAAAGCTCCAGTCAAGGTCATCTTCGACAGAAGCTCAGGATGCCCCGAATTCAAAGTTGGTAGAAGGACAGTGGTCGTTATGTTTCAACGTAGCCCTTTTCCCTGTAAATTACCATTTTCTAACTTTGTATATACTCTTTGGAATCACGCGTTTGGCTGATCTCCATCCTATCAATAAAATTTGAGCCTTCGTGCTTTTATTTGTAATTCTTATTTGTTTTAGCTTTACAGAACGACGTTTTTAATATGATTAACGATTCTTGAAATAAAACAAAATGAATTTACTTGTTAAAACTTTTTCTGCTTTTAAAATAAAGACGGCAATTTCTTTTGACTGTTGAACATCAAAGGAACATCAATCGCTTCTCCAGAAGTAAGTGAACTTCAAAGTGCAGAATCAAAGTACTCCTTCTACGCCAGTGCGCCTGATTGAAGGATCAATAGTGTCAGATGCGACTAATCCATCTGACATCTTCGGTCGAGTTCTCATCTCCTAAGCCCGACCAACGTCACCCCCAACAGGGACCGTTTCTCCTAAGCAAGGCAGAATTGCTATCTTGAACCAGCGATATTTCTTCCACGCCCCGCGATGGCCGAGTATCCAGTCATGTTCATCTTTTAGTTTGTATGTCGCGTCAGTTTTGTCCGCATATACATACATACAGCATGCATTATTGATTTGCATTCACATTCATATTGCATCACTATCACTCTAGTCGATCTTATCCCATAGTGATAAAAGTCCTCTCGATCGAGTTGTCAGCCTTTTCCTCATCAGGAAGTGTTGCGTCTGGACAATCTTTCTCCCGTTTATCTCTGGATTAGAGACGGTCCTTAACCACTTTGATAACTTGAACCTCTGAGAAACAAAATAAACTTTCAACAAATATCACTCTTCGCCATTGAAGA
Source organism: Lathyrus tuberosus (assembly GCA_022829125.1). Taxonomy (NCBI): domain Eukaryota; kingdom Viridiplantae; phylum Streptophyta; class Magnoliopsida; order Fabales; family Fabaceae; genus Lathyrus; species Lathyrus tuberosus. The sequence continues at coordinate 31,877,393 of JALAZF010000006.1, read as the reverse complement.
TGATATCCTTGCTTTCCCGGATTAAGGAAAATCCCCAGAGAAAGCCTCTTAATCAGAGATTCGGCGGCACGCCAGTTTCGCTCCGAAAAGATTACTAATGAAAAGGTCATCGGCACCTTAAAATTGGATCCCATCATATGGCATTTCTCCGAAAAGATCCCGAGAAAAGTATGATGTAAGCCCCCAAACGAAAACAGTCTCTCAAGAGACTCGCTTTCCCCAGTAGAATCGACAAATGGCGTCTCCAAAACAGAGAAGTTTGTGTACCTCTACAATTCAGACGAATGGGTTCCCCAGCAAGTCTGACATCTAAACTTTTTCCGTCAAATGGCATATCTCCAAGAAAATTCGGCGAGAAGTTTGAAGGAAAACCGCTACTAACAGCATTCCTTGTTAAGAAAGTTTATTGACAAAAGAAACTGAGACCAGTTCCTTGGTAGGAAACCAGGATCGAGGGGAAGTTTACTTTAGAAACTGAGACCAGTTCCTTGGTAGGAAACCAGGATCGAGGGGAAGTTTATATCAGAAACTGAGACCAGATCCTTGGTAGGAAACCAGGATCGAGGGGAAGTTTAAATCAGAAACCGAGACCAGTTCCTTGGTAGGAAACCAGGATCGAGGGGAAGTTTACAAAAGAAACTAAGACCAGTTCCTTGGTAGGAAACCAGGATCGAGGGGAAGTTTATTTCAAAAGAAAACTGAGACCAGCTCCTTGGTTGAAGACCAGGATCGAGGGGAAGTTTACCTTTTCTAAGCATCTTCGCTTAGCTAAAGAAGATGAATGCGTAAGCTATCATTCATAACTACCATCAAAATTTTAGGGTATTCCGATATTTAATCCTCTTGCACCCCGAATGCCCGAATACCTTCGTCATTCACACCTTCGGGTCCAAGAAGATTAAATAGGGGCATCTGTCATACCCCAAATTTTGACCACTAAGATTTCCCATCATTGTGCAAATCATCAGCACAATATGGATGTACCTTTGTACCTCATTAGTCTCCCCAAAGGTGGGTGAGCATTCACTACAAACATGATTTAGGGTTTCAAGCCCTCGCAGAGCTCTTAGACAAAGGATCAATCAAGGAATGACATGATCTTCAACTTGTCTAGCCTCTCAAATATCCACAATGGATCAAGAGGACTCCCACTTCAAGGATTAAGCACAAGTTTGCTCCCTTCTAGGTGGATCAAGCCTCAGGATCGCTAGTGTCACCAAATTAGGGTTTGGTCGACTAGGGCCTCCAGATGGAAATTTTCCTCTGGGCATGAGCCAATGCTTCAAAGCATAACCTAAAATGCTCCATGGAACATCATAAACCCCATCATCAAGTCAATTTAGCCTCAGGGGATGCATACATCAAAAAATCAGGAATTAGGGTTTCTTGACCTAATTCACCCCTAAGTTGACTTTTGGGACAAAACACGAGCCAAGACCTCAAGAGAGGATTTGAGGATCCCTAACACACCACATTGATCCATTTGCAACAATGGATTGATCCAAGAAGCTTGAGCAACAAGTTTCAATTTCATCTGAACCGCAGTTAGGGTTTCGCGAGAAAAGTCAACTGTAGCTTTGACTTTTGACCAGGACATGCTCCCAAACCCTAGGACATGATTCAATACACCCTATAACACCCATGGAACATGTCCATCAAGTTTGATTTAGGTCAAGGACATGATTTCCTAAAGGATCGCACAGTTTGGAATTCATCTGATAAAAAGTCAACTGCGCACAAAAGTCAAACTTTGACTTTTTGAGATTTTTCATAAAAATGGTTTTTTAACCCTAAAATGATGTTAATGTGTGATTGGAATCATCATTCATCAAGAAAAATCAAAGAAAGTGGGATAACTTGTAAAAGGGGTAACCATAAAAACTTAGAAATTTTTCTAAGTTATGGAATAAAGTGGCAAGGGTACCAACTTTGGAGGATCATAACTCCTAAACCACAAAGCCATTTTTCCCCATCCAAAGATGGATTTGTAGCCCTCATGGCCCTCTACAAAAATTTCAACTACACTTCATCCCAATTCATCATGGATTTTGAGTTATGGTTGGATCAAAATGGCTAAAAACCTAAAATTGACATTTTTCAGCACTTAGCCAAAAATCTGCCTTGTAATTTCAGCACAATGTCCCAACTTCAAGGCTGTTTTTCTCCATGATCCAAGTTGAACCAGGTCTAATGTCAAACATCAAAGTTGAAGTACGTCATCTAAGCTTTCCGGAAAGTCCTAGAACGTCCATGTAGCATACTCGAGCAGGGAGTTATGGATCTTACAAAAGGGCTTGCTGAAGCTGAATTTTTCAGGGGCAAATTTGCACATTTTGTGTACCACACGAATTTTCAAGCCTTGTCATCAGTTTGGACACATCTAAGGATCAAATCCAAGTGGGATGATCTGATCCATGAACCTCCCAAGTCCAAGGAACCAAAAAAAGCATGCCAAAACCTAGAAATCCCTAAAAGAGGGACAAAACTCCAATTTTGGTTTGGAGCATTTAATGGATGCTTAGAGGTGGCATGGACTGAGTCATTCTCATTTGAAATCAGTCAAGACTTATCCAAGACCAAAGAAACCATAGCCATGTGCCCTAACCTCTAGTCAATGGCTAGAGGAGACTTGCATTTCCATTGGCCAACATGGAACAAACACCTGCTGCAGTTGCCATTCACTGTGGATCCCAAAACAAACTTTCTCCACTATAAATAGAGCTCATTTGTGTTCAGTTTGAGTACACCAAATCCATCAAACAGATGCTTTCCTCAAAATCTCTTCTTTCACTTTTGACCATTTTGCGAGAAAGTGCTCAAACTTGCTCCAAAGGTTTCCAGCCGATTCCAACCATCCTAAAAGCTTCTAAGAGGTCATTTGAGGTTGTCCAAAGCATCAAATCATTTCTGGAACAAAGCACTTGGTAGGTTGCCCAAAATCTCCAAAAAAGAGGTAAAATTCACAACTTGAATTCTTTGAATCATGCTTTCCTTTGTTGTCCACATACATGCATCATATTGAACAATTCTTGAGGCAAAAATGTAGTCCTTAATGTGTATGTTGTGATCCTCCCACTGTTTGCATTCTAACATGTTTATATGTGGAATTTTGGTTGTTTTAAAATAATGTCCAATTCTGGTTGTTTTGATTCGTGTGTTCCGTACATTAAGTTTTAGTGTACATGAGTAACACCATTGGATTCCTCGCGAAAAATCGGTCAAGATAGGTTTTTACGGATTTCAATTCCGATGAAAATTGAGAGCGTTACGCGCGTTGGAAATTCGACGCGAAACATCGCCGAAAACAACGTGCAGTTCTGGTTGCTGCATTTTGTGTGTTGATTTTCCGTGTGCGTGAGTAATACCATTGGATTCCTTGCAAAAAATCGGTCAAGATAGGTTTTTACGGATTTCAATTCCGATGAAAATTGAGAGAGTTACGCGCATTGGAAATTCGACGCGAAACGACGTCGAATTAACAGTGCAGTCTGGTTTTTTTTATTTCTGCGTTTTGTGTGTTGATTTTCCATGTGCGTGAGTAGTACCATTGGATTCCTTGCGAAAAATCGGTCAAGATAGACTCTTGCGGATCTTGATTCGGTTAAAAATCGAGAGTTACGCGCGTCGGAAGTTTGGCGCGAAACGATGTTTTCAACTAACGCGCAGTTCTGGTTTTTTGCTGCTGCGTTTTGTACGTTGAGTTTCAGTGTGCATGTGCGATACCATTGGATTCCTTGCGAAAAATCGGTCGAGATAGGTTTTTTCAGATTTCAATTCGGATAAAAATCGAGAGAGTTACACGTGTTGGAAATTCGACGCTGAACGATGTTTTCAAAACGATAGCAGTTTTGGTTTTAATTTCTGTGTTTTGTGTGTTGATTTTCCGTGTGCGTGAGTAATACCATTGGATTCCTTGCGAAAAATCGGTCGAGATTGGTCTTTTCGGATTTCAATTCGGATAAAAATCGAGAGAGTTACGCGTGTTGGAAATTCGACGCGGAACGATGTTTTCAAAACGATAGCAGTTTTGGTTTTAATTTCTGCGTTTTGTGTGTTGATTTTCCGTGTGCGTGAGTAATACCATCGGATTCCTTGCGAAAAATCGGTCGAGATAGGTACTTCCGGATTTTGATTCCGATAAAAATTGAGAGAGTTATGAGTGTTTGAAATTTGATAAAAAACGTGTTGAAAATTAAAATTTCGGTGCTCGTTTTTACCCCAAAAGAAATGTCGGAGATGATATTTTGATATCTTTCCTCTTTTTCTTACTTTTTATTTTCAAAACTCAACCAATTTTTTTTACATAGCAAAAAATCATCATTTTCCAATTCATACCCCATAATATTTTAATCCACAAAAAATCACAAAAAAAGTATTATTTTTAATATATTTAAAAATAGTGTTTTAAATTGTTTTAAATGCTTTTAAAATGATTTCTTTTTTTTCTTGATTTTTTAAAACCAAAATGATTTTAAATATTTATGTGGATAAAATATTTTTTTCATAAACTTTAATCATTATTTAATGATTTTATTTGATATTTTAATCAATTTTTTACTTAATTTTTCTTGGAAAAATGCCTAAAAAAATGAAATTGGGGTTTTCTTTGATTTTCACCCTAACAAATCTTTTTCAAACACTTTGGGCCTCTAATAGAGTGTAAGACCCAACCCTTTTTTAACAAAACATTTTTGGGCCTCAGTTATTATATAAGTCCCGATACGTTAAAAATCTCGGCGCGATCGCCATTTTCAAACTGAAAATATTTTGGGCCTCTCCCTGAGTTGTAAGCCTCATCTTTTGTACAAAAATACACTTTGGGCCTCTAATAGAGTGTAAGACCCAACCCCTCTTTTTTATATTTTCTCATTATTTTTTAATGATTTGGAAAATTAATAACTCCTTCAATTTTGATTATTTTTTATTGGTTCTTTTTCTGAAAAATCACAAAAATAGTAAAATATTTTATTCTACAAAAAATCAAATTTATATTATTTATTTAATATAGTTGGTATTTTTGTGAATAAATTCATTTTTAATTGTTTTTAAGCATTTTAAAAGTGAATATTCATCTTGAAAATAAAGACCTTGGGCCTCCCCTCGTGTTGTAAGCCCCATTTCTTTTCTTTAAACTCTTTGGGCCTCTATTAGAGTGTAAGACCCAACCCCTTGTGTACAGAAAACTTTTTGGGCCTCATTCGTTGTATAAGTCCCTCTGTACATTTTCAAATAAACGACGCGATCGTCGTCAGTTTAAAATTAACCAACTGGGCCTACCCTCGAGTAGTAAGACCCATTTCTTTTCTTAAAACTCACTTGGGCCTCTTGAGAGAGTGTAAGACCCATCCCTTTGTACAGAAAACCTTTTTTGGGCCACAGTCACTTGTATAAGTCCCTCTGTACAAATTCAACAGTGCGCTCACTAATAAAACCCTGGGCCTCTCCTTGAGCTGTAAGCCCCAAATCTTTTTATTTCAAAGCACTTTCTCCTTTAATTTTGAATATACTGTTGTTTTCAATCTTTCTTTGTTGAACAACTAACCAAACAGCATGGAAGCTCTACAACCGAGTAAGTGTTTACCCGTTTTCATTTACCGCTTTCATATGTATATAACTGTATTGTGGGGATGTTTCACTGTAAATCTCCTTTCATAAACTCATATATATATATATAACTGTATTGTGGGTCTGTTTCGCTGTAAGTCTTCTTTCATAAACTCATATGAACTGTGTAATAATAGTATAGATATTTAGAGTTTCCCCGACAACTACGTCTAGAACTAGGTGACGCCGTTTCGTTTATTCATAGAAATAGACACCTAGATCCCCAAATAGGATCACCAGATACAGTCTTCTCTTCGGCTGTCCTCATTAGGAATTGTCAAGAAACTCTACTCCCAGAGATGAATGTATTCTCCGTGAATGGCATCTTTGAGTTTCTTCCAAATTCTCGAACTTTCCTGACTTGATCTATTCCTTGTGAATAGCTTGCCTTGAATTTCTCGAGGTTTGGGGACCCACGGGCTTCTTAAAAGCATCGGCCTCCTCTTGGGCATCGTACAAGGACCCACAGGCTTCCTAAAAGCAACCCCGCCTCCTCTTGGGCTTAGTACAAGGACCCGTCGGCTTCTTAGAAGTATTCACAGCCTCCTCTTAGGCTTCGTATAATGATCTCTTCCTCCGGGAATGATAGCCTCCTCTTGGGCTTCGTACAAGGACTTCTCGGCTTCTTAAAAGTTTCCAGCCTCCTCTTGGACTTCGTACAAATTGTCCCGACGACCTCCTAAAGGTATAGGAACAAAACTTAATCATCTTCATAGAACAGTTCTTTCATAGAGTCTACTACTATTTCTCAAGGCATAGTACAAAAGATAAAACTCTAGACTTGGACGGTCTAATCTCCTTGAGTCTCAAAGACATTCTCAAGTGACCCCTTCGTTAAATAGGAAGGAAACCCGCAGACTCGGACAGTCTCAATACCCTTTGGATTTCCCGTTTCCTCAAAGAGAAGGAAATATCCCGGATCCTTGAATCAAATCCTTGAGTACAGTGTTGCTCATATAAGAACTGATTTTCTCTTTCAAAATCCGCATACTGTATCTGTCACTCAACTGAAACAGTCACCATAGCCTCCTCTTGGGCTTTGTACAATGATTCTCCCCAGCGGAGTCAAACAACGTTTAGCCCCTCTCTCGGGCTTTGTACGAGACACATAAGAGACTCCCTCGATGAGTCAATCACCCTTTTTGCCTCCATCTCGGGCTTCGTACGAGATACAGAGACTCTCTTGTTGAGTCAAACTTTTAGCCTCCATCTCGGGCTTCGTACGAGATACAAAGACTCTCTTGTTGAGTCAAACTTTTAGCCTCCATCTCGGGCTTTGTACGAGATACAAAAACTCTCTTGTTGAGTCAAATAGCCTTCATCTCGGGCTTTATACGAGATACCAAACGACTCCATCGTCAGGTCAAAACCTTTTAGCCTCTCTCTCGGGCTTTGTACGAGACACATATTAGCCTCCTCTTAGGATTTGTATAAGAAAACCACTAGTTGATCCAATCAACCTTTTAGCATCAAAGTTGTGCCTCGTTCACAGTACACAAACATCAACAACTCCTTCCATCTAATCGCTGTAAGCGGCAAGCCTCTGGATCATATACATCCACGCCACTGTCCCTCTTTTAGCATGAGAAATTCCTAAGGAAAGATAGCATTGCTCTACACTGAGTTAAAGTCTTCTCCTTCAGGTTAAAACCCCCTATAAAGGATATTATGGCATTGCTAGGATCCGCGTATCCCGGTTAAAGTAATCCTCCTTTACAGTCAGTCACCCAACAGTTGTGACAAACAGACCCCCCTTTAGAGATGACAAATTCTCTCTAAAGTCGAGGCCCTTCAGCTTCACGTCTTGGGCTTTGAACAAGACATAAATAGACTTTTCAGCTTCACGTCTTGGGCTTTGAACAAGACACAAATAGACTTTTCAGCTTCACATCTTGGGCTTTGAACAAGATACAAATCACCTTTTGCTTCACGTCTTGGGCTTTGAACAAGACACCAAAAACACCCATTTCCTCCCATAGAATAGGAGGAACTACGAACGCTCTGATTTCCCTGTTTCGGTAAACGGGAATACGTAGGCATAAGATCGAAAGAAAAGATCTTAGCGAGCACACTAAACAAAAAACCCAAATCCCATATCTCCATCAATCAAAAGCAGTAATTCAAATGCATCAGTCCTAACATCCTAACCCTTGTTCCCCGCTAGAAAGTCCTAGAAAGAAAGAAAACCGTATTGGCGAAAATACAAATAACCAGTACAAAGGCCCCCCACATTGATAGCATCCGTAACCTAACAGACCGCTGTTTAAACTCAGTATGCAAGCAGGGTTAATTGGAGACATCTATTTCCCTTCCTTAGTCAGCTCACAATAGGATAAAAAATGAATCGACCTGTAGTTTAAGCTCAACCGCAGAGAGCGACCAGCGCTTAACCTAACGGAACGAGGAATAGAAGCTAACCCTGACAAGTGTCGGGCATTCTCTGAGTTCCCAACGCCCACGTCTAAAAAGAACATCCAATCCCTCAACGGGGTACTTACTTTGTTATCAGGCTTCGTTGCAAAGTCCGCCCAACACGCCCTTCCTTTCTTCAAGCTCTTGTGAAAGGAGGCAGTGTTTGAATGGACGGAGGAATGTGAAGCATCCCTCCATCACCTGAAGCAAGCTCTGTTGAAACCGCTCGTATTATCACGGCCAGGCGCCGGGGAAGTCTTGTTTCTATACCTCGCCGTCACGGCTGAGGCCGTCAGCGCCGTTCTCATTCGCGAGAATCCCAGCGGGCAAAAGCCAGTGTACTTCACGAGCAAAGCGTTGCAGGACGCAGAGCTGCGATATCAACAGATAGAAAAGGTAGCATTGGCCCTTGTCAACGCGACCAGACGACTGAGACACTATTTCTTGGCCCACACGATCGTGGTAAGGACGGATCAGCCCATCAAGCAATTGCTGGGACGACCAGACATGGCGGGCAGAATGCTCAAATGGTCGTTGGAACTGTCCGAGTTCGACATCCAGTACGAAAGCAGGAAAGCTCTTAAACCCCAAGTCTTGGCCAATTTTATAGCAGAAGTAACCTTCTCAGAATCCTCGTCCCACATAGCAAACAGATGGACCATCTATGTAGACGGAGCATCCAGCTCGAACAGCAGCGGGGCAGGGGTAATTTTGGAAAACGACGAAGGGACCATAGTCGAGGCTTCTCTCACATTGTCCTTTCCCACGTCGAACAACCAGGCCGAATACGAAGCCTTCCTCGCTGGTTTGCGTCTAGCCGAAGACCTAGGGGCTGAAGAAATCATCATCTGCACGGACTCCCAACTCGTAGCCCATCAGGTATTAGGAGAGTATCAGACCAAAAATGATAGTCTCTCTGAATACCTAACCCTAGTCAAGGGAAAAATGTCGAGGTTCAGAATAGTAGAAGTGAGACACGTTCCACGCGAACATAACGTGCGAGCAGACGTCCTGTCCAAACTAGCGAGCACCAAGAGGAAAGGCGGAAACAGATCAGTCATCCAAGAGATACTTCCCAGGTCCAGCATCGATAAGGGATCCTTGACCCTACACGTGCACGCGATTGGGGACAGCGATTGCTGGATGACGCCCGTGTACAACTACCTCACCAGGGACGAACTTCCGGATGACCCCAAGGAAGCCAGCACCATCAGACGAAGAGCTTGCTCGTACGTCATCCTCGAAAACAAGCTCTATCGACGAGGCTTCTCCATCCCACTGCTCAAATTCATAGAGGAGGAAGTTATCCCCCACGTATTGCGAGAGATCCACGAGGGCATTAACGTCCAGCACCTAGGAGGAAGGTCCCTTGCCCGCAAGGCCCTCCGGGCAGGGTATTATTGGCCAACCATGCAGCACGATGCCAAGGAGCATGTGAAGAAATGCGACAAATGCCAACGGCACGGGGACATGCACCTAGCTCCACCCAATGAACTGAAGAGCATGACTTCCCCGTGGCCATTCGCCTGGTGGGGCCTAGACATCCTAGGACCCTTCGTGACGGGGTCCAGCCAAAACAAATACCTGATAGTGGGTGTGGACTATTTTACAAAATGGATAGAAGCAGAAGCCTTAGCAAAGATAACAGCACTTAACATTCTGCGCTTTTACAAGCGGAACATCCTTGCCCGTTTTGGGATTCCCCAAGCGATTGTCACGGACAATGGAACACAATTCACGGACAAGAAGTTCCAAGACTTTGTCGCCCATCTCGGAACAAAGCAACACTTCGCTTCTGTAGAGCATCCCCAGACCAACGGGCAGGAAAAAGCGGCCAACCGCGTCATTCTTCGTGGCCTCAAGCGAAGACTGGATGAAACGAAGAAAGCCTGGGTCGAGGAGCTCCACAGCGTCTTGTGGGCCTACCGCACTACTCCCCAGTCCACCACCGGGGAAACACCTATTCGTCTAGCATATGGCACGGAGGCTGTTCTACCCGTCGAAATCCATGTGCCGTCCAGGAGGACCGAATCACCTCTAGACGACGAAATGAATAACGAAGTAATAAGAGATGAGCTCGACCTTGTCGAGGAAATCCGAACAGGAGCAGTCCTCCGCGAAGCATCCCTTAAGCAAAAGATAGCAATCAGGCACAATGCCAAAGTCTTACGACGAGAAATGGTGCGTACTTCCTCGAAACCCTTAACGGGGATGTGCTCCCTCGACCATGGAACGCTGAGAAACTTAAGCAATACTACAGCTAAAGTAACTATAGGCTTCCTCGCATCAAGCGACCACCTAACGGTCATCATGCTCGTCCAGGCACAAACGACGCACACGTACAAAGTAGAATCCCGCTCAAGTGAATGAGTCGGAGCTCTGCTCTTCAGCGGTCCTCAACCGAGCATCGCCTTCGCCCAAGTACCATGATCGGCAGAACCCCAGCTCGCGATGGGACATTCACGCCGCGACCTCAGGCCTCGATCGCGACCTGAGATCCGCAACCTCGCCGGGATCATCCCCGGATATTCGACCAGTTCTCCGCACTGACGAATCAACACACAACGAGCTATCTTTCAAAAAGAAAACTCCGTTAACAGACACACCCTCCGACGGGCAGTCATACATGCACAACTAATGTAAAGTACAGCAATACGAACAAAAATTACATAAATAACGTTAACCGAGCATTAAATAAAAAGGCCACAAGGGCCAAAAAATTGTGTGTATTACATAAAAAAGGGGGCCACACCCCCAAAATCAAATAAAGTTACAAGTGAATCAATGGCACGCAGGCCGGACAAAATACAACAACAATAAAATAACCAAACCTCCTTATTCGTCCGCTTGCTTGGTTGTTTCCGGCTCGGGTCTCTGCTCCTCCTCGGGCTGAACCTCAGGGGTGTCAAGGACAAGGCCTGCGGGCAAGACGATGCGAGCATCCTCCACTCGCTCAAGGTAGTGGATACCATTGGTCGAAATGTCGAGCCCAGGGTTCACCACCCGCAACTGGGCCACGGCACTTTCGAAGGACTCCACTGCCACAGCGATGCCGTCATCCTTGGCCTGCAGAATGCTGGCGACCAGCTCAGCCCTAGGTTTCAACACTTTTATCTCGTCTGGTTCATCAGCACCTGGGGCACTGGCCGCCATCAGCTCCTTGTTCAACTCCTCGGCAGCCTTCTTCTCTGCCTTCAGCTTGGCGACCTCCTCTTTCAGCTTGGTCGCCTCCTCTTCGGCCTTCTTCCTAGCCTCACAAGCACCCTTGACTTTTTCCTTTAGGGACGCCTCGGAGGCCCGGGCAGTAGTGAGTTCAGCCTCAAGCACGGAGTCCCCTTCCGCATAAACGGCCGCCATCTCCAGCATCCTCACCATGGCAGAAGCATCCTGGGCCACCAGCGTCCTCTTTCTCGCTCGGTCCATGCTTCCCAGGTTGAGTGATTCTGCCCGAGGAACGACCAAAGTGTTGCCCTCAAAGAACCACCGGCCAAGGACGCAGGGGGGAGCTCAAACTTCCCTTTCTCAGACGCCCGAGTCAAGTCCACGGCCTCCGACGACCTTTGCCGCTTCGCTCGCCCAGACAGAGCCAGTGGGGAGTCCCGGGGAGCTGGAGTGGGAGAAGCAGAGGTCCCCGCCGCAGTTTGAACAAGAGGAAGAACACGAGCACCACCAGCAGAACGGTTCTTGGGAGGAGCCGCTCCAGCCTTACCCCTCTCCATGGCGTCCCTCACCACACAGTCCCGAGCTTGAGGCATCTCACCTGCACGAATGAAAATCTAAGTAACTATGACTACCGAGCAGCTTCTCAGCATCCGCGGGAGTCTTGCACTCCAGCAGTGCCTTCACGTTGATAAACCTGTGCTCAACCCTCTGGCTACCATCCTCCTCGAAGATGGGGTTACCCTTGCTCGTCCAATAGCTCGCGAGCTGGAAGGAGTTGACCCACTTCACCAACGTCTCATAAGACACGGCATCCTGCCCGCGTAGAGCGCTCGGCTCGAAGACATAGGCACTGGGCTTCTTTGAGAAGTGGTCGGGTGTCTAGCGGATCGGGAACTTGTACAACCTCTCCCCGATATACTTCCCCTCCTCGTTGAGTAACTCCTCTCCGTTCTCATCCACCTCTACCTCCCAGACGTACACGCTGTCCTGGGCAGCCTCAGACAATGGCTCGACGATGAAATACCGTCCCTTGAACGTTCGGATGGACTCCGAGAACGGCTTGAACAACTTTTTGGGCTGCTTCAAAGAGACCCATCCGTACCTTTTCCCCGCCAGCTGCCGCTGTAGGTGGAAAACAATAAAGAATAGAGGAATGGTGGTCCCCAGGGCAAGGTGCTCGCACACCAACTCAAAAGCCCGTATAAAGGCCAGTGAATTGGGATGGAGTTGGGAAGGCGCCAACTTCAGATGCACAAACACCGACCGCTGGAAGTCAGTGAAGGGCAACCTCAGCCCCAATTCCTTGAACGCATATTCATACATCAAGAAGCAGTCCCCGAAGCTCGAGCAGACCCGCTCGTCCGAATTAGGAAAAAGCACTTTCCATTCACCTGCTGGTCCCACCTCGGTAAAGACGTACGCCGGAGACCTCACGAACGTGGAAATATGCTCGGAGGGCTCGGCCACCTCCCACTCATCCAGACAGAATCCTTCAACATCTTCCTCCATGACATCCACCTCTTCTTCCCCCTCAACTTTGCTCGTTTCCCCCTCGACTTCGCTCGAGGAGTTCGATGCCGTCGAGCTCGAAGACGCAGAACTCGAGACCGTTGCGCTGCTACTCTCCTCGGAGACAGTTTCCTCCTCGGATGTAACTGGGATAACTTCCCTCTCTGGCTCCATCGCCACTACGATCACCTGAAAAAACAGAGAAATACAGTGAATTCGACAGGAAATCAAATCCACCCTTCCACCGCTAAGTCAAGTGAAAGGGCGCGTAGAAGGCTAAGGACAATGTCCCCGGCCTAAGCCCTAACATCAAACGAAGAAGGAAAAACCTCCCCGCGAGGAGGTGCCCGAGACATACCAACTTCCTACGAGGAACCTCCCCGCGCTCGTGCCCAGATTCCGTTTGAAGCTCCGCCAGAAACTGCAAAGCTCCACCGGAATTTGGAAACGTTCTACCGGGAGATTCACCAATCCATCAGAAGATGATAAGACGCGGTGGTCACGACTCGCAACCACGACGTGGACCACCACGCCCACCGAACGCGCTACCTACTCCGGCGAGATGCTTGATGCAGCAGAAGGGCAGAACCACCGCCCACCACCAACACTCGCCGGAAATCTACCTATTCTGTCACCTAAAACTAACCCTAGCTGCATGTAATCTACCATTAACAATGAGAAAAAGTAAAACAAGCTGGAAATCAGCGAACTTACTTGATTTGAGTAGAAGAGAAAGGCTGCTCGAAACTTGGCACGGTGGTCGGTTGTCTGAATACGGCGACGGGCAAGAACGCTGATGACGACGAAGAAAAATCAGAAGGGAAAAAGTGCAAAATGGGACAACCTCCCCCCTTTTATACTGAGGGGCACATGCACACACACACCCGTAGGTAATAATGACTGCCCACTAGCCATAATTACCTATTAACTGCTACGCAGGGCTCGATGCACACTTGGCAGCCCAACGTTTCCCATTCTGTCTGACGCTTGAGCTTCCCGAATACCGGGCAATAGGTTCACGACCACAAACATCACGGGCACAGAGGGCGACTCCGCGCAACTCCCCCGAGCGACGAGCAGTCCTTAAGTCATCACTCCCATGCTCGGGAGCAATGACTTGGGGGGCTCCTGTTCTGGACTGGACCAATGGCTAGAATTGGCCCAATCCACCTCTGCCCCAGAGCGGCCCAAATTGCCTAATACCAATCCACAGAGGGGCAAAAGTGACATTTTATGCCCCTCTAACCGGGCAAGTAACGCAACGTCCCTCCCCGGCTTTAATGCCCGTTACGCGCGGCTTCCTCGCTGCCCGAACAGCAATGTACAGGTGCCCGGAACTGCATCTATGCCCGGCATAACGGCTAGTTTTGGCACCCTGCCCGACATAACGGCTAGTTTGGGCAGTTACCTATTCTTTGGGAAAAACGGTTAGTTCGCCCCGAAAATAGGACCGTTGGCCACGCGCTGGGGGCTCTATATAAACCCTCTCGCTTGAGAGGGTCAGGTATCACATTTTTTCACCCTAAGAACACGCTTTGTACTTGCCCCTTTTCTCTGACCCTTTCTTACTTGAGCGTCGGAGTGCCTTGCAGGTACACCCCCTCCTCTCCTCATTCACAAGTCGAGCACGTTGCACGCTTGACGGTCAGCATCCATCTGAGCACCTTGCCATCTGACGACCAGCGTACGTGGATCTGATCGAATACTCGAGATCAGAATGTGTCTCACTTCTACTGTTCTGAACCTCGACATTTTTCCCTTGACTAGGGTTAGGTATTCAGAGAGACTATCGTTTTTGGTCTGATACTCTCCTAATACCTGGTGGGCTACGAGTTGGGAGTCCGTGCAAATGATGATTTCTTCAGCCCCTAGGTCTTCGGCTAGACGCAAACCGGCGAGGAAGGCTTCGTATTCGGCCTGGTTGTTCGACGTGGGAAAGGACAATGTGAGAGAAGCCTCGACTATGGTCCCTTCGTCGTTTTCCAAAATTACCCCTGCCCCGCTGCCGTTCGAGCTGGATGCTCCGTCTACATAGATGGTCCATCTGTTTGCTATGTGGGACGAGGATTCTGAGAAGGTTACTTCCGTTATAAAATCGGCCAAGACTTGGGCTTTAAGAGCTTTCCTGCTTTCATACTGGATGTCGAACTCGGACAGTTCCAACGACCATTTGAGCATTCTGCCCGCCATGTCTGGTCGTCCCAGTAATTGCTTGATGGGCTGATCCGTCCTTACCACGATCGTGTGGGGCAAGAAATAGTGTCTCAGTCGTCTGGCCGCGTTGACGAGGGCCAATGCTACCTTTTCTATCTGTTGATATCGCAGCTCTACATCCTGCAACGCTTTGCTCGTGAAGTACACTGGCTTTTGCCCGCTGGGATTCTCGCGAATGAGAACGGCGCTGACGGCCTCGGCCGTGACGGCGAGGTATAGAAACAAGACTTCCCCGGCGTCTGGTCGTGATAATACGGGCGGTTTCGACAGAGCTTGCTTCAGGTGACGGAGGGATGCTTCACATTCCTCCGTCCATTCAAACGCTGCCTCCTTTCGCAAGAGCTTGAAGAAAGGAAGGGCGTGTTGGGCGGACTTTGCAACGAAGCGTGATAACGAAGTAAGTACCCCGTTGAGGGATTGGGTGTTCTTTTTAGACGTGGGCATTGGGAACTCAAAGAATGCCCAACACTTGTCGGGGTTAGCTCTTATTCCTCGTTCCGTTAGGTAGAAGCCAAGGAATTTACCTGCCCGTACACCGAACATGCACTTCTCTGGGTTAAAACGCATTTGATACTTTCTGGCTTGCTCGAAAATTTTGCAAAGATGGGCGACATGATCTAGTTCCTCGTGGGACTTGACGATCATATCGTCCATGTATACTTCGAGCATGTCGCCTATTTGTCCTTGGAAGACTTTGTTCATCATTCGTTGGTACGTAGCGCCGGCGTTCTTCAGCCCGAAGGGCATTACGTTGTAGTAATAGTTGCCCGATTTGGTCATGAAGGTCGTGTACGTTTTATCGCTCGCGGCCATTGGGATTTGATTGTAGCCCGAGTAGGCGTCGAGGAACGATAAAAGCTTAAAACCTGCTGAGTTATCTACAAGCTTATCTATATTGGGGAGGGGGTAGGCGTCCTTCGGACAGGCCTTATTGACATCAGTATAATCAACGCACATTCTCCATTTGCCATTATTTTTTCTTACAAGTACAACATTTGAGAGCCATGTAGTGTATTTGGCCTCAGAAATAAACCTAGCTTCTAGAAGGTCTTTGACAGCTTTCTCCGCGGCTTCCGTCTTCTCCGAGGACTGTTTCCTTCTGCGCTGGGCAACGGCCTTGACGGCCGGATCAATTGTAAGCTGGTGGCAAGCGACGGACGGGTCCAATCCTGGCATTTCAGCAGCGCTCCATACGAACAAGTCTGCGTTCTCCCGGAGGCACGCTTTTAGTTGTCTTCTGGCCAGGTCGGGGAGGTCTGCTCCGATCTTCACTCCCCGTTGGGGGTCTTCTCCGAACGGAACGATCTCGAAGTTGCCATCTAGGACAGGGCGTAGGAGATGACCGCCGTTGTCGGACTGGCTGCCCGAAGTCGTTGGGCCTTTAGTGTGATCTTCCTCGCTGAAACGGCTGTCCAAGTCGATAGATTTGACCTGGGGGAGCGGGTTTGGCTGCTCGGAGCTGCTGGGCAGATGGGGACGACCAGAAGTCCTCGGTTTTGCTGAGATGGTGCTTAGTCCTTTTGATGTTGCTTCAAAGCACCGACGGGCAGCTTCGATGTCGCCGTGGAGGGTGGCGACCATCCCTTCAGAAGTGTAGTACTTCATCTTGAGATGCACGGTGGAAGGCACTGCAATCAACTCTGCCAGGGTTGGCCTTCCAAAGATGCACTGGTATAGTGACGGGCAATCAATTACCAGAAACTGTGCTTTAATTGCTCGGGTTGTCTTTCCTGAACTGAATGTTACGATGAGCTCTACGTAACCCCGGGGCTTTGTCACCACTCCGTTGAATCCCTGCAGGTCGGATCCAACGTATGGAGTAAGGTGAGAGTCATTCAGCTGCAGCGTTTTGAACAGGTGGTTGTACATTATATCAACCGAACTGCCCTGGTCCACGAGTATCCTGCGAACGTCGAAGTTCGCCATCCTTGCTCGGATAAGCAGCGGAATTCTTGAGTTTGGCGATCCGCCGAGGAGCTCCTCCTTTTAGAAGGAAATAGGAACGGATCCTTTGCGAGTTGTGTCCAGCGTAGTGACTTCATTGGAACTCTTGCTGATCAGTTGGTCAAATCTCCTCTTGATTGAGCCGACTGTGATTTTGTTGTACCCACCACCAGAAATGACCATGGCTGACGGGAATACCTCCCACGGGCTGTGAGCAGCGAGGTACGTGGGGACGGGCAGACTATCAGGGATGCGGAAGTCCTCTGGCCGAGTTAAGGACATGGCGACCTGCACGTTGGTGTCATCCGAGGGCGGAGTCTCTTCTGCAACCTTCTTGCTCTCCTGGGTTTCTTGCCGGGGAGCTTCTTTCTTTTTCACGAACTGCTTCAGGTGGCCGTCGCGAATGAGAATCTCTATGGCATCTCTGAGGTGGATGCATTCTTCCGTCGTATGGCCGTGGCTCTTGTGGAAACGACAATACTTGGACTTGTCTACACCCGGCCTGACCGACAGCTGTTTGGGGAAATGGACTCCCGCCTGTTTGAACTCTGAGTTGGCATATTCGGACAAGATTTTCTCCCTCGAGGTAGTGAGGGGGGTATAGTCATGGAACCGCCCAGAAGGTCCCTTCTGTTCACGTGCATCGCGAGGCCGATCGTCGCGTCTTTTATCTCCTCGACGGGATGTCGAGGGCTCTTCAGCTCTGGATGACCGGGCACCTTCCTGGTGACGGGAGGCCCGGACAGAGTGGGCAGCGACCTTCTCCTCGTACTGTATATGCGACTGGGCTTGGTGCAGGAGGGCGTTGAGGTTCCTCGGCGGATCGAGGCCGATGGCTTTCGCGAAGTCTGAGCCGGGACGTAATCCCTGCTCGAGCAGGAATTTCTTCATCTCGTCGATCGTTGGCACTTGGACGACCTCCTTGTTGAACCGCTCAATGCAGTCCCGAAGAGGCTCATCTCTTCCCGGTACGAAAGCTCCGAGGGACGCCTCAGTCTTTGGATGGCGTCGTGATGCGGTAAAGTGATGGGAGAAAATCCTCCCGAGTTGCCTCCAGGATGTGATGGATTCCTCAGAAAACTGTTTGTACCAGGTCATCGCTCCCTTCCGGAGCGTGGTTGGGAACAGGCGGCATTTGATGGCTCCTCGTACACCTCTGTAGTCCAAAAGAGCATCTATGTTTTCTATGTGCTCGTCTGGGTCCGTGGTCCCATCATAAGTCCCTAGAGACGGAGGCTTCTCTAGTCCTTTAGGGAGACGGGTGGCCAGGATCATGCGGGACAACGGGCCGCGAGGCTCGTCGTCGCTGTCCGAACTTGAAGTTGACGGTGACTGTTGTGTTCGCTCGTGGCGGCGGTCTCTGTGAGGTGAGGGTGATCGTGGCCGGTCGCGAGGTCTGACCGGTGGAGAATGCCTGCCCTGCCTCATTCTCTTGTGTCTTGGTGGTGACTGATCCCGCGGGGAGATCTGGTCGCGCTTGCGAACGCGTTGTGGTTCAGGCTCACGCCTCGTCATACGGTCTTCCTCGCGCCTAGGTGGCGGTCTTCTTGATCTCTGGTGTTTCCTCTTGGGAGGAGAGGATCTTGGAAGAGATGCTTCCTCGAGAGCTCCTATCCTTTCTCCTTGCTGCAAGATAAGGAGGTTTGTGCGGTTAACAGCTTTCAGAAGGGCTGCAACGGCCAGGTCAGCGCTGGGAGGGCCAGGAATTGGTCGATCCCCCAACGGTAGCTGTTTGCCTCCTTGCTCAATGGGAGGAGGAGTTGGAGATGCAGGGGCCCCGTCTCGAAGGAAACGGGGATCGGAAAGTAACGGAGATCTTCCGTCCACGTCCATCTTGTTAACGGGAACGAGGACTGTAATATCGGTACCTTGCGCGGAGTTCTGAGCGGCCATAGGTGGGTGGATTAAAGAAAGTGTGTTTTGATCTTTTAGTTTCCGAGGAGGAAAGAAAGAAGGGGAGAACAAGGAGTTCCCACAGACGGCGCCACTGGTCTCGAGTATTCGATCAGATCCACGTACGCTGGTCGTCAGATGGCAAGGTGCTCAGATGGATGCTGACCGTCAGGCGTGCAACGTGCTCGGCTTGTGAATGAGGAGAGGAGGGGGTGCTGCAAGGCACTCCGATGCTCAAGTAAGAAAGGGTCGGAGAAAAGGGGCAAGTACAAAGCGTGTTCTTAGGGTGAAAAAATGTGATACCTGACCCTCTCAAGCGAGAGGGTTTATATAGAGCCCCCAGCGCGTGGCCAACGGTTCTATTTTCGGGGCGAACTAACTGTTTTTCCCAAAGAATAGGTAACTGCCCAAACTAGCCATTATGTCGGGCAGGGTGCCAAAACTAGCCGTTATGCGGGGCATAGACGCAGTTCTGGGCACCTGTCCATTACTGTTCGGGAAGCGAGGAAGCCGCGCGTAACGGGCATTAAAGCCGGGGAGGGACGTTGCGTTCCTTGCCCGGTTGGAGGGGCAGAAAATGTCACTTTTGTCCCTCTGTGGATTAGGTTTAGGCAATTTGGGCCGCTCTGGGGCAGAGGTGGATTGGGCCAATTCTAGCCATTGGTCCAGTCCAGAACACTTGCCTTTCTCAAAATCTCTTTCTCTTGGTAAAAATGCCTTTCTTAGTAAGGTAACTATCGGGTTTTGAGCTAGAGGGCAATTCCACTCAAACCAATCACTCACACACCTCATATACATCACATATGAGCTGATCAAACACTTAAACAATAACTGGAACATTGATTTCTCAGAATCACCAGTCAATTGCTCAAGGTTTTAACCAAAGTGCAGTTGAGATGCCATGAAGTGATCCAGCCAATTTCCATCAAGTCCAAGCATTCAAACACACTCCATAGCACCTAGGGAAGCTGTTCAGATCATCACAACACAACTGTAACACCTCCTATACAAATCACGATCACCAGCTGCAAGTGGTAAGCATGAGCTCTTCTAACTCTATGATCCATGCAATTTTTGCTGCACAATAATTTGGCCATATGTTCATAATCATGCATGGAATGTTTTCCCTCAATTAATTGCTTTGTTTGAATCGTGTATCAAAAATCCTAGCCTTCATGCAGAAATTAGGGTTCTTGAGGTTTCTTCGTGATTTCATGTTTTATGTTTAATTTAAATGAAATTAAGTGTTATAGACATGATCGTGAGGTTGAAACGAGTTGATTGGTATGTGGATTGCATGATATGGTTAAGTATTCAGTGAGATTGGATGGAAAACGCAAATCTGGGAAACTCAGAACACGCGCGTGTTCTTGGTGTGTTCTTGGCGCCATTTTCAGAAATTTGAATATTTAAATTTTGTGATTTTTGTTTAATTGATTCAAAAATTAATTTCTTTCTGAGTTTTAATAATTTTGAGTTGATTCTTTTTTTAATAATTCACAAAAATGTTAAAATATTTTATTTTCCCAAAAAATCCCAAAAATATTATTTATTTTGTATAATTGATATTTTTGCAAAGAATTAATGTTTTAATTGTTTTTAACATTTAAAATATTTTTTCCACCTTGATTTTGCAACTTTTAATGCCTTCTAATTATTTAGTAGGTCAATACTTAATTTTTGAAGCATTAATCCAAGATCACAATTTGTTTTCCATATGTTAAACAATTTTGATCATTTTAATTGAATTTTTATTCAATTAAATACATTTTTGAAAACAAATTAGGGTTTTGGATTAATTCAACCCTCATAAATCATTTTCAAAACACTTTGGGCCTCTAATAGAGTGTAAAACCCAATCCTTTTTTGACCAAATCATTTTTGGGCCTCAGTGCATTGTATAAGTCCCGATACCGTCAAAAACAAATGGCGCGATCGTCGCCTTTTAAAAATAACACTGGGCCTCTCCTCGAGCTATAAGACCCATTCAAAACTTTTGGGCCTCTAATAGAGTGTAAGACCCAACCCCCTTTTAACAAAGACCATTTTTGGGTCTCACTTATTGTATAAGTCCCTCTGCATTAAAAGAAAACCTCGGCGCGATCGCCATTTTAAACGGAAAAACCTCGTGTTATAAGCCCCACTCTTTCTCTTTAAAACCTTTTGGGCCTCTTGAGAGAGTGTAAGACCCATCCCTTTGTACAGAAAACCTTTTTGGGCCTCAGTCACTTGTATAAGTCCCTCTGTACAAATTCAAAACAACAGTGCGCTCACTGATAAAACCCTGGGCCTCTCCTTGAGCTGTAAGCCCCAAATCTCTCCTTTTCAAAGCACTTTCTCCTTTGATTTTGAATATACTGTTGTTTTCAATCTTTCTTTGTTGAACAACTAACCAAACAGCATGGAAGCTCTACAACCGAGTAAGTGGTTATTGCTTTCATTTACCGCTTTCATATACATATAATTGTATTGTGGGGCTGTTTCACTGTAAGTCTTCTTTCATAAACTCATATCAACTGTGTAATAATAGTATAGATATTTCGAGTTTCCCTGGCAACTACGTCTAGAACTAGGTGACGCCGTTTCGTTTATTCATAGAAATAGACAACTAGATCCCCAATAGGATCACCAGATACAGTCTTCTCTTCGGCTGTCCTCATTAGGAATTGTCAAGAAACTCTACTCCCAGAGATGAATGTATTCTCCGTGAATGGCATCTTTGAGTTTCTTCCAAATTCTCTAACTTTCCTGACTTGATCTATTCCTTGTGAATAGCTTGCCTTGAATTTCTCGGGGTTTGGGGACCCACAGGCTTCTTAAAAGCATCGGCCTCCTCTTGGGCATCGTACAAGGACCCACAGGCTTCCTAAAAGCAACCCCGCCTCCTCTTGGGCATCATACAAGGACCCTACGGCTTCTTAAAAGTAACCATAGCCTCCTCTTAGGCTTCGTATAATGATTCTTCCTCCGGGAATGATAGCCTCCTCTTGGGCTTCATACAAGGACCGATCGGCTTCTTAAAAGTTTCCAGCCTCCTCTTGGGCTTCATATAAATTGTCCCGACGACCTCCTAGAGGTATAGGAACAGAAATTAGTCATCTGCATAGAACAGTCCTTTCAAAGAGTCTATTACTGTTTCTCAAAGCATGGTACAAAAGATGAAACTCTAGACACGGACAGTCTAATCTCCTTGAGTTTTCCAGACATTCTCAAGTGACCCCTTCGTTAAAATAGGAAGGAAACCCATAGACTCGGACGGTCTCAATACCCTTTGGATTTCCCGTTTCCTCAAAGACAAGGAAATATCCCGGACCCTTGAATCAAATCCTTGAGTACAGTGTTGCTCATATAAGAACTGATTTTCTCTTTAAAATCAGTATACTGGACCTGTCACTCAACTGAAATAGTAACCATAGCCTCCTCTTGGGCTTTGTACAATGATTCTCCCCAGGGGAGTCAAACAACGTTTAGCCTCTCTCGGGCCTTGTACGAGACACATAAGAGACTCCCTCGTTGAGTCGATCACCCTTTCGCCTCCATCTCAGGCTTCATACGAGATACAAAAAAACTCTCTTGTTGAGTCAAATAGCCTCCATCTCGGGCTTTATACGAGATACCAAAAGACTTCATCGTCGAGTCAAAACCTTTTAGCCTCTCTCTCGGGCTTTGTACGAGACACATATTAGCCTCCTCTTAGGCTTTATATAAGAAAACAACTGGTTGATCCAATTAACCTTTTAGCATCAAAGTTGTGCCTCGTTCACAGTACACAAACATCAACAACTCTTTCCCCTCCATCTAACTGCTGTAAGCGGCAAGCCTATGGATCATCTACATCCACGCCACTGTCCCTCTTTTAGCATGAGAATTTCCTAAGGAAAGATAGCATTGCTCTACACTGAGTTAAAGTCTTCTCCTTCAGGTTAAAATCCCCTATAAAGGAAATTATGGCATTGCCGGATTCACAAATCCCGGTTAAAGTAATTCTCCTTTATAAACAGTTGTGACATACAACCCCCTCTTTAGAGATGACAAATTCTCTCTAAAGTCAACACCCTTTTAGCTTCACATCTTGGGCTTTGAACAAGATACAAACCACCTTTCGCTTCACGTCTTGGGCTTTGAACAAGACACCAAAACAACCATTTCCTCCCATAGAATAGGAGGAACTACGAACGCTCTAATTTCCCTGTTTTGGTAAACGGGAATACGTAGGCATAAGATTGAAAGAAAAATCTTAGCGAGCACACTAAACAAAAACCCAAAATCCCATACTCTCATGCATCAGTCCTAACATCCAAATCCTTGTTCCCCGCTAGAAAGTCCTAGAAAGAGAAAAAGAAAACCGTATTGGCGAAAATACAAATAACCAGTACAAGGGCCCCCCCACATTGATAGCATTCGTAACCTAACAGACCGCTGTTTAAACTCAGTATGCAAAGCAGGGTTAATTAGAGACATCTATTTCCCTTCCTTCATCAGCTTTAATAGGATAAAAAATGAATCGACCTGTAGTAAGCTCAACCGCAGAGAGCGACCAGCGCTTAAGAACCGCGTCCAAAATCGCTCGCTACAGGCTTCATACAAGACACATATTTGGAGAACCTCATTTTGTCCCAATCCATGAGTTTTAATTCATCTTGTGATTAAAACCTCATTTTTCAAACCTTAACCAAAAATCACAAGTTGTTTATTCAAGCTTATTTGGTGCTTTATCATTTTTTATTGATTTTCTTGGAGAATTTACTTTTAAAAAATTATGAAATTAGGGTTTTGATTGATTCCACCCTCATCAAGCATTTTCAAACACTCATGGGCCTCTTGGTAGAGTGTATGTCCCATCTTTTTGTAAATAAAACCTTTTTAGGCCTCAGATATTGTATAAGTCCCGACACAATAAAAAATCTCGGCGCGATCGCCAGTTTAAAATCACTTGGGCCTCTCCTTGAGTTGTAAGCCCCATCACTTGTACAAAAACACTTTTGGGACTCTAATAGAGTGTAAGACCCAAACCCTTTGTAAATAATACCTTTTGGGCCTCACACGTTGTATAAGTCCCTCTGTATATTTTCAAACGTTCGGCGCGATCGTCGCCTTTTTAACAAAAATCTTTGGGCCTCTAATATAGTGTAAGACCCATCCCCTTGTACATAAAAAATTTTTGGGCCTCACATATTGTATAAGTCCCTCTGTACAGATTTCAAAACAACGGTGCAATCATCGTTAAAACTTGGGCCTCTCCTTGAGCTGTAAGCCCCAACAATCTTTTCAAAGCACTTTCTCCTTTGATTTTGAATTCAAATATCTGTTGTTATCAAAACTTTCTTTGTTGAACAACTAACAAAACATCATGGAACCTCTACAACGGGTAAGTGTTTATCCGCTTTCATTTATCGCTTTCATATGTATATAACTGTATTGTGGTGTTGTTTCATTGTAAGTCTCCTTTCACATCCTTTTATATACTTGTCAAATATCAACTGTGTAATACTAGTATAATTATTTAGAGTTTCCCCGGAAACTACGTCTAGAACTAGGTAAAGCCCTGTTGATCACTCTTAAATACAGTCAAAACTAGATCCCCCATAGGATTCCAGATACAGTCTTCCCTTCTCTTGGGGTTAAACAATATGGAACAAAGAGAAAGGCAGTATTCTCGGTGAACCTTTTCTCAGACTGTCACTCTTAGAAATTGTCAAAGAAACTCTACTCCCCAGAGTTGTTCTATTCTCCGTGAATAGCATCTCTTGAGTTTCTTCCAAATTCTCGAACTTTCCTGGAATGATCTCTTCTCTGTGAATTGCATTTCTTGAACTTCTCTTGGTTTGGGGACCTACAGGCTTCCTAAAAGCATCCCCGCCTCCTATTGGGCATTGTACAAGGACCCTTCGGCTTCTTAGAAGTTCTCATGCCTTCTCTTGGGCTTAATACAAGGACCCTGACGACCTCTTAAAGGTATAAGACAGAACTTAGTCATCCTTTGCTAGAGCAGTCTTTCCAGGGTCAAACCGCTGGCCACTTTAGGGTTGATACTCATCCCATAATACCCGTGCCTCCTCTTGGGCATTGTACAATAGATAAAACTCTAGACTTAGACAGTCTAAACCCCCTTGAGTCTTAAAGACATTCTCAAGTTCCTTTCAAACATAGGAAAAAAACACTGATCACTCTGAAACCCGGTCTCTCTCATGAGAGTTCCCCACCCTTGGGCTTGCCTATGGATATAATCCTCAGCAGTAAGATAGCCTCCTCTTGGGCTTTGTACAATGACTCTCCCCAGCAGAGCTAACCTTTTCAGACTCTCTTGTTGAGTCAGTCTCCTTTTTAGCCTCTGTCTTGGGCTTGGTACAAGACATATATAAAACCCACTCTCTTATTGAGTATAAAAGATTCTCTTGTTGAGTCAACCTTTAGCCTCCGTCTTGGGCTTCATACAAGACACATATAAAACACTCTCTTGTTGAGTATAAAAGACTCTCTTGTTGAGTCGATCTCCTTTTAGCCTCTATCTCGGGCTTCGTACGAGACAGCAAAACACTCTCTTGTTGAGTATAAAATACTCTCTTGTTGAGTCAAACAGACTCTCTTGTTGAGTTAATCACCTATTCCAGACTCTCTTGTTGAGTCAACCTTTTTAGCCTCCGTCTTGGGCTTTATACAGGACAGATAAAAGTACTCTCTTGTTAAGTCAAACCCTTTTAGCCTCCATCTTGGGCTTTTTATACAAGATACATTCTCCCCAACGGAGTCAAAATCCCTTTTAGCCTCAATCTTGGGCGTTGTACAAGACAGAAAGAACGTTGGCCCCGGAAAAGTCAAACTTCCCGCCTCCTCTTAGGCTTTGTATAAGGAAACCCCGGTTGAGTCAATCAACCTTTTAGCATCAAATTTGTGCCTTGCTCACAGCATACAAACATCAACAACTCCTCTTTAGAGATGACAAATTCTCTCTCATCCAAAACCCTTTAGCTTTACATCTTGGGCTTTGAACAAGATACAAACCATCTTTAGCTTCATGTCTTGGGTTTTGAACAAGACACCAAAACAACCTTTTTCCTCCCATAGAATAGGAGGAACTACGATCGCTCTGATTTCCCTGTTTCGGGAATATGTAGGCATAAGATTGCAAAAATCTTAGCCAGAAAACTAATCAAAAACTCAAAATCCAATACCTTCATATATCCATCAAAAGCATCAGACCTAACACCTTACCAGAAACCTACCCCCTAGTCTAGACATTGTTTTTAAGCAAATAACCCCTAAAAGGCGAACCCCCCTATAACATCTGTAAACCAACAGTTTTGACTGTTTAACCTCAGTTTACGAGCAGGGTTAATTGGAGACATCTATTTCCCTTCCTTAATCAGCTCAACAGGATAAAAAATGAATCAAATTGTAGTACCAAAGTGACAGTGA
This sequence comes from Lathyrus tuberosus, assembly GCA_022829125.1. Classification (NCBI taxonomy): domain Eukaryota; kingdom Viridiplantae; phylum Streptophyta; class Magnoliopsida; order Fabales; family Fabaceae; genus Lathyrus; species Lathyrus tuberosus. Next base: position 31,851,239 of record JALAZF010000006.1, on the reverse strand, counting down.
TTCGAAACCACAAAAATCGTGCTACAATAACCATATATATTCCTGCATAAATCATGCAACTCAGATAGCCGTATGACATCCTGACACTAAGTTACCTTTCTACTGTGACTGATACATTTTAATGTATCACAGTACAACAAAAGACGAATACATCATCAAAAAAATCAAATACTATAACACAAATGTTTAAAAGATTAATTAAAATATTCATGTTACCCTTCTGTCGCACACGTTCCTAACAGCATGGTCTGGATACAAAGGAAGCAATGAAGTTACGAAGGACCTCCATCGAAACCCTTTGTGGGATCTGTGGAAGTAGGGGATTATGGGGAAGTGGGGCTTCTAGAGCAGCAACGAACACGTGAGTCCGGGAAGAAGATATTAGAGACATATGAACCCGTGAAGACGGTCTCTCACCAACAAACAAAAAAATTCTTTCCAACTATAGGTTGTGAGGGTTTAGCTTTCTTCTTGCAAAAGGAAGCATGTTGGGACACTCTACCATGTCTCAATCTTTTTTTATTGTCAACCATTTTTATAAAATCAAACAAGCATAGTAGAGAGATGTTATAACATGAAAACAGAAACAAGCCAAACCAAACAAAAAATCAGATAGCATGTTATTCCGAATTCTTATCTTCAGACTAACTATTCAGATTGTACAATTCAGATTGCAATAAGATGGAAGTACGAACTAGAGAACAGAGCATGCGAACCCTAAGCTCTAGTGCCTTTAAGTCTAAAGTATCATACCTATAAACTATTTAGGTATGACATGCATGTGAAATCAAAAAAGAAAAGAAAGCGAGCAAATTACCAATGCAATGGAGAAGAAATTCAGATACGTGCAATGTAGTGGAGTAGAGACGTGATGAGTTTCAATACAATGAATAAAAGTTCTAACAAGACTTGAAAATGATATGATAAGCTATGTAAAACGCGAATGAGGATCTATCTCTTTATTTCCTTATCTTATTTTTGCAAAAATGAGGTTACCCATGTGTGCGCGTGTTAGTGCATACAAAGTTTAATCTCTATAAGTTACTGTATGGGTTCTAAAGTCCTTAAGTTTCTTAAAATTTATCTTTGTTGTGTTTTAAAGATGGTTTTTTGTGTATTAAGTGTGTCAGGATTTTAAAATCCATATTTAAAGGTTATTTTTGAAATTCCGTCAAAGCGTGGGAATAACTTATGAGGTGTATTGAACAATCTCCTTCTTGATAAAGCCTTGCAATTTGGCCAACAATTGGAAAAAAATATTTGACATAAACAATAACTATTTTAAAATCGGCAATTTCTTTACCCGCCCTTATACTTTCTCACAAACCCTTAGTGAAAATCCAAAAATACCTCCAATTTTCAGAGATGCATTTCTAGACGCATTCATTTTCCATAAAAATGAACGCAAACGAGTGAGTCACACCTATTATACTTAATTTCGGAGATGCATCTTCAGATACACCATATTTTTTTTACGAAAAATGGTGTTTTCGAATATGCATATGCGTAAAATGCTAAATTGTATTTTTATTAATTTAGTATGGGGTATATCCAAATAGGTAGACTTAATAGTCATGCATCAACAATGCAACAAATATGTAAATACCAACAATGTTCTTATTGAAAAAAACAATTGAAAAAAAAATTAAAATAAAATTATAAAAATATGAAAATACCACTAAAAATCAAACCAAATCAAATCAAGAGTCTATAAATTTTTTATGTATTTTTTTTTAATTATGAAAACAGTAAATAAATCAAATAAAACAGAAAACAGTAAATTTTGATTCAAAGTCGATTTTTCAAAAAATCGAATTTTTTACGCTAGATCGTGTAAAAGTTAGAAATGCAGAAACGCGAGGATATGATTCCTATGACTTTAATATTAGTTAAAATCGATAGAGTCCCCAAAAGGGTGGCAATTTCAATGAAAACGTGTAGCAAATGTGGTTAGGGGTTTTTTCTGAGATACATCTCTGAATCAACTTCTTACCTAAGATTGGAAGATGCTTAAGCTTTCCCTAATATGCCCTTCATCCCATTTTTACTTAAGACTAATTCATGCCCTTTTCTGTAATTTACTAAATAATAATTCACCCACCAATAACATTTCTCCTTTTGTACACTTGGCATGTTAGTCTCATTACCTATTGTAAACTTGTCATTGTTTTTTCAAAAGAGGGACCCACTTTATCTAGTGTGTACTTGTATGTACACTGCATCCAAAGTTAATGCAAAGTCTCTTTTGTTGTGCATATTTTCGTATCTCTCTTCTTCTCCTTCTTTTCCATCTTTGTTCCTCCCAAAAATCATCCGACCAAAACCCACAAATCTGGGTCACCGTTTCTGGTGTTGACGAATATCAACATCACTGAGGTGAGTTTGTGGTTCTCATCTTCTTCATTTTTCAACTTGCATGGTGTTGATTTTTTTGTTTTTCATCTAAGTTACTATATCATGAAAACCCAAGTTTGATGAGGTGAGTTTCTGGATCCATCTTCTTCATTTTTCAACATGCATAATGTTAATTTTTTCGTTTACAACTTAGTTACTATGTCATGAAAACCCGAGTTTTATGAGGTGAGTTTCTGGTTCTCATCTTCTTCATTTTTCAACATGCATGATGTTGATTTTTCCGTTTACAACTTACTTATTATTTTATGAAAACCTAAGTTTTATGACGTGAGTTTCTGGTTATCGTCTTCTTCGTTTTTCAACAATCATGGTGTTGATTTTTCCGTTTTCAGGTTAGTTATTGTTTCATGAATACCCAACTTTTAAATGAAAGGGAAAATGGTGAATGGGTTCTCATTTTTTAAATTGTTGTAGTTGATTTTCTTAAAAGTTACAAACTGTTTGGGGTGCTTCTGTGTTGGTAACGTGTCGGAGAAAGACGGTATCCGTAGTGGTTGTGCATGCGCTATTGTGTTGTTTGTGTTTTGAACTTGTGAATGTTTATGAGAACGAAGATGATATTTTCATTTTATAGTAGTATATCACACATTGTTTTGGCTAAAATACATTTTTTGTTGACTAAAATGGTTTTATGATTTACTTGTGAATGTGCAGGTTTTTGAAGAAACATGTCAAGACCACCCATTTTAATCCGTTACTTGAAGCCTGAGAACAACGTATGGAAACTGGCTGTTCGTGTGGTGGATGTATGGTACGTTAAGGAGCGTAATGGTCAGCAGCATCTTGAAGCTGTTATACAAGGTGCAAAGGTGTTGTTTATGTCATTCTTTTGTTCTATACTGCATTGTTGGATTTTATATATTGTGTGCTGCCTTTCAACTTTTTATGTAAAACAGGGTGACCAGATACACGTTATTATCCGGTCCCGGAAATTTGATGTGTGGAGCAAGCTTTTGCAGGAATACAATACATACATGGTTTACAATGGAGAAACCTTGATTAATTACCTACCCTTGAAAGTTTGTGATAGCGACTACAAGCTTTTTTGGAATCGTGCTATCACTGTCACGGCGACTGATATCCCAGGCATCCCACATCACACATTCAAATTTAAACCCTTTCAAGATTTCTTAAATGGGGATTTTGTAGTTGATCGTTTATATGGTAAGTTGTGTGTTTTTTTTTATTTGAATTATCGTCGTTTTATAATCTAAAACCAGATTAACCAATAATTCATTATTGAACAGATGTGATTGGTGTTGTCGTGCAAGTGGTTAGGACTCAAGTTCCAGGTGCTGGGAAAAAGGATTGCGTAAACCTTACTGTGGCAGATGAATGGTTTAATGCAAAAAATTTACCTAAACCTTTTTCCTGCATCTTTTGGTTCAACACTTCCTAAGAAATTATTTGTTGTTATTTTTATGTCTAACAGTAGAGCTGAAATTGATCTTACTCTATGGGAGTCATTTGCTACTCAATTTATGTCGTACAATGAAGACAGTGGTCAGCTTGTCGTCATTCTCACTCACGCTTGGTGTCGCCAAAGTTCAAGTGATATTTCATGTTGTTATTGGATTATTACATTCTCCTTAATTTTTTTAATTAATAATCAATATTATTATTCCCATAACATGCAGCATCTGGAAAGCTGAGCTTGTCTAATGCATGGAATGGATCAAAACTACTTCTGAATGTTGACCATCCTCAAGTTGTTGAATTCATAAAAAAGTATATACCCTTCTGCATCTTGAATCGGATATGTTTCCATTCTAAATTCATAATATTATCCATACAGTCATACTTTCTATTTAACCACAGATTTGTCAATGGAAATCCTGCTCCGGATGCGTCACAAAGTAGATCATTCAGTTCCTGCTCACAAGGGACATTTGATGACAGGTCCTTCTCCTTTACAAAGGATGTCAAGAGCATTAGAGACATGCTTAGTCTTCATGATGTAATTTATTTTTGTGACATATTTATTAATTGATCCTGAATTATTCTCAATATATGTTTATATTTGTGTGATCCAGCATTCCTTCTGAATCTCTAACCATTTGTTGTAGGAAACCTTTTTCAATACGGTTCGAACAACCAAGCGGTTCAAGGCCAATCCTTTTGGATGGTACTATGAACTATGTCCAAAATGTGACAAGACTAACTAATGCATATTTGCCGACAAGTCAATTGTAATCACAAAGTAAACATATATCATTACATATATGATGTTCTTTACATAATTTGCTATATTAGTTATTATTTGTATACATTTAAATACCCTTATTCTAAAACAATGTAAGTTTTGTCTTATTAGGTACAAGATTGAAATTGAGGTTGAACATGATAGAGTGACTGCGAGTTTTATTTTCTGGGACAAAGAATGCATACCAATTGTTGGTATGTCTGCTTATTCTTTAAGAGAGATAATGAAAAAAGGTTCGTATATAATAATCATCACTTTCATATTTCTGTCTCATTCATTTAATCAATAATATCAATTTTGTTTTGAATCTCCATTTATCTTTTACTACTCAAACTAACTGCCATTGACCCTTTTTTATACACTTTTTGATGGCTGATATTTACAAACATGTTTATCACATATCTCATTCATTTGTTATAATACATTCAACATTACCTTCCAATATTAGGATCCTGGTCTTTAACTAAATAGATACAACAAATCCTTACTCATTACACATCTATACAAACCTATCCAATATTATGATGTGGCATTCTAATATTATCTGAAAGTTTTGAAGCCACTACTTAATATAGAATAATCAAATATGTACTATTTGTTTTTGAACTTGAACATTTGTATGCTAATTTCTTATCATAGACCAATGAGGACCATCCATTGATTTACCCCGCTCACCTTGACAATCTATTGGAAAATTCGTTTGCTTTTCGTGTCAAGTATCATCCTTTCTACAAACAAGCATATGTTGTTAGATTAACTCAAGATGAAGATGTACGTCAACAAATTGAAGATGCCATGAATCCTACTGAAGTATGTTTGTTATACCTTACAACATAATGTATTTTTTTCAAGTTAGAATGTTATTAACTAACCATACTGATTATTCATTTTTTGATTAGGATGCTCAAATAATCCCACCCAGCGATGTTGATTGCAAGGGAAAGGCCATTAATTCAGATGAAGAGCACAACCATAACATCACTCTGACTCAAACTTCAAATCCTAATGTAAGCTTTCATCTGTTATATTTACTGGCCTAAATAATACTTTCAATTCTAACTTAAATTTATATTGAAACTGTGAAGAGTAATGCGTCTGCTGCCCAAAACTGGAGCCCCGAACCAAGCTACAACAACACGTCTTCAAAAAGAGCGTCACCCGATGTTCAAACTCAGGAACACGAAATAGCAGATATGTAGGCACTAAAACTATCTGTCACGAAGGGAGCAAGATCCAAAAGTGCAAGACACGCCAAGAACAAATGAAATCCAGTTATATGTTACTTATTTCCTCAACTTAAGTTTAGTTTTTTGAACGTCTAATTACATGATGTTTTTATCAAACTTATTATCTACTTCTACTTGAACACTCTTGTAGTGGTTACTTATAAACTTATTATAAAAAGGATGTGTTCCTTTTCTTTTGTAATGAATATCCATTCTAATGGAAATATTTTGTGATTCCCATGAAAATTTCTATCTTAACGCAACCATGAGTACAAAATATCAACATATGTTTATGATCCAGCAATGAAACAATTTACCCACTTAATATTCATGTCATCCCTGTTAAACCAAATTCTTTACAGTGTAGGAAAAACAATGCTACCTTACATCCTTCAACTTTATATTTGTAATAACTAAAAGTGCCACATCAAAATAAAATTGAATACAAGAGCCACATCAAACTAATATTTTGAATTGCTGAATAAATATTGTGGTATACTATTACTCGATATATATTTAGTGTTTCCTACTAAAACTTGATACCTATTTTATTATTAAGGAATAAATAGTTTTCTCTATTAAAGTATCCTACCTATTATTTAATTCATATTATAAATACATTTCCTTCCCTATATTGCAAAAGCTACATATAGCATGAATCATGTACGAACTATATTTCAATTCACACATTTTTTGTACTTTGTATACCATTGGGTAATAAGCAAAACACTATGGTATGGTGATAACGATATTGTTTCAATTTCAAGGCTCTGTTTCTTAGGTAATTAAATGCAAATCCAATTCGATTTAACATGTCATACAAATTTTCATCATTACACTCAACACTACCTACCCTTTCATGACTCTGTACTTTGTTTCATTTTTTTACATCTCATTGCACTCGACACTTGCTTGCATTTGGGACTGACTTTTACATCAGCTCTACAACAACCCATTAATGGTGGCACATCGTATCTGCACATGCTTCTCAATATCCAGCTTTTCACCTTTTATGCAAACTCAACTACATACTGAAACAAACTTTTTGGACGTTTTCGTTGGGTCCGGATGAACAACTTTTACTTCAACTGTTGGACTTCATTTAGAATTAAATAATAGCTAATATTTGGCATTATTATAACTTTTATAATATTCATATTAAAATACAGACCTATTATTATTATTATAATTATATTTCATGCATTTGGTTTGACTTTGTACATTGTCACAATATTCATACTCAAGTCTTTGCTGGTGCTGGGAAGAAGGAGGTTAACAACTTGCTTCAACTTCTTTCTCAGCTTATTAACTGCAAGTATAAAAAACAATTGCAATTCCAAAAAAAAATTTCAACTCAAAGCTTACTATACCTTTTTCATACATCTTTTGTGAACCAGACCCAATGCCACTCTAAGATTGTTGATATAACTTTGTTTTCAAACCATATAATACATTCTTCAACGTTACTATTAATGGAGCAATGATTTATAAATGACATGAACTTCATATACAACACTCCCTGCACTTACTTACACAATTGTTGATGTTACATGCTACCTAAATCTACTGGGAAATTATCACAGCAATATGCTTCAACTATGGAAAAATAGGTTTCATACATTTTTTTCTTATCATTTTATACTGATAACAATGTTGTCTAATGGATTTACAATTATGTAAACAATGGTTTCTGTTTAATATATGTAGGGAAAGCAATCACAGTGCAATAATAAATGGTGTTACGTTGTGGAAACAATATTCAACCAAGCGAGCTAGATTTCGTAGATTTCAGCTACTGAAACAAAAGAAATCCAAACGCTTTAAACATGACAGCCTGAATAACACAATTACTCCTACCAACAATAGGATTCCTCTGTCTGAAATTCCATTACAAACTATAAATCAAACATCCAATTCTAACTATACACATTCACAACTTTCTCATTCCAATAATGTTGTACAAACTCCACCAAAAGTCTTCAACAGTAATAATATCGGTACAAACCCATTAAGTAAGTTCTCCAATGTCCAAGACAACATTGACGATGAAAATCATAATTCATATCTACTGTTGCATCCACATGGACCACAAATGCATGCTAATTCTCAACCTACTTCAACATCATCGGTTAAGTAAGCAATACATTTCCATAACAAACTATTTTATTTCTTAAACAAATTTCATGTTTTCATAATATGTAATTTTTCAGAACATGTCAACATACCACAGTCTCAATTCGTCAATAATTGAAACCATCAAGAGGTCGTCCTAATGTCGGGCTCCGTTTACCTGAAAGAGCACACAACCTTATGAGAGACGGTTATATTAATGTGGACAGAACTCAACCATCAATGCAATACCAGAATACAAACCATATTGTGTAAGTTTATATATGTCTATCTAATCTTCTTTGTTTGGTATTGTAATGATAACAAAGTATAGTGAACTTTTGCAATTATCTCAGACAAGCCTCTACACTTGCTATTTCACCTAGGATAACCATCATTCCAACGGAAGACATCCTTTATTGCAGCAATCATGCTACTAATAAAATGACAGAAAGCAGAACCTGCAGCTTTCCCTTTCACTGTCTGTGAATTACGACCAGCTTCCTCAGCTTCGAGCATTGCTTTGTCCATAATCATCCGTCTGCAAGCATTTTCTACATCCGGATTTTCATTTCCTCTGCAGACAAAACCAAACAAAAAACATCATTTATATCATGTACAATCAAACAACATAGAATATTATAATCCAACATACCTTCCTTCTGCACTATGCATCTGGTCTCTCTCAAAACGGAACTTGAAATCTTGGTACGACATTAACTTCATTTGTCCATTCCTCTTGTGACATTCTTCTTGGTAGTCAATATTCGCCAGTTGCATCTTCATCTCTCTCCGCTTCTCATCCTTTTCCTGCTGAGAACTACCATAACAAAATAACTAAATTAATATATATATATATATATATATATATATATATATATATACTTTTTCGAAACATGCAATCTTCACAACTTGAATGTTTCAATCCTTCTATATTGAAGCTAACGGGAAAATCATTATACATGCATAATCGATTTACCATTCTATTTCGATTTCGAATCTACCAAATCCATAACAACAACAACAACATTTCACCAAAATCAGTTATTATACACATTCCCAATACGATTCCACATAACCAATACCAACCAAATCAACATGCATTCAAGCATTTTCTTTTCCATTTACCCATTTATAACTATAAATATCAACATATGAATATGATTTTAACAGTAACATAAAACCCTAAATTCACAACATTCACAAACCCTTCCACCAAACAACAAGAATGCAAGAATTTTTACCTCATCACATGCGATGTTCGCTCCTTGTATGCCATTGAACCACTTCCGATCATCATGCACGGCTTTCTGGTTTGCTCCCTCTTTCCCTTGCGTTTTCTTATTCCTTTATTAATATCCCACTTTTTTTCTAAATATAAAATGAAACCCTAACAAATAATGTAGCCCACTAAATGGTAAGCACCGCCTCTTGACCCACTAAATATTGGACTATCTGATCTAATAATGCATATATCATATAACTCTATTTGTTATTACTCTTTTTACAAACATTGTTAAGTATTGCACAATTGTTTCAATAATAATTTCTATACATAATTTATTATTTCTACGTATATTTTTAATACACATATTTAATGTTAATATTTTTTTAATAAAATTAATAATACACTTTATTTTTCATATTATAAACCATTTTGTACATTTTTCACATTAACCATTTCGTACATTTTTTTTATACACCACACTCATTCTTAACACGTCTGCTAATGTTTATTGGACCCATCTGATATGTTAATTTTTAATCTACTTATATTTCATGTTAACTTTTTTAACATATCATATTATTTGAATACATATTATTTTTTAATACATTTTATTTTAATACTAATATTAAATATCATAAACCCTTTTTTAAAAAATTATTTATACACCAGACAAAATTATTTAAAAACAAATGAAGTTCCAAATTCAATTCCAACATTATCATTTTAAACCAATGTTTTAAAAACCGGACCGGACCGGCCAGTCGGACTGGTTGGACCGGGAACCGGCCGGGTTCGTTTGTTCGATCGCCCATGTCTTCGAACCGGAAGGAACCGGTGCGAACCGGGAAAACTGGCGGTTTTCGCAAACCGGTGGTTCAACTGATTTTTTTTTTTTTTTTTTAATTAAATTTTTTAAAAAAAAAAAATTTTTTTAAATTTTTTTTACTCAAATATATATGAACTTTTCCTCAAGAATAATAGTGATCACTCATTTGATTCAAGTGATACACAAATTAAATTTCGTAATATCTACAAAACTATTTTTACTATTTTGTATTTATATTGATTGAAAAATCATCATACAAATATTTGTATAGAAATTTAAGAACACAGATTAAGAAACTAAATATAATATAATTTTAGACTTAACTGATTTCCATTATATATATATATAGATTTGGAAAATTTATTATTTAGAATAATGGTAATATTTGTATTGTTTTAATTATTAACATTAAAACTGATTTTCTATTAATATTTAAACTATGAATTTAAATTAAACTCTGTTTAATTTAGACTCTGTTTAAAATTTACAATTAGACTCTGTTTAAAATTTGCATTTAAATTATGAACCTGTGAATTTATGATATGATATTTTCAAAAAATTTAAGTATTAGTTATATTTTTTAGAGACTGAATCATTCGGTTCGACCGGTTTTACCGATTTTATACCTATTATAATGACAGGTTTATTCAACCGAGTTATCCGATTTAATCCGATTTAATCCGATTTAGTCATGCAGTTCGACCGATAAATCAGTGACCCACCACTCTCACCGATTTGATGACGGGTCTGTTATTTGTTCACTTTATAAAATTTAAAAATGCATCTGTAAACCAATTTTTGACCGAAAAAGGGTGACGTTTTGATTTCCGAAGAATGAGATAATTTAAAATCTCCGAAAATTTCTGAAAACACTTTCAAAAATGTGAACCACACACCATACCGTAAGGGTTGAAAAAAAAAACCTTAAAATATTAATAGAATTAATGTTGTGACCGAGAAAGATTTACTAAAACAGCTAGACCATAATAACTCGGGGACCAGTTTGAAAAGGATATAAAGAAAAAAAAGTTAAATGAGTAAAAAATCTCTAAATTAATTAAACAAAACTCAAACCAAATATTATTTAAAAGAATCAAACTCTTTACCACTTAAACCATAAGTCTGTTGATTCCAATTAACCACCCCTTTTGCTTTGCTTACACAACAAAGCAGAACAAATTTTTATATTTGCACATGTTTCTCTAACTACATCAACCTTAATTTGAATCATAGTCATTCAAATGAAATGTTTCATATTTACATCCAAGTAAAAGATCACAAAGACATTCAGGGCAAAACATTTAGAAGCACTCATGTTATAAATTCGCGATGACTTGTGACGGAAGAAAGACCACAGCATCTACAAACACGAGAAGAACAGGTCACTGCTTGTTCTTCTGAGGAACTGAATCAGCAATGGCAACAAGCTTCTTCTCAAGCTCTGGCTTGTTGGCTCCTACAAGTTTGTCAAGTTGCTGTCCATCTTTAAGAAAGAAGAAAGTTGGTGTGGCTTTGATGTCCCATGATGTGCTGAAATCCTGTAACAAACACAACCATGTTCAATCAAATGTGTTGTTTGTCACATGACATAATTATATGAAATAAGGTTGACACTACTTACAGTTAGCTCGTCGACGTCAACTAATAAGAACATCATAGATGTGTATTTCTCAGACATCTCGCAGTAATATGGCGCAATCACCTTGCAAGGACCGCACCATACTGCGCTGAAATTCGCAATCACCTGTGGAACATGAAGCTTTAGTATTAGGCAAAGTAGAGTCATGTAAAAGAAAAGAGGCGCATAGGCCATCGGTTTTATTGTCCCGCAAAATATTAAAAGGTAAAAGTGAAACTTACGATTTTGCCGTCCTTCTTTGCTTCTTCCAGCTTCTGGTCCCAGGATTCTTTGGTGGTAATAAGTGCTACATTCCCAGCAGCAAACTCCACATGCTGATCGGAATCATTGTCCTTATCCTGATTCTACAAGCGTTAAAAACACGACACTTCTATTTCAAAAGATTAATCAATAAATGATGAAGATTGATGGATTATAAAGCAAACATTAAGTGCTACAATACACCGAAACATGTTTTCCGTTGTTCCTTGTTTTTCCTTTTCAGAAGCCTGAAAGAAGCACAAACTTCTAGTTGCAGATTAAGTATTGCCGCATCATACTGAATTAATAAGGTTTTCATAGGTCAAAATTCAAAATCACTGCAAAAAAAAAACTCTCATTTCTTGTTCTTACATAGTTTCCATTTGTTGCGGCATTCTGTTATATCTGTTTCTGTATTCATTCTTTTACCATCGCCGTTTAATTTATCTGCTACCAGTTACATATAATTCAGTTCACATAGGCAAGCTGAAGACGTAAAAGGTAATCTCTGGATGCGGCTCGCAAATAAATAACTTTTGGCCACAAATAGAACATATATAGTAAAAGACTATCAATTCAAACTTCAAAGTTACGACATCGGTTCTTCCTTATCCGTTGATGCCACGAAAGGAAAAAAAAAACATGCTAGTCGCTATAGAGTGTGCTTATCTTATCAGTACAATTTATCAGAGAGAACAAGAGAAAGCCCTTAGACTTTCAAGTTTCAACTTTTAATGATCATAATAGGGTAAGTTTGATGTATCAAATATTCTCACCTTAGCCAAGCAATTCCCCATATGATTGTTTGAAAGTCGCTAACTTCTAAACTTTAATGAAAAGAACCCTCAGAAACACGGCTTATTTTAGCAGAACAACTTCCCTGATATCCACCAGAACAAAAGAGAAATTATAGATTGATTAATCAATATATATATGTACATCATGCAACACTAAATTAGCGCATTTCGAGTCTATGTAAACTGCGAAAGAAGAAAAAAAATGCACTCCAATAAATGTTCACTTAACCAAATATCAGAAAATATTTCCTTATAAACTTTTTAGGACTTTTTCACTATGAAGCACGGACACCTTGATACTGACATGGTAATAATTTGAAAAAATGAATAAATTGTACGTAATCATAAGTAAGTGTTGGTGTCAGTCGAGCATTCCTTTTTTCAGAGGTGTCAATGCTCTTATAGAGGAACCCTATGAAACAATTCTTTTACTAGACTTTACTTAACCCTTAAGAATTTCAGATTACCAGAGTCCTAAAGACCTAAAAAAAACTCCTACAAAGAATGCCTTAAGAAAAAACATAAATACAAACAATTGAATTTGTGACAAGAAAATTGCTTTGGTTGAAAAAAAACAAGAAAGGAAAGAGTAGGGTTCATTCACTACAAACAAAAGCAACAAAACAGTAATCTATGAAATCAGCTAATTTACAATAATAACATGATTTCAACATCTGAAAATTAAAGTTCCAAATTTTCCATCAACACAATTGCAACAAAAACAAACCCATCAAAATTAAACAAACAAAAACATCTAAAAGAAAAACTATACAAATAATTGAAGGAAGAGAAGGATGAAAAACATACCAATTGAAGCGATTAAGGAAAGTGAAAGCAGAGACACAGACAGTGAACCTCGTAATTGAAGAAGATAAAGAAGCTATTGAGGTTTTCGTGAATAACAACAATCGTGCTAAAACACAACAATAATTAATTTTTTTTACTGAAAAATAGGTTCTTGCAACATAAGGTATTGTGGTTAATGAAGTTTTGGTTTTCTTGTTTGTCTGAGTATCTTATCTTGTACGATGTGGTATATACTATATATACATAGCACTAACTCCTCAACAGTGGTAAAGAATAAAGATTGATTCAAAAGTAAATTGAATAACTATGGTAAAAACAAGTTCTTGTCAGAAGATTGAATAAATAAAAAGGGTCAAATTTAATAAATAATAAGAAGAAATTATTATTTTAAATAAAAATCAAACAAATAAATAGTCATTTATAAATATAAATATTCTCTAACATTTTTATAAAAGAAAAACGATTTTTTTTCTAGAAGATTCAAGGAATCAAGGTAAGCATGGTATTGGTCAATTCATTTGGTTTATGGAGGTGTTGGGAAAGTGCTCACACGCCACTTGTGAATATACCCTCTCACTCATGAGTTGCCAACTAAGAAAAGTAAATAACCAATCAATGAGAAACTTGAGAGAATGAGAAGCTAGAATTTAGTAACTTAAGAGAGTTGTGTTTTATAAGTAATAAAAAACATTTGTTTTTTTTTTTAAATAATTTGCAATAGTTTTACTTATTAGAAAAACAAGAATTATAATTTTAAAAAAAAATGTCAAAAGAATATGTTTAATATTTAGAAAAACCCATCATTGACTAATTTTTTATTATTATATTACGAAAATACAAAAAAAATGTTGTTGTTAAAAATTGAAAAATTTTCATTTAATAATTTTTAAATTAAAATTGTTAATTCAAGTATAAATGGTTAAGACTCAGAGATCCATTAGGAATTGTTGAGTTGCTTTTTGCTTTGATTTTAAAACAATTTTAAACTAAAAATTAAAAGTTATTATGTTAAAATGGGGTTGACTTGACTTTTTTACTTCATTTTAAAATAGTTTTTTAATTAAAACTAGAAATTAAAAACATAAGTTTTAAAACTTTTACTTTTGTTTTTAACTTTAAGACATTACCAGTAACATCAAAGACACCACTCTCATTATCATTAACCATCACTTTTATCACCATCAAACACCATATAAACCATCATTATAATCACATATGTTTATCATTTTATTTGTTTATGATCTCTAATATAATTATTATTAACTATCATTATGATGATCCCTCTAACCCCTGTTGATCATCAATTTATTAACCTCTTACCACCATCGACCATTATTTGAATCATCATTAGTCACCACACTGACTAAAACTTTAACTAACGATGATTACCACTACATCCACATTTGACCATCAATCTAACCATCGACTACCACTCTAATCAGTCATCTGACCACCTTCATCGATTACCACTTTGAGCAATACCTCGACCATCTAAAAGTACCACTTTCACCACCACCATCAAACATCACTCTCTACCACCTTTGATTATTACTTTGTCAACCACCAGCCACCACCATCGACCACTACTCTAACCAACACTTACTACACATTTGGCCACCACCAACCAGTACTTTAACTATCAATTGTCATGATGGCTATCACTAACCACTAATTTGACATCACTTATCACGATAGCCATCTTTACTTTAATCACCACTTATCACTACTTTGCTATACGTTTCCTAACAATCATCACTTTTAACTATTATTATTAAAATTACTATTAATAAATATTATTATTTATTTATTATTTTTTAAATATTTTTTATTAGGAGGAAAATAAAAAACAACAAAAAAGATTAAGTTATTCATTGTCGATACACCCCATAGGTATCTGCAAGAATAACGATATTCAATTGTCACTACTACGGAAAATCCATATCACAACGGTTGGAAAAGGGATACCATCACGCAGGTCCAACCGTTGTGATGTAAGGTGTGATTGTATGTATGGTGATTTCAACCATGGGCGTGCGACCGTGATTGTATCCATGTAGCGCGCTACTTACCACAACAGTTACTTTAAACAACCGTTGTGGTATATTAAAATGCAACATATTTAACAACAATTATTCTAGACAACTGTTGTTAAATATAGCCATGAGTTTATTATAAATTATGTGGAATGCTTATGTCGCCAATGCTCACTAAACATATAACCTTCCAATCTGCACTAAAACATTATAATATGACAAATTAAGTTATATTAGAAGAATAAGTACACGTTCAATGCTTGACAAGGGTTCTTCAACTCCTTATCTGTATTTTGTTCTTGGACAGTAAGAACTTGGTTTAATGATCCTAGTTCTTCAACAACTCCTGCCTTCACCTCTAATTCTTTTTGTAAAATATTATTTACTTTGCAAACAAAATTATAGGTGGAGAGAGGGGTGGTTGAAGATCTACAATCACTAAACCAAGTTCTAACGGTCAAAGAACAACATGCAGTTAACAGTGTGAAGAATACTCGTCAAGAATTGAACGTGTACTTATTTTCTAATACAATTTTATCTATCATATCATAATTTTCTAATGTAGTTTGGGAAGTTATATATTCGGTAAGGGATTGGAAAAACATTTAAACCGCATAATATATAATAAACTCATATTTTAAACAGACATTAAAAACAACATTCATAAAAAACATTCATCAACAATAAACAATAACCAACAAACACGATAAAACAAACATATCAAGGCATAAAATGCTTCAGAAACATACCATACACGTCAAGTCCCATAATGGCGTGTCATTCTGAATCTTTGAAATAAATTTGTCAGGCTACATTTATCTTGGTCCTTTTTATTGCAATAAACATCCATACCTACAAGACGAAAAAAGAAGAAAGTTCAAACATCATGAAACAAGCTATTAAAACAGATTTTGAAAAAAAATACAGAGAAAACGAACTTGTAAGTACCCATTGGCTAAGATTTGTTGTTATGGTTTCGTTTTGTGGTTTCCATATGAGAGAGACGAGTGACAAAGTTGTTAGGGTTTCATTTTGAGAGAAGATTGAAAGAGTTGTTAGGGTTTTGTTCTGAGAGAGACGTCTATTATGTACTGAAGCGATAGATAATTTCGCTTATATATAAATAATAAATAAATATCACGTTTCATCACGGTTGGAAATAAAAACTGTGGTGATTTACATGGTAAATTACATTTTTTATCACGAGAAATGGCTAATTGTTGGTGATGGGATTCGAACCATTTCACTCCACGTACTTTTCTCTACGGTTTCTACTTTTGACCGTTGTGACATGCTATCTAGTAAATAAACAAAAAATATGGGCCCAAGATTAATCTATTACCACGATTAACACTATGGTCGTCGTAATATTGGTGTTACGAAAGGATTATTTTGTAGTAGTGTGTGGGGGAGGAGCAATCTAAATCTTGAGAGAGTCAACATTAGTAGCACCAAATTTGGCCAACCAATCAACACATTCATTACTTTATCTCAATGTATGAGCAAAGGAGACTACCTAATGATGCATAGTGAACTTTTAAATGAAACTGTGTAATGTTGCATAAGGATGAAAGTAGTATTCCCAATCAGATCCAAAGTTGCTTTAGAGTCATATTCTGTGATGACATATTTATAACAAACTCCCAAGCCAATTCAAGCCCTCTCCAAATAGCGGACAATTCAACTACTAAAATAGAAGCTCTACCACATGATCTAGAAAAACTATGAATCTATTGTCCTATATCATTTCTCAATAGGCCTCTAAATCCTGCAATACCAAGATTGCCATGAGAGTCTTCCACATTGACTTTAATATAGCCTTTAGGAGAGGGTGCCAGCGAATTTGACGAATCATGTGCTCCTTTTTTAAGGACCAAGAGTATGGACCATCGAGGAATGATATGAGTATATATTGTGGACTAAAGCACATTCATCTTTTTGCGCATTTTGAATATTTTCTTCATTCCTATTTCGCCAAATCTCAAAGCAAGTTACTATAAACATAAAACTTGCCTCATCAGTGGCATGGTGTTTGAACTAACTCTGACAACCTTGCATGTATAAATCATTAGGATATGTGGACAAAAATACCTCTAAGTAGACATTGTATTGGGGTAGTCACAAAGAGTATGCATTTCACTTTCCACATTCTCACCACACCTATGACATGAAGTGTTCGGGGTAAGATGAAGTAGACCTCTAAAGACATTGGTAGGAAGACAAACTTGAATCAGTAGCCAACAGAAATGCATTAGGTTTTTGGTAATTGGTAACTGCCAAATTCAACTCCAAAAAATAGTGGATGCATCCTATTGTGTGGAAGCTCTATCCAACCACATGTAACCATACTTGACCAAATACATACTATTAGGGGAGATTGCTTTACCAAGGCCATTACTAGTAAACTTGGTGATGGAGCAAACATCTCATTCTGGCATGGGAAATGGATTGACACTGGTTCTTTAGCAAGTCAATTCCCTGAGTTATTTGAGTTGTCTATCAACAGATAGGGGTCTGTGCAAGATCATGGATGTTGGAGGGATTCTAGTTGGGTTTGGGACATTCATTTCGAGGAGTCTATACATGGTAACTCTGAAATGCTTGAAGAGGAAGCATCTTGTTTATACAACTTCCTCCGAAACATTAATCCACAGGTTGACAAAAATGATGAATTCATGTGTGTGGATGTGCTGACAAGGAATTCACAGTGAACTCGTGTTACAAGCTGATGATGCAGGTAGGAGATACCTTCGAGTTGGATCAAAGCAAAGCTGCTTCTCTAGATATTATTTGGGAGGCCAAGGTCCCGTCTAAAGTTAAGGTCTTTGCTTGGAGATTCATAATGGATAGGCTGCCTACAAGGATGCAGTTAATTAGAAGATCAATCATTCAAACTTCTGAAACCAACAAGTGCACCTTTTGTGCTAAGCATAATGAAGACATCCTCCATCTCTTCTTTCACTGCAATTTTTCTCTTTCTGTTTGGCAGCAGATAATGAAATGGGTGGAAAGAAGGTGGTGCTTCGTGGAGGACCCTTGCCAATCCCTGTTGATGTTCTACCAAGGTTCCAAAGGCAAAGCGCGGAAGAATTTTGAGTGCACTATATGGCTGGCCACGATTTGGATGTTATGGAGGGCAAGGAATGAATGTATTTTTGAAGGTGTTTGTGATATTTTTGTTGTTCTATTTAATATTCAACTAATATCTTGGCTATAGTTGATTATAGACACTAAGAATATTAGAAAGCGTAGTTTTTATGAATGGATAAAACATCAATTAGAACAGTTAGTGTAGATGGCTATGTGGTGTAACATTTGAATACTTCTATTAGTCTCTATCAATATATTTCTTACTTATTAAAAAAATACTATTAGAGGAGAATTGCTCCAAATGAGTTTATGAGTATGTCGTGATCAATAGTAATGCTAGGGGTGTTCGCGGGCCGGTTTGGTTCGGTTTTGGGAGAATCCGATATCCAAACCGATCAAAAATATATAGATTGGTTTGGATTGGATTTACACAATTTTGTGATAAAACCCAAACCGAACCAAACCAATAAACAACGGGTTGGTTTGGATTGGATTGATCGGGTGCATTAGAAATAAATGTGCAAAAATATTTTTAAAAAATATTAACTTATATCAACTAATTTTCCAAAATAATATAAAATTCTTAATTTTATTGTTTCTCCATATTGGTTGTGCATATCACAAATGACGTTTCATTTTTTTCTTCTTGAAGTTGAATACCCCATTCTAGTTTCTATGATAATGATGATATATGTTATACTAACTAATTATGATTGGTTCGGGTAGACGGGCTCGCGGGTAGAATTTTGAAAATCCGTTGCCCGATCCAATTAACATTGGGTTTCATTGGTTTGGTTCGGTTTTCACTCGAACTAAAAAAATGTCCGAACCAAACACAATGGTTTGGTTTGGATTCCGGTTTGGTTCGGATTTACCCGAACCAATGAACACCCCTAAGTAATGCTACATATACAATGTAAAAAGAAGATTTATTTGTATATTTAAAAAAGATCTCGTCATTCTCTCCCAAAACTTATAGTTTGTTACAAACTCATTCAAATAGATTATAATTTACTTTTCTTTTTTTAATTTATCTTTGTTGTGATGATTGAAAAATTAATTACTTAAATTTATGCCTTTTATTTTATTTTTTAATTTATGAGTATGTCGTGATCAATAGTAATGCTACATATACAATGTAAAAAGTGTTATAAAACTAAATAAAATTACATAGAGATCAAAGAAAGGAAGAGACAAGAGAAAGTGATATTATATTATCTTCTTCATAAGTACATTTTATGTTGTAATATGGACCTTATTTATAGGGCCTAAGGGAGATGGAAAGTCACAAATATTAATGGGGAATATGAATATAAAAAGAAGAATAAGAATAGACATCCACATTTATTTTTATTCATAACACTCCCCCTTGGATGTCCATTAAGGATATGCCTCGTTAAAACCTTACTAGAAAAAACCCAGTGGGAAAAAATCTAGTGAAGGAAAAAGAGTACAATATCCTTTCATTTCTCCCCCTCAGCTGAACAATCATTTCTTCGATGAAGACCAATCTTTTGTATTAGTTGATTAAAAATTCTACTTGGGATTGACTTTGTGAAAAGGTCTGTAAGATTATCACATGAACAGATTTGTTGGATGCTTATATCACCACTCTTTTGAAGATCATGAGTAAAAAAGAACTTTGCATAAATGTGTTTTGTCCGGTCTCTTTTAATGTAACCATCTTTCAATTGTGTGATGCATGCAGTATTATCTTCATATATGGTCGTTGTATTTAATGTCTCAGAAGATAAACCACAAGTATTTTGGATGTGTTGAATTAAGGATCTCAACCAAACGCATTCTCGACTTGCCTCATGTAATGCTAAAAGTTCTGCATGATTAGATGATGTCGCTGCTATGGTTTGTTTGACTAATCTCCATGAAATAGTTGTACCCCCACATGTAAATAAATAACCTGTTTGTGATCTACCATTATGAGGATCTGACAAGTAACTTGCATCTGCATAACCTGTTAATTTAAATCTGGATACTTTGTTATAAAACAAACCCATATCTATTGTACCTCTAAGGTAACGGAGTATATGTTTGACTCCGTTCCAATGTCTTCGTGTAGGTGAAAAATTATATCTTGCTAATAGATTGACAGCAAATGATATATCACGATGTGTATAATTAGCAAGGTACATTAGTGCTCCAATTGCACTGAGATATGGTACTCCAGGACCAAGCAATTCTTCATCATTTTCTCGAGGTCTGAAAGGAAATTTCTCCACATCTAATGACCTAACAACCATTGGAGTAGACAACGGGTGACATTTGTCCATATATAAGCGTTTTAACACTTTTTCTATATAGCCTTCTTGATGTACAAATATTCCTTTGTCCAAATGTTTAATTTGCAAACCTAGACATAATTTTGTCTTTCCTAAGTCCTTCATCTCAAACTCTTTCTTTAAACAATTCATAGCTTTTGGAAGCTCTCTAGGAGTTCCAATAATATTTATGTCATCCACATAAATAACATTATTGCAAATTCCTTTCCTGATCTTTTTATAAAAATACAAGGACGAATGGAGTTATTTGTATATCCCTCTCTAAGCAAATATTCACTGAGACGATTATACCACATTGGTCCAGATTGTTTCAGCCCATAGAGAGACTTGTTCAATCTTATGGAGTAGCTTTCTCAAGATTCAGATTTGTGTGTATCTAGTATATTGAACCCTTCAGGGAGTTACATGTAAATTTTACTATCAAGTGAACCATACAGATAAGTTGTTACAACATCCATCATGTGCAAATTGAGCCCTTCATGTGCTACAAACCTAATTAAATATCAAAAATTGAATTGCATCCACTACAGGTGGATATGTTTCATCAATATAAATTTTAGGTCTTTGTGAAAATTCTTGAGCAACAAATCAAACTTTATACCATTCTCATTTTGCTTTTTCACAAAAACTCATTTATATTCAATTGATTTCACATCTTGAGGTGTTCGAACTACAGGTCCAAAATCGAGTCACTTGTAAAGTGAGTTTAATTTTTCTTCAATTGAATATGTTCATATTGGCCAATTTTCACTTTGTCTACAATCTTTGATAGACTTTGACTCATGATCCTCGTTATCATTTATCATCTTTAGCGCTATATTATACACAAAGAGATTGTCAATATTGACTTTATTTTGGTTCCATCATATTCCATTCATGACATAATTTATCGAGATCTCTTAATTTTCATAAATTTCAGGTACCTGGTTAGTTCTTCTGGAACTCAAAATTAAATTATGTCAAAGTGCTCTTAGAGTTTTCATATCCTCACTTGGGTCATCTTTAACTTTAGTTTCTTTTCTTGGTAGAGGACTTTTAACATCGGAACCGATTTTTCTACCACGCTTCAGGCGCAGCTATAACTCATTTGCAATATTATATTGTCCAATATTAGAATCCATCTTGAGTGGAATATTAGCAGCTACTAATTTGTTTCATAAACTTTGCAAATGAATTGTGTTTTGAACTTCGAGGATCAAAATGTTATTATAATATTTTATTTTAAATTGTTAATTTGAACTTCTGGTTCACACTTTCAGCTGCTTATTCTCTCCCCCTAATATTGAGAAAATTAATTTATCAATTGATAATCAGCCTACCGGGCTTCAAATAAGTATTCACTTATTGGATCAAGGTATATCCTCAAGTACGAGATTCATATAAAATACCATTTCTCAAAATTCTTTCAAAACTCATATTATCGTACTAAATTGGAGCAATTGAATATTTACAACACATCCAAAAGTTTACATAGATGAGATATAATAGGTTATTAACCTAAAATAATTTGTAAGTTAAGGGGAGAATCATCTTATATTGACTTGTTGTCTTAATGCGAATAAATATCTTAATATCATACTTTGTGTGTTTCAAATATCTAGTTTAGAATTGATGATCTCACAAGTATCAATTATATAACTAACTTTAGACGTCTAAAGAATGGATCTTCAAGTCCATTTTTTTATGAGCATGTTCTTCAAGATGTTCAATATTAATTTTAGTAATATATGTGATACTTATCAAGGAATTTCTGAAAAATCCAGAAAACAAGATCTTAGTCTAATTAGTTGAGAAAATAATTTCACAAACTTCTAGCTGTGAATAGACATGTGCACGATCTTTTAGTCGATGCAACAATTAATGTCATAAAAACTCAATTTCTCAAATTTTCCTTTAGGAACACACAAATTTTATTGGCCTTGAAGAAACTTCTGGTTCTTCAAAACTAGTTCTTTCATCATAATACATCTGAGATGACCCAACCGATTTTGCCAACAACACACTTAAGTGTGATTTGTAAACATCTGGTTTACCATAATACATATGATTCTATTATTCTATTTGTTTCAATCTCTAGTAAATATAAAATAATTTGTATTTTTATTATATTGTTCTAAAATTTAGGACACGCTTACAATTAAAATGATTCATACAAATAAAATATAATAATATTTTAATAGAAGAAAATTAAATACAGTGATTAATTTAAAACAAAATTAACAATAAAATATACACATATGATATAAATCATAAATTGTTACTATTTTACTACTTTTTCTTCATTTGTTTATAAATATATTATTATTATTTTTATTTTGACAAAGGTACTAATATCATCTCACAACATAATCTTACGCAGCATGAGTGTGTGGGAAAAAAACCCTTACCTTGTGTGCTTCCTAACTTTTGATATTCGACAACATATTGGACAATCAAGCGCTTAGTGCTCCATTTTCCTTAAGAAGTTTCGGAACATAGAAATGTTCAAGAGAGAGTGATAATTTTATTTGTGTATTTTTTTTCTTTTCACATGTGAGATATGGGATGAGATTGTGAGTATTTATAAGAGTGGAAATTGAAAAAAAAAGAGGAATATGAGTGTCTCCTAATAAAAAAGGCACTAGAGAAAATAAATTAATTAGCTAAGAGTTTTATGATAGTGGAATGTGGATAGTATTATTTTATTAAATTAATTCAATATCATTCATTTCAACTATCCAATTTCTAGCATTCATAATGCACTCAATTAAGAATTTATTATTCCACTCACAAATGCTTATCGTTATTTCTCATGCTATGCATTCTTTTGTCTTTCCCACTCATTATTATCCACTCATCATTCATATAATAATAACATATGCACTCTTAAGTCATTTAAACATAAAGTAGGAAATAATAAGACACATGTTCTTGTTTTTCTTTAGACTATTGACTATATTGATTCAAATTTAATTTATAAAATGCTACTAACAATAACACATATGTTTTAAATTTTATATTATTTATTTTTTTTCCTTAAACTAATAAATTATTTATTCATTTTTGTTTTGGCTATATCAAAATAATTTGATTATAGTATAAATAAGAGGTAATTAAGAAAATAAATAACGTTCTTTGTAACTGTAAGAATATAAAACTTTCTATATCTATTAAGTGAAGAATTAGAGAGACGGACTACTTGAATGTAATTATTTCCGTTATCAATAGAAAATAAATTATTATCAACTTATAATAAAATAAATCACCTATTGAATAATATAAAATATAATTATCGAATGATCTCAAAGTACACAAAAATACAACAATTCAACTCTTCTAAACACACTTAGTGTCAACAACTAACAATTTTGTTACCCTTCTTTTTCTTATAATCTAATTCATAAATCTCTCACAACAATTATACAAGAAACTTCTCATAATTAAATATATAAAAAAAATCACTTCTTTAAAATTAAAATTTCTAAATTTTCATTCAAAAATAAATATGTTCAATAATAACCAAAATATATTTAAATCAGATAACATACTAAAAACTATGTATGTAATATATATTTTTCAATCTTAATAAATTTATATTTATTAATATTATTCATGCAATCCTTTTGTGATTGTCAATTTTTCTAAGATCCATGAAAATTGTCATTGATACTTTTCTGATCAATGGAGACAGAATAATCATTTTCTTATCAATCATCAAGGGATAACCATTATTTGATGAATGGAGAAAAGTAATCCATTCTTTGAACAATCCTCTAGGGATCCTTTCTAAATATATAATTTTTCGAGAGTTAGATTATAGATCTTCAAACAATGATAAAGATAAACAGTTTTCGTGCAATCCTCCGGGGATGCATTATAAGTTCTTCAAGAACTATATACATTATTATTTTTCAATCATTCATGGATCTTGATTAGTTCTGCAGGAACTATATAATAAATTATTATTTTGCTATCCTTCAGGGATGCTTGGTAAATTCTTCAGGAATTACATAAATGATTTGTTACAAATAATGATCTAAAAATTATAATCATCCTTCTGAGATGCGTTAAAATTATTTGTGTTATTCTTCTGGAATAACAATCTTTTGACAACTTTTATATCACTTACTCAATTTTTTTCCATGATTCTAAACAAATAATGGTTTAAGATTAATTTGAGATTGAAGCAAAAGAATCATACCTGAGAGCTTCGTGCTGATAACGTGTTATAAAACTAAATAAAATTACATAGAGATCAAAGAAAGGAAGAGACAAGAGAAAGTGATATTATATTATCTTCTTCATAAGTACATTTTATGTTGTAATATGGACCTTATTTATAGGGCCTAAGGGAGATGGAAAGTCACAAATATTAATGGGGAATATGAATATAAAAAGAAGAATAAGACTGGACATCCACATTTATTTTTATTCATAACACTCCCCCTTGGATGTCCATTAAGGATATGCCTCGTTAAAACCTTACTATAAAAAACCCAGTGGGAATTAGAACCTACAAGGATGCAGTTAATTAGAAGATCAATCATTCAAACTTCTGAAACCAACAAGTGCACCTTTTGTGCTGAGCATAATGAAGACATCCTGTTGGTGTACAAGGTGAAATAATGGTGAAAAGGAGAAGAATATAATATAGAGAATGATGGCTACAAGGATTACAAAAGGATTACTAAAAATACTCACTACCACTAGTCTATTTATAAGCTAAAACTAGGGCTACAAAAGCAACAATAAAATACTAAAATACCCTCTAACAAACTTGGTCACCAAGTTTGTGAATATTAATTAAAATATAAATTATTTCTATTTCTAATACCATCCCTTAATTTATATTTCCTCAAAACTAACAACTCCAATTCCATCCCTTAAGCGAAGGAATTGATCAGTCTTGATAGCCTTTGTCAGAACATCTGCCAACTGTTTCTGGGTGCTAGAGTGCAGAACTTCTAACACTCCACTCTGAACTTGACTTCTCAGATAGTGATACTTTGTCTCAATATGCTTGCTTCTCCCATGCAACACTGGGCTTCTGGCAAGATTGATTGCATACTTGTTATTAATCATCAGCTTCAGAGGTTTGTCAACTTTGATCTTCAGATCCTCCAGCAAGTTCAGAATCCACACAGCTTGACATGCAGTAACAGCACCTGCAATATATTCAGCTTCACAGGTTGATAGCGCAACAACAGGTTGTTTCTTGGAACACCAAGAAATAGGGCCTCCTAGAAACTTAAACAAGTATCCAGAAGTACTTCTTCTATCAACTCTGTCTCCACACCAATCAGAATCTGAATAACTCAGAAGTTCTGATTCAGTATTTCTTTCAGAAGGGAACAACACTCCATACTTCAGAGTTCCCTTGATATACCTCAGAATCCTGACAACAGCTTGGTAATGGGACCACTTAGGTTTACTCATGAATCTGCTAACCATTCCAACTGCATAGCAAATATCAGGTCTGGTCTTACACAAATACCTCAGAGAACCAACCAACTGTTTGAAGGTTGTAGCATCCACATCCTCACTATCAGAATCAGAATCTAGTTTCTGATTTGTATCTGCAGGTGTGATAGCAGCCTTACAATTCTGTAGCTTAAATCTCTTCAGAAGTTCTCGTTCATACTTCAGCTGATGCAAAATGATACCTTTCTCAGAATATCTGAACTCTATCCCTAGAAAGTATGTCATTTTCTCGAGATCAGTCATTTCAAACTCATTCATCAGCACCTTCTTGAACTTAGCTAATTCTTGTTCAGAACTTCCGGTCAGCAATATGTCATCAACGTACAAACACACCAAAATCATATTGCCTTCAGAAATATGCTGAACATAAACACCGTATTCCATTTCACATTTCTGAAAACCCTGCTTCTTGAAAAATGAATCAATCTTCTGATTCCAAGCTCTGGGCGCTTGCTTCAATCCATACAAAGCTTTATGTAATCTGTACACCATCCCTTCCTTATTCTCTTTCACAAATCCAGGAGGTTGTGACACATAAACTTCTTCTTCTAATAGACCGTTCAGAAATGCAGATTTCACATCTAAATGCATCAGAGGCCAATTCCTGTTAGCAGCTATTGCAATCACCAATCTGATTGTTTCATGTCTCGCTACAGGTGCAAACACTTCAGAATAATCCAGCCCAGGTTTCTGCAGAAATCCTCTTGCTACCAACCTCGCTTTGTATTTGCCAATTGATCCATCTGACTTTAGCTTCTGCTTGAAAACCCATTTGACGCTGATGGCTTTCTTGTCCTTTGGAAGTTCTGTCAGCTTCCAAGTCTTGTTTCTCTCTATGGCCTCAAGTTCTTCTTTCATGGCCTTTAGCCAGAACTTCTGCTTGAGAGCCTCTTCTGTACTCACAGGTTCAGAGTCTACAAACATGGCACACTGAATAATTTCTCCTTCAGAATCTACTTCAGTGTCTTGCAACATGCCAAACTCTTCAAATCTTCTTGGAATGTTTCTGATTCTCTGTGGCCTCTGACCTCGTTCAGAACTTTCTCCGGATGCTTGAACCTCAAAAGTTCTGTCCTCAAAAGTTTCTCCTTCAGAAGTTCTTGCTCCAGAAGGTTGACTTCCTCCAGAACCTTGACCACCTTCAGAGTCTGGCATATTCCCAGAGTCTGAATCACCACCAGAATCTTGATCATCATCAGAATCTGGATCATCAGAATCACCTTCATCTTCTGAGTCTCCTTCAGAGTCAGAATCACCATCAGTTTCAGAAATTCTTATTTCTGACCTTTCTTCAGAAGTTCTCACATCAGAATCAGATTGAGACTTATCCCAATTCCAAACTTCTGATTCCTTCACAATAACGTCTCTGCTGAACTCAACTTTATTAGTTTCTGGACAATAAAGCTTGAACGCTCCTGTACTGTGGTACCCCACCAGTAACATTACTTTGCTTCTATCATCCAACTTCTGTCTTCTAGCTTCTAGAACATGTTTGTAACAAACAGAACCAAACACCTTTAGATGACTAACACTTTGCTTTTCTCCAGTCCACTTCTGAATAGGAACTATTTCCTTCAGCTTCTTCGTTGGACATCTGTTGAGCACATATGCTGCGGTGGCAACAGCTTCTCCCCAGAAGTTCTGAGGAAGCTTCTTCTCCTTCAACATGCTTCTCACCATATCAAGCAAAGTACGATTTCTTCTTTCAGCAAGACCATTGTGTTGAGGAGTGTAAGGAGCAGTAACCTCATGCTCAATTCCATTCTCCTCACAGAACTTCTGAAACTCTTTGGAGTTATACTCACCTCCACCATCGGTTCTGAGAATCTGCAGAGTCTGACCACTCTGATTCTGAACCTTCATTCGGAACTTCTTGAATTCAGCAAACACCTCGTGTTTGAACTTAATAAGGGATACCCATATCATTCTCGTGAATTCATCAACAAATGACACGAAGTATTTATTCCCTCCGAATGATTCTACTGGAAATGGACCACACACATCAGAATGTACTACTCCCAAGGCATGTTTTGCTCTTGGAGCAACTTCTGACGCAAATGGCAATCTTGGTTGCTTTCCTTCCATGCACACTTTGCATGACTTCTCAGGCTTCTTAATTGTAGGAATTCCATGTACCAGCTTCTTCGAATTCAGATGTTCTAAGCTTCTGAAATTCAGATGACCAAATCTTTTGTGCCACAGCTCACTTTCTTTCACAACACTTGTTGCACTAAGACATTCAGAGTCAGAAGTTCTGACATTCACCTTGAATGTTCTATTCCTTCCCTGTTCTGACTCCATAATCAACTTCTGATTACAGACATACAGCTTCAGAAGATTGTCCTTCATGGTAACTGAAAAACCTTTCTCAATTAATTGTCCCACGCTCATCAGATTGCTTTTGATGCCAGGTACATACCACACATTCTGAATAAATGTTGTTTTCCCATTATTCAGAACAACTCTGACATTTCCCATACCTTCAGTGTTAAGATATTTGTCATCAGCACATCTGATCTTTGTCCTCTTCTCAGAATCAAAATCAACCAGCCATTTTTTATTTCCAGTAAGATGATTTGAGCAGCCAGTGTCCATATACCACCAGTCTGTCAAATTCGTATCATCAGATTCAGAAGCCATCAGTAGCACAGATTCATCATCAGAACTTCTGGCTATATTTGCTTCTTCTGACTTCCTTTCTTTGTTTGACCAACAATCTCTAGCAAAGTGACCAAACTTCTTGCAACAGTAACATTGGATCTTCTTCTTGTCATACTTCTCTTTTCCCTTCTGAGCATTCTTTTGCCTATCAGAAGTTGAGGTTTTTGACTTCTGACCACCATCAGATCTTCTCTGCTTCTGATGCTTCTTATCAGAAACTGCTTTCAGAGCCTGCTGCTCTACTTCCCTTTCAGAAGTTCTCTCAGTCAGACGCAACTCTTGCGCTTCTAGACTGCTTTGCAGCTCTTTAATTCTCATGGTGCTCAGATCTTTAGAATGTTCTATTGCTACCACAATGTAATCAAACTGAGGAGTAAGGGATCTCAATACCTTCTCAATGATTACTTGTTCAGAAAGAGTTTCTCCACACGCCTTCATCTCATTAGTGATCAGAATCACTTTGGAGATGTACTCAAAAACTTTCTCATTGTTCTTCATGTTGAGATTCTCGTACTGCTTACGTAGAGACTGAAGCTTCACCTTCTTCACTGATGCGTCACCACCGTAACATCTGACCAGTGTGTCCCACGCTGCCTTTGCCGTCGTTGAATCTGCAATCTTCTCAAACACATTCGCATCCACACACTGATGGATGTAGAACAATGCTTTCTGATCTTTCTTCCTTGTATCCTTCTGCGCGTTCTTCTGCTCCTCCGTCGCATCTGCTGCTACCGGAACATAACCTTCGGTGACAAGATCTAGAACATCTTGAGCACCGAACAGTACAAGCATTTGAATCATCCAACGATTCCAATTTTTGCCATCAAATACTGGAAGCTTGGTGTTCATGCCGCCGCCGCCGTTCATCATCTTCAACCTTGTACAGTACACTCAGAACTTACCACACGCAGTGTTTCCCAACCCACAGAATCACAAATTTATGATTCTGATCAGAACTTTGTTCTAGATTCAACACAAATCAAGAACCAAAATTCAATCACACAAGAATCCTCACGTTTCACTCGTGTTTCCCGTGTTTCCCGTTGATCTGAACTGGAGCTCTAGATACCAATTGTTGGTGTACAAGGTGAAATAATGGTGAAAAGGAGAAGAATATAATATAGAGAATGACGGCTACAAGGATTACAAAAGAATTACTAAAAATACTCACTACCACTAGTCTATTTATAAGGTAAAACTAGGGCTACAAAAGCAACAATAAAATACTAAAATATCCTCTAACAAACTTGGTCACCAAGTTTGTGAATATTAATTAAAATATAAATTATTTTTATTTCTAATACATCCGCCATCTCTTCTTTCACTGCAATTTTTCTCTTTCTGTTTGGCAGCAGATAATGAAATGGGTGGAAAGAAGGTGGTGCTTCGTGAAGGACCCTTGCCAATCCCTGTTGATGTTCTACCAAGGTTCCAAAGGCAAAGCGCGGAAGAATTTTGAGTGCACTATATGGCTGGCCACGATTTGGATGTTATGGAGGGCAAGGAATGAATGTATTTTTGAAGGTGTTTGTGATATTTTTGTTGTTCTATTTAATATTCAACTAATATCTTGGCTATGGTTGATTATAGACACCAAGAAGATTAGAAAGCGTAGTTTTTATGAATGGATAAAACATCCATTAGAACAGTTAGTGTAGATGGCTATGTGGTGTAACATTTGAAAACTTCTATTAGTCTCTATCAATATATTTCTTACTTATTAAAAAAATACTATTAGAGGAGAATTGCTCCAAATGAGTTTATGAGTATGTCGTGATCAATAGTAATGTAATGCTACATATACAATGTAAAAAGAAGATTTATTTGTATATTTAAAAAGATCTCGTCATTCTCTCCCAAAACTTATAGTTTGTTACAAACTCATTCAAATAGATTATAATTTACTTTTCTTTTTTTAATTTATCTTTGTTGTGATGATTGAAAAATTAATTACTTAAATTTATGCCTTTTATTTTATTTTTTAATTTATGAGTATGTCGTGACCAATAGTAATGCTACATATACAATGTAAAAAGAAGATTTATTTGTATATTTAAAAAAGATCTCGTCATTCTCTCCCAAAACTTATAGTTTGTTACAAACTCATTCAAATAGATTATAATTTACTTTTCTTTTTTTAATTTATCTTTGTTGTGATGATTGAAAAATTAATTACTTAAATTTATGCCTTTTATTTTATTTTTTATTTTAAAGCTTATTGAACTGTTAATTATATTAAATATTAAAAAATTAGTCAACAATTAGTTTATAAATTATCATTATTCAGTTAACTTATAAATTATTAATTTATTCGCTGTAAAAGAAAATTCAAAAAGAGAATTTTACTTTTTATAAATTCTAATATTTTAGTGAGACTTTTTTTATTCTATAACATAAAATCCAATCACAAGAGATGGAACTTGGATACCAACTAAACTCATTTAGCACATTAACCACTTAACCTCAAACTCATAATATATGCATTATTTTTAAACTCGTATACAAGACTAGGATATATAAGATGCTTCAATTTTCTAGCTATTCTCAAAAAAATTGATTGACTGTCAATTTAAAAAATAACACTGTATTCCATATACCTATATGACAGTAGGAATGTGCAAAATATTCGGTTGGAAGATTTACATCCATAACTAATTTTTTTTTTTTGAAAAGCAAGAAATATATTAATGACATGAATACAAGGGGTATTCACCCAAGTACAAAAAACTACCAAAAAGCATAATATTCCTCCAACTCCACCCTAACAACCCATAGGATTCAAGGCAAAGGATAAAAAACTGGAGTTGGTAGAGAGAATATTACCCAAAACAAAACATCCCCAAACTTTGAATTTAATATCCCAACATAAGTTGTTAAAATTTGTGGGAACCATCCTAAAAATTCTATTGTTCCTGGACTTCCACAGGAACCAAGAAATAACTAACCAAACCATACCCATCTTCTTCCCTTCCTTGCTATTTCCACCAAACTGCATCCATGACAGAAAAAATTCGGAAATGTCTCCCCTAAATCGAATATCGCATCCAATCCAGTCACTTAATTTGTTCCAAATATTAACCGCAAACGGGCATAAAAAAAGCAGATGTACCAGGTTCTCAATCTGTGCATTACAGAAACAGCACAAGGGATCAGATAGATTCAAACCTCTAATAATAAGATTATCCTTTGACGGGAGACGATTCCAAAAGAGTCTCCAAGCAAACGTCTTCAGTTTGGGTTGAACATTCAGTTTCCACCCCTCCTGCATTGATTTTAGATGGACTGAGGGAACCACAGTCGGGCACAACACAGCAGAAAGCTTTTTATAAACCTTCTTCACAACTAAAATGCCACTATCGTCCAATTTCCACCTTGCCTCATCCTCTCTGTCCGGAACAGGGTGCCATTGCTGCAGAAGAATCTTCAACGAACTCAATTCGAACTCCTCTTCAGCCGTGAGAGAATTGGAAAGACCAAGATCGTTCCACTCCCAATTTGTTCCAACGAATCTTCCCATCGAACAAACCGGTTCTTTCTTCTGCCTGCTCTTCAAAAACAATTTGTTGAACTTATCTTCCAAAGTGCCTACTCCAGTCCAATCCCCAATCCAAAAAGGAATGTTTTTACCACAACCCAAAGAAAATTTGACAGTACCTGCAAAAGAAAAAAGGTTAGTAGATAATCCCGATCCAATCTTGGCTATATCCTTCCACCAAGAAGAAGCAGACCCCCTCTGCAGCGGTTGAGATTCAGCTAGAATTTCCCCTTCTACAAAACCGTATCTCTCCCTAAGGACTTCCTTCCACAGCGCCTTCTTACCATCTAGTAATTTCCACTTCCATTTCAACAGAAGAGCAATATTAAACCTACCCAAATCGATGATCCCCAGTCCTCCTTCACTTTTTGGTCTGCAACACACCTTCCAGTCCAACCAGTGTATCTTCCTTTTGCTATCCAACCCTCCCCACAAAAAATCTCTTCTAATCTTATCAATCCTCCTAATTACCATAGCAGGGGCTTTGTAAAAAGACAACCAGAAAATTGATAAACTAGACAGAGAAGAATTAAGCAAGGTTAATCTACCAGCCATTGACAACATTTTGCCCCTCCACGAAGCCAATTTCTTCCTAAAGATATTAATCAAAAAATCCCACGATGAAATCCTTCTAGGATTGATTCCAATAGGAATTCCCAGAAAGCGGAAATTTGAAGCATCAATTCTGCAAGACAAAAAACTTGAAGCAGCCGCAAGAAAGTTGGAGCTCACATTAATACCCATCACTCGACTCTTATTGAAGTTAATCTTCAACCCAGACACGATTTCAAAACTGCGTAACACAGTTTTAATAGACCATAAATTCTGCCAACTACTCTCTCCTATGATTAACGTATCATCGGCAAAATGAATAATCTCCACCTTCACATTAGAACCAATCTTAAAACCAGAAAACTTATTTAAAGCAACCACTCTTTTCATCAGTTGAGTCAGTCCTTCAGTAACAAGAACAAAGACAAAAGGAGATAACGGATCTCCTTGACGAAGGCCCTTTTCAACCTGAAAATCCTTAGAAGGACTCCCATTAACTAGAACAGAAAGATAACTCTTGAACAGGCAAGCTTCCATCCAACCTCGCCACTTTGCTCCAAATCCCATCACCACAAATAAATTTCTTAGATAATTCCAATTCACACAATCGTATGCCTTCTCGAAATCAACCTTAAACATCAAACACTCTCTAGCATCCCTCGTGGCAATATCAATAATCTCGTTTGCAACCATGACACCTTCTAACATCTGTCTCCCGGGAATAAAAGCAGACTGACAATGATCCACCAACAAGCCTATCACTTTCTTAAGTCTATTAGCCAACAACTTAGAAAGTATCTTATAAAGCCCTCCTACCAAACATATAGGTCTATAGTCTCCCAATTGCAAGGGAATATCCACTTTGGGTATCAACGTTACGAAGGCTGAAGAGATAGCTTTAGACAACACAGGCCTCTCATGAAAGTCGTTCAAAAATTTCAAAATATCCTCTTTTAAGAAATCCCAACATTTCTTGAAAAAGAAGAAATTGAATCCGTCCGGGCCCGGACTCTTAGAACTGTCACAACTCTACACAGCCATTTTGACCTCATCCTCACCAAAAGGAACTTCTAACGAATCAGCTTCTTCCCTTGTCAACCTTTTAAAAAAGCTATCAGGTAAACTTGGACGATCCTTCCACTCTTCAGAATATTTAGATTTGAAAAAACTCCATACAGATTCTTTTATCCCTTCCACTGTCTCTACTCTCCCTTAATCAGTCTCCACAGCCCCAATAAAGTTCTTTTTCAGCCTACCTTTAATGTAACTCTGGAACAATCTGGTGTTGCCATCAGCTTGAGATAACCACCTTATTCTAGCCTTCTGCATAAGGAGGTTGTCTTTAATCCTCAGAAACAACCAAGATTTTTTGAGAGCCTCAGTTCTAGCATCTGCCAACTTTTTAACCTCAGAACCATCACATAATTCTAAGTTCTCATCAATGAAATTAACTTCCTTAAAACCTTCTTCCGCCTTAAGCTCATACCAACCATACATCTTCACACTCCATTCTCTAATGCTTTCCTTTAATGCCTTGAGCTTTTCCTTAAAGACATAATCGCCTCTACCTTCAATCTTGATTTCCTTCCACTTCTTCTTTACAAACTCTAAGAAGTTAGGGTGTTCAAACCAACCATCAAAAGACTTGAAAGGTTTAGCTCCCCAATTAGTGCTTTTGATTTGGAGCCATATCACACAATGATCCGACACGTCTCTGCTCCCAATCGATTAACCAAATAACCCCCACTTATCCACAATAGCATTATCCACCAAGAATCTATCTATTCTACTCATACAACGACCATCTCCACTGAACCACGAAAACCTTTTACCTAACACTGGCAAGTCAATCAAACCTATCTCTTGAATGAAAGCTTCGAAATCTCTAATCTCCGACCATCTAACCATTGCACTCCTGCTCTTCCTCTCGGATAGATTGGAAATAGCATTAAAGTCTCCCCCTAATATCCATTTTCCATCCGTATAAGTCTTCTTAATATCCACCAGTTTCTTCCATAAAATCTTTTTATCCACCAAATCACAAGGAGAATAAACGTTTATTAAGTAAAAAACTTCAGAATTCCAAATCACCTTTGTACCAAGGAAACCCTTACCTGCAAATGACACAATTGGCTCAACACAATTCTCCTTCCAAGCTGTAATCAATCCCCCTGAGGCTCCCTCAGAACAACTATAAGACCAACCAATGTCTCCCTTGTTCCAAAAACTTCGCATAATTTTACTATCTACCATTTTCAACTTGGTTTCTTGAAAGAAAAAAATATCGGCCTTACCGGAATCAATTATCTTTTGAATTCTTCTTCTCTTGGAAATGTTTCCCCCTCCTCTAATGTTCAGTGAGCCAATAATCATTGTGACTTATTGGAGATCTCCTTCTGTTTTTTGATTCTATCTTTATCTTTGGCCTCCAAAAAATCTAATATCCTCAGGAAGTATGATGCACCTTCAACCTCTTTCACCCCCAATTCCAACGCTCCTTTCCTCAGCCTTTCTCCCACGTTTGAATCCATCTGATCCCAAAATCTGGTGTTTCCCAATCTAACATCACCATCAGATAAAGAATCACAACACAAGATTTCACCTGCTGAGAAATTGACAGAATCAGAAGAACACGATGGAAGTTTATTCTCCCCTTCCACTAAAAGACACTCCTTATCCCTTTGAACCAGAGCTTGACAGCCAGAAAACTCCTCTATTGGGTCTTCAGAGTTCAGCCCAACATCTACATGAATTGGGCCCAAAGCTCTGCTGGCTTTTTTCCTCCTCCTTTTTTGTTTTGGCCCACTAACCTCCGTCAATTTTTTAAATTTAACCTTTTTGGAGGGTATTAACTGACCAGCCCCTGTCAAACTTTTAAGGATAGGCCTCTTCTTTTCCCCTGCCACCTCCTGCTGCGCAGACCTAGGGACAATAAAAGGCTCTGACACGGTACAAATCTCCTTCTTCTTTTTAGCTACCTTAATAGCCTCATCAAAGCATGGCCCAAACTTGATTGAAGCACCCAATGAAGACCTCGATCCCCCAAATTCAGACTGTGAAACGTCAACCTTTTCCTTCTCTCCACTGATGTGACAATCCTCTGCAATCCCTGCTGCGATTGTACGAATTTCTCCTTCTTCGAACTCAATCAACTCCTTCATGCTTTCCTCCTCCCCTATCGCATCTTCTTCCCCGTCAAGCACGTTCCAGTTAGAATCCATATCAGATGACTCCAAATTTTCGGAAACCATCTTGTTACTATTCGGACATAGATTCGCAGAGGACCGTATGAATCTTCGATCATCCTAATGACAAAAACCTTACCATTTATTATGACTTTAAAGTTTTCATCCAAAGCATAAACGCACCTAGTCCGGACCATAATCCTCGCAATGTCCATATTTTTACCCTTCAGAGTGTCCTCATCCACGCAAATGTATGTCCCCACCGTTTTGGCTATTAACTCGAAAAATTTGAAATTCCAGGCGTGATAAGGGATTCCATAACAACGGAGCCAAGAAACTCTCTCCTTATCCACATCGTCTTCACTCCAAGGTCTAATCTCCCTAAACCATTGCTTCCACCACGTTTCTCCATCTTTGGTCAACTCTCTGATCTCACCTTCCTCTGTTTCTTCCAAAAGACACAGATTAGCTCCTAGGGGAGTCACTCTAATGGTGAAGTAACCTTCTGTTTCGAAGTAGGTCTGAATGTTGTAAGAAGAACCAGGATGAACAACTATCCCCACAAAAGCCTTACTTAGTCTTGAATAATCTTCCTCTTCCGCCGTATAATTAAGAAAAACCTGATTCACCCCCTTAGGGACCGTCCTTCTACTCCTCACATCTTCTTTTAAAACCTCTGCGTAGGATCTATCTCCACCTTTCTGCCTAAAAGAACTACTGCCACTACCACCATTTGCTTTTCTCCCCCCTTCTAAACCATTACCTCTTCCGAACTCCGCTATCTCTATCTTCTCCTTCCCTTTAGGCCCTTGCACTTGATGAACATTTTCTCTAGAGAATCTGGGAATATTAGCATGAATTTTTACATTATCAATCATGATGTTGTCGAGCTTCACCGCCAAAATCCTTCCATCCTCTACTTCCAGAAATCTGGCAAAACCAAATCTCTTCCCAAACTTATTCCTCTTTGGTGGAATCACCACCTCAGAAACCTTCCCATATTTCTCAAAGATATCGAAAACATCCTTCGCCTTGACCTTGTCTGGTATTTCTGAGAAATAAAAAGATTGCATGTCCTTTCCTCCTTCTACCTTACTTCCTCTACTAGCATAAACATCCCATCTAGGTTTTTGAAATCTTCTGAAACCCCGATTTTCTACCCTTCTCCATTGCCCTTCGTTCATGGTTAAACGTTAGAGTTGGACAGGAATAGTGACACCAGTTTTGGAGTTGGATAGGGATAGAGTGGAAATGTTTCCTTGGTACAATTTTTAATGAGACAAAAGGATTCTTACACCTTGAATTCCATAACTAAATTAAAATCCATTTAAAATATCTGGTTATAGTTAAATGATTATTAACCAGTTTAATTATTAATGATTGGTTATCCAACCATATTTTATTTTTGAATCCGGTTATTATAAAAAATCCAAATGTTTCATTTTAATTTTTTTTTTTAATTAAAATTTAATTTTTACGGAAATTTTTTTTAAAAAATTTAATTTTTTTGAAAACAAATCTCTGGATAAATAATCAGAAGCATAATATTATTAAGATAAATGACTGACATCTTAGGGTGTATTCACATTTTCCCTCTTAAATATATAGCGATTTTAAGTGGTATTGAAAAAATCGCACATTATGAGAAGATACACCAAGTAAAATAAGATTGTAAATTTGATCTAAAATGGTTAGTGTCCTTAATTGCGAATTACGAAATATTGTTGTTTGTTCAGTTTTGCTACACAACAATGATATAGCCCCGCCATAGCTACTAGTTGACAACATTTTGTATTAGTATATCTCAAACAATATTGATTTGTTCAAATTCTTCTACGCAACAGTGCTACAACCCTGTTATAGACATTATTTAACAATATTAAAAAAAAATGCTTCACTACAAGAAAAGCAGTCTATAGCCACGTGAAGTTGTGACGTGATTATCACGTGGCAAAAAAAAGTTGGTTGCGGCGTGATAATCACGTCGCTACATTATTTTATAATAAAATAAAAAATGTAACGTTAGCACATGGAATGTCAGAATTTAAAAATATTATTTGCAACGTGGAAACCACGCCGCAACAAATAAAATAATTTTTTAAAAACAAAACCCTGTAGCGTGCAGATGTTGGGAATGTTGAAAATTTTAAATTTTTTTTGCGACGTGTATATCACGTCGCAACTTTTTTAGAGGAAAAATTAAAATTTTAATTCTGACTGAATGTAGGCTTTTGCAGGTAGTGGTATATAATTTATGACCGTTGGCTGGTTGCGACGTGATTATCACGTAGCAAAGTTGCGATGTGATTTTCACGTCGCTAATGAGCTTATATAATTAATTGCTTTCGTTTCCTCTCCCTCAGACCCTCAGACCCATTTTCTTAAGAACTCTTTTTCCTCTCCATTTTTCCTCTTCTTCGCATACCCATTTTTCATCTGCTTCTTCTCTTCTTCTTCAAGCACTTCCATAATTTTAAAGGTATGTTATTTGATTTTATCTTTATAATTTCAAAGTTGTAATTTGTTTTATCATATTTTTTGGTTATTATTAATATTTTTTTTTATGATATTGAATAGAAGAAGATTGAAGATTGAAGATTCAAGAAGATTGAAGATTCAAGAGTGAAAAAAAGGTTGGACTAGAAGATTGAAGGAGATTGAAGAAGAGGTATTTTTTGCAATTTATTTTTTATAATTGAAGTATTTTCGGAATTTTGGTTATTTTAGGTTAATAGTATATATGTTAGAAACAAATTTTGTTATAATTTATTTTGGTTATTTTCAGAATTTATTTGTTATAATTTATAAACAATTTATTTAGGTTAATAGTATATATGTTATTTTCAAAATTTATTTGTTATAATTTTTAAACAATTTTTTATTCTGTTAGAAACAAATTATATATTTTGTTAAAAATTTATTCTGTTAGAAATTTATAAAACAGAATTATTTTATATATTTATATATATAAAAAACGAGAATTATTTTATATATTTATATATATAAAAAACGAAAATATAAACATACTATATATAAATTCTGTTTTAACATATATAAATTCTGTTTTAACATATTATATATAAATTATATATAAATTCTGTTTTCCAAAAAATTATATATAAATTCTATTTTAACATATTATATATAATTTTTTTTCTGAAATTTTTATTAAGTTATAAATGTTATAAAAACAGAATAATATATAATATATAATAACATTTAATAAAAACAGAATTATTTTATATATTTATATATATAAAAAACGAAAATATATTTAATATGTTTATATTTTAGGTTAAAAGAATATTATGAAAAGTTATATATTTAAAAAAAGTTAATTATAAAAAAAGAAAATATATTTAATATATTTAATATGTTATAAAAAACATTGTATTTTATGTAGTGATTAAAAACATATATACATATATAAAAATGTTTTATAAAAAACAATTTTATTGTTAATATATTTTTTATATACATTTATAAAAAATTGTTTGAGTAAAAACATACACATAAAAAACTTTTTTTATAAACAAAAAACATTATATAAAAACTGTTTTATAATTATTATATATTATATTGTTTTATGAAGTATAGTAAAAAAACTATTTTATGTAAAAACATATATATAAAAAGGAATTAATTGAAATGCATTGACAGTGTAAAAGGATTTTACACTGTCAGTTAATTATAACCGTTGGATGTAAAGGGGAGTTTGACTTTTAATTTAATAATCTGTAAAGTAACCAAAACAGATGATGGTGATGTATTGACAGTGTAAAACTTTTTACACTGTCAGTGCATAGTAATTAAACTCATATAAAAAACTGTTTTATAATTATTATTATTATAGTGTTTTATAAAAACTGTTTTATGTAGTATTGTTAAAAGGTATTAAATAGAATGTTAATAAAAACGATTTTATAATAAAAAAAGTATTATATAGTATGTTAAAAAATATTATATATAAAAATATTATAGTATGTTATAAAACATTATAGTATATTATATAAAACATTAATATAGTATGTTAAAATGTTAAATAGTATATATATAGTATATTTTTAGTAGTAAGAACAAGAACAATATGTTTAGGACTATTATTAAGTTGATTAATTTAATATTTCTAATTAAAAAGGTATTGATTATATAAATTTGTAGTAAATGGAATATTATCGGTATTATCGTAGTTGGATGTACGATAGACTATATCCAGGAAGGCGCGCACTTAAATCCAATTTTATAGAAGGAGTTAATGGTTTTATCACGTGGACGTTTGCTCAGGAAGGTTGTCGAAGCGAAGGAGGAGTTAGGTGTCCTTGTCTTAAATGTGGATGTAGATATATAATTAGTGACCCAGAGGAAATAACACGTCATTTGCATAAAAGAGGTTTCATTGAAAATTATTGGGTTTGGACGTATAATGGTGAAACACTGCCGAGTAACGTACCAGAGACTAGCAACACGCATGCTTCAAGTAGTCGACCGCCTATGGAACCGCCTATGGAATTTGAGGAAAAATTTAATCTGATCGGTGACATGGTTGAGGACGCTTTTGGTGTTAACGTGACCTGTGATCAACCAGAAGATTTTGACGGGGAAGAGTTGCCGAATGAGGAAGTGCAGAGATTTTATCAGTTGTTGAATGAGATGAATACTCCGTTGTTTGAGGGGTCGTTAGACTCAAAGCTATCAATGTGTGTGAGATTGGCCGCCAAGTCAAATTGGAATGTTCCTGATCAGTGTTTGGAGCACTTCGCAAAAATGATGTTGGACTCAACTGCAACGAAAGACAACTTGCCTGCGAGTTTCTATGATGCAAAGAAGTTGGTGTCAAAGTTGGGTTTAAGAGTAAGAAAGATTGATTGTTGCATTAATGGTTGCATGTTGTTTTATGACAATGAGTTTGGTACTCAAGATGGATCATTGGAGGAATGTAAGTTTTGTCAGAGTCCAAGATATAAAGTTCGCA
This sequence comes from Lathyrus tuberosus, assembly GCA_022829125.1. NCBI lineage: Eukaryota > Viridiplantae > Streptophyta > Magnoliopsida > Fabales > Fabaceae > Lathyrus > Lathyrus tuberosus. Next base: position 31,809,964 of record JALAZF010000006.1, on the reverse strand, counting down.
GTAGAGCCATTAACAGTAAGCAAAAGCGTGTAGCAGTAAAGTCCATGTTTTATCTTCCGATAATACCAAGGTTAAAAAGAATGTTTTATTCGATGCACAGTGCAAGTCAAATAACATGGTATCATACAAACAAAACAAGCCCAGGCACTATGCGACACCCATCTGACGGCCATGCATGGAAGCACTTTGATGAGGTACATCCCGATTTTGCCGCGGAACCTAGGAATGTCAGGCTTGGATTATGCTCTGATGGTTTTGCTCCATATGTCCAAGCGTCTGGAAGTGCGTATTCTTGTTGGCCGGTCATTGTAACCCCTTACAATCTCCCTCCTGAGATGTGCATGACAAAACCATACATGTTTTTGACGTGTGTCATTCCAGGACCGTCGAGTCCAAAAGCCGGAATTGATGTGTACTTACAACCTTTAATTGATGATTTGAAGAGGTTGTGGATTAATGGAGAATGGACTTATGATATATCCCGTAAACAAAACTTTTTAATGCGAGTTGTCTTGATGTGGACCATTAACGACTTTCCAGCATATGGCATGTTGTCTGGTTGGGGTACGCATGACAGAATGGGTTGTCCGCATTGCATGGAATGCACCAAGGCGTTTACATTGGATAAAGGGGGGAAAAGCTCGTGGTTTGAATGTCACCGCAGATTCTTACCATCAAATAAACCCTTTAGAAAAAATAAGACAAATTTCAAAAAAGACGAACGGGTAACAGATCTGCCTCCGCCTCGATTGTCACCAGTTGCTATATGGAACCAAGTTTGTGAACTTCCAAAGTTTACAGATACTGGCAAAGCCTGTAGAATTGAAGGATATGGGGTCACACACAATTGGACAAAAAGAAGTATATTTTGGGACCTCCCGTATTGGAAAGATAATTTGTTGCGCCATAATCTTGATGTTATGCATATTGAGAAGAATTTTTTTGATAATGTATTTAACACAGTGATGGATGTTAAAGATAGAACAAAAGATAATATGAAGGCTAGATAAGACATGGAAATTTGGTGTAATCGGAAAGAGTTGGAATTAAAGCCTCAACCAAATGGAAAATTATTTAAACCCAAGGCTTGTTTCAGTCTGACCCCCCAAGAAGCTAAAGCGGTTTGTGGATGGTTAAAAGGTTTGAGAATGCCCGACGGGTATTCTTCAAATTTAGCAAGGTGTATCGATGCTAACACTGGGAAGTTGCATGGTATGAAAAGTCATGATTGCCATGTTTTTATGGAACAATTGCTACCAATTGCGTTCAGTTCTCTACCCAAACATGTGCTTAATCCACTAACTGAAATTAGTCAATTTTTTAGAGATATTTGTGCGTCAGCTTTAAGAGTGGATGACATCATTAAGTTGGACCAAAATATTCCAGTCATTCTCTGTAAGTTGGAACAAGTATTTCCGCCTGGTTTTTTTGACTCCATGGAACATCTACCTGTGCATCTTGCATATGAAGCTTATCTAGGAGGACCTGTTCAATATAGGTGGATGTATCCGTTTGAAAGGTTCATGGGTGATTCAAAGCGATCAGTGAAAAATAAAGCTAGAGTTGAAGGATCAATATGTGCACATTACTTGCATCGAGAAACTTCACATTTTTGCAGTCACTATTTCAAGCACTTGATGTTAACTCCAAGAATCATAAGGAATCCTGTAAATGTTATCGAAAGAAGTCAGTACACCTTATCAGTCTTTGGGCTTCCAGGTCGTCCCTCTGGAAATAAGGGTGAGCATTGGTTGACCCAACAAGAAATGCAATCCGCACATGTTCATGTCTTGATCAGTTGTGTTGAAGTTAAACCATATCTTGAGTAAGTATAACCCAACTTTTTAATTTTCTTTGCAGTGTGAATATAAAACTTATTACCTTGAAACTTATAGTGTGTTTTTTTTTAGGGAATTTAACAACGCCTATTTTCATAGTACCGGTGTACAATCAACATCTGGTGTCATTCATGCCTAATTTCCAACATGGTTCAAGGAGAAGTTGTATAGGGTTATTGCACTGACTACATAAATACTCCATTTGAGAAACTTGTCTAATGACCCTCATCAAAGCGCAAATAAATGGCACACATTCTTTGTGAACGGATATAAATTTCACACTCAGGAATGGACTGAAGGGAAAAAGGCCATAAACAGTGGCGTATTTGTGAAAGGAGTTACGGATGGTGGTGAAGATGACTTCTATGGTTTTGTTAAACATATCTACGAGTTAGTATACAACTACTTGGACTCGGAAAATAAAGTTGTCTTGTTTTATTGGGAATGGTATGATCCAACTAGAGGCACAAAAATAGATAAGACATATGGTACTGTTGAGATTCAAATGGACCGGAGGTACAAAGAGTATGACCCTTTCATAATGTCAAATATTGTTAGGCAAGTTTATTATGTTCCTTATCCTTCATTTGTGCCACGTAAACGAGGGTGTTGTGTTGTAATAAAAACAAAATCATTGGGTCATATTGAAACTGACGATCTAGTGGAAGATCTTGCTTACCAAGTTGATGAAGTTGAAGAAATTAATGATGTGATTCCCGCAGAGTCAGGTACCCTCATCCTTCCAGCAGAGTGGAGGATACAGTTTTCCACTTCCCACGCAGATGCCTTCATTCGTCCAGCAAACTGGAGGATCCAGCACCCCACTTCCTACACAGATGCCCCCATCCGTCCAGCAGACTGGAGGATCCACCTCTTCACAGCTCACACAGACTGGTCGCACCCCACATCCCATACATGTACCTGCATCCGATGATCATGCAGAGTTGGGTGATGGCGATATTGGTGTGGACGATGATGAGATAGATGGGAGAGATCTTCGAGGGGATGATGATCTGAGTGAGATTCATACCATTGATGGGAGATTTTGGATTTGGCCTGAAGGAAACTCGTAAGTTTCTTATTTATTGATTTTTATTTATAAGTACACATTTCCATTTTAAATCTAAATTTATATAATTAATTCTAATTCAATTATTGTTGTTTAGTTTCGGGCCGAGTCGGACTGCTGCCAATGTTATAAGTTATATAATTCAGCAGAATTATAAGAAATTGTATAAGACTTTTGGAGAAGTTAAGGACAAAGACGAATGGTTTAAGCAATTTCAGGTATCATTAATTTATTTGTTAAGTTATTGTTATTTAAATGACTTTTTTATTATTGTTATAATTTATCTAACTATTTATTTTAATGTCATACAACATTGCAGGAGAAATGTGTTTGGGATCCACTGAACCATGAAAAAGTAAAAAAAAATTATTTTGGCAAGAGTTCAAGACAACTTTCTGACATGCTACGACGTGTTAGAGAGCGTTTTGTACTGTTGGGCATCCGTCCCAAATGGATAGGCAAAGAAATTTTTGATGACCTTCTTAAGTATTGGAAAACGGATGAATTTAAGGCTAAATCTGAAAATGCAAAGAAGATAAGGTCATCAGAAAAAGGGGGTTGCCTTAATGCTGTTGGAAGTATTAGTACTGCTGAGCATTCTCGACGCATGGTAATTATTACCACTTTTTAAAGTCATATTTTGATTTATAACATATATTATTAATTTAAGTTAAGTTTATTATTTAGGCTAAGCGTTTGGGGAGACAACCACTGATGATTGAGCTGATTACCCAAACTCGGACAAAGAAATCGGGGGATTTTGTTGACGTGCGTACAAAAAATGCTTTGGTAAGTAAATTTATGTTGTTTATATTTTTTTTAATTTATTAGCAACTTAGTGACGTGATTTTCACGTGGCAAGTGAGATGTTGTGGCGTTAGAATCACGTGGCAACTGATAAGTTGTGGCGTTAAAATCACGTGGCTATATTTTTTTTATTATTTATTTTTATTTAATTTAATTTAATTTAATTTAACTTATATTAACTTGATTTTTTTAATTGTATGTGTAGAAGGATTATCAGGTCTTGATAGCAGAATTTCTGACCCATAATCCCCAGTATACTCCTCCTCTAGGACAACCGGTTCATCCAGATGTGGATTTCTATATTTGGAGTCAAGCTATTGGGGGAAAGGGGGATAACGGGTGCTTTTTTGGTGGTGGAAATTTGGCGGGCACCTTGAGGAGTGGGGATAGAACTCTGTATCAAAGAGCTATGGACGGTGAAGGAGGGTCACGTCAAACAAATTTGACACCGCAGCAGTTAGAAACGGTAAGACAATTGGCTAGACGCGAGTCAGAGGAACGTGAGGCGGCATTGAAGGCCCAAATGGAGGCGACAACGAAGGCCCAAACGGAAGCAATGGAGGCAATGGCGAAGAGGCAGGCTGATATGGAGGCGCAAATGCGGCAATTTATGCAAGCATTTGGTGGAAATCGCAACGATGGTGGTCAATCGATGAATAATAACAACCAAAATGATGTTGACTTTACCGACTATTCCGACCCGGATAATCCTATTATTTAGTTTTATTTTTATTTTCTTTTTACTTTTTAATTTGTGTACTAATGAATTTATAATTATATTTTATATTTAGAAATATTAAATTTAAATTTTAGTTTATTAATTTTATTATATTAAGTTTATTAATTTATATATTTAAAAATATTTAGTTTAATTTTTATAAATTTGATTTATAATATTGAATTTAGTAATATAAATTATAATATTTAATTAAATAAAACAGAAATTATATAAAACAGAAAATAAAACAGAAAATTATATTTAAATACTATAATTTTTTTAAAACAGAAAATTATATTTAAATAAAATATAAATTATATTTAATAATAATAAGAAATTATTTAAATACAACAGAAAATAATTTTTAAAAAAAAAATACATCATTTGCGACGTGATTTACATGTCACAAATTAGTGACGTGAAAACCACATCGCAAAACACAACGTACAAATAAAAAAAAACATTTTGCCACGTGATTTTCATGTCACTAATTTGTGACGTGGAAATCACGTCGCAAATAACTTTCTGCATTTTCTGACCCACCTCTGCACACCTGCTCTGACTCTGTCTGAAGGGATTTCTATCAACTTTTTTGCGACGTGATTATCACGTGGCAACTTTGTGACATGTTTATCACGTCGCAACAGGGTTGTCACGCGCTCTCCCGCGACGTAGAAGCTCACGTCGCAAAAAACGAGTAGTGACGTGTTTTCATGGTTTGCGACGTGGAAAACACGTCGCAACAGACAACATATTTTGTAGTGCTTCAAAATCACCCTAAGACACATACCACCATGCAAACCTAAGTTTAAAATCAATCAAGAGTTACAAAAAATAGTAAATATTCACTCATTCACAAACAACATTCTAACCATTTAAGTCACTTTCTCTTGTCAGTTCAAATAAATTATAGTGTCAAATATGAAAAAAAAAATTGGAAAAAAATTTACAATTTTTTGAAAAAAAATTAATTTTTTAACAAAAAATTTGGGAAAAAATTGTTATTATTTTTAATAAAAAATATTTTTTTTATAAAAAATAATAATAATCAGTTATATAACCATAACCAAATTTATAATCGGTTTTATAAAAGTTTTGATTGAAATGTAATTATAATTATGAATTCAAATTATTTAATTGATTTAAAAATAATTATAGTTTAATTTTTAAAAATAATCAATTATGCAACCCCTATCTAACAAATAACAAAGTTAAATGAAAAAAAAAAAAGTGTTTTCTGTAAATGGATAAGACCAAATAAATCTCTATCACCTGGCAGAAAGATCAGCTGAGATTCTTCAAAGCTTTGGTTAATCAAACAGTTTTAAATAGAATATTAATATTAGAGATACTTTTATAAAATCTATGATTATTTATACATATATATCTGCTAAGAATATTTGAGAATGTGACAGAACCAAACAAGAGGAAAAAATAAAGGATCTGCTAAGAATAGCTGAGAGTCTTCTGAAGTGTAATGGGTTTCACGTGGTTTTATTAAAGGTTAGACAATAGTGCTTGCCACGTCTCATATATGCAAACAAAGAAATAAAAAGAAGCTGGTATTCATCTCTTTTTGAAGAGAGGAGGGAAACTTTCATTATTGAGTTGTGGTTTGGTTGGTCAAAAGTTCAATAAAACCGATGTAATTTAAATTTAGTCCAAGTAAATCAATTATGTTCGTTCTGTTGTCTCTGATTGAATAGTATATTGTAAAAGTAAAATGATATTTTTGTAAAAATATGTTTTCAAATTTATTTTTCTTAAAGAATTATCTCTAAAAATATTTGAAGTCGTGTGAGTTGAATCACGAACTATCTAAATGATTTTGGATAAAATTATATTGTTCAATCGATCAGCCTCCTCCGCTAGGAGTGGGGAATCGAAGCTTCTGAAGTTTTATCGAATGAATTCCCCTAATTTTGAAGGAAGTCTTAATCTGCTATTGGCGCATGACTAGCTTAAGAGTAGGGAGAGGATATTTCAAGTGACTCCTTTTAGTGAAGAAGACAAAATAATTGTTGCCACCCATATTCTAAGAAGACCAACAACGAGATGGTGGATGAGTTCCTCCACTCGTATGACTATTTGGTGTATTCCAAAGGATTGGGATGATTTCAAATCGGTGTTGTTGGATAAGTATGTTCCTGATAGCCTGAGGGCTCAGAAAGAAGTGGAATTTCAGTAGCTCTGTCAAGGGTTTACGTTAGTGGTTGAGTTTAGAGAAAAGTTCGAGGACATGGTGGCATATTCTAGCCAAGCTTTATATGCCTCTGCTGAAAATTGGAAAATCGATTCGTTTAAATTTGGCCTCCAAGGAGAGATTGAGCATAATATAGCTCACCAACAGTTTGACACTTATGCGGAGTTGTTGTAGAGTGTTACGTCATTGATAATAGTTTGAAGAAGATTTAGGATGAAAGGGAGCAAGCAAGTTAGATTCAGAGGAATTTCGGTAGACTTAATCAACAATTGAATCCAAAAGGATATCCCTCCAAAGGGAAGCAAGTTCATGGTGCAAGAATAGTGTAAACCCCCCTCCCCCTCACACACAATGTAACACTTGTAAGAAGTTTCACTTTGGGGAGTGTAAGATTTGAATGTGAAAGTGTTAGCACTGTCAAGAGATGGTTCACATAAAAAAGGATTGTCCAAACCCAATGACACAGCAGCATGAGGAGGATCGGGTGGAGCAGGTAAAGTTTACACCTTAGATACCAGGAAGGCCAAGGGTAACGATGACTTGATTATCGGTACGTGTCATATGCATGGTCAACCCCTATTTGTTCTTTTTTATTACGGAGTATCACAGTCCTTCATTTCGACCAAGTGTGTGAAAAAACTTGGGTTACAGGTGATCTCATTACCGTCACCGATGGTAGTCATCACCGCGACTGATAATAATGTATAAACTCAATGGGTGTCTAGAATTATCCAAACACTATTAATGACTGTGTTTTTTCGAGCGACCTGATATGGCTACCTTTAAAGAGGATAGATGTGATGTTGGGGATGGCGGTGTGGTTATGCTACTATCGAAGATTTATCATTGAATTTTTTTCAATTGGCATTACCTTTGACTAAGCTCACTCGTAAAGGAAACGTTAACCACCGCTCACGGTCTAATTATTTTGAATCCTACCCAAAAGTATGAAGTGTTCTATGATGCTTCGAATAAGGCATTAGGATGTGTTTTAATGTAGAACGACCAAGTAGTGGCTTATGCATCTCGTCAGATGAAGAAGCGTGAGGAGAATTACCTGATACATGACTTGGAATTGGTCGCGATCATATTTGTACTCAAAATATGGAGACACTACCTACATGGAGCACACTTTAAGATGTTTATTCATTACAAGAGTCTGAAGTAGCTGTAAGAACAAGATTTGGTTATGCATCTAACCTTATGTTTTGATGATAACAATACATAGATTCATAAAGAACAATTTTGCACCCTAAAGGTTTTATTAAGTGTGTAAATACTAGATACAAGTTCTGACTCTAAAGAAGTGACATGTGACGTCATCAAACTCTAAACCTAGTGCACTCCGACTCTGAGACGATTGTTCTACAAAGATAATCAAGCTCTGGATTACTCTAATCAATACTTCTGAATATCGCTCATCCAAAGCTATGGATTATGACTCTGACAGAAGAAGCCTCTGACATTGTCAAGCTCTGAAGTCTTGCGCTCAACAATTCTGAAGACAAGGTTTTGAAGACTCTCTCATACAGACTTTAATTCTTCTTCTATGCATGCTTCATCAACTCTCTATCTGAAGCCTTTGAATAATTGAAGATAAAATCAAAAAGTTTTACATGAAGAAATAATACACAATATAAAATCAATATTATTTCCACTGCACTGATATAGTGGGAAAAGGATTGTACTATTGTACCACTGTGTCTCCCATTTTCATAGACCATTATGCAAGGATACAACTACATTAGTGAATTTCATTTCTAACTTCCAACGGATCTTTTCATTTCCTATATAAAGGAGTCTTGGAAGAATGGAAAATATATACAACAATTGGCAAAGAGATATCACGTAAATATTGCAATAATGTGAAACTTTTTAGAGAAAGAAAAACAAACACACGAGGAACGTTTGTTCATACACTTTCATAGAAAATATTGTTGTGTGTAAATATCTGTAAATCATTTGTGTAATATGCTTTCTTAGAAGCATTTTGTAACACACTTTGTATCTTAACTTTTGAGTTGTATTTCCTTGGGAGATTGGGGTATAGTCAGAATTTCTCAAGAAGACATTGACAGTTAGTCTTTGGGGTTGTAATCAAGTTTGGTTATAGTGGATTAAGTTCTTGTGATAAGGCGAAATTACCTTGGCGGGTGGACTGGAGGTAGCTTTGTTAGTAGCGAACCAGGATAAAAATATTTGTGTTCATTATTTTTATTCTAAGTTCTCTCCTTGTTGTTTTGGGTAGCAAAAGATACTCATTATATAAACTCAATTCAAATCCCCCTTTCTTGTGTTTCTGTTACCTTTAATACATATTTGATCAAAAAGAGTTGAATATGCATCAAACAAGATGGATGGAATTCATGAAGGATTATGACTTAGATTGAAGTATCGTCCTAGTAAAACCAACCAGGTAGTTGATTCACTGAGCAACAAAAGAAATGCATACAACATAGTTAATGGTGTTAGAGCATGATTTATTGGAGAAACTATGAGATCTTGACCTACAGTTCACATGGATATAGGCGAGAGTTCTAATGTCCCAAATGAGTATAGGGTGTGACCTGAGGGTAAAGATAAAGCAAGCCCAATTATTGGATGCAGAATTGCAATATAGGATTAATCAGCCAAGTTTCACCCGATCAATGCAGAGGGTTCTTTTATTTAACCAAAGAATGTGTGTACTAGGTGATTCAAAATTGAAGAGAGATATCTTATAAGAGGTTGTGGAACCATGATTTTCATGATAAAGAAGCTTTCATGCTCTTAATGATGAATATGCTTTTGATGATGACAACTAACGGTAAGTGTAACAAACAGTTAAAGATGTAAGTATACTAAGTAGGGTTTAATGGGTTTGATTATCACTATAAACATCCTGTGATGATGGTACCAAAATGGAAGATAACTAAAAATTCATCTCCAAGTAGAAGTCTGTAAATATATATTGCATCTAAGAGGGGGTGGGGGGGGGGGGGGGGGGGGGGGTAAATTAGGTACTTTGAAATTTTTTTCGGTTTTTATCTTATGTTATGATTACTTTACTAATTAATTACTAAGTGATGAAAGCAATAAAGTGTGAAAAGTAAAGAACACCGAGAGATATCCTGGTTCCCCTCACAACTCGAGAGTACTTCAGTCCCCTTTCAACATGAAAGAGATTTTTACTAGTGTTAGATCTTATGGACTAGACAACCTTATCTTCCTATACAGACTCTAACAACAATTACCAAGAACAATCCTCTTGGATTTTTACAAAAGTTCACTAAGAGAACAATCCTCTACTTAATGAACCTCTTCCTTCCAACAATCCTGGACAACAAGGAATTTACAATAAAATCTGGAAATTATTTAAGTAACAGAAGATGATGAATATATATCAATCACTAAGATTGATCTTCTCTTTCAAGTAGTTAATTCACAATGATATAGTAGTGCTCAAGTGTTTATGAATGTGAGAGAAATATTTTCCGAATTGATATGAAAATAGTATGCATAAATTTCTCAATGAAAATTCAAGTATCAAGAACACTTTTTTGAAAATGAGTGAGTAATTTGATGTGAAATTGTTATGAAAGACGTATTATGAAATCTAAAAATGATGGTACTTATAAGTGCATTACACCTGTTGGAAAGGGTATAAAATGACTAAGCAATGCAATGATTCAAGGTGTAAAAAATACAGCATGTTTGAATCATTATTTTTTTGAAAATGGCAATGGTTCAATGATGTAACCGGTTACCTCAGGGATGTAACCGATTACCTTAAAAGCAACGTACAAATTTTTCAAAAGTAATCGGTTACCTCACCATGTAACCGGTTACCTCAATGAAAATTTGCCCAGACACAAAACAAACAGGTTCTGCCAAAACACATGTAACTGGTTACCTCACCATGTAACTGGTTACATTACTGAAGGTTGAGAAAAATACATTTTGAAAACACATAATAGCCAATGGCAAATGATTTAAAATGATAGGATGCATATGAATAAATGTTTAGGTGAATTTTGAGGACTTAAAATATATCAAAGCTGAATTAAAGACTTGTACCAATAATTCAAGATCACTTAAAATAATCAAATCTTATTCTTCATGAAAGTTGAAATATCAACCCATAGCCTTTATGATCTTATGCTCATCCTTTCTTGATCCACATGCATATTTGTTGACTTCGTAAAAAAAGACTTTGAAGAGGCTTGACTTCACATTCTCCCCCTTTTTGATGATGTCAACCATTTAAAGTTTGAAGTGCTTGTGTCTTTGTATAACTAGTCATGAGAATGCTCCCCCTAAGTTCAATATCCCTTTGAAAAAGTGTTATTTCTTGATGCAGACGGTTTGGACATATTTGATGCAATATGTTGTGATTACTTGTTTGCTACAAAAGTTAGATACACGATATACAAGACACATGCAATCACACCAACAATCTTCTCCCCCTTTGACATTATCAAAAAGGATGGGAAAATATACAAAGTAATATATATGAATTCATAAAATATTCATCGCATTATGTAACGAAGATAATGATGAAAATAACATAGATATAACATTAGAACATAACATGCATATTTGTCTAAACGTGAAAATATAGAACAAGGACTAAACATGAAACGTAGAACAACATAAAGTACAATGACATAATTTAAACATACACAACAATAGACACTCTAATCTTTTTCTTATTCCATATCATCCTCTTCATACTCTTGGGTTTGGTTGGATTTCTTAATTTCCTCAAGAAGTGCTTCGCGGAGGTCGTCGATATGGGTGTTAATCTGGATTTCAATCGAACCCATAGAGTTGTATAGAAATTCATTTGTATAACCACCTTCCCGAATCTCAATTGGAACTGGAGCCGAAGCTGGAGTAGGATTTGGAGCTGGAGTTGGATTTTGTTCAATATGTTTAAATTTTCCATCAACATCTTGGAAGATCCTCATGTTTTTGTTAGCCACTTTGGAGCTTATTTCACAAGTTTTGGGTATCATCTCCAACTTTGGTTCTCTTTTCAAATCTACCTCACATTTTTCCAAAATATTTGAAATTGCTCGACCATAGGAAAGACCACCTTTGCGCTTCTTTTGGTTTGACATGTTGTGAACAAATAAAAATGCCCAATTCACAGGAATTTTGTTCTTCAAAGCATACATAAGTTGCATATCTAGATCACTAACTTGTGAGTGGTTTGAATGCTTTGGTAACAAAATATAAGCAATCAAATAATGAAGCATACAATCACTAACTGATAGGGTGGACGAGAAGATGTGAACTCGGTTTGATGTCGATGACTTGCTCAAAAACTCAGCTTTCGATACACGACTTATGCTATAGTAAAATTTCCATTTCCCATAATCTTTGAATTGAGGAGCAACACATGAAAAATTATGTTTCAAAATAACACCTTGAGAGGGAATACCTAGACAATTTCCAAATTCCTCTAATGATAGCAAAATCTCTTTGTTCTTAACAAGAGATGAAAACATATAGTCACTAGAAATCTCCAAGTTTGCATAAAATTCCTTAACTAAATCTGGGTATACATTTCCAGCATCTTCAATGAAATTTTTGATATTTTGAAATGTAAACAAGGGATGAAACTTAAAGCTTGAAAAGGGAAAAGAATCAAGATTACCATATTTTGGAGGAGTCAAAGGTCTTGTACTGAAGTTGAAGAGCAATCTCCTTGATTTCAAACTTCTCTGAGCAACTTCAGTGTCAGAATCAAAATCCGGGTTAGCGGATCCTTCACCAACTTTAGCTTTTCCTGTGATTCTCTTTGGAGGAGCTATTGAAGAAGCTCGAGGATGAAGAGGAACTAGGGTTTTGAAGGTGGTTTTCGTTTTGGCTTTAAGGTGCAAGAATAAGTGCTTTTTGAGAATGACTTATTTGGTTTATGGGAGAGGAATTTGTAACTTATAATGATTTGATAAAATGGGATTTTAATGAGACAATGTTGGTAAATGGAGAGTTATGAGTGGACAATAATGAGGTTTGAATGAGTTTAATTGACCAAGAGAGTAGGTGGAAGAGTATGCAAGATTGACCAACTTTTAAAACTCATAAAATAAAAAATAATTCCACACGTTCAGTGATGTAACCGGTTACTTAAAGATGTAACGAGTTACTTCAACAAACAGAACCAAAAACACGTATACTGGAACACATAATCGCAGGCATGTAACCGGTTACCTGACCATGTAACCGGCTACTTGAAGTAAGAAATTAAAAAAATGCTTAAAATAGTGGCTATACAACTTTCAACATGCATTAATTTTATAGCAATTATCACTATGACATGTTATTATATATTATAATGCAATTATGTATCAATCAAACATGTCATAAAATAATTTGAACGACATGTAAAATGAAATTTTTTTAATTTTATGAAAAACTCACACACTTATAAATTTAATAAATTTTTGAAAAATAAAATTTAAGTGTACATTTGATTCATTATAGAGTATAATGAATAATTGTTGAAGAATCATACATCACATTCATCTAAGATTCCAAGTTCCTGCCAAATTTTGAAAAATGATTCCTTTGGGAGAGGTTTTGTGAATATGTTCGCTAGTTGGTTATGAGTATCTACGAATGAGAATTCAACATCGCCTTTAAGCACGTGATCTCGGAGAAAATGATGTCGAATGTCTATGTGTTTAGTACGGGAATGCATGACTAGATTCTTTGTAATACTTATTGCACTTGTGTTATCGCATCGAAGCGGTATATATCCGAGATTGAGTCCGTAATCACTCAGTTGTTGCTTTAGCCAAAGAATCTGAGCACAACAACTTCCCGCTGCTATGTATTCTGCTTCTGCGGTGCTAAGAGCAACACATTCTTGTTTCTTACAAGACCAAGAAGCTAATGCATTTCCTAGGATGCGACAGGTTCCACTTGTACTTTTTCTATCAGCTTTGCAACCTGCATAATCCGAGTCAGAATAACCAACTAAATCACATATACTACCTTTTGGATACCATAAGCTGACGTTCGCTATTCCCTTTAAGTACTTCATGATTCTCTTTACCGAGGCAAGGTCTGATTCCTTTGGATTGGCTTGAAACCGCGGACAAAGACAAACACTAAACATAATGTCAGGACGGCTTGCCGTCAAATATAATAGTGAACTAATCATACCTCAATATTTTGAGATATCAACTAAAACACCTGATTCGTCTTGATCTACATAAGTTTCGGATCCCATAGGTGTAGACATTGCTTTACAACTATCCATGTCGAATTTCTTCAACAGCTCTTTGCAATACTTGGATTGGATTATGAAGATACCATCCTTTAGTTTCTTGATTTGTAATCCAATAAAATAATTCATCTTACCCATCATGGACATCTCGAATTCTCCTTGCATCATCAGTGATAATTCTTCACAAAGTTCTTTGTTTGTTGAACCAAATATGATGTCATCAACATAGAGTTGAACCAATAAAGTGTTACCTTTTATTCTCTTAATGAACAAGGTCTTGTCAACATTACCTTTTTCAAATCCTCTTTCACAAAGAAAGTTTTTAAGACGGTCATACCACGCCCTAGTGCTTGCTTTAAGCCATAGAGAGCTTTCTTCAACTTGAAGACATGTGAAGGATTCTTGAAGTCTTCAAATCCCGGGGGTTGTTTGACATAGACTTCTTCATTGATATAGCCATTCAAGAATTCGCTCTTGACATCCACTTTGTATACCCAAAAATTTAATGAACACGCATAAGCAAGTAATAAACGGATAGCTTCTAACCTTGCAACCGGAGTGAAAGTTTCTTCAAAATCAATGCCTTCCTCTAGATTCTATCCTTGGGCCACCAATCTTGCTTTGTTTCAAATAATTATTCCATTCTCATCAAGTTTGTTCTTAAACACCCATTTGGTACCTATGATGTGTTTACCACTTGGCCAAGGAACAAGTTCCCAAACTTGATTCCTTTCGAATTAGTTTAACTCTTCTCGCATAGCAATTATTCATTGGTCATCTCCTAAGGCTTCATCAACTTTGTAAGGTTCAATTTGTGAGACAAACGTCATTATTCAAAAGATATATTTATGTAACCGGTTACCTCACCATGTAGCCGGTTACATAACTGAAGGTTGAGAAAAATACATTTTGAAAACACATAATAGCCAATGCCAAATGATTTAAAATGATAGGATGCATATGAATAAATGTTTAGGTGAATTATGAGCACTTAAAATATATCAAAGCTGAATTAAAGACTTGTACCAATAATTGAAGTTCACTTAAAATAATCAAAGCTTATTCTTCATGAAAGTTGAAATATCAATCCATAGCCTTTATGATCTTTTGCTCATCCTTTCTTGATCCACATGCATATTTGTTGACTTCATCAAAACAAAGACTTTGAATAGGCTTGACTTCACATTCTCCCCCTTTTTGATGATGTCAACCATTTAAAGTTTGAAGTGCTTGTGTCTTTGTATAACTAGTCATGAGAATGCTCCCCCTAAGTTTAATATCCCTTTAAAAAAGTGTTATTTCTTGATGCAGACGGTTTGGACAGATTTGATGCAGTATGTTGAGATTACTTGTTTGCTGCAAAAGTTAGATACACGATATACAAGACACATGCAATCACACCAACAATCTTCTCCCCCTTTGACATTATCGAAAAGGATGGGAAAATATACAAAGTAACATATATGAATTCACAAAATATTCATCGCATTATGTAACGAAGATAATGATGAAAATAACATAAATATAACATTAGAACATAACATGCATATTCGTCTAAACGTGCATATTTGCCATAACATGCATATGTGCACACATAAACACACACACACACACACACACATACATTCACACTCACACACACACACACACACACATATACACACACACACACACACACACACACACACACACACACTAAAAACATGTTTTCTAACCTATTTTTATTAAAGAATCATCCCTAAAAATGTTTTGAAGTCGTGTTTGTTGAATCTGGAACTGTCTGAATGATTTTGGATAAAATTTGCATTGTCTAATTTATTGGGTCAGTGTGAAAACTTTACTTAATCTCACACCTCACTCTCTATAAAAATATTTTTCAACTTCATCTTACTTATATTTAGTTGTAGCGCTTTCTAGAAAGTTATTTTGTTTAGTGAGGCATCATTGTAGTTCTAGAAGGTAGTCTTGTAAGTTCACCAAGGAACAATATTTTGATCTTGGTTGAATAATTTAACCATAAAGGGGTTTTTTTTGGGTTTTAAGATAAAATCTTCAAAAGCTTTCATTTGGCGATTTAATTACTAAGTTGTTGGTTCGATTTAAAAACTCATATGGCTCAAAATCTTTCTTTAGTTCGAGATCAGCCCGGTATAAAATATTACATTGGTTCGTGGTTATCCTGATAAAACCCCAGTTTAGTTCATAAGCTCAGACGGTTAAAAGCTTGTTGAGGTTAGAGATAAGCCCGTTTTAAAATCTCATAGGTCCATAGTCAGCCCATCAAAACCTAAGTTTGATTTGTGAGTTCAACCCGGATAAAAAGCTCACCTAGGTTTGAGATAAACTCATGAAAAATCTTGGTTTAGCTTGTGGTCTAACCCCATAAAGTTGTTGTTTTAAAGGAAGACTAAATGCCTTCCTCCGTTGATCACCGTTTGATTTGAGTTTAGCCATAAACATCATTTTCCTTGTATAAGTGGTTTCAAGAATTCAACCTACTAAAAGCTCTTAAGATTTACTAGAAACTCTCAAGAACAAATCTTGGGAAAGGATGAGATCTTTACTTTTTTACTTAACCTATATAATACATGGTGTTATCTGTCTATCTTTTAACTCTCTACTTTTCGCATTTTATTTTTTGGTGCTAATTTCTAAAATATTTTTGAAATGAATTTTAACTCTAAAAATGTTCCTAAATTTTTTTAAACTACCATTTTTTAAACCAACAATTCACCCCTTCATGTGTGTAGAGTCATATGTCCAACAAATGGCATCAGAGTCTAACTCCTATTTAACGACTAATCGTCTCAGGAAGTAGATGACTTCAAACACTTTTTTAAACAAGAGATCTTTCCTAAATACATCTCCACCATTTAATGGTGCTAGGTTTGAAATATAGAAAGCTATATTTAGAATATTTATTCAAAGTAGTAGATTTTAATTGTGGGAAATTATAATCAACGGTTTGTTTGTCCCTTCTCACCAAAAATAGATGGAGAATTAGTAGATAAACCTAGTTCTCTTTTGACCGTAGAAGAAAAGAGAAAATTTGAAATAGATTTCAAAGCCAAAAACTTTATAGTAATGAATTTAGATGCGATAAACTTTTTTATATCTATAATTGTAAAACCACCAAGGAAATATGTGATACTCTTGAAATAATATATGAAGCTTCTCCAAGTCTCGAACAAGAGGAAATGAACACACAAGGCGAAGAAGATGAAGATATTATTCATTAATGTTTTTAAAAGTTTAAACTAGAAATCATATTGGAGCGTTTGTCACTAATAAATATCTAATAATTAAGAATTGGAAATACGATTCAATCCATAAATCAAAATGTAGAAGTGTTTTTAAATTTCAAGAAAAATCTAAGAAGTAGGATATCATAAAAAAAATTGAAGGGTAAATAGTCATTTACCCCCCCTGCAATATAGGCGACTTTTGATTTACCCCCCTTTAAAAAAATAATTTTAGATTACCCCCCTGAAATTTTAAAATTTTAAGTCTTTTTCCCCCAGGTAGAAAAATTACCCCCTGTAAAATATTTTTTTTTATTTACCCCCCTGGTTTTTACACGCTTAGGGGGGTACCCCAAAATTTTAGGGGGGTAATCCAAAATTAATTTTTTAAAGGGGGGTAAATCAAAACTCGTCAATATTGCAGGGGGGTAAATGACTATTAACCCAAAATTGAATGAACTAGTTCAATTACTTAAATATGAAGGTACAACCTCAAAAATAGAAGAATCATCAATTTCATCGAACTCATATAAAAAAAATACCATGGTTTCCTTCGAAATAACATATTCAGTAGTTGAACAATCTTTGGAGGATTCAACATCAAATGAAGGAACCTCATTTCTAAGAGACATTGAAGAAGACGTATCGTCTAGTGGAATCTTTGAAATAATATGAGACAAAGCAGTCATAAACAAATAAGAGTAAACCTTGGCGAGAATCATAGAAGATTCATCTTCAAACGAAGATGTGAGATTCCTTCACCACTTAACAACAAGAAGTGAAATTCATCCAAGAGGTTGTTGTTAGAACCCTTCTAAGAATTCATACATTGGATTTATAAGTCTTAAAGAATGCGAATTATTTAAGACTTTTGAAGAACTAAACCCATCCATCTTCCTCTGATGCGAATTATTTAAGACTTTTGAAGAACTAAACATGTTAAAATGTTCTTCTCAAATATCTACTTCACTAATGGAATAGTTCATTTTGAAGTGAAAAGGAATAGGGTATCTCTTTCACTGAAAGAGTTTGCAAACTTCCTAAATCTTCCACATGAAGATACCCTCCTCAACCGCAGAGATAAAGGATATAACTTCAACCACAAGATTGTTGTATCTTCCCTAATGAAGAACACATCACCCTTTATACTAAATCTATTCACTGTTGATTACATCCGCCCTGATAGTCACATGATCCATTGTATGACCAATCACATACTTTTTCCAAGAAAGAATAACTTTGGCCTCATAACTCAATTCGATGTTGAAGTCATATGGGTGATAGAGAACAAAATCAAGGCAAACCGGGCAAAGCAAGTAATTTAATACACTATTGGAAACAAGACATAAAGATTATGCCTACCATATGGTAATATGATCACAATGATCCTTGAACGCATTGAATTCAACTTTGGGGAAAAGAGTATGTAGAAGATGTAAAAAAATTAGGAATATCAGTGTTAACAATGATGAGGTATAAAATCAACGATGGTAAAGTGACTGAAAAGCCCTCAAATGAAAAGATAAGGAATGGAAAAACACTTCTCAAAATAAATCCAAATAAAATATGAAAATAAATGGAAAAATAAAATAAAAATATCCAAAAATATCTTAACATGTCAAAGGATCAAAAATGAATTTTTATGCATTTTTAAAATAGTCTTATCAATTAAAAATAAAATTAAAACAAAAAGGAAAAGAAAATAAAATGAAAACATGTGAACGTAGCATGGAGGTGTAATAGCAATTCAGAATAACAAAGGAAGCATGTTTAAACGCGCATATGGGCTTAAACCAAGGGAAGCGTATAACAATAATGGAGAAGCCCAAACCAAATCAAATCAGAAATCAAACAAATAACCAACACGTGTGGCATCCACCTCAACCTCATTAATTGACCTGGCGCTATGTCAACAGCCTCCTCCAGTCCTGCAGCAACACTTCAGTTCATTTGAAAATAAAATAAGTGGCGCCAAGGCCACGTCACTCACCTTCAACCTCAGAGACGCCAGACCCCTAGCTCCGGTCGTCTTCTCCGACCAACTGTCGCCGAAGCTCCACCAAACCAGCCAGAAATAACCAAACAAACCACTATTCCACTCCAAATTTCACATAGAAACCAAATCCAACACTATTTTTCTCAAATAAGCACTTAATCATGGTGAATCGAAGGAAACAAAACTTGAACATACAAACTGAAATCCATTAAAAAAACACAACAAACACTCAGACAAGCTCAACAATGGCATAAAACATCAACCACAATAATAATGAACTCATAGCACACATGAACTAAGAGAGTAAGGGTTGAGAAAGTTTACTAAGTGGAGATGGTCCACTGCCCCTTCAAACCTTGCAGGTTCTTGAAGGAATCCTCACCAAATGTTTCAAAAATCTTCAATGGTGATGAATCTGGCAGGAAAACTTGAAGAATCTCCTTAAAAAATCAAATTCGAAGATGGAGAGATTTGAGAGAGTTTGAATCTCAGATCTGGAAAAATGGCTGAATGAGGCCAGGTTTGGAGTGCATTGACTTAAATAGGGTTGCTTCTAGGGTTGGACACGAAGCAAAGGCTCAGAGTTTGTTGCTTTGGTTTGGAAAATGAAAATGAAGAAGGAAATAACTCACATGCTTTGCCACAAGTTCAGGCTTGGTTTTAGGTTTGTAGGAGGTTTGGAGAGTGGTTTGGGTAAGAAAAAAGGCCATGAAGGATGTGTGTAAGAGAGCTGGCACGTGAGGTCAAATTGTACCACATTCCTTTCTTTCTCATTTTAGCAAAAAGGCTCATGAAGTGTGCATGGATCATATGATGATGTTGGCACATTTTAGGCAAAAGGAATGTGATGCATGATGATAAAGTCATGTGGTGTAGAGATTGCTACAAGAAAAAATCAATATTGTGCCAAAAAGAATGACCTTGAATTATCATGAGAACAAATTCACATGCATGACTTCCATGGAGTATATTTTGATGGTGGATGGTCCAAATATTGATGTCTTGTGCTCATGGGAAATCCTGCATGATAAAGAACACATCTCATGTTGATGAAAGCTTGGAATAATGTGTGGAATAATGTGAAAATCATCCTTGAACATGAGCTAAAAAACTTGTGTAAACACTTAGAAAAATTATAAGTGTGTTGGCCAAATTTAGTAACTTTGATGCCTTGACTTAAGAATAACATAACTTTTGATCCACACATCCAAATTGGGAGTTCTTTACATATATTGAAAGCTTGGAAAAAGTTCCACAACTTTGATGTTGAAAAGAATTTAAGAAGGAAACTTGATCATGAAGAAAATTGGCCTTGAAAAATCAATGTTGAACTTGAAAATTGACACTTAGAAAAATTTCTAAGTATAAAAGTTCAAATTTCCAACTTTTCTCATATTCATGACTCCATAACTTTTTATCCATGGATCTTTTGAGCATTTCTCCTTCTTCAAACTTGTGGTACATTTTATCATCTTCACTTTGAGCATTGGTTGGCTCCAATTGGCTTAAGAATGAAAGAGATATGGGCCTTGCAAGATGACTAGATGAACCAAGAATGCCTAAAAACCCTAAATTAGTAACTCCTCTGATTTTGTAATTCTTCTTGATTTCTCTTGACCTAACCTCAAGATATCATAGATAATAACTTGAGATGACCTTAAAAACCTTGAACACCCAAGAATCAAGCCTTGAACCACTCAGAGCACCAGGTGTCTTTCCTTGACCAGATGAAACCCTAATTTTCTTTCTTAGCCTATAGAAGCCTCTGAAATGATTTATGATGTGCCATGAGGCATATATGAACTCATTGTGATGTATATTGATCCATAGAATCCAAGAATCAACCACAAGAAAGCTTTGGTTAAAACCTTAATTTAGACACAAAAAATAGGAGAGTATGATCAATGCTTGTAAACCCTAATCCAGATGATTGTGTGAGATGGTTGGGAATGCCTTGATGATGCAAGGACTTTGAAGCTTGAGAATATCATAATATTGAATAAATCCTCTTGCTTCTTTGCTTTAGGAGCCATCTCGTCCTCTTGAAAATCCAGAAAGATGCCTTGATCCCTTGTTTAGAACCAATGTTATGCACAAATAAAGATGCAAAGCTAAATGAAGCATAAGCCAAAAAGGTTAAATATTTTCCGGCCTAAGGAGGACTCACAACCAAAGGATACCATCCGAAGATGGATTTAGAAAGAATGTCGGTCAAAGGCAGACTCACATCAACATAAGAAAGAATTGTCGGCCGAAGGCGGACTCACAACCAAAGGGTGCCATCCGAAGATGGACTTTCAAAAGGAATGTCGACTGAAGGCAAACTCATATCCATGAACAAAGGCTTGTCAGCCGAAGGCGGACTCACAACCAAAGGATTCCATTCGAAGATGGACTTTGAAAGAATACAGGAAGTAACATCAACGAACTTACGACCTGAATAGAAAATGAATCCGCTAGGGAGAATAGAAGCCTAAACAGACGACTCTGCAGGGGGAGCACAACATAATTCCTCTAGAAGGAAACACATGTAGGATGAATTAAACCATTGTTTAGGGAATGAAGTTAAACGATATCTCCTGAATTACGACACCTTCTGCTGGGGAAGTGTCTGAAAAGAGGGTATCAAACCTGGCTTATGCTTCGAATGCATATGTTTGAATTTTTCTATGGAGTAATTCTCCATACGAAATGGAAATGTTACGCATTTGGAGGATGCAATACAAAGATGCTTATGATATGCAAAAGAAAACTCCACTGGGAGAAGTGCTGAGAAACCGGAAACAAATCCGTTGGTGAAGACAAACTGAACTGCCTTCCTGATTATAACCTCCGCTAAAAAAACCCCAAATAAATTTCCATGCTGCTAGGATATAAGCATAACAAGCACCTATTGGGGAAACGTCCCAGGAATTTGATGAAGAAAACTGCCAACGACAATTGGGCTTTGAACCTGTTGGTGATATCAACCACTGTTGGTTTACCCGCTGAGGAGATCACTACCAAACTCTGCTTGGGGAGAAAAGTCAATGATGCCAAACCTACTAGGGGACGACATTGAACTTACTTTTTCGTTGGGGAATTAACCTTTGAACTTACCTTGCTGGAGATAAAGGGAACACCGTTGTTGGAAATGCAAACATGCTCGGGAAGCATAAACAAACCAAAACCATCATGTCTGAGGTAGCCAACTTATGGACACTCGCTGGGGAGCAATAAACAAAACCCCATACCTGGCCGGGGAGAGCAAACTTCTAAACTCTTGCTGGGGAGAGTAATCAGAAATTTCACCACTCTGCTAAGGGTGATAAAACTTCAGTAGTCTCTGTCGGGAAAAGAAACTCTACTGGGGAAGAGAGATCACGCCATCCTGTAAACATAAAACAAACAAAAGAATGTTCCAAATGTGACATGGCAACCTCAGTTACCACCCAAGACATTCATCATTCAAGCAATTTCCATTATTTTTAGCATGCTCTGGAAAGCTTCAATGTTTTCACATGCAATGTTTATCAAAATATCAGAAGTTTTTGCAAACAAAACAGTAAAAGCAAAAACAAAAATGGACAGCTTTTGAGTGAAATGGAATTTTATTAATCGAATTGGCATGTAAATAGGCATTTACAATTTGAAGGAAATTCCTAGAAAGAGGTGATTACACAAAAGTAAAAAGAAAATACACATGTTGGCAATGTGGAAACAAATTTCCATCAAGTTATGATTCAGCTATGACTCGTATGTCTTCGACGCTCTCAAATGCCCTGCCTTCTGAAAAAACTGACTGGACCGATTCGTATCCTTTGAAATTTCCATGTATCAAGATGTGGTTACAGATCGAACACAGATCGCAGCCTCTCGATTTCAAATCCCTAACTTTTTCCTGGATCTCCCTTTAGGGTTTTCAATCCACCGGGATACCCATTTTTGCCAAAATAGCCTTTTCAGGTTTTCAACTTTTCGGGTTTACTCAATTCGTTTCTTTTCTTTTCTTTTATCCCTAATTTTTGCTCGAACCTTTTCTTTTTGTAGTTCGCCGGGATGCCCCTATTTTACATGGACTTTTTCTTTTTGTGGTCCAGCGGGTCTCTTTTATGTGTAGTATTTTTTGACTGCGTCTGCGTTCACATGGGATGTAAAATCTTTGCCATCCATAGTTGAAAGCAATAAGGCTCCGCCAGAGAAAAGCTTTCTTACAACATATAGTCCTTCATAGTTTGGAGTCCATTTGCCCTTGTGATCTGTCTGAGGAGGAAGAATCCTTTTCAAAACCAAATCACCTATCTGAAAACCATGAGGACGCACTTTCTGATCAAAGGCTTTCTTCATCCTGCTCTGGTATAATTGACCATGTGCAACGACTACCAATCTTTTTTCTTCGATAAGGTTCAATTGATCCAACCTGGTTCGTACCCATTTAGCCTCATTAAGCTTCACATCCGCCAAAATTCTCAAAGAAGGAATCTTAACTTCTAATGGTAGGACTACTTCCATACCATACACCAGTGAGAAAGGAGTTTCCCCTGTCGATGTACGCTCCGAAGTACAAAAACCGTGTAAAGCAAAGGGCAACAT
The DNA here is from genome assembly GCA_022829125.1 of Lathyrus tuberosus. Taxonomy (NCBI): domain Eukaryota; kingdom Viridiplantae; phylum Streptophyta; class Magnoliopsida; order Fabales; family Fabaceae; genus Lathyrus; species Lathyrus tuberosus. The sequence continues at coordinate 31,786,300 of JALAZF010000006.1, read as the reverse complement.
CTCATGCCAATCTTTGTATGTTACAACCATCTTCTGCACAATCTTCTTGATATTCTTATTTGCTGCCTCAACAACACCATTCATCTTCGGACGATATGGAGAAGAATTGTTATGTTCAATTTTAAAGCTTTGGCATAGCTCCTTCATCGTCTTGTTATTAAAATTTGAACCATTATCAGTAATGATTCTCTCTGGGATACCATAATGGAAGATGATGTCCTTCTTTATAAACTGGGCAACTACCTGCTTAGTAACGTTAGCAAACTAAGCCACTTCCACCCACTTGGTGAAATAGTCGATGGCAACCAGAATAAAACGATGTCCATTGGAGCCAGTCGGCTCAATCTTTCCAATCATATCAATGCCCCACATAGCGAAGGGCCAAGAAGAAGTCAATACATTCAGAGGAGTTGGTGGCACATGCACCTTATCAGCATAGATTTGGCACTTATGGCATTTTCTGGCGTATTTGAAACAATTAGATTCCATATTCATCCAGTAATATCTTGCTCTCAGTAATTTTCTGGCCATGGCATGCCCATTGGCATGAATACCAAAAGAATCCTCATGAACTTCTTCCATTAACAGGCCTGCCTCATGTTCATCAACATAATGTAGCAAGACCATGTTAAAGTTCCTCTTATATAACACATTGTCCTCATTCAAAAATAAATTTCCAGCTAGTCTCCTCAGAGTCTTCTTGTCGTTGTTGGATGCCCCAGGTGGGTACTATTGGCTTTTGAGGAAGCACTTAATAACATGAAACCATGGCTTGCCATCCGACACTTCTTCAGCTACAAACACAAAGACAGGTCTATCAAGACGCGTGATTCTGATTGCTGGGACTTCATTCCACAGATTCACCTTGTACATCGACATTAGCGTTGCTAATGCATCTGCAATCTGATTCTCCGCTCGAGGTACATGATAAAAGTCAACCCTATCAAAGAACGGTAATAACCTTCTGGCATAATTCTTATAAGGTACCAAGTTTGCCCGACGAGTCTCTGATTCACCCTTAATCTGATTAATTACCAACGTTGAATCACCATATACATCAAGATTCTTGATTCTCAAATCAATAGCCTCTTATAACTCCATGATGTACGCTTCATACTCTGCTTCATTGTTGGTATATACGAACGTTAATCGGGCAATGAAAGGTATATGGAAACCCTTAGGAGTAGTAATAATTGCCCACTCCATCAAAAATTAAACCCCATTGGGATCCAATCTCATGTCCTTCTTCAACAAAGGCTCATCACGGTCTTTTCCTTTCAAGTACATAATATCCTCGTCCGAAAACTCGAACTTCATCGGTTGATAATCTTTAATCGGTTGTTGAGTGAGGTATTCTAACAGAACACTTCCCTTGATGGCTTTCTGGGAAACATATTGAATATCTTATTCTGTCAAAACCACCTGCCAATGACCAATCCTTCCAGTGAGTGCTTGCTTTTTTAGCACACATTTTATCAAATCCATCTTCAATATCAACAGGGTCGTGTGGTTTAACATATACTGCCTCACACGCTTGGCTGCCCAAGCGAGTGCACAACATGTTTTTCTAGCATTTAGTACCTCGACTCACAATCAGTAAATGTCTTACTCAGGTAGTAGATCAAGCACTTTTCTACATGTCTCGTCGTGTTGACCGAGCACACACCCCATGGAATTCTCAAGAACCGTCAGATATTTAATCAATGGTCTTCCTGCCACCAGAGGCATGAGTATCGGATGTTCTTACATGTATTCTTTTAACTTTTCAAACACTTTTTGACAATTTTAGTTCCACCTGACCGCTTGATCTTTTCTTAAAAATTTGAATATCGGCTCGCACGTGGCTGTAAGATGAGAGATGAATCTAGCTATGTAATTCAATCTACCCAAAAAACCACAGACCTCTTTTTCTGTTCTCAGCTCAGGCATTTCTTGTATTGCTTTTATCTTGGCAGGATCAACCTCGATACCCCTTTCATTAACAATGAAACCCAACAGTTTACCAGACCTCACCTTGAAGATGCACTTGTTCGGATTCAACCTCAGCTTGAATTTCCTCAATCTTTCAAACAATTTTTACAGATTAACCAGATGCTCTTCCTCCGTTTGGGACATCACAATCATGTCATCAATATAGACCTCAATCTCTTTGTGAATCATATCATGAAATATAGTCACCATTGCCCGCTGATAAGTTTCCATAACATTTTTCAATCCAAAGGGCATTACTTTATAACAGAATGTTCCCCACGGTGTTATGAAAATCGTTTTCTCCATGTCCTATGAGGCCATCTTGATTTGGTTATACCCAGAGAAGCCATCCATGAAGGAAAACACATAATATTGAGCAGTATTATCCACTAACACGTCAATGTGGGGGAGGGGGAAGTCATCTTCCGAACTTGATCTATTCAAATCACGGTAATCAACACAATCCTTACCTTTCTATCCGTCTTTGGTACATGAACAATATTAGCAACCCACGGAGGATAACTAGTCACAGCAAGAAACACAACATCCAACTGTTTCTGAACCTCTTCTTTGATTTTAACAGCCATATCTGGTATTGTTCTTCTCAACTTTTTCTTGACCAAAATACAACCCTCTTTGAGAGGCAAACGGTGCACAACGATGTTTGTATCAAGCCCAGGCATGTCCTGGTAAGACCAAGCGAAAATGTCCACGTACTCTTGTAGCATTTCAAGCAATCTTCTCTTGACATTGTCTTTTAAAGCAGCCCCAATTCTGATTTCTTTCTTGGCATCCTCGGTACCTATATTCACAATCTCAATATCCTCCTGATGAGGCTGGATGATCTGTTCCTCTTGTTTCAAAAGTCTGGCTAATTCCTCAAGAAGTTCACAGTCTTCGTCAGTCTCTTCTTCAGCTTGGTAAATTAGATTATTGAAATCATACCGAGCCATAGATGAATCATTATTGATGGGATTTAAGATGGTGGATCTGCATGAGTGATGTTTTATGTTTTATTAAGAATGGGAAAATAAACAAAACAAAAAACACATTGCCATTTTTAGAGATGTAAAAGAAAAAATGAAAAACAGGGAGTGAAACATTTGAATGCAAAACGTCATTTTATTTATGATAACATTGAAAGCAAAAACATGTGGCCGTACAAATGAGTCATTAAGTCTTGGGCAGAACGTAGGAATTGACATATGTAAAAACAAGAAAATTACTCTTCACGAGTGACAAGGATGACTTCTTCAGAAAACCTGTTGCAAAGTTCTTGGTCTAGGATGCAGGGGCGGATCCAACTATCCATGTCGCAATCATTATCGACTTCATCTTCCCCTATTGCATTAATTCGATAAAAAATGACCCCAACACTGGTAAACCTGACAGGACCTCCGAACCTCAGAGAAGCTTGTGACGGCTTGTATCCCAATCTGAACCTATCCTGCTTCATCGGTACCTCAAGAACTTAGCCCCAACCCTGAGAACTGCCCGCTTTAACTTAAACATGAGCCTTTTTCAATGAAGACATAGAAACCTCAGGCCTTTTATCCTCCATCGGAGGCTCCTTCTGAATTTGAACTGCTTCAAAGGCCTGACAAAGGGTTTCATGTATTTCTACATCAACCTCGACGTACTTAAATAATGACAAATGACTGACCATGATGTCTTCTTCTCCGCACACAGTAACCACCTTTCCTTCAACCATATATTTAAGCTTCTGATGTAAGGTCGACGTTACTGCCCCAGCAGAATGAATCCAAGGACGGCCTAACACACAGCTATAGGCCAGCTGGATATCCATAATGTAAAAGGCTGTATCAAAAACCTATGGTCCAACCTTAATGGGCATAACCACTTCACCAAACATAGATCTTTTCAATCCATCGAAATATTGCACCACCAAATCATTGGGTCTACAAATCAACCCCTGTGTATCAAGTTTCATGAGGTTCTTCTTTGGCAACACATTCAGCGATGACCCGGTATCCACCAAAACATGAGACAACAAAGAGCTCCTACATTCCATGGAGATATGCAGGGAATTATTGTGATTCCTCCTAGCTGAAGTCAGATCCAGATCAGTGAACCCCAAACCATTTCCTGCATTGACATGAGCTACCACTCCTTCTAGCTAATTCACAGAAATTTCATGAGGAAAATATGCAACATTCAACACCTTCAACAACGCATTTCTATGTGCCTCTGAGCAAAGTAACAATGATAGAATGGAAATTTTAGACGGTGTTTGATTCAATTGGTCTTCAATTTTATAGTCACTCTTCCGGATTAATCTCATGAATTCCTCCACATCCTTTGAAAAGGAATCATCACTAGCATGTTTCTGTGTGAAATCTTCCACAGTCTGTTTACCTTTTCCTTTATCAGAACTGTCAACATTAACATCTGGCGAAGAAAATACCCTACCACTGCGTGTAATACCACCAACCCCAACAATGTTATTGACATTAGATCCAGCATCTGAAGAACCCGCCAATTATTGTTTCTGTCCATTACAAAATACCTCAGCTTCGTAATTCCACAGAATTGCCTTGGTGCTTTCGTATGGTACTGGCCCTGGTGTAGTAATAACGACGGGTGCTTGTCGCACTCTGCCGATATATTAATGGTTCTGTACGGAATTGAAATTATTGCAATGTTCTTATCATCATCATTAACATTATCCACAACACTAGTTCTGTCAAACTGAAGTTGTCCTTCTTCCATCAACTTCTGTATACCCTCTTTTAACAAGTCACAACCCTCTAGCCGTAATACACATCCTTGCAGTCAATTACTCATCCTGGAAACACACCCCCTTCAACACAGCTCTTTGACAAACAACAAAGGAGTCTTCAACTCATTAACATCAAATACCAGATTCAACCTTTCCCCACCCTCAACAACATTTACCCTTGTCGCTCCATGCAGTGGCATAGAGTTCTGTATCACGTTCGACCTGTTATTAGTAAAATCAATAGCTTTGGAATCAAGCAGGTCCTGAACCTTATGCTTGAATGCTTTGCAATTATCAATGTGGTGCCCTGGCACCCCGGAATGGAACTCCCAATGGGCGTTGGCGTCATAACCTGGTGGCGGATTACCACTAGGCAGAGCCAAAGTTCTCTTCTAGACCAATTGTAATTGCAATAGATGTTGTAATAGTTGTGAGTGTGGCATTGGCGGAGTCTCAAAGTTCTTGTTAACCATTTTCGGTCTGTTTTGGTACTGACAAGGAGCATAAGACTGTTGTTGAGGTGCAGCCGGGATGGCTACAGTAACAACCTGCTGTGTAGAATTCTGATTGGTTTTGCCTCTACCCCGGTAAGAAGAAATAGAATTGGTATCCCCCTCCCTCTTCTTGGGAGTTCCACTATACGGCTTCTTACCTCCTCCAAACAAGGAGCCATTACCACTTTGGATTTTCCCCATCTTTATCCCACTTTCCACATGTTCTCTAGCCATAACCAAGTCCGAAAACCCCGCAGAAGTACACCTGAACAACCTGTCATAGTATAAGCTCTAAAGTGTGCCCATAAACATACCAACCAGTTCTCTCTCCATCATAGGAGGTTGAACTCGTGCTGCCAGTTCGCGCCACCTCTGGGCGTACTCCTTAAAACTTTCGTTCTTCTTTTGAGCAAGGTTTTGTAACTGCATTCTGTTGGGAATCATATCACTATTATACTGGTAATGTTTGACGAATGCCTCCGCCAAATCCCTCCAGCTTCTAATGTAGGTCCTTTCCAAACCCATATACCATTCCAGGGAACCCCATCTAGGTTGTTCTGGAAAAAGTGCATAAGGAGCTTTTCATCATCTGAATACGCATACATCTTTCGGTAGTAGGCTCTGATGTGGGTCTTGGGACAGGTCATCCCCTTATACTTGTCAAAGCCTGGGACCTTGAACTTGTGTGGAATTCTCATGCCAGGAACCAACCCATGATCACTCATATCAAGCCCAAAAGCATTTTGGTTCTCATAACCCCACATTCTCTCCTCAATCATTTTAAACTTCTTATCAGCCTCTGATAGGAGGCCAACATCCAGGTCGTGCATATAAAATGCATCTTCTTGTCGGTCTTCCTCCCAATGATAGTTATGAGCTCCACCAACTCCATGGACAACGCAAACACTTCCTCCACCAATACCACCTCCACCAGGAACTCCACCAGCAATACCTCCGCCGGGAGGAATGACAACTCCAGCACCTCCGCTCGAAGGGATAACAACACCATCACCACCTCCGCCTGAAGGATTGGCACCACCAACAGCACCTCTGTCCAGAGGAATAACACCAGCACCACCAGGATAGACAACACCACTGTCATCAACTATGGGAGTATCAATGAGTGGTTGGACCAAAGTTCTCAGTTGTTCTTGTCCTTGGGCCATGTTTTGCATCAACTCCATGAACTGAGTCATACGAGTCCGTACCTCTAGGAGTTCTGCTTGGATTTGTTTCATCACTTGTCTTTGGTTTCCTTGCGTGCAGTATCTGTGAATGTAAGAGTCTGCTATCCTGCTGGAGAAAACCAGGTAGTGATAAGAAAAAGTCAACCAGGAACACCTATTATGCACATGAATATGAGAATGTAATGCAAATGTCATGTTTAATTATTTCCAGGGTGATCTACACCATGATTTCGGTTTTATAACAATAAACATAAGAGATGGATAGAACACCGGTAAAAGTTGCTCATAGATTAACTGAATATAAGAATAATAACGAGTCAATACATAGAGCCAGAACAGAAAAGGTATAGTTAAATACAACAGTCAATGATCCCAGCCAACAAGCCTGACGGTGATCAGATACGAAAGAAGAAAAGCAACTAAGGCATGTTATCAATATCTACCAGGGACAACCCTCCCCAGCCACTGTGCTCCTTACACCAGGCTTGAACCTCCTTGAATAACTTCTTGGTATCAGGATGCTTTGGTCTTTGAATCAGCTCCTGAATGAGAACATCCCGTCTGTGCATGATCCCCTCCAAGTAGCGACAATGTAGCTCCCAAGCATCTTCACCGAAAGCATCTTCAAGTTTGGGCTTCTTCAGCTCTGCTTGAATCTTAAGCTCCTCTAGGGCTGATAAGGTCTCCTTAAGATGTTTCTTACTTCTGAACCTATGAGATGATTCTTCTCTGACCTCTCTCTCTTTGTCTTTGAGTTGTAGCTTTAACTTTTCAATCTGGTCTCAAAGTTCATCTTCTTTCATCCTGTGAGCAGTCACGGTGGCATTCCATTGACTGTTGAACTTAGAAATCTCGACACGGGCTCTATCTAGATCATTCTTCCTCTGTTGCAGTAAGCTATTGGCACTTCTTAGATCTTGGCATATTTGTTCCCTGTTCTTGACCTCTTCTGCCAGCTCTTTCTGTCTTTTAGTTAACAGATATGTCTTCAACTTGGCTACATAGGCTGCTTCGTTCTTATCATGCCCCAACTGATAGACCTCCATCTTCAGTTCTTCATTCTCTTTGTGAAGTTCTTCCTTCTCGGCCCAGAGCTTATTGTACTTCTCTGCATCCACACTAGTTGGTTGTTCAATCATCAACGGATATAATTGAGCCTCTATAGAGAAAGGCAAAAGTACTGCTTTGACCCTTTTCTAAATCCACTCTAAGTAGGGAGCATAGGCTCTGCAGTCAACCTTGCCCAAAGAATACTTCCCTTCCTATGGATCTTTCCCCATGCATCTACAACCTTCTTCAGTAATTCAGGATCAGCTGCTCCATGGAAGAATAGAGATTCCTGAACATCTCTGTCCTTCGGTGGATCTCCCAAGGCATACCCAAATTTTCTAATAGCAAGGGAAAAATTGTAATTAATACCCCATTTCCTCCCTATTAGAGGTACATTCGAGAAGTCTCCACAACTGACAATAATCTCCTTGCCAAGCAAACTATGATTAAACCACATAATATCCTTTACAGTCTGACCCATCAGTCTTTTGGATCATTCTAATGCTTCTGGGTGTCCACAAAGGCCCCAGAACGAGGGAGATGATCCATAAACCATTTATGAAGGAGTGGTGCACAGCAAGAAACAAGCCCTCCTCTCCTTTTCTCATTCTTATAATGCAATGAATGGAACAGATCACCGAGAAGAGTTGGCACTGGAGTTTTCATGATGAAGATTCTAACAACGTTCATATCCACAAAGTCAGCCACATTCGGGAACAAAACGATACCATAAACACATAGGGCCAAAATAGCATTGAAGATAATCCAACTATTAGCTTCAGCATATTTTTGAGCTTGGCCCACCAGGAAACATAGATAAAATCCCTGAATACATCCCTTGCTAGCCACGTTATCTGCCAAAACAGACTTGCTCAAATAAAGAGCAGTGGCAACATCTTCCAGATCAGGGGTTTCCTTAGAATAATAAAAAGGCGCTCTATCCCTTATGGGAACTCCCAAAATGAAAGCATATTCCTCCAGCGTCGGAACCAACAAATAGTCTGGGAAGGTGAAGCATCACAATGGAGGGTCGTAGAACTGTAGAAGATTATGTATGGCCTTGTACTCGTACTCAGTGCTGGTATGTAGAAAACTCAATTTCTCCCATAATCCTTTTTGAAGTCTTCTAGAACACCTGGATTTACCAAGGCAACTAACCCATGAAGTCAATCCAATGCCGAAACTGGAAACTTGTACACAATGATCTTTTTTCGACCAACGTCCATCTCTGAAGATCTTCGATGACTAGAATCAATGAGAAGATACACACCCCTATAAATAAACAAACTTGAATGTTAGAATGCAAAAATGATGCTATGCAAAAGCAAACATGGGATCAAGGTTTCCATATGCTCAGAATAGTTGATGTGTTGTTGACTGAATAGGATCAACATTCTGCTCTGACCAGAATACCGGAATAATCAAAATACCGGGATAATCAGAATACCAGGTCCAAAAGTCCACACTGATAAGAAAACCAGAAATTTGGGTAAGTTGAAAGTCAAGGTTTCCTGCAAAACCCATCCCCTCTCACATGTGGGTCCTAGTATTGGACAGGGCATCCTAGTAGGTCCTTAGTATCACAGGCTCTCTGGTCGAGAAATGATGATACGTTCACCATTTTTGGTTTGGCATCATCATCAATCAAGGAGGCCTCAACTGACTTCCCATGAACGGTCTCCAGAGTCATAAGCTCTCTAAGTCAACATCCTATCATCTGCACCAGACACGCAGGATAGAATATCTCCAAAGAAAAGCTCGTCTGAATATGGGTCTCATGTCAACTAAACGTGGACAGATGCCACGCAAGCCACACGACTATCCACTATAATCCTATGTATGCACTCAAGCCTGGGTTGTGGGCTTATCCCTCATGGAACCACCCCCCAACAGCACAACAGCAGATATAGAACAATATGATAATAGTAATCAAATGCAAATAATGCAAGACAAATGCAATAATATACAGCAGATACAGCAAATAAATGCACACAAATAAACACCCAATGAAACAGAAACACATAAGTGCTAGGATTGACTCACATAGGGAATCAGAGACTCTGGGTTCGATCCCCAGCAGAGTCGCCAGCTGTCGCAGCGCGAAAAATAACTGGCGGAAAAATAGAGTCGCAACTGAACGTTATTTATCCAGACAGGGGAAAGGAAACGATCGAAGAAACCTCAAGAAAGGAGAAGACATGGTCATCGCAACCAAGTCCTGGGTTCGGGAGTCGATTACGTGAGAGAAAGGTATTAGCACCCCCTCGCGTCCGTTGTACTCAACGGGATCCACGCTTGTTGTTTTAATCAAAGGGTGTGTTATCTGAAGTGTACTGCTAAACAGAAACGAAAAGGAGAAAAACAAAAGGAGACTCGATAAGACTTCTCCGTCCTAGGCCTACGTATTCCCTCGTGCAATGGAAAAGTCAGAGTCAACGTAGTTCGGAGGACTACGGGTGAATGGGGGAAGGTTGCTCGCCAAGACTTTGCTGTCATGTGCCTACGTATCCTCATTCGGACAAGAATGATGAAGTCAGAGCGTCCGTAGTTCATGGGTATGACCACAAATAGGTTTAGTGTTTTTTATGAGCGATGCTAAATTCGCGTTCCAGCAGTTAGGGTCGATGCCTGTTTACGGTAGAACAGAAATAACATACTTTTTTTGAAAATGATTTGACAAACAATCCCGAAGGACAAAATGGTTTGAAATTTGTTTGTGAGTTTTAAGAGAAGTGGATTGAATTGATTTGAGATTTGTATTGCACTAAATTCTATGACATAGGAGCGAATGCGTCGCAAGATCGCCCCCAAACGGGACGTATGCTAAACACTCTAGATGAAGTAAGGAGAGACTACTCACTCATAATTTCCCATATACTTAAGGCTCGTGGCGCACAATACTCATCGTACTTATTAAGTGTTTTGATTTTTGTTTTGAGAAGAAAAAGAAGACTCAAAGGGCAAAAAGAAAATCTAGAGGAAACTTACCTAGATGTTGTCATGCATTATGACCCTATAGTTGAGGATGAGAAGGGAAGTCTACCTAATGTTATCATACACATGATGGACCTAAGGTTGAGGTTCAAAGGGACTACCCTAATGTTGTCATGCAAAGGATTGATAGCCTAATGTCTATACTACTTTGAACATAATCAAAAATTAAGTTCAAACTAAGAGCCCTAAGTGAGCATACGATCAAACACAAGTAAACATTAAACAAACTCAATCACAATAACAAAAGTGAATTCAAAACCCAAAGGAGAAGAAAGGAAATGAAGAGAAAGAGAGATGTCAAAATTAACACAAGATGAGTGGAATTAACATCAATACACAAGTGTCACACATAAAGTAAAGCACACAATCAACACCCTCAAACATTACACATCATCACTAAAGTGTTCACATTTTCAAGTTCAAGAGAAAAGATGAAGACAAACAGGGAAGTGCACAAGCAAACTTGTAATTGAACACCATTAAGCATCATACCAAATCAAAATGAATTCAAAAAGATGAGAAACAAGTAAATTCAGAACCCAAACCATAGCATGATCAATTCAATTCAAAGATAAAAAGAGAGGCACCACATCATCCAACATGAACCACAACAAAAACCAAGCATTTATAAATCATCAACTCATAAAAGCAAGTCAAACATGGTTCAAATAAATGAAATTAGGTCAATAAAACAAGATGGGCAGTAGCATGAACATGAATATCAATCCAAACATCAACTCATGTATAGCAAGAAGAGACCTCAAAGATCAAATTCAAACATACATCAAAACTAGGCAAGCACAAACCATGATCATCTTCAAAGGACAACATATGTTCAAGCAAGGTACAAATCACAAATGATCAAGTAATGCATACCATAACATTAAATTCAGAAGCAAACTCAAATTATTTAATTCACATTCACTTCCAATATATCAAACAAGTTCATGAAGGATCATGTTCAAATCATGCACAAGAAACCACTCAAATCATCCATACAAAGAAACAAAAGATCATGTGAAGAAAGAGGTGAGAAATGATTATACAATTGACATTATATCAAGAGGATCAGAATCTTAAACATGTCAATCAAAGCATACAAGAGTCCACAAGCATCCATTCGATCATACAAGAAAGCATCTCAAGGAACTAGGTCAAGATCATCAAAGGAACAAGGCCAAAACATCATCAACTTGGAAATTCAACCACAAATAGAAAAATAATCAAATGAAAGTGAATCCAAAGCTCTAATTAAGTTAAGACAGCATGTAATACCAACAACTAATCATCTTAAACTTCACTTAAGCACTAGTGGACAAAATGGTTTGAAACTAGGTCAAACGTCATGCATACTCAATCCAAAACCAAGTCGTATTTAGGCATCAATAAAAAATAGAAAAATGACCTAAAAAAATACAACAAGAGGCTCCAACTCATGTTATATCCATTAAGAACAAGTTTACAAAAGATCTCAAGAAGAATTTCATAAATGTATCACAAATTGAATCAAACAATCTCACATAGGAAGTTAATCGAGCAAGAACCGAGGATCAAATGAAACCAAATGAAAAACAAACAAGAAATGATCACCAATGCATGAAAATTACACTCAAACAATCATCATTCATATGTCAAAATATTTTAAAAATATTAGATAAAAAATGCATAGCAAAGTCATCAAAAAGTTAAACCCTAATCCAAGGGTAAACATGGAAAACTACTCAAAATAAATCCAAATAAAATATGAAAATAAATGGAAAACTAAAATAAAAATATCCAAAAATATCTCAACATGTCAAAGGATAAAAAATGAATTTTTATGCATTTTTAAAATAGTCTTATCAATTAAAAATAAAATCAAAACAAAAAGGAAAAGAAAATAAAATGAAAACATGTGAACATAGCATGGAGGTGTAATAGCAATTCAGAATAACAAAGGAAGCATGTTCAAACGCGCATATGGGCTCAAACCAAGGGAAGCGTATAAAAATAATGGATAAGCCCAAACCAAATCAAATTAGAAATCAAACAAATAACCAGCATGTGTGGCATCCACCACAACCTCAATAATTGACCTAGCGCAATGTCAACAGCCTCCTCTAATCCTGCAGCAACACTTCAATTCATTTGAATTCAAATAAGTGGCGCCAAGGCCACGTCACTCACCTTCAACCTCAGAGACGCCGAAGCCCTAGATCTGGTCGTCTTCTCCGGCCAACCGTCATCGGAGCTCCACCAAACCAGCCAGAAATAACCAAATAAACCACTATCACACTCCAAATTTCACGTAGAAACCAAATCCAACACTATTTTTCTCAAATAAGCTCTTAATCATGGTGAATCGAAGGAAATAAAAATTGAACATAGAAACTGAAATCCATTAAAATAACATAACAAACACTCAAACAGGCTCAGCAATGGCATAACACATAAACCACAACAAGAACTCATAGCACACATAAACTAAGAGAGTAAGGGTTAAGAAAGTTTACTAAGTGGAGATGGTCCACTGCCCCTTCAAACCTTGCAGATTCTTGAAGGAAACCTCACCAAAATTTTCAACAACCTTCAATGGTGATCAATCTGGCAGGAAAACTTGAAGAATCTCATTGAAAAATCAAATTCAAAGATGGAGAGATTTTAGAGAGTTTGAATCCCAGATCTAGAAAAATGGATGAATGAGGCCGGGTTTGGAGTGCATTAACTTAAATAGGGTTGCTTCTAAGGTTGGACACGAAGCAAAGGCTCAGAGTTTGTTGCTTTGGTTTGGAAAATGAAAATGAAGAATGAAATAGCTCACATACTTTGCCATGAGTTCAGGCTTGGTTTTAGGTTTGTAGGAGGTTTGGAGAGTGGTTTGGGTGAGAAAAAAGTTCATGAAGGATGTGTGTAAGAGAGCAGGTGCGTGAGGTCAAATTGTACCACATTCCTTTCTTTCTCATTTTAGCAAAAAAGCTCATGAAGTGTGCATGGATCATATGAGGATGTTGGCTCATTTTAGGCAAAAGGAATGTGATGCATGATGATAAAGTCATGTGGTGTAGAGATTGCTATAAGAAAAAATCAGCATTGTGTTAAAAAGAATGACCTTGAATTATCATGAGAACAAATTCACATGCATGACTTCCATGGAGTATATTTTGATGGTGGATGGTCCAAATATTGATGTCTTGTGCTCATGGGAAAGCCTACGTGACAAAGAACACATCTCATGTTGATGAAAGCTTGGAATAATGTGTGGAATCATGTGAAAATCATCCTTGAACATGTGCTAACAAACTTGTGTAAACACTTAGAAAAATTCTAAGTGTGTTGGCCAAATTTAGTAACTTTGATGCCTTGACTTAAGAATAACACAACTTTTGATCCACACATCTAATTGGGGAGTTCTTTACATATATGGAAAGCTTGGAAAAAGTTCTACAACTTTGATGTTGAAAATATTTTGAGAAGAAACCTTGATCATGAAGAAAATTGGCCTTGAAAAATCAATGTTGAACTTGAAAATTGACACTTAGAAAAATTTCTAAGTATAAAAGTTCAAAATTCCAACTTTTCTCATATTCATGACTTCATAACTTTTTATCCATGTATATTTTGAGCCTTTTCATTTTATCATCACTTTGAGCATTGGTTGGCTCCAATTGGCTTAAGTATGAAAGAGATATGGACCTTGCAAGATGACTAGATGAACCAAAAATGCCTCAAAACCCTAAATTAGTAACTCCTCTGATTTTGTAATTCTTCTTGATTTCTCTTGATCCAACCTCAAGATATCATAGATAATAACTTGAGATGACCTTACAAACCTTGAACACCCAAGAATCAAGCCTTGAACCACTTAGAGCACCAGGTGCCTTTCCTTGACCAGATGAAACCCTAATTCTCTTCCTCTGCCTATAGAAGCCTCCGAAATGATTTATGATGTGCCATGAGGCATATATGAACTCCTTGTGATGTATATTGAGCCATAGAACCATGATTTGCTCCAAGAACCAACCATAAGAAAGCCTTGGTCAAAACCCTAATTCAGACACAAAAGATAAGAGAGTATGATCAATGCTTGTAAACCCTAATCCAGATGATTGTGTTAGATGGTTGATAATTCCTTGATGATGAAAGGACTTTGAAGCTTGAGAATATCAAAATATTGAATAAATCCTCTTGATTCTTTGCTTTAGGAGCCATCTCATCCTCTTGAAAATCCACAAAGATACCTTGATCCCATGTTTAGAATCAATGTTATGCACAAATGAAGATGCAAAATGAAATGAAGAATAAGCCAAAAAGGTTAAAGAATGAGAGGGAAATATTTGGGGTGTTACACAATGTTTCAATTGTAAAAAGTATGGTCACTATTGTAGTGATTGTTCAGAAAAGAAGAATAATCAAGAAATTGATGCAAAGCTGGCGAAACATGAAGAAGAAGAGATGTTGTTGATGGTCACAATAAGAGACGAAGAGAGATTCCAAGACCAGTGGTACTTGGACTCGGGATGCTCATCACACATGACTGGAAGGAAATATTGGTTTGTCAACATGAAGTCCTCTACGAAGAACATGGTGAAATTTGCAAATAACAATACTGTAGTAGCTGAAGGTATTGGTGATGTTATGATTATGAGGAAAGATGGCAAGAGGTCAACAATTTCCAATGTGTTGTACATACCAGGCATGAAGAGTAATTTGCTCAGTATAGGGCAACTATTCGAAAAGAACTACAAGGTGTCGATCGAAGACAAGATGATGAGAGTTCTTGATGCAGGTGGTAGGTTAATCTTGAAGGCTTCAATGTCTCAGAATAGGACTTTCAAGATTGAACTCAATGTGATGGAACATAAGTGCCTTGCAACTGCAGCCGACAGAGATGAAATTATGTGGCATTATCGACTTGGTCACCTCAATTTCAAAGACATCAGAGAGTTGAAGAGAATAAATATGGTTCCAGGATTATCAGAAATCGACATTCCAAATGAAGTGTGTGAAGAATGTCTTCAGGCGAAACAACACAGGAATAACTTCAGCAAGGATGCAGGAAACAGGTCGAAGGAAATTCTGGAAGGCATATACTCTGATGTATGTGGTCCAATCCAGGTGGATTCGATTGCAGGCAATAAATACTTTGTCACGTTCATAGATAATTATAGTCGAAAGCTGTGTACTTACCTCATCAAGAAGAAAACTGATGTGATCGAGGTATTTGCCATATTCAACTATATGGTCGAAAGACAGAGTGGCCGAAAGCTAAAAATTCTGGGGACTAATGGTGGTGGAGAGTATGTGTCGAAAGAGTTTGATTCATTATGTGAAACAGAAGGCATTGTGCATGAGGTGGTGCCACCCTACACTCCACAACAAAATGGAATTGTAGAAAGAAAGAATAGAACCATCATGAACATGGTGAGAAGTATGTTAAATGGAAGGCATCTACCCAAAGAATTATGGGGAGAAGCGGTTTCGACAGCAACATACACATTAAACAGGTGTCCAACGAAGACGCTTAAAGGAATAATACTAGAAGAATGTTGGTTTTGTGTCAAGCCTAGCCTCAGTCACTTAAAGGTGTATGGATCTATAAAGCATAGACATGTGCTAGATCGGTTGAGAAGGAAGCTTGATGACAATTCGAATTAGATGATCTTGATAGGATATCATTTGACTAGAGGTTACAAGCTGTTCGACCCAATGAATAAGCAGGTAGTGATCAGCAGGGACGTGATCATAAATGAGCTTAAAGAATGGGATTGGACTAAGAATGTCAAGAAGGATTCAGTTAGAATCTCTTGTGAAGAAGCAGCCACTGAAGTCAAAAGAGAAGTTTGATAAGAACAAGTCAGAAATGAAGCAGGCCCAAGCAGACCTCGACAAACAAGACATATTCCTGCAATGTTGCAAGGATGTGTGATTACATTAGATGATGTGGTCGATGAAGAGGGTGAGCTGATACATTATGATTTCTACGCAGATGTCGAACCAGTCAATGTAACTAAGGCATTGAAAGATTTGAAGTGGGAGAAAGCAATGAATAAGGAGTTAGACTCCATCAAAGTCAACAACACCTGGTCACTTGTCGAATTGCCTCAAGGCAAGAAGGCAATTGATGTGACGTGGGTTTACAAGGTGAAAGTGAACCCTAAATGAGAAGTAACTCGACACAAGGGTAGACTTGTGGCAAAAGGATTTCTTCAGAAGGAAGGAATTGACTTCGACGAAGTGTTTGCACCTGTTTCCAGGATCAAAACAATCAAATTGGTTGTTGGTCTAGCAAACATGAACAATTGACACACATGTCAGATGGATGTGAAATATGCATTCCTAAATGGCCCCTTAGACGAAGAAGTTTATGTCTCACAACCAGTTAAGTTTTTGAAACAAGGCAAAGAAAGAAAGGTGTACATGCTGCATAAAGCCCTATATGGACTTAAGCAAGCTCCAAGAGCTTGGAATAAGAAAATCGACAGCTTGGTAAGGGAGAAAAAATTTGTGAAGTGCACAACTGAGCATGAAGTATATGTAAGGGGAAGCAATAGTAAATTGCTTATACTATGTCTCTATGTCAATGACATGTTGATAACAGGAAGTTACAAAAAGAAGATCGAAGATTTCAAACATGACCTAAGTGAGGAGTTTGAAATGTCAGACTTGGGAAATCTCTCATATTTCCTTGGCATCGAATTCTACAAGACTGGTAGAGCTTTGATGATGCACCAAAGAAGATATTTAGGAAAAATACTCAAGAGATTTGAGATGCAAGATTGCAACCCAACTTCGACTCCAGTTGATACCAGATTGCAACTGTCGAAGGATTCAGATGAAGATGATGTTGATCCAACCCAATATAGAAGACTTGTTGGGTCACTTATATACCCTTGTCACATAAGGCCTGACTTAGCATGCAGTGTGGGTATGGTAAGTATATTTATGCAGAAGCCAAAGGTATCACACCTAGCAGTGACGAAGAGGATACTGAGGTATCTGAAAGGAACTCTCGACTACGGCATTTTATTTCCTGCAGCTGATGAAGGAAAAGAATGCAAGCTAGTGGGATACACTGACATCATGACGAAAGGAATGCTAGTCGAAGTGTTCAAGAAGTTAAGGTTTATGATGAATGTGGAAAGTTTAGACACAATGAATTATGTGGTGTGCTAAATATGTAATTCATTGTTTTAGAAAGATTAGATTTGATTTAAAAAGATTTGATTTGATTTAGAAAGATCTGATTTGATTTAGAAAGACTAGATTAGATATTTTTGGGCTTTTATAGTTTGGACTTTAGTTTGAGATGCAAGTTAACCTAAATCTATAATTAGGGAGGAACCCTTATCATTGTAATCATCAAGTTTGATAATCACGGTTTTACAGTTGCAAAGTGATAATAAAATTCCACAGTTGTGGGCAGAGAGTTACTATGCAGTTCATACTCATCTTCTTTAAATGTGTTCTTGTTTTTGTTCATTATCATTGCATAATAATCTTGAGATTAAGATTGAGAAGAATTTACCATAGATCGTGGTTGAATTCCAACAGCAATCAATTTGGATTTGATTTGGGAAAAAGACTAGATGTTGGATCGAGTGTTTGTTTTTGTTCTTTTCTGAAATTTGTTGATTTTAATATTTGAATTGACAATCAACTAATACAATAAAACAATAAAGGAAAACGGAAAAATTATTACATATTTATGGGAATGGAGGTACAATTTGTCAAATGGAGATATACAATACAGTAATTAACAATGCAAGTTTAATAAACAAATGTAAACAATAATGAAATCAATGTAAAATACATTTGAGGAAGACAAGAGATTGGAAATAAATCAGTGTTTTAAAATCCTAAAGCGATTCATGTAGGAATCACTCTATCTGAGGCCGGTCAACAAAACTCTATGTGTTTAAGCAATTTTTGAAATTAAATTAAATGTTAATTCAGAAAATGCTACGCATCTGTGAAAAATCGATACTTTCAAAAAGACATTTTTTAAAGGTAAATAAAATAACAAACAAACTAGATAATTTAGCGTTATGTTAAGAAATCGTAGAGTGATTCATGTATGAATCACTTGATCTGAGGTCGGCCAACAAAACTCTATGCGTTTAAGCAAATTTTGAAATTAAATTGAATTTTAATTTTGAAACTGCAACGCATCTGTGAAAAACTGATGCTTTCCAAAAGACATTTTTTTAAAGGTAAATAAAATAACAAACAAACTAAAGAATTTAGCGCTATTTTAAGCAATCCTAGAGCGATTCATGTAGAAATCACCCTATCTGAGGTCGGTCAACAAAACTCTATTTGTTTAAGCAGTTTCTGAAGTTAAATTAAATTTTTAACTCCGAAATTGCAACGCATCTAAAAACCGATGGGACAATAAATCGAATTTTTTCTTTAACAATTTTAAATAAACAATTTAATCAATAATAATAATAATAATAATAATAAAATAATTATTATTATTATTATAATAGCAAAATTATAAATAACATAAATAAGTAATAATAACAATTATAATTATTATTATCAATAATTAATAATAACGATAATAATTATAAATGACAGTAATAAATCAATAATAATAAATAAAAAGAAAATAATAATCAATAATAAAATTAACATAATAATTAACAATAATAATATTAGTAGTAACAATAATATTCAATGATAAAAATTAACAATAATAATAATGAAAAAAGCATTTTATATACGATTTTAGAGAGAGACTCTCTGTCTTCTCTCTAGAGAACTGTTCATCTTCTTCAACCATTTACTCACTTCTTTGAGATATTTCCTTCGACCAAAACAATGTTTCTGTTTCGTTAGTTTATCTAATTTAACCATTACCTTCTCATCCAATTTGTTCACCATGCATCAAGTCCATTAATCTTCTCTCTTTTTGGTTCTTAGATCTTACACCAGTTTTGGGGGAACATTGTTATAGGCTCTTAGGGTTTGGTTTAAAGTCCTAATTTTCGAATTAGGGACCTTCCTCCCTGTGGGTCTTGGTTCTCAGTGTTCTTCCCTATTGACTGGTGTTATTAATCTTTTGTTTCTTTCGGTGTTCCTGGCTTGGTGTTTTCGTTGATACCTGCGGACTGGGTTTTTGTAAAGAGATGGAGTCAAAGCTTGACCACAATGAGGGATGGGAACGAGTTCATAGGTCGAATCCGAAGAGAGTGGTTGCCAGAAGATCCATCTGGAGAGCGTTAGGTCAAAAGATGAA
The DNA here is from genome assembly GCA_022829125.1 of Lathyrus tuberosus. Taxonomy (NCBI): domain Eukaryota; kingdom Viridiplantae; phylum Streptophyta; class Magnoliopsida; order Fabales; family Fabaceae; genus Lathyrus; species Lathyrus tuberosus. Next base: position 31,766,644 of record JALAZF010000006.1, on the reverse strand, counting down.
ATCTCAAGATGCTTTCAAGACATCCTCTTTTTTCTTCACTGAATTCCCGGATTCTTTTGAGGCTAAGGAAATGTTCAATGTCTTCAAGGAGTTTGGGTTGGTTGTTGAAGTGTTTATTCCAGCCAGGCTTGACAAAAGAGGGAAACGTTTCGGTTTCGTCATATTTAAACAAGTTGATGATGAACATCTCTTTGCCATTAAATTGGACAACATTGTTCTTAATGGCAAAAAGATATTCGCGAACGCTCCACATTTCCAAAGAGTAGAGAAGGAGAATGTCATGGTTGATTCGAGGCCCAAATTCGACGTTAAGGATCGGATCAACAACCGGGTAGAAGTCCGAACGAACAAGCAAAGTGTTTGGAGTGAAAGGAGATCATATGCAGACACAGCTAAAGGTGGGTCAAAGCATGTCCAATCTAACGGGTTGCGTTTGGATGAAAAACCTAGGTTTGCTCATCTAAGTTTTGACGTTAAAGCAGAATATTTGGAGCGTTTCCAACAGGCTTTCGTTGGTGTTATGGAAACTCCGGGTACTTCGTACGATATTCAGGAAGCTCTTCATATGGAGGGCTACTATAAGATTAAAACAACTCCTCTGGGAGCGAATTTAGTTTTGTTAGAAGAGGAGGTTACTGGTGATATCAACAAGATGATCATTGAGGATAAGTCTTGGGTTGAGAAATGGTTCTCAAATGTTCATCCTTAGTCTCCGCTGGACGTGGATTCTGAGAGGTTGACATGGGTAAACATTTTTGGTTTACCATGTCATGTCTGGGGTGAAAACTTTTTTAAGTTTTTGGCTGGAACTATAGGTGCTTTTGTCAAGGCTGACATTGATATTCAGAGACATGAAAAGCTGGACGTTGCGAGGATCCTTGTTAGGACTAAGTTTGCAATTAACTTGAATGAAGTGTTTAATATTGATATTAATGAACAAACTTTCAGTATCAAGGTTGTTGAAGAGGCGTTCGGATTTTGCTCAAAGTTGTCTTGCAGGTTTAATGGAGGAAGCGTGGAAGACAGTTCAGAGGTTGAATCTTCTGGTAGTGAAGTGGAAGAGACGTTGCAGGAAGTTGATTCGTTGGTCAATAACCATTGGGAGTGTCACGATGACTGTGCAACAGGTGAAAAGGAATATCATAATACTAGGACAATCACAGTTACCAATAAAGGAGGTTATCAGTTTAGAGGCAAGGTTTCTGAAGCGTCTGATTTACGCTTTGATAACCAGCAGGATTTGGATGTACAGGATTTGGTGGGGACCTCGTCTGTGCCAAGAAATGATAACATATGTCATAAAAGACTGCAAAAGGGTGTTGGGGTGTCATGTCTCGCTGAAAATGATTTGTCTCTCTCAAGATCGAATAAAGGCAGGAATTTTTTAAACATTGAAAAGGAGAAGTCAAAGTTAGTCGAGGTTGGTGGTCCAAATAATATGGACTGTGTGATGGGTTCTGGGCCGGTTAAGGATTCTGTTGTTGGGCCCATCTCTTTACAACAATTGGGCGGCCCCAAGATTGATAGAAAGAAGAAATCTCTGGGTGATATTTATAAGAATTTAAAAATCCCTTTTAAACCATCCTATTACTCGTCTCTTCTTTTAGCTGACAACTCCAAGTCTAAACTTTTGGCGGGTGGCTGTGTTTCCTCACCTGACCGTTCGAATGAGTCTATATCAGGTTTTTCAGAGGACTCTAATAGGCATAGCTCGGGTTCCATTGGTGACGAAGAGATTCTACAAAGCAACTCTAGAATTAAACAAAAGCTGGTTGACCTCCCTTCTAGAGTTTGGAAATCTATCAGGAAAATAGGAATTGAAGCTGATGAAGATGATGAGGTGTTCGAGTCCATAACTCGGAATTTGGAAGAAGAAGAAGAAAGAAACCCCAGGAAAGTTATGAAGGAGTCAGCTATTGGTCCCTTATGAATGTAGTTACTTATAATGTGAGAGGATGTGGGAGTTTGATTAAGAAAAGGAAGATTCGTGAGATGCTGAAAACGGGTGGGGCTGACATTGTTTTTATTCAGGAAACCAAGTGTGAGATTATGAAGGATGCCATTGTTCACGATATCTGGGGTAATGAGAATTGTTTATGGTCAGCATCTCAGGCTGAAGGGATGTCGGGTGGGATTCTCACCATATGGAGGAAGAATGTTTTAGAGCCAATTTGCAGCTACAAAGGTAAAGGTTTCTTGGGGCTGAAGGCTATTTGGAATAATAAGCTGGTTTACCTCTTTAATATTTACTCGTCGTGTATCAACTCTGAGAAAAGAGCCCTTTGGAGCAACTTGTTAGATCTCAAGTCCAAGCAGGAACCAGGAGAGTGGTTAATTGGGGGCGACTTCAATGCTATAAAGAATTCTAGGGAAAAAAGGCAGTGGCATCATCAATAGAAAAATGGTGACTGAGTTTGAAGATTTTATTCATATGACCGGGTGTATTGATCTGGTGACAACAGGGAACAGATTTACTTGGTATAATTCTGATGGCAATGCTTGCAGCAGGTTAGATCATTTCCTCATTTCGATTGGTTTACTGAATGGTTGGAACGTGGCTTGTCAAAAGGTGGGAAGGTGTGATATTTCAGACCATCGTTCGGTTTGGATATCTGTTAGGAACGTAAACTGGGGGCCAAAACCTTTCCGTTCGTTGAAATGTTGGTTTCAACATCCTCAGTTCTTGAAGTTCACTAAACAAGTGTGGGATTCTGTCAGATTTCAAGGCACTTATTCCTTTATATTGACTAAGAAGTTTCAGTTACTCCGTGCTAAACTCAGGTGGTGGAACAGGAATATATTCGGATGGATAGACACCAATATCGAAGACTCTATTGATTTCATTAATTCGGTAGAAGAGGACTTAGCTGAGAAGGAAAACTTTTCTAATGATATTGTTAAACGCAACCGTAAAGATGCTGAAGATGAGTTATGGAAGTTTCTGAGAATTAAAGAAAGTTTTCTCCATCAAAAATCTGGAACCAAATGGATTGAGGATGGAGATCGAAATACAGCTTATTTCCATTCCGTTATGAGACACCGTAATCTTATGAATACTATATCTAAAGTAGATGTGGATAACAGAATTGTTGAAGATGTAGTAGGGGTCAAAGATGGAGTTGCTCGCCACTTTGAAAGGAGAATGAGATCGACCAACAAACCGATTCCTCAGTTGAATTTTGAGTTATTCAAGTCCCTTAATGAGGTGGATAGAGTCTTTGTGGAGGAGGACTTTGAGGATGCTGAAATCAAAGATGTTGTGTTCCAATGTAGTGGTGATAAGACTCCGGGACCGGACGACTTTAGTCTAGAGTTTATTCAGAGATGTTGGGAGATAGTTGGTAAAGATTTTACTAACTGTGTCAAGGAGTTCTTTCTAGATTCTAAATTGCCTAAGATTCTATCTTCTTCTTTCTTGGTGCTCATTCCAAAAGAAGAGAAGCCCAGGAATCTTGACGAATATAGACCGATTTGTCTAGTTGGTTAAGTTTACAAGGTGGTTTCTAAGCTATTGGCGGGCAGGCTTAAAAGTGTCTTGGATAAGGTTATTTCCCCTGCTCAAACTGCGTTTATTGCTGGGAGAAATGTGTTAGAAGGCATTTTAGCTTTGAATGAGATGGTGGATTATTCTAGAAGGAGCAAGAGTAAGAGTCTTATTCTTAAAGTCGACTTTGGAAAGGCTTATGACTGTGTTGAGTGGCCTTACATTCGTCTGGTAATGAAGAGTATGGGGTTCGGTAACAAGTTTATGCAGTGGATTGAAGGGACTGTTTTTAAAAGTTTTATGCCTGTGCTTGTCAACGGAAGCCCGTCTCGTGAGTTTCAGGTTTCTCGTGGACTTCGTCAAGGTGATCCCTTATCACCTTATCTCTTTGCAATTGCAGCAGAAGGTTTATCAATTTTGATGGAAAAGGCGAAAGATGTTGGGCTATTCCATGGCATCAAAATTAATCAGAAGGAGATGCTCTGTTTACTGCAATATGCAGATGACATTGTCATCATAGGAGAAGCCAATTGGAATAATGTTTGGGCTATGAAAGTTATTCTGAGAGGTTTTCAACTTATGTCTGGCCTAGAAATTAACTTCAACAAGAGTAGTCTCATTGGGTGTGAGGTAGACGATACTTTTATGAAGGCTGAGAAAGATTCCTTGCGTGCAAGATCCAAACATGTCCGTTCAAATTCCTTCTCATTCAGGTTGGCGGGAACCATAGATTGATATCTTTTTGGAAGCCGGTTATTGACAAAGTTCATGCTAGACTTGCTTCTTGGAAAGGCAGACTTTTGTCAATGGGTGGTAGATCTACGTTAATCAAATCAGTCCTCACCAATCTTCCTATTCACTATATGTCGTTTTACCGGATGCCAAAGAAGGTTGTCAAAATTTTAACAGCTTTACAGAGGAGGTTTTTATGGAACGGCTCACCTATAAAACAAGGCATTGCTTGGATAAATTGGAATTTAGTTTGCAAACCGCGAGAAGCTGGTGGTCTGGAGATTATCGACATCCAATGTTTGAATGAAGCCTTACTTGCTAAGTGGATTTGGAAATGTTCTTCTCACCATAATTATATCTGGTCTGATATTTTTCAGTGCAGGTACGGAAAGTTCATGATGCATTTGGCTCGGGGAGAGTCTCATATAGGTTCGGTTAAAGCGTCTCTTTGGTGGCGTGATATCTGTCATCTGTCGCGTGATTTTAGAGGCCATTCCTTCTTCAGAAATTCAGTAGCCACGGTAGGGAATGGAGATTTGGTTTCCTTTTGGTCTTCGATCTGGTGTGGTAGCAGTACATTGGTTCATCTTTTTCCAATCTTGTTCGAAGCGGCGAAGGATCCTCGGAGTGTAATTGCAGATAATGGTTTTTGGATAGCTGACAGTTGGAATTGGAAGGTGGATCTGTAGGATTCAGAAGATAATATGATATTTTCGCACCAGTTGGAGAATTTACTTAATATGATTCAACACTTTTCTTTGCGTAAGGATGTCTTGGATAGTTTCAAGTGGGATTTAAATCAGAATCAAGTTTTCTCGGTTCATTCAGCTTGTGAATTTTTGGTTAGTAGGAAAATACCTGATGTTAGTTTTTCTGCTGATACATTGTTGGCTTTTAAATTAATTTGGTCTGCTTCATCGCGGATTAAGACTTTGGTGTTTGGTTGGCGTCTTCTCCATGACCGTCTCCCATCTAGAGATAACCTTAGGGCTCGCGGTATTGTCGTCTCAAGTCATGATTCGGTTTGTCCGTTATGCTTTCAGGTTGAGGAAACAATGGTCCATCTGCTAGTTTATTGTTCTAAATCTGCTCACATTTGGAAGAAGGTTTCAGATTGGCTTGGTGTTGTGGTTTACTTTAACGGTTCTGTGGTGGATATTTTGAGGAGTTTGACATCTTCGTTGCATTGTTTGGGTGCTTCAATTCAAAATGCGGTCGGGATTTGGCTTATTATTTGCTGGAGTTTGTGGATAGTTAGAAATACTATTATGTTTAAAGACGTGTTGTGGAACGACGAATCCGTGTATCACAACATTGTGATTTTAACTTGGAGATGGGTGGGGAAAAAATCTAATTTTACTTGTAATTATTACAATTGGATCAAATCGCCGATAGATTTTTTGTAACGGTGGGTCCGTAGTTGATTTTGTAGTCGGGTTCGGATACCCCTTTGTATCCGTTTGAATCCATTTTGCTTAGTAAAAAAAACAATAATAATAATGAATAAATAGTAATCATCATCAACAACAACAACAACAATAATAATAAAATAATAATAATAATAATAATAATAATAATAATAATAATAGAAATAATAAATAAATAATAAAAACAACAATAATAATCATGATAATAATAATAATAGTTATATTGCAATAAATAAACAATAATAATCAAATAATAAACAATAATACTAATAATTATTAATAATAATAATAATAAGAAAAAATAATAATAAAATAATATATAATAATAATAATATAGTTAGTAAAAAAATAACCAAAAAAAAAACTAATAAAAAGAAAATAGGCAAAAATATTGTTTTAGTCCTTTAAGTTATTTTAAAATATCAAATTAGTCCCTTAAATTTTTTTTGTAATGCTTTGGTCTCTTTTTAAAAATCTCTGTTACAATAAATTGCAAACTCATATACCATTTGAACTGGATTTTCGCGCTAATCACGAATATGCAATCAAATTTATCAAACAAGTTACGGTTCATGAGAATCAAGTAAAAATGGACGAAATACATAATGAAAAATCATTGATCCGACCAAAATACACAATCAAACACAAAACTAATTACATATTCGTGATCAGCGCGAAAAAATAGTTCAAATAGTATATGAGTTTGTAATTTATTGTAACGGAAATTTTTTAAAAAGGACCAAAGCGTTACAAAAAAAACTTAAGGGACTAACTTGATATTTTAAAATAACTTAAAGGACCTAGACAGTATTTTTGCCAAGAAAATATATACGAAAAAAAGGGTTGGGTAGTGGTAGAGCTAGACACCGGTCGATTTGGGTTGGATTCGGGCCAAATATGACAAACCGACCAAAACCATGGATTCATTTGTTAAATCCAATTCCGACTGTATTTTCAATTGGTTTGATCGGATTCGGTTTAATCGGTTTGTTCAGTTAATTGATATTTAATTTTGTCACAATTAAGCTACATTATAATTTTTTTAGATAAAACAATATTAAATACTAAAAATTATGCTAGTATCCTGAAAATTATGTGGTAAAACTGATCTGTTTTCTTAAATAGTATTATTTATATATAGCTAACATCTTGAATGTTATGCATCTACATAATTTACTAGTATAAAATTTGCATCTGCATAATGGTTCAACCAATTTAAAGTATTGCATCTGCATTATTCACTACTACAAAATATGCATCTGCATAATGGTTCAACCAATTTAAAGTACTACAATAGTTGATAGTGGATCTACATAACTTACTAAACCAGAAACTAGTTCAATACTTGATATGCTAAAAAAGTTACAACATGACTCCCACAACATCATCCTCTACCCCAGAGCCATGTCTACCTACCTTCATTGTTGGATAAATTCAAAAATGTAAACATATAATTAATTAATCCATAACTCACATGCCATCTAGTGATTTTTGTTCTAAGTGAGGTGTGCGAAAGGATTCTGGCAAATAAAGGAACACTTTTCTAAACAATCAAATACTTATTAATACAACACTTTAATTGTAACTTGAATGACAAAAAATCCAATGCTTATTAAATTATCAGATACAATTGATCACATATTCATGTACACACTAATAACTAAATATTTATTCATTGCATTTTTAATCCTATTTTTTGTTGTCACAGCTCATGTTATGTGTAATGCTATATATGAATATACATGCTAATCTCAATATTACATTTAAAACAAATTCAAACAACTAAAACTCAACATAACTCATTTTACTAACATAAACAAAATTATAGGGTGAATAATTAGCAATTATAATTTGATTTAAAATTGTAGGTTAATAATTACCAACCATCATTTGATTCCATGGTTAAATAATTCTTAAAGCTTCATCTGCAGCATCAGTGTCATGGAGTAGTATCATGCAACATCAACTACTTTAATGTTCTATACCAAAAACCTACATATCAACAATCACAACATGAAACACAAAAATATAGTAAAAAGAAATCAAAGGATTATTCTTCAAATGCAAATCTATTAGTTAATACCAAAACTATAAAACTCATAGAAACCTAACACAAAGAAAAAGGGTAAAAAAAATCAAATTTAAAGTGTTCAGAGATAGAAACCAAGCATAATGGTGAGCGAATACCCATTATCAAGGAACGATTTGAAGTTCCGATTACCTTTTCAATTACCTTTTCAATTTTATTGTGAAATTTATCTAGAATTTGAGGGTTAGGGTTTAAATCCAAAACTAAGTTGTGTTAGTTTAAAAGTGGGAGAGAGTGTGTGAGAGATGAAGATGGTTGTGATGGAAAAAGGAACGATGAAGATGATGTTGGTGGACCGATTTTACCTAGGATTTGGGGATATGGTTTGGGTATGGTGAATGATTATACATGTGTGAGTGATAGAGTTGGAGAATGTGAGTCATGGGGTTCTAAGTGATGACTGCAATAAAACATGGAAGGGACGGAAAGAGATGAGAAAAGAAGAGTATGGCGGCGACTGCTGATTCACAATGGAAGACGAAGAGAGGAGTAACATATGTTTCTCTTTGCTACAAACCCTAGTAATAACTAATAATAATATACATAAGTAAATATAATATTAGATCGGTCGATTCGGATTTCGACGGACCCAAAACCAGTTTCCAAATTCGACCGATTCAACCCACCATAACCCCTTTTTACATTTCGATTCAAACTGTTATCTGATCCAAACCGAACTGCTTTATCCAATCACTAACGGATCGAATGGTTATAATCGGACAGTGGAATTTTGTCCACCCCTAGTGGAATTGAAAAGAGAGAGAGAGAGAGAGAGAAATATTTTTTCAGATTTTTTGGTCTCCACCCACGAATTGACACGTAGCGGAGGGAGTTTTGTGAAGAAAAATAAATCTTCTTCTTCCTTGTTCGTCCGTTTGCAGCAACAAACACAACCTCTTTTTTTTTTAAGTGCAAAACCAACCCATCATTATCAAAAATACCAAATCATTCTAAACTCCAATTATTAAAATAACTTAGAAAAACAAAAACATGATAAATTAGGAGACATGAAAAACCAAGTGTCATCCTACATTTAGCACTTGATCTCTTTCAAAGCTAAAGCAAAATAGAGAAATGTTGGCTTTTGTTACAGAAATGAGGGTGTTTACTGTGAAAATTAGTAAACAACCGCTGGTCTTCCAAATTAAAAAGAGATTGGGTAACTTGCAGGATCGACCACACTAAATCCTAGGACAAGTGCTAACAATTTAAATAAGGTTTGTGAAAATGACGACTTCGACAACATTTAAGAATTAAAGGTTAACAACATTAAGAATATTAAAGGAAGTAAATTGCAAAACATAATCGAAAAGTAAGTAAATGTGCTTAAAAATAACTTGGGTAATTAAGAAAATAAACTTGAATTGAAATGTAAAACATGGTTTTTACATCAGGCGTACATTTTCTCAATACTCTTTTCTCTACACACGGGTACTTTGAGTAAACTAGAGATTTTTGTACAACTTTGAACACACACAATCCTGTCACTAAGACTGCCTATTTATAATGAATCAAAATAACCGTTTTTAACGGCCTTTCTCTAAGATTATTACAAGTGGCGCTCGACATGTCTTTGATTCTTCAGCACTCTCCACGTGTCTTCGTTTAAAAATTGGATAAAGACGATTTCCCTCCTTAATTCAAATTCAAAATTCACGTCGAGAACATCCTCTACAATACTCCGTCTAAACAACAACTTCATACTTAGAGAATTTCCTAAGTCCAACTAGGTATTCTTCCTTTAAAAAAAATGATTTCGACTGAGCATCTGTCATTGAGCTCACCTGGTCGAAGTGTACCAAAATCAGGCAAAAGATTTCCTTTTTCTTTATTTATTACAAGAATTAAACTAGACGTCGAAATTGAGAACCAACAAATTGCCCCCAAAATTGTCCTTTTCAACATCTAAAATAGAGAAAAGGATATTTTTTGACAGCATGATCCGACGCCGTAGACCATTCGTTTTTGTGGACTGTTCATATACCTCAACAACATTGTGACGTCAGGGTCATCATGACTTTTCTGAAAACGTCCCTTCATTCCCATGCCTGAATCTTTATAATCATCACGCTCCTAGCCCCTAGGAGATCATGGCTCAGAATTTCAACTGCCACCGTCTAATTGCATTATCCCCTTGAGACACGTGTCCCACGATCTTGTCAATATTAATGAGGGGTAATAATCGTGCACAGTAACCGTTCGATTTACTTCACTTATAAAAGGGAAAAAGTTACCATTTTTTCACTTTTCTTTTCACGTTCTGAGTTTCTGAAACCGCATCTTCTCCAAAACATCTTCTTTCTTCAATTTTTTTTTTCAAATCTTCACTGTAACAATGGCTTCCGTTCAGACAACCTCCAAAGAAACTACCAAGAAAGCTCAAGGTTCTAAGAAATCAAAGGAGCTCGCTCCAGTTCATAAGGAGTTGGGTCCAAGGGTGGTTGGGAATCAACAATACGTTCCAGAACCTCCTAATGAAGAAGAGAAACGTCGTATCTATCAATCCTAGGTATTGATTCCTATACTTGTATCTGGTAAGACCCATGCCATGTTAGGTCCATTGCCTGATTTAAATGCTCACCCTTTAAGGATTAGAGAATTTTTTCCAACCTACCATCGCTATAAACCCATAACAAATGGGGTAAGACCTAGAACTGACCAATAAATCATGATTGATGAAAGATCTAAGTTAGATGGTCAAGGTTCACCTTCGACCGTAGCAACTAGGGACCCCATAAACCTAGAATTTATGAATACCAGCTCTAGGGTTTTTAGATCCTATCCTTTGTCAAAAGACCCCTCCAACTATCTTGCTTGGCTAGAGAAAATAGAAAATGCCAAGTCCCAAACCTGGAAAAATATGGGCATCTATTACCTCATTCAACTATCGAAAGTAGGACCAGGTTATTGTCCTTCGATGCTCATCGCCTCCTTTTACTTCTGGGACAACACATATAATAATTTCCATCTCCCTTATGGAATGGTTACCCCAACCTTGTTCGATATTGCTGCCATCACTGGCTTGAAACCGACTGGACTAGGTTACGATCCTAACATTTTGGCTGACGATTCAATAGGCTTCGACACCATCAAGGCAGCCTTTACCCCTTACATTGCCTACTACCACGAAAAGGAGACCAAAGAGGTTTCAGACCAAGAGCATGTCACTTTCTTAGCTCTCTGTCTCTCACGTTGCATCTTTTGTTCAAGATCTCTTCAAGTGGCGAAGAGGTATTTGACTATGGCGAATCAATTACACGTTGTTCATGACCTTTGTCTTAGCGAGATTATCTTGGCGAACCTATATGAATCTCTCGGCAAAGGTGTAACGGCGCTGAAGACGATCAAAATGAAAGGAAACTTACTCCTCTCTGGACCCTTCTGGTTACTCCAGCTATGGCTAAATGCCACTTTCGAGGCGTCACTCCTTGGTCGAAACCCTATCAATGAAGCCTATGTAAAGGACAGAAGAGTCGAAGGAACACGAATTGTGCTGCTGACTCCCAATGATGAGGGAATGAGTCTTAAACAAACTTTTACCAGCTATGTAATGATGTTCGCAAAGCGCTACAAATTTTCTCCTTCCATGGCCCCCTTTGCCAACAGGAAAATAGGTCCTGCATGGTTTACAAGACGATTTCCTCCTGAGTCGAAGGAACACGGAGGAGAATCTCTTGATATATGGGAGTCTTTCCTTACACCAAGGTTATTAGCCTCAAGACTTGACCCCTCTAAGCTTCGTATCTCACTCGTCAACTATCAACCAAACCTTGTCTCTCGACAATTTAGTCTGATCCAGATTTTAGCCAGGCCTCTTTTTCAAAGAAAAGGCTCATTGATTCCCTACAACATGATGCACAATGAAACGGAGTATGCCAGATTGTTAGCCAAATACTCTAGCTTGACAGAATTTACCCCTGTGGCCTTTAAACGAAGTTTCCTCTGCACCAAAGAATTCGACGACTGGTGGAGAGAATACTATAACACCAAATTTTTTGATGTAGCCTCCTTCAACATACAACTAACTAAAGCTTTTGCCCTTGTACAGGAAAAAGTGAAGAAAGGTACTGCAAAGCACATTAAGGAGATCCAAGCATTCTAGAAATACTTTGAAACTGCCTACATGCGAAATGAACTTAGTCTAACCATTAGCGAAGTAGCAGTTACTTTAAAAGAAAACTTTACTAAGAAATTAGAGGATTTAAAAGTTCCTTCGTACGTTCGACCTGATCAACGATACAAGGTAGCTTTTAATCTTTATCCTCCAAAATTCCCTAGATTGCCAACTACGGATTTTGGTGTGGCTTTAAGCCCTCCATTTCCAGACTGGCTCATTTGTGGGAATTTTATGAAAAATCTTCGCCATGATTATCAAAAACGTGCGCAGCGAGTGGTTCCGACTAGGTATACCTTGGACAATTTCAAAGGCCACCTTCATATTGGCATATAACACGTTCGCGTGGAGTCTCCGAAATATGAAGTGAAGGTGCAAGAAAGACACAAGAAAGGGGGGGTTTGAATTGTGTATTCACTCTTACAAACTTTTCGCCTCTTATCGTTGAAGTGCTAAGAGAATATCAGAGTTCGTTGAGAGACTCTGACTCGAGATACATCATTCAGATGTTGCAATGCATAAAGCATAAGTAACAACAAGAGTCTGAATAAGATATGCTTGATTCAGAACTTGCAGTGCGGAAGCTTATCAGAGTTAAGTTTCAAGGTTCTGACTTGCTTATGTAAGGTTCTGATACTTAATACCGAAACATAAACAATAACTAAAAGCATAACAAGAGTAAGGAACACACGATATATCCTGGTTCACCTGAGCAATTCTCAAGCTAATCCAGTCCACCCTCCTCAGGTGATTTTGCCTTGAACACAAGGACTTAATCCACTATAATCAAACATAGATTACAGATGCACGGGCAGCAGCCGATGACTAACAACCTACACAACCGCAACTGTGACTAACCCACAATGAACCGTTCAGGGATTCAACTTAATAAATATAACGAACATTGACCTAATAGGTTCCAATCTCGCAAGATCTACTATCAGGATTTCACAGCTAAACGTTCAGGGATTCGACTTAACGAATATAACGTTTACCGACCATTCTTCCAGGATTTCCACAATGACACCAAGTCATTGTCTTCTCAAGTCTCCGATCACACTGATCACTTGAGGAATCCTAATTCACATAGAATTAGTTAAACAGGAGATTACAATAATGCTTCTTAACAAGCAGATAACTCCTAAGTTTAAGTACATAAGAACACACAAGTGTTCAAGCAAGATATGAGCAACAGCTCCTTGCTATATTAAGATTCTACAAATATGTATGTTGATTTGACAGTTGATGACATCTTGTAGATCTTCTTCTTCTTTGTCTTCTTGGTTGAGCAAGCTTCGAGCAATAACTCCTTGCTTCAGGTCTTCAATGTAGCTCAGACGAGAAGGTGGTTGATGACTTGACTGATTTGCAATGTTGTCCTCTTCATCAATAACTGTTGTTTCAATTGTTGTTGTTTTGTTGATTTATGATCTTGAGCTTCAACAACAATGGTCGTGTGTAAATGGTCATAGCTTTGGATATTAAGTGTTACAACGAGAAATCATTATTATGGCTATCATCACACATCAACTTGATCAATTCTGTAATTGATACAGCCAATCGACACTTTTAGAAGCGCTTCTTCTTTTCTTTTATAGCCATGTAAAATAGAGTCGTTAAAGAGCCGTTGGCTGTTTGAAAAGATTCGTTATGCAATAATGAAATTTGTACTGCCATATCTTTTTTTTACTGTAGAAGAAGTTATGGGATAGGTCTTTTAGTTCGGTGTACAGTCATTGCTAACGGTAACATTTGTCTTCAATCTTCAGAGGCTTCTGATGGTAATTAATTGAAGCATGAGTAGAGACTTTATAACTGGGTCTTCAGAAACTTCAAGTCTTCAGTCTTCAGAACTTGTCCATTAGGAATCTATCTTCAGAGCTTCAGCACTTATCTTGAAACCCGTTATCTTCACTGCTTCAAGTCTTCAGAATCTTCAGAACCTTGTTCACTCAGAACGCTGTCTTCAGAGTCTTCAGCACTTGACCTTTAGAACCATAATTTTCAAAACACTTCAGTCTTCAGAGTCTTTCTGCACTTGGTCTTCAGAGCCTTCAGCCTTCAGAACTTCAAGTCATGAGAATCTTCAGCACTTCGGTTCTCCATAAAATTATCTTCTTCAGAAGCTTCGCTATCTTCAGAATCACAACCACTTTCAGAGAGCATCCACAAGAGCATTGCAACAGCAATATCGGCATCCTTGGATCTGACTGATTATGATCAGATACAGAAGCATACTTGCTTCTTGCGACTTGTGTTACACATGGTAACTTCGCATATAAACAATTATGCATGTCTGGCTGGTGCTTGTTGGATCTAATATCTTCTATGATTATGATATGCACACAACACACGTTAGAACATAAAATAGTTCTTTCACAAATACACATTGTTATCATCAAAATATAGAGACGACATGCAGAGATAACTCTTGCTGTCACAATCTCCCCCTTTTTGATGATGACAAAACCAAGTATTTTGATTGAACATTTTATACAAGGTAATCACCAAACAAACATATTCAGAGTCTGGAACAACAGCTCCCCCTGAATGTGTTAACCTTAAAATTTTATCTGTGATTATCTAGAATCTCATATGATCCAAAGGCTCACAAAACAACAATTTGAGTTGCCAGAGCAAAGAATAGAAAAGGAATACTTCTCTATCTCGTCTTTAAGGAGACAAAAGTCTTCAGCATCTGGACTAGTTCATCAGAACTTCCGTCTTCAGATCTTTAGAACTTAGTTCCTTTGTATGTCGTATCAGAGCTCATAATCTTCAGAGACGTCTGAAGCATTTTCTACTTTTCAGCAGATACATTTTAGCATTGAGAAGGAACAGTTCTTTTCTAATAACATAGCCTCGCTATTTATCAGAGACAGACACTGTCTTAAGAAACTCCCCCTGAGTTTCAGACTTTATAGATTTTAACATTTGAATCTTCTGGGTAGTCTCCCCTTAGTTTCCATAAGTCAAATATTGGGATCTTCAGAATCATAATTCAGATATATTAATTTTAAATCACCAATAAGATCATGACTTTTCAGAGTTTGACTTTGAACACAGGCCTTCATCTCAGAACCTTGTTACTGTCACAACTCAGTGGTTCATCAAAGCTTGATTCTTGATCTGATACCAATAGAAGGATAATTTAGTGATCAATCAACGCTTGATTCTGAGTTTGATACCAATATGATCTTGATTCTTAGTCAGATACCAAATAGGTTGAGTTTAATACCAGCTGAAAGGTATTCTCTTAGTGTGCTGAAATTAATACCAATGAAGGTATTTGAAAATATTTCATAGCTTAGCTCTGATTGATATCACTACAGACTGAGTCTGATACCAATCTTTAGATATTGAGTCTGATTACCAAATGTAGATTTAGTCTGATACCAAATCATTTTCTTTTCAATTGGATTCTTGGTGAAAATCAGAACTTCTTCTTCTTGGATCTTCAATCCAGATCTTCAGACAGTCTTCGATTTCTGATTTGCTTAGTTCTTCTGAAGAGCGTCTTGAGATGTAGACTTTGTCTTGACTGCTTTCAAATCTTTCCTTCTTCTGATTCTTATGTTCTGAATATCATATTCTCAGACAGCTTACAACTTCTGAACCAAGTGAATACAGGAATCACGATAACTTTTACTTTCAGAAAGTTCTCAACTTCTGAACAGTACTGGGTAAATCTGATTCTGAACACATGTTCACGAAGATTACAACTTCGATATTATGAACAAACATTTCATAAGAACTTTTAACCTGTTCTACGAATGCCTAGTGAACTTGTTGAGAGTTCCTTGGTTAAACATCAAACAATCGTTAGTGGTAAACGCATTTTATATTATTGCTTTACTTGTTTGAGTTTTGCATTCTTCGTTTTAAGATTTCTATCAAAATCATATTTCTATTTCTCCCCCTTTTTGACATCATCTAAAAGTTAGAGCATTTTAAGCATTGAGGTTATGATGTTATGATAATGATTTAAGCAATTTTAAAGTATTGTGAACACATATGATAATCGAGTAAGAGAACAGAAATCAAAACATACTTCATTAATTGAAAATGAAGAAGAATACATCATAAAATGCGAATACAATAACTAGATAAGCAAACATAAATTGAACAAAGCAACCTAATCCCAACCGATGATCGTCTTATTCTACGAAAACCATTGGCTATCAAAGGTTTCACAGAAGTATCTATCCATGACGGTATCAGGACCAGGTCGAACTCTGCTAATTATTTGCACAATCCCTGTATTGAAGAGGACTTCTGACAGAACTCTCCCATAAGGAATGAATGAATTGTCCATAGTTCTTGACAGGGTGATTGCCTCTTTAAGATGATCAAAGATTACTTGAGACAAATCTATGTGAATAAGCTTCATAAGACACATGATAAGAAGCTTATCCTCATGATACAGAAAGTCTGTATGAGTATTACGGGGGCGAAAATTTGTCAAGATAAACTTAAACCATCCTTTTGCAATAGGCAGAAGTTTTTCAGGTTTTGTGGGTTCAAAAGCAGAGTGTTTGTTGAATAGATAGTGCATTGCAACATCGAGAGTACATCTAATGGAGTGATGACTGGTAGTGATACCAATTTTGGGACAGTCGATGGCTCTAGCGATGTCAACAGAATTGAAGGAGACCGGAAGACCAAAGACTTTTGAGGAAATCATCAGACCATCAGTGTTTACCGATGCATTGATCCAAAATTCTTTTACAATGTTTGGATAAATTGATCCTCTTATCATAGACAGGTATCCATTCCAATCTTGAAAATGGATTCCAAGATGAAAGTCTCTTCCAGCGCCCGCTGGAATTGTTGGATATTTTTCATTGATGACTTCTAAGAGATCATTATTCCTATGAAAGGTTCTTGGAGTCATTTTTGGTGTTTAAGATATTTGGAAAGTTTTGAACCAGGAGTGAATCGAAAGTGAGAAAAGCTTACAGGAAGGGATGTGACTTTAAATAGACAGAGCGAGGATGGGTTAATTTATTATAACCTAGATTCTAAAGTAGACATGCTCAAAATGTAGCAGTCTCTTCAAGATAGTCAGAAGATCACACATACGATTTCTTTATTCTATTCTTGTCAGAGGTTGAAAGACTTGCAATGAATGTGTACTTTATGAGTGGAAATTAAAAATATCTAATAAGTGCACAAACATAGAGATAAGCATAAAGATTTTCACGATTTTCAAAAATAACGTGAATCCAAGTTTGTCAGTTTATAACCACACTTGGTGGGTAGGTTAAGGGAATTAATGTATAACCAAGGTTACATTCATTTGAGATTCTATCATTTTGATGACACGTATAAATCCTCAGAATCTGAAAAACCAGAAGTTTTTCAACTGATCCGGGATACATCTGACTTAAGGCATCTTCTGATGACTATGACTTAGACATGTATGTTTCTTAGGTTAAATGACAACTCTATTTCTCTTTGTACAATTTCAACAAAATCTTACTTAACTAGATAGTATAAGTATTCCACTAAGATAGGGATTGTACTATACCATAGGGTGATCTAGATCAAAAATTTATTATGTGGCAAGACTTTTCAATGAGAGAGAGAGAGAGAGAGAGAGAGAGAGAGAGAGAGAGAGAGAGAGAAACATGAACAGTCTTCCTACTGAAATGGGACTATGTAGGTTTCAAAGCAAATTTTGAAAACAGTGATCATTTTTGAAGTGGCAGAGCAGAATCTGTCATAAAGAAGGTTGATCAGAGTTGCTTGTGTTATACGTAATATTTTACTTAATCACAGGAAAACTTATGTTTTCGAGGATATGTCATGATTACTCCTTTTACTTAATAGTGACTGATGTTATATCTAGTGGGTACACAGTTCAGAGATTTTATCAAAAGATTTTCTCTTGCGAAGAGAGAAGATTTTAGATTATTAAGATCTTTATTCAATAGAAGGCATGCAATTAGTTATTTGCACTTTACTTTAAGCTACTTATGACCTATTCTAACTAGTGAAAGTAAGTACTATTTTAAGGAAGGATAAAGAGAATCGTACCTTGGAAAAGCTAAGTCCATTTTTGATAAATCTTTATGTGAGTGCTTTTCATTCCTGATTCTGACCTGAGTTGGCTTGTGTTGACGCTTCATATTTTCTTCAGAAGTTCCAATCCGTCTTCATTTTCGTTCCTCTTGCGTCTGGTAGTCTTCCAGATGGTTCTCCAACCACAGTTTCTGAGTTCTGAACAGAGATGAGAATACACGCTCTGTTTCCATAACTTGATTTCTTAGAAAACACTTCACTTTATCCATTCAACTTATCCAGAGCTCTTCTTTCATCAGTTGATCACTGAGCATCAGTTTCTGTGTGGTCTATTTAGTTCCAACTACGTGGACACTATTAGACTTTTAGCAGAACCTTGATCAAATTTTATTGAGGAGTTTTTCAGAATTCAATCTTAGATCAAGGGTGCTTTATCAACAAATGTTGTCTTTGACCATATTCAATTCAGAGTTGTTTCTTCAGAAATAATTGGCGTTTGAAATTCTGCTTTTCCTTTGATGTAGGATATCAGAGGGAACAACATCAATACAGAGATGAGATCCTCTGAGCCTTTGATTGCTTCTGCTTTCTTCAGAGTGATCTGATGTTGAAATTTGAAGAATATAGATATCCTCTAAACTAGGATCTTTAGTTTGAGAACTAGAATCAATCTGATCTTCACATGATCTTTTCCTTTATCCTTTTCAGAAATATTCATCTGAATTTTGAGAGCAATTGATCAGAGACAGATATTAAGAGAAAAATGATTGACATCTCATAGCATCTTCTGACTTGAACAGATGTAGAGCCTTTTCAGAAACAAGTATCATCAAACATGTGTGTAATATATGACATAGTTTGCATGACACTCTTGTTCTTGCAATGCTGATCTAACTTGTTTAGAGTTAGTCCATCAAGGATTGATGGCATGTTTGCTTCTGAAAAGAATGTCCACTGATTTCTTCATCTTGACAAACATCAGTGACTTAAATCCTTTCTGGCTTCGAATAGATGACTTCTATCTTTGCATCTAGTCGAACATTTTCTGATTTCAGGATTTAGAAATTTCTGGGAGAAATATCAGATACCATTCTGACCAATTACAATTAGTTCCACTGAGATAGAGTCTCAAGTTTAGCAGAACTTAATCGTTAATGTTATTTTAACCAAGACTCAATTATTATTCTTAATCAGATTCCTGATGAATCTCTAGATTTCGTCTTTTTGAAGTTTCTTCAGTTTTCTGCAAGGTTTCTTCTGCAGACTTCATTCTGAAGTTCAAGATCATAGAACAACAATCTTTCTTCTTTACATGAAGAATTTCTTAATGATCTCTAAATGAGAAAGTCAAGGGTGGTCCTAATCCGTTTCTTGAAAACATCTCAAAAATTCACAAAGAAATGATCTTCACCAAACAAGATTTCTTGTTTTCTGATGATTCAATCTTTGAGCAAATACATTGTTTATCCAGTCCTATTTCTAGGATAAGCATTCAACAGATACTACTTCTTATCTGTTGAATCTATCTTATCAGTTGATTCTTCAATCGTCTTCGAAGCTTTAGTGAGGAAGATTCTGTTGTTGACAACTACAAAACTTCCAGAATCAGTGACTTGCTCAAGTAATCCGTTTGATTACAATTTAGTACACATTCATCTTCTGAGCTGTTACTGAAATTGTAAGTGGATTGAAATCTCACCCAGAGTATTTCTACACACCATAGCTGGATCTTTTTCTGACACTGTTAAGTGTTTGATATCCATCAATAACAGAACCATAGCTCTGACACCAATTGAATGTGCGAGAAAGACACAAAAGGGGGGGGGGTTTGAATTGTGCATTCACTCTTACAAACTTTTCGCCTCTTATCGTTGAAGTGCTAAGAGAATATCACAGTTTGTTGAAAGACTCTGACTCGAGATACATCATTAAGATCTTGCAATGCATAAAGTATAAGTAACAACAAGAGTCTGAATAAGATATGCTTGATTCAGAACTTGCAGCGTGGAAGCTTATCAGAGTTAAGTTGCAAGGTTCTGATACTTAATACCGAAACATAAACAATAACTAAAAGCATAACAAGAGTAAGGAACACACGATATATCCTGGTTCACCTGAGCAAGTCTCAAGCTAATCCAATCCACCCTCCTCAGGTGATTTCGCCTTGAACACAAGTGAAGGTGCGAAAGAGACACAAGAAAGGGGGATTTGAATTGTGAATTTACTCTTCTAAATACTTTTTGTATCTTGTTAAAGAGACACTCAAGAACCTTTAATGTTCGTTGAGAGATTTTGATCTCTTAACTATGGAGCATGAGAACCATATAGGTTCTGATCATAAGATACGATACTCAGAACTTGCAGTGCGGAAGCTGATCAGAGATAGGCTGCAAGATTCTGACTTTGCTTAATATGAGGTTCTGTTATTCAATGCAGAAACATAAATAGTGATACTAAGCAAAAGAGTAAAGGACACACGATATATCCTGGTTCACCACACGGGCTAATCCAGTCCACCCTCCTCAGGTGATTTTGCCTTGAACACAAGGACTTACTCCACTATAACCAAATCATTGATTACACTTGCACGGGCCGCGCCGGTGACTAACAACTTGCACAGCCGCACTGTGACTAATAACCCAATGAACCGTTCAGGGATCCAACAGGATATAATGTTCATTGACTGAGTAGACCCACTGTTGGGATTTCATAGCTAGCCGTTTAGGGATTCATCACAATGAATATAATGCTACTGACCATATTTCAGGATTTTCCACAATGACCCTCAGCCATTGTCATCTCAAGTATCTGATCACCATATGATCTACTCAAGGGCCTCAACTCACAGCTGAACCGTTCAGGGATCCATTCTGGATATAACGTTCACTGGAAGAGTCTCAATTCATTTAGTTGAATTGGAAAACTGGAGATTACAAATTGTGCTTCTTAATAAGCAAGTTTCTCCTAAGTTTAAGTACAAAGAACACACACATGTGTTCAAGCAAGATTTGAGCAACAACTCCTTGCTTTCCTAAGAAACTACAAGGATGTATTTAGATATTACAATTGTTAACATCTTGTAGATCTTCTTCTTCTCCGTCTTCTTGGTTGAGCAAGCTTTGAGCAGCAACTCCTTGCTTCAGATCTTCAATGTAGTCCTGACGAGAAGGTAGGTTGGTGACTTGACAGATCTTCAATGTTGTCTTCTTTATCATCAGCTTCTGTATTTTATTGTTGTTGTTGTGTTGATTTGTCTTCTTGAGTTTCAAAAATAATTGCCATTAGTGAAATAATGATAGCTCTGAATACGTTAAGTGTTACAATGAGAACTCATCGTTGTTGCTATCTTCACAATGACTTGGCCGATATTGTAGATGAACATTCAGTTCATGATTCTACAAGTGATCAACACATCAGAAGCAAAAAACTATTTCCATTAAATAGCCAGTAGAAATATAGCCGTTTGAGAATACTGTTGCTGTTTGGAAAAGAAACGTTGTGATACAATGAGTTGTATTGACACATCTCCTTTTTGCAGAGGGAGAAGTGACCGGACATCTTTTCTTGGGCAGTGTGTACATTTAACTCACAACGGTAATATCTAGACTTCAAAACTTCAGTGGCTTCTGATGTTAATTTGATGAAGCATAAGTAGAGTCTTCATAGCAGAATATCTGGTGCTTCAAATCTTCAGTCAATTGAAGAAGTCCATTAGGAATCAGTCTTCAGAACTTCAGCACTTGGTCTTTAAGAACGTTATTCTTTTCTGCTTCAAGTCTTCCGAATCTTCAGAACCTATCTTCAGAGTCTTCAGAACTTGATATTTGAAACCTTGATCTTCAGAGCTCATAAGTCTTCAGATTTTTTCTGCACTTGGTCTTCAGCGCCTTCAGCCATCAGAACTTCAAGTCATAGGAGTCTTCTACACTTTGGTTCTTTCAGAGTGTACTTTTTCAGAAGCTTCGCTATCTTCAGAATCTCAATCACTTTCAGAGAGCATCCACAAGAGCATTACAATAGCAATCTTGGCATCCTTGGATCTGGTTGATCATGACTAGATAAAGAAGCGTTCTTGCTTCTCGCGACTTTAGTCACACATAGTAACTTCGCATATGTATATATTCAATCATAGTACATCTAGCTGGTGCATGTTGGTTCTGATGTCTTTAGTTCTTATGATCCACACACAACACACGTTGAACCATAAAATGGTTCTTACAAATACTTATTGTTATCATCAAAACATAGATTGACTTATAGAGACAATTCTTGCTCTCACAACAAGGACTTAATCCACTATAATCAAACATAGATTACAGATGCACGGGCAATAGCCGGTGACTAACAACCTGTACAACCGCAGCTGTGACTAACCCACAATGAACCGTTCAGGGATTCAACTTAATGAATATAACGAACATTGACCTAATAGGTTCCAATCTCGCAAGATCTACTATCAGGATTTCACAGCTAAACGTTCAGGGATTCGACTTAACGAATATAATGTTTACTGGTCATTCTTCCAGGATTTCCACAATGACACCAAGTCATTGTCTTCTCAAGTCTCCGATCACACTGATCACTTGAGGAATCCTAATTCACATAGAATTAGTTAAACAGGAGATTACAATAATGCTTCTTAACAAGCAGATAACTCCTAAGTTTAAGTACATAAGAACACACAAGTGTTCAAGCAAGATATGAGCAACAAATCCTTGCTATATTAATATTCTACAAAGATGTATATTTATTTGACAGTTGATGACATCTTGTAGATCTTCTTCTTCTTCTTCGTCTTCTTGGTTGAGCAAGCTTCGAGCAACAACTCCTTGGTTCAGATCTTCAATGTAGCTCAGACGAGAAGGTGGTTGATGACTTGACTGATTTGCAATGTTGTCCTCTTCATCAACAACTTCTGTTTCAATTGTTGTTGTTTTGTTGATTTATGATCTTGAGCTTCAACAACAATGGTCGTGTGTAAATAGTGATAGCTTTGGATATTAAGTGTTACAACGAGAACTCATCGTTGTGGCTATCATCACACATCAACTTGATCGATTATGTAATTGATACATCCAATCGACACTTTCAGAAGCACTTCTTCTTTTCTTCTATAGCCATGTAAAATAGAGTCGTTAAAGAGCCGTTGGCTGTTTGAAAAGATTTGTTATGCAATAATGAAAGTTGTACTGCCATATCTTCTTTTAACTGTAGAAGAAGTGATGGGATATGTCTTTTAGTTCAGTGTACAGTCATTGCTAACGGTAACATTTGTCTTCAATCTTTAGAGGCTTCTGATGGTAATTAATTTAAGCATGAGTAGAGACTTTATAACTGGGTCTTCAGAAACTTCAAGTCTTCAGTCTTCAGAACTTATCCATTAGGAATCTGTCTTCAGAGCTTCAGCACTTGTCTTGAAACCCATTATCTTCACTGCTTCAAGTCTTCAGAATCTTCAGAACCTTGCTCACTCAGAACGCTGTCTTCAGAGTCTTCAGCACTTGACCTTTAGAACCATAATTTTCAGAACACTTCAGTCTTCAGAGTCTTTCTGCACTTGGTCTTCAGAGCCTTCAGCCTTCAGAACTTCAAGTCATGAGAATCTTCAGCACTTCGATTCTCCACAAAATTATCTTCTTCAGAAGCTTCGCTATCTTCAGAATCACAACCACTTTCAGAGAGCATCCACAAGAGCATTGCAATAGCAATATCGGCATCCTTGGATCTGACTTATTATGATCAGATACAGAAGCATACTTGCTTCTTGCGACTTGTGTCACACATAGTAACTTCGCATATAAACAATTACGCACGTCTGGCTGGTGCTTGTTGGATCTAATATCTTCTATGATTATGATATTCACACAACACACGTTAGAACATAAAATAGTTCTTTCACAAATACACATTGTTATCATTAAAATATATAGACGACTTGCAGAGACAACTCTTGCTCTCACATGAAGGTGTGGAATGGGAGGTTTTTCGACATCTCCTCTTTTTCTTTTATCTACATTCTTCTTTTGCTTATATTAACTGCATTACTTTTTCTCTAGCAGCTATGAGAACTCCAGCCAAGAAAGCTACCCCTGTCGAGAAGGAAACCAACAAAGAAGAAGAAGATGATAACACCACGAAACCCACATCAAAGGTAACTTTTGTACTTATCATTTTTCTTTTCAACCTATCATCAAAATTTTGACATGACTTTTATTATTTGGAGGTCTGTTGGAAACCCCCTCTGACTCCCAAAAGAGGAAGCAAAAGGAACCCGGGGTTCAAATAGTTAAACCCGATGACGGGGATGCTTCACCAGACCATACAAAATAACTCAAACAGAAAAATAAGAAACAGATGAAAATCACTATTGCAAGCTTTCGACAACAACCAAAACCTACCAAGAGTACCTCTAACAAAAAACTCATGTCCTGAAGGTGGTCGAAATTGATGCTACACCTTCTGACAAAGGACAAACTGGCCAGAAAAGTCCTGATCAGGCTGAGAGTGATAACTCTAGCCCTGGGACTGAAAATCCTGAGGTGCACAAATTTCGTCTTCATTTTAACTTTTATAGCTTTCCTCGATTAACATACTTCTAACCCATTTTAGTTTCTTTTCTTAGACTGCTAAAGATGATCAAGGGCGGCCAATGGTTCAAAAAATCATTCCGACCACTAGTAGCGAACCTTCCTACCATCCAACTAGCCCCTCCAGAACTTCCCCCAAGGACTCCACAAAAGGGTCCGCTGAAGAAGTAAGCCAGCTTGCTGATACTCAAGAGAAGACGCTTGTTGCCGCCACTAAGCTTTCGCACACCAAGGAACCCGATCAACAAACAGGTCCAGTTAGGGAAGAAGCTATGACTGGTATTGCTGACGAAGTTGTGGACAACATTGCTGACGAGGTTATGGCCAACAATGCTGACGAAATTATGGTAGACCAAGATGACGAAGATAAATCTGAAGATAAGTCTCCAATCTTTCAACAGCTGAGCGGCGACGAAAAGGATGAAGAGGAAGAAGAAGAGGAGGAAAATGCTTCTGAAGAGGAAATCATAGTGGAGGCCGAACAAGAAGAAGAGAAACAAGAAGAAGAGAAACAAGGAGAAGAGAAACAAGAAGATCCATCGAAAAGCAACCCTGCTTCGACTGGAACAAAATATACCAGTCTTTCACATGAAGAATTAGAGTCCCTGAAGGTACAAAGGCCACTGGAGTACTTGAAAGCCATGCTTAGCTCCAGATATAACTTTGGTGATAAAAGCACTAGCACTTCGACTGCTTCAGACAACCAATATGTTGGAAAGCCTGAAGAAGACTTGCTTCCTCAAATTAAAGAGAAAATTTTCAATGTGGGCCTATTCCAACTCTTGGAAAAGGATGCTTCTGCCCATTTTGGGCTGAAGAAACTCTTGAAGCAAGTCAATGTCTTGGAGGCCTCTCTTGAAGTTACTGATGTTATTATGGAACTGGGCACATTGATCGACCTTGTTATTGCTGACCTAAACCATCTTTGAGATTTCTCCAACACAATAAGCAATAAGTCGGAGACCCAGCTGGTCGAATGGGATGCAGTCACTGAATCTACTACCAAAGTATTGAACTTGGAAAAAATCTCTGAACCGAATAAAAAGGAAATCTAGAGTTGTGATGAAAATTTCAACGACTGGGAAAAACAAATCAAAATTCTTCAGAGCAAGATCTCTCAGGCCAAGCAACGTAAAGATTAGTTTCTCTAATCCAACCAATAAGAGGTGGCAAAAGAACTCAAAGTTGCAATGTATCATGTCGACAGAGCCCAGCAGTTTGGAAAGGAAATCGAGAACCTCTCGACTAACAAAGCTCTCTGCGAATGTCGCTTGATGCTTCAAAAATCCAAATATGAAAGGCTGAAGAGTTCTTTCCCATTCTGAACTAAATTTGAATGTTATTTATTTTTTCGATTGTAGATTAGCCCCTTGTGGCATAATTTGTAATGACTTAAGCCATTTTGGCAATACTTTATTTACCATATTTGCTTCGAACATTCCGCATGTTATTATTCTCTTGTTATTTTTATTTCTTGGAGTGCAGATTTATATTTTTTCAAATATTTTCCATTTACTCTCAAGACCTTTTTATCCTCGCTTAATTCTTCGATCGCATATGCACCGTTAGAGAATACTTGAATAACTTGAAAAGGACCTTCCCACTTAGGGGACCATTTCCCTAAAGCCCTATCTTTTCTATCCATAGGAAGGATCACTTTCCAAACCAAATCTTCAGGAAGAAATGGCTTAACTTTAATTTTTTTGTTATAAGACTTCCCTATTCTCTTTTTCTGTCTCTTTAACAACTCCAGAGCTTTTAGTCTCTCCTCGTCCAAATCCACCAATTCGTCCAACATCATATTCCAATATATATCTGATGGAATTTCATGATGCCTTTTAATTCTTGTCGATTGCAAATAAATTTCTACTGGTAAAACTGCATCATGGCCAAACGTCAA
Organism: Lathyrus tuberosus; assembly: GCA_022829125.1. NCBI lineage: Eukaryota > Viridiplantae > Streptophyta > Magnoliopsida > Fabales > Fabaceae > Lathyrus > Lathyrus tuberosus. The sequence continues at coordinate 31,740,287 of JALAZF010000006.1, read as the reverse complement.
TCGAAATGGAGTTGTATTAGTCGTTTCCTTAGGGGGTGTTTCACATGCCCAGAGGACTTGATCTAAAGTCTTATGCCAATTTCAAGGCTTTTTTCCTACAAGATTCTTAATCAAAGCAATGACAACCTTATTGGCTGCTTCGACTTGGCCATTAGCTTGAGCGTAGTAGGGTGTAGATGTTAACAGTTTGAAACCTGTTTCTTTAGCGAACTCTTGCCTCTTTCGACCAGTGAATACCGATCCTTGGTCTGTTGTAATAGTTTCTGGTATTCCAAACCTGTAAATAATATGCCTTTTAATAAATTTGATCACATCCTCTTGATCGACGTTCACCAATGGTACAACTTCGATCTATTTTGTAAAATAGTCAATGCCAACCAAGATATATTTTTGACTTTTGGATGACGCTGACCGAATTTCTCCAACAAGATCTAGAGCCCAGCCTCTAAAAGGCCATAGTTTGACTATAGAATGCAATTCGCTCGCAGGGGTATTTTGAGTACTCTTTTCTCTGCACACGGGTACTTTGAGTAAACTAGAGATTTTTGTACAACTTTGAACACACACAATCTTATCACTAAGACTGCCTATTTATAATGAATCGAAATAACCGTTTTTTAATAGCCTTTCTCTAAGATTATTAGAAGTGGCACTCGGCATGTCTTCGATTCTTCAGCACTCTCCACGTGTCTTCGTTTAAAAATTGGATAAGGATAATTTCCCTCCTTAATTCAAATTTAAAATTCACGTCGAAAACATCCTCTACAATACTCCGTCGAAATAATAACTTCATACTTAGAGAATTTCCTAAGTCCAACTAACTATTCTTCCTTTCGAAAAGAAATGATTTCGACTGAGCATCTGTCATTGAGCTCACCTGGTCGAAGTGTACCAAAATCAGGCAAAATATTTCCTTTTTCTTTATTTATTACATGAACTAAACTAGGCATCGAAGTGTACCAAAAACTGATTTCGACTTTTGGATGACGCTGGTCAAATTTCTCTAACAAGATCTAGAGCCCAATCTCTAAAAGGCCATGGTTTGATTATAGAATACAATTCGCTCGTAGGAACATGTTGTATGCCTGCATGCACTTGACACTCTTGACACCCTTTGGCAAACTCAATACAATCTTTCAACATGGTGGGCCAATACATTACTTGTAAAAATAGAAACCACTTCATTTTATGGCCCACCTGATGTGCCCCACATGCCCCACTATGGACATTCGACAAAGCTAAATAGGCCTCAGACTCGCTAAGACATTTAAGGAAAACTCCCTCAGGAGTCTTTTTAAACAATTCGTTTCCCAAAAGAACATAACTTAAAGCTTGATACTGGATTTTTCGTTCAGTAGATGCCGTTAGATTTTGCAGATATTACTATAGATTTTCTCCTATCTTCATCCGTCAGGCTATCAATTGCTAATATCTCGAAATTCTCTTTATCAGATTATCCTAGCTTTTTTGTTTCCAAATCTATTGGAGATAATTTGGTCGACACCACCCTCCCTCTGACTTCGATCGCATCTTGCAACTTTTCCTTCGAAATTTTATACCCAGAAGAAATATGAGCCAAATCATTAGCTACTTAATTTTCCAAACGAGGAATGTGTCGAATGCTGACCAACTCAAATCTTTTAAAGAGTCGATTGGCTATCACGAAGTACATGATGAGATTTTCTTTCACACATTTGTAGTCCTTTATGATTTGTTTTATGACCAACTCTGAGTCACCCATTATTTCGACTCGAGTTGCCCCTAATTCCAACAATATCTCAAGTCCGGTTATAAGAGCCTCGTATTCAGCCTCGTTATTCGAACAGAGACCTTCCACTTTATACTTGAATTTTGTTGGAATTTTGTTAGGAGAAATAATCAAGACTCCTACACCTGTTTCGTCTTTATGACTCGAACCATCGAAGTACAACTTCCAAGGTTCTAGTTCGACGTACTTTAATGATTCTTCGTTTATTGAGTGATCGACTATAAAGTCTGCCACTACTTGCCCCTTAACAAATTTTAAAGGCATATAAGTTAGAGAGTATTCAGTTAAGGCTAACGCCCATTTACCAATTCGACTATGCAAAATTGGTTTTGAAAACATATGCTTTATAACATCAAAATGTGAGGAAACAAAAACATCAACAGATTTTATATAATGCTTAAGTTTTATACATGATAAGTACAAACACAGACATAATTTTTTTACTGTGCTATATCTAGTTTCTGCATCGTTCAAGACCCTACTAAGATAGTAAATGGCTCTTTCGACGCCATTTTCGTCTTCTTGAGCTAACATGCTCCCTAAAGTCTTATTCGACGCAGATATATACAACCTCATACTCCTATTTCTACAAGGTGGAATCAATATTGGAGAGTGACTTAAATACTCCTTGATTTTGTCGAAAGACTCTTGTTGAGCTTGTCCCTATTCGAATCCTTCCTTGTTGAGTCGAAGCAAAGGTGAGAAGGCTTGAGTTTTGCCGCTAAGGTTCAAGATAAACCTTCTCGATAAATTAATCTTGCCCAGCAATGACTGCAATTCCTTCTTTGTTGATGGCATTTTCGCTTTCATTATGGCCTTGGTCTTATTCTGGTTTATTTCGATCCCTTTTTTGTGGACCACAAAGCCTAAGAAATCCCCCGCCTGCACACAAAAAGCACACTTGAGAGGATTCATTTTCAAACCATGTCTCCTCGTCCTTTCAAAGGAGAGTCGAATATAGTCTATGTGATTTTTCCCTGAAATTGACTTTACAACAATATCATCAATGTATATCTGCATGAAAGTCTCAATGAAATCATGGAAAATGGAATTCATTGCCCTTTGGTAAGTTGCCCCAGCATTCTTTAAGCCGAAAGGCATTACCACCCACTCATAAGTGCCTAATGCTCTAGGACATCGAAATGTTGTTTTTTGGACATCCTCTTCAGCAATGAATATCTGATTATACCTTGAATATCCATCAAGCACACTCAAGTACTCATGTCTTGCGGCAGAATCAACTAACATTTCTGCCACTGGCATCGAATATTCATCCTTTGGGGTTGCATTATTTAAATCTCTAAAGTCTATGCAATCCCTCAAAGTACATTTTTTCTTAATTACTGGAACAATATTTGAAAGCCATTCGACATACCTGGCTGTACGGATGAACTTGCATCGCAGAAGTCTTTCAACCTCCTCTTTAATCTTCGAGAGAATTTCAAGTGCAAACCGCCTTAGATTCAGCTTGATGGCCTTCTTTCCAAGCTTGATTGGCAACTTCAATTCAACCATCTCTCTGTCTAAACCAGGCATCTCGTCATAATACCATGCAAAGCAGTCTCTAAAGTCCTTCAGTAATTGGATCAGTTTGACTCTAAGTTGAGGATTAATATTGGCATTGATATACATTGGCCTTTTTGTCGCCCTGTCTCCCAAGTCAATTTCCTCAAGCGGATCTTGCGCTAGCATTTTGATGTTGGTTGTCAGCGGATCCTTCTCGAACCCCAAAGGATCGTCATTATAGATGGCGTTGAGCCTCTGGCCTTGCACTTCGTCCCGAGCCTTATCAGGTGGCTCTGGGTCGAAGTCCTTACCAGGACTTTCCAGACATCATTCCTTCTTGGCTTCGACAGCCATGAATTTTACCTCAGCCTCCAAGGCCGCTTTTAACTTAGTTTTGGCTATGTAAGCCGAAATTCTTTCGAGTGCTGGAAACTTAGTCATCATCGCCAAATTCACTCCCCCAACTTGTTGGGTCAATTCCATATGTCCCTATGTATGCTAGGTCGTCTTCGCCCACAATCTCTTGATTCCACTAAAAACTGTTGGTGGGGTGCAGGTACCAAGAGAAGTATGCGTTATCATCTGGAGTAAATGCAAAACTGGCTGGATTGCAAGGAGCAATGTTAGCCAAATTTTTGTCGAAACTACGTCTATCGACATGATTAACTAAAGCCATGAAATATCTCTGATCGGCTTCAATATTTTTTACAATACCATCTGTTTTCCAGATGGTAATTTACTGATGCATTGATGAAGGCACAACCCCTATGCCGTGAATCCATTCTCGTCCTAGCAACAGATTGTAGTCAGCTTTCATTTCCACAACCATAAACATGATCGGTCTTGTAATTGTCCCTACCATCAAGTCAACTTGAATTACTCCCAATGTGGTGCCAACTTTCCCTTCATAGTTGGACAACACCATGTTGTGAGGTTTGGTGTCCGTGTCGAACTTCCCTATTTTTCTTAACATGAGATGCGGCATCAGGTTTACTCTGCACCGCAATCCACCAGGATCTTGTTGACTGGCACATCTTCAACTTTCCCATTGATAAAGAGAGGCTTTAAATGACTTTTCATAGCCCGATAGGTCTTTCAAATAATGCATTATGTTCTTCTACACAACTGTTGTTCATCACATACTAACACACTGGCCTATGAGTGGCCATTTCTATGTCAGTGTTATCTTCTAGCTCTTCGACTTCAGTAATTTGGTCGAACTCCCTTGGTAACACAGACACTACATTCACCATAATGTCCAAAGATGCTTCTGAGTTTGTATTAAAATCATCAGTAAGCATCTCGTCTTCAGCAATCAAATGATCACCTTCCTTTTTAGCCTCTTCTTGAGTGGAAGAAACCTTCCCCTCCACAGGCTTCTTTTCGCCGGATTTTAACTCCTTCTTCTTATTCTTTTCAACAGGCACATTAGTGCCTGATTCAACTTTCTTATTTTCTTTAGCCTTCCTTTCTGCCTTTCTTCTCCTTTGCTCCCTTCTCCATTGGGATCTGGTCACTGGGTTCTTACCCTTGTAATTCTCAGAGATATAGGCTGACTTCTTGGAGGTCTGGAACTCACTACGGTATCTGATAGACGAGCCCCTATTAACGTCGAAGTTTTGCCACTTTTGTTTGCCTCTTTCTCTGCCTTCGGTTGGTCTTGTCCACTTTCCACTAGAAAGCTCTACAAATGGATTGAAAGTGGTGGGTCTTACACCTGGGAATCCTGGCTTCGCCTGTTTCTGCCTCCTGTATGACCTCTTTTTTGTTGAAACCTTGGTGGCTACCAGAGTCTCTCCAATATCCTCTGGCATTTACCAATTGAACTTTATCTATATTTTGGGCTGCCTTCTTATCGAATACGACACTGCACCTTGGACAGAGCATAACCTCTGACTTCTTCTTCTGGCACCTATGTATGAAGTCAATCAGGCTCTCCTCTTCCTTTGGGAAAGCCATTTTGTCGTATTCCTCTTGTCGTTGTTCTTCGACAATCTCCATCGAAGTCTCTTGTGAAACTTCGACCATGTTAACATCCATAGCGACATCTTCAGTGATGTCCAAACTTTGGAACTTCATAGTGTAGCGAGCGATTTTGGACGCGGTTCTTAAACGTTGTCGCTCTTTGGGGTTTACTACAGGTCGATTCATTTTTTATCCTATTGTGAGCTAACTAAGGAAGGGAAATAGATGTCTCCAATTAACCCTACTTGTATACCGAGTTTAAACAGTGGTCTGTTAGGTTACAGATGATATATGGTAATGGGGCCTTTCTTTCTTCTTACTTTATTAAGGTGGAAAACTGGGACTATTCATGGGGAATTTGTCAGATCGGGTGGAGATAGGGGACTTTAGGTTTTTGGATTAGTGTGCTCGCTAAGATTTTTCTTTCAATCTTATGCCTACGTATTCCCGTTTACTGAAGCAGGGAAATCAGAGCGATCGTAGTTCCTCCATTCTATGGGAGGAAATGGGTGTTTTGGTGTCTTGTTCAAAGCCCAAGACGTGAAGCGAAAGGTGATCTATATCTTGTTCAAAGCCCAAGATGTGAAGCTGGAGGTGGTTTGTATCTTGTTCAAAGCCCAAGATGTGAAGCTGAAGGGTCTATTTGTATCTTGTTCGAAGCCCAAGATGTGAAGCTAAAAGGTGTTGTCTTTAGAGACAATTTGTTATCTCTAAAGAGGGTCTGTTTGTCACAACTGTTTATAAAGGAGAATTACTTTAACCGGGATATGTGAATCCGGCAATGCCATAATTTCCTTTATAGGGGGGTTCCAACCTGAAGGAGAAGACTTTAACTCAGTGTAGAGCAATGTTATCTTTCCTTAGGAATTTTTCATGCTAAAAGAGGGACAGTGGCATAGATGTAAATAATCCAGAGGCTTGCCGCTTACAGCAATTAGATGAAGGGGAAGGAATTGTTGATGTTTGTGTACTGTGAACGAGGCACATCTTTGATGCTAAAGGGTTTATTGGCTCAACTTGGGTTTTCTTATACAAATCCTAAGAGGAGGCTATTGGCCCAACAAGAGGGAGTTTTTATGTGTCTCGTCCGAAGCCCGAGAGAGAGGCTAAAAGGGTTGACTCAACAGGAGAATCTTTTATACTCAACAAGAGAGTGTTTTTGTATCTCGTACGAAGCCTGAGATGGAGGCTAAAGATGGTGACTCACCAAGAGAATCTTTTATACTAAACAAGAGAGTGATTTTGTATCTCGTACGAAGCCCGAGATGGAGGCTAAAAGGTGATTGACTCAACAAGAGAGTCTTTTATACTCAACAAGAGAGTGATTTTGTATCTCGTACGAAGCTCGAGATGGAGGCTAAAAGGGAGATTGGCTCAATAAGAGAGCCTCTTATACTCAACAAGAGAGTGTTTTGGTATCTCGTAAGAAGCCCGAGATGAAGGCTAAAAGATTTGACTCAACAAAAGAGTCTTTGTATCTCGTACGAAGCCCGGGATGGAGGCTAAAAGGTTTGACTCAACAAGAGAGTCTTTGTATCTCGTACGAAGCCCGAGATGGAGGCTAAAAGGGTACTGTTTCAGTTGAGTGACAGGTCCAGTATGTTGGTTCAATGAGAAAAACAGTTCTTATATGAGTAACACTATACTCATGGATTTGATCTGAGAATCAGGATTGTTTCCTGTTCTTTAAGGAAACGGGGAATCCAAAGGGTATTTGAGACTGTCCAAGTCTGCGGGCGTTTCCTTACTTGAGAATGTCTCTGAGACTCAAGGAAATTAAACTGTCCAAGTCTAGAGTTTTATCTTTTATACTATGCTTAAAGAAACAGTTGTCGTACGTTCACGGTAGAAAGATCTAGACTCTTTGAAAGACTGTTCTATTAAGATGACTAATTTCTGTTCCTATACCTCTACGAGGTCGTCGGGACAATTTGTACGAAGCCCAAGAGGAGGCTGGAAACTTTTAAGAAGCCGAGGGACAATTTGTATGAAGCCCAAGAGGAGGCTATCATTCCCGGAGGAAGAAATCATTTATACGAAGCCTAAGAGGAGGCTGTGAATACTTCTAAGAAGCCGACGGGTCCTTGTACAATGCCCAAGAGGAGGCGGGGATACTTTTAAGAAGCCTGTGGGTCCCCAAACCCCGAGAAGTTCAAGACAGGCTATTCACAAAGAATAGATCAAGCCAGGAAAGTTTGAGAATTTGTAAGAAACTCAAGGGATGCAATTCATGGAGAAGAGATCATCTCTGGGGAGTAGAGTTTCTTGACAATTCCTAAGGAGGACAGCCGAAGAGAAGACTGTATCTGGTGCTCCTATGGGGGATCTAGTATTGTCTATTTCTAAGAATGATCGAAACGGATTTACCTAGTGCTAGACGTAGTTGCCAGGGAAACTCTAAATATCTATACTATTATTACACAGTCGATATGAGTTTATGAAAGAAGACTTATAGCGAAACAACCCCACAATACAGTTATATGTATATAAAAGCGGTGAATGAAAGCATATAAACACTTACTCGGTTGTAGAGCTTCCATGCTGTTTGGTTAGTTGTTCAACAAAGAAAGATTGAAAACAACAGTGTATTTCAAAATCAAAAGAGAAAGTGCTTTGAAAGGAAAGATTGGCGCTTACAGCTCAAGGAGAGGCCCAGGGTTTTAGTAGTGATTGCACTGTGATATGAGTTTGTACAGTGGGACTTATACAAGTGACTGAGGCCTGAAAAAGGTTTTCTGTACAAAGGGATGGGTCTTACACTCTCTCAAGAGGCCCAAGTGAGTTTTAAGAAAAGAAATGGGTCTTACTACTCGAGAGTAGGCCCAATGGTTAATTTTGAAAAGGGCGACGATCGCGCCGAGGTTTTGGAAACACCGTGGGACTTATACAAGTGATTGAGGCCCAAAATTTTGGTATTTACAAAGGAATTGGGTCTTACACTCTATTAGCGGCCCAAAGGTTTAAAAATGAAAATAAATGGGACTTATAGCTCAAGGAGAAGCCCAATGGTCTTTTTTATTAAAAGGCGACGATCGCGCCGAACTTTGTAAATGTACAGAGGGACTTATACAATATCTGAGGCCCAAAATATTTATTTACAAAAGGGATGGGACTTACACTCTATTAGAGGCCCAAAGTCTATTTTAGGAAAAGAAATGGGGCTTACAACACGAGGGGAGGCCCAGATGATTTTCAGTTTGAAAATGGCGATCGCGCCGAGATTTTTCGTATCGGGACTTATAAAATAACTGAGGCCCAAAATATTTTTGTACAAAAAGGGTTGGGTCTTACACTCTATTAGAGGCCCAAAAGTGTTTGAAAAAGATTTGTTAGGGTGAAAATCAAAGAAACCCCAATTTCATTTTTTAAAGGGCATTTTTCAAAGAAAAATCAAGTAAAAAATGATAAAAATATCAAATAAAATCATTAATCATGTTATAAACAATGATTAAGGTTTATGAAAAAGTATTTTATCCACATGAATATTTAAAATCATTTTGGTTTTAAAAATCAAGAAAAAGAAATCATTTTAAAAGCATTTAAAACAATTTAAAACAATATTTTTGAATATATTAAAAATAATCTAAAAATAATATTTTTTTGTGGATTAAAATATTATGGAGTATGAATAAGAAGTGTGTAAAACAGAATTGGAAAATGATGATTTTTGCTATGTAAAATAATTGGTTGAGTTTTGAAGATAAACTAAGAAAAAGAGAAAAGATGTCACAACATCACATTCGACATGAGTTTTGAAGATAAGAGAAAAAGGGAAGATGTCACAACATCACATTCGACATCTTAAAAAACCAGAAATGCACCTTGATTTTCAACATCTTTTTTTATCAAACTTCAAACATTCATAACTCTCTCAATTTTTAACGAAATTGAAATCCGTAAGAACCTATCTTGACCGATTTTTCGCAAGGAATCCAATGGTATTACTCATGCACATTGAAACTTAATGTACATAATACACAAAGCAAAAAACCATAACTGCATGTTGATTTTAAACATCTTTGCTTATCAAACTTTCAACACTCATAACTCTCTTAATTTTTAACGAAATTAAAATCCGTAAGAACCTATCTTGACCAATTTTTCGCAAGGAATCCAATGGTATCACTCATACATACTGAAACTTAATGTACAGCACACACAAGGCAAAAAACAGATCTGCACCTTAAGTTTAAAACAACATAAACTCCACATATAAACATGTTAAAGTGCAAACAGTAGGAGGATCATATCATACATATTAAGGACTACATTTTTGCTTCAATAATTGTTCAATATGATGCATGTATGTGGACAACAAAGGAAAGCATGATTCAAAGAATTCAAGTTGTGAATTTTACCTCTTTTTTTGGAGATTTTGTGCAACCTACCAAGTGCTTTGTTCCAGAAATGATTTGATGCTTTGGACACCCTCAAATGACCTCTTAGAAGCTTTTAGGATGGTTGGAATCAGCTGGAAACCTCTGGAGCAAGTTTGAGCACTTTCTTGCAAAAATGGGCAAAAGTGGCCAAAATGCCAACTCTCCCAAATGGTGTTCCAGATGTGTGGCACCATTTGGGACAGCTCAAGGATGATATTTGGAGTGTGTTTGAGGTTTTATCTGGTTTGGAAAATGACTGAATCAAGACATGGCTTGAAAAATGCAAAAAAGTCCAATTTTGAGGTTTTGAGAGGTGACTTTGTGATTTTGGTGTTACAGGTCACTTGTGATAGTTTGGATCACCTTAATAAAGAAGGCATTTTGGAGTGAAAGAAGTGATTTTGAGGAAAACATCTGTTTGATGGCTTTGGTGTACTCAAACTGAGCACAAATGAGCTCTATTTATAGTAGAGCAAGTTTGTTTTGGCAGCAATAGTGAATGGTGGCTGCAGCAGAGGTTTGTTCAATGTTGGCCAATGAAAATCCAAGTCTTCTCTAGCCATTGACTAGAGGTTAGAGCACCGAGCTTTGGTTCCCTACTTGTTGGAGGAATCTTGACTGAATTCAGTTGCAAATGTGTCAGTCCATGCCACCTCTAAGCATCTACTGAATGCTCCAATCCAAAATTGGAGTCTTGTCTCTCTTTTAGGGATTTATAGGTTTGGCATGCTACTTCTTGTTCCAAGGACTTTGGAGGCTTGGCTCAGTGATTGTCCCCTTTGGATTTGATCCTCAGATGTGTCCAAGATGATGACAAGGCTTGGAAATTCGTGTGGCACAAAAAATGTGCAAATCTGTCCTGAAACATGTCTTAAAAATCAGCTGCAGCAAGCCTTATTGTAAAATCCATAACTTCTTGCTCAAGAATGATAAATGGCTGTTCCAGGACTCTATGGAAAGCTGAGATGACATAATTCAACTTTGATGTTTGACCCTAGACTTGGTTCAACTTGGATCATGGAGAAAAACATCCTTGAAGTTGGGACATTCTTGCTGGAAAAATATTAATGATGTCCTATGAAATGTTGGAACATCTGACATTAAGAACATTAATAATTCCAAACTTTAATCACTTGTATCTTTTAATCCACTGTGATATTTTGAGTTGAAGTGAATTGCATCTTTGATGCTTGTCCTGCATGGTGACAAAGCTTGAAAATTGTGTGGCACAAGAAAAAGTGCACAAAATCTGTCCAAAAAAACAGCTGCAGTAAGCCTTCTTGTAAAGTCCATAACTTCCTGCTCGAGTATGATAAATGGACGTTCTACAACTTTCTGGAAAGCTGAGATAACGTACTTCAACTTTGATGTTCAAGGTTTGTGAAGATAAGACTTGTAAAGTTGTCAAAATTAACCTTGAACTTGTGTGATCAAATCTGTCCTAAAAGCTGTCATGAAAATTCGGTTTTATCAATGCCTTTTGCAGAGACCGTAACTTTCTGCTCGAGAATGATAAATTAGCTTTCTAGGACTTTCTGGAAAGGTGAGATGACGCACTTCAACTTTCATGCCCAGGGTTTTTCCTGAATCAACTTAGATCATGGAGAAAAACATCCTTGAAGTTGGGACATTCTTGCTGGAAAAATATTAATGATGTCCTATGAAATGTCAGAACATTGGACATTAAGAATTCCCAACTTTGATCACTTATATTCTTTAATCCTTATGATATTTTGAGTTGATTCCTTCTACAATGTTGAAGTATCAAATACCCTCTTTAAAAGTAGCTCTTATGCAAAATCAATGGATGCTTGGGTCAATAGTTACAACCTTGAAAAGTTGTGCACTTGAACATGATTTTAACTTAGAAAAAATTTCTAAGTTTCTTTCAATTTGATCAATTTTGCAATTTTGCATGATTTATTGATTTAAATTTGATCAAATTAAATCATCCATCATATTTTCTTGAGTAATGGCTCGTGAAGCTCAAAGTTGACCAAAAGTCAAACTTTGACTTTCTGCGTCAGTTGACTTTGTATTAGATGAACTTGAGGCTTGATCCACTTGAAATATTGCACTCTTATGCTTAATTCTTGATGTGGGAGTCCTCTTGCTCCTTCATGGATGTTTGAGAGGTTAGACAAGTTGAAGATCATGTCATTCCTTGATTGATCCTTTGTCTAAGAACTCTGAGAGGGCTTGAAACCCTAATTTTGACTGTAGTAAGTGTTCACCCATCTTTGGGGAGACTGATGAGGCAAGATGGTTCATCCATATTGTGATGATGATTTTCCCCATGATGGGAAATCTTAGTGGTCAAAATTTGGGGTATGACACATTGTAAGGCCATCAATAGCCTTGTTCAAATTATCCATTCGTACGAAACCATCAGCGGTTTCCTTTGTTACCAACGCCAAACTAGAATCCTCTGCGATTTTTGTAGTATCGAAACCATTAGTAGTTTCATTGTTACAATCTTCGACGATTCCTTTGGTGACGTCGTCAGTAACCTCACATATACAATCTCCCATCATCTCCTGGTCAAGATCCTCAGTGATTTTAACCATAACAGCATCATTAATGAAGTCATAGTGACTTCTATCATGTTGACATTGTGAGCGAAGTCATCAGTAACTTCGATCATATTTACAGCAGCAGGTTCAGTGAAATGAGCATCAGCTACTTGCAAAGGATCAACATCAATTTTCATATGAGTCTTCTCCTTTTCGCCCAACTTTAGCCTTCCATCCTTGATAGTGTTTTGCACGAGGTCCCTGAAAAGAAAACATTGATGTGTCTTATGACCCAAGAAATTGTGTTACTTACAAAAACCTTTCTTCTTCCTTTGCTCTAAATGAGGCATTTTAGCGCCAGGACGCACTATAATTTGACCATCCTTAACTAATAAGTCGAAGATTTCGTCACATTTGGTGACGTCAAAAGTGTAAGTTTTCTTAGGGAACCTATCATTCTTTTCTGGTTCGACAGGATTCTTTCAGTTCGAAGGGGCCAAGAATTTACAGGCATAAGGTGGTGCATGCTTTAGTTCAGCAAGGTCGACCTCGCTTCCGTCGAAGTCTAAAGACTCATTATATGTTTCTTCGTCGTGTTCACCAATTCCGACGTAGGCTACCCTCTCTTTTCTATTTTTATTTGCCCTAACTTTTTCATCTTTCAATCGCTCGACTTGTCGAACTCTGTCAGCCAATTGGGCCATATCTCTCAAGTATTGGGTATCCAATTACTTTCTAATTGAGTATTCGAGACCACCAGCGGCCATTTCGACCAACTCATGTTCAAGCACTTGAGTAAAGCACCTTGCTTTAAGCAATCAAAACCTATTCAGGTAATCATCTATTGGCTCAGTAAACTTTCGTTTTATACTAGCCAATTACATTAGGCTAATCTTGGTTTGCCCCATGTAAAATTGTTCGTGGAACAATCTTTCTAACTGGGTCCAAGTATGGATCGAATTTGGTGGCAAGGTTGTAAACCATGTAAAAGCATTCTTAGTGAGAGAACTTGGGAAATATTTTACCCTAAGGTTTTCATTATTGGAAATCTCTCATGCCTCTATCAAGTGCCTTGCCACATGTTCGACAGTGGATTCAGTGGTATCCCTAGAGAATTTGGTGAATTTAGGAACTTTCCATCTAGGGGGTAGATCTGTTTGTAAGATGTATTCTGATAATGGTGAAGTATAATTTGGTCTCTGAAGGCCAAAGTTTACCCCATTTCGTGCCATTATTATTTCGACCATGGCTGCAAAGTTATTATCTACGGCCATATCATCACGTCGAATCTGCTGGACAACATTATCAGCATTTTGGTTCCTATTTACTATTACTACCCTAGGTCTTTCGTCAATTGGGATTTGAGGTTGGGCTCTAGGGGGTTCGACCCTAGGCTGTTCGACCGTTACTCCTGGATTGACTAGATTTGCATTGGGGGGGGGGGGGGTTCCCTGGTTTTACTGAACTTGATTAATGGTAGGATCTTCTTCGAGGACACCTCCCTGATTTTCCAATATGTATTCTCTCTGAGGATGTCGAGGAGGTTGTGGTACCCCGGAGTAATTTGCAAGGCGTGTCATCTGGGCTATCATTTTTTGGTTGGATTGTGTGGTACTTTGGATTAGGGGATTAGAAACTGTCTTCATTGTTTGGGCCAACATTTGAACCATTTCATGATTACTCTCATCCATTTGTTGCCTAATAACCACTGCAGAATTATTAGTCAAATTTGGTATTTGGGTGGAATAGCCTATTCCTAAAGGTTGGCTACTTCGACCCATTTTTATCCAAGATCCTGATCCTTGTAACGGCGAAGTTGTGAGAGCAAGAATTGTCTCTACAAGTCAATCTATGTTTTGATGATAACAATAAGTATTTGTGAAAGAACCAATTTATGGTCTAACGTGTGTTGTGTGCAGATCATAAGAACTAAAGACATCAGAACCAACATACACCAGCCAGATGTACTATGATTGAACATATATATATATATATATATATATATATATATATATATGCGAAGTTACTATGTGTGACTAAAGTCGCGAGAAGTAAGAACGCTTGTTTATCTAGTCATAATCAGCCAGATCTAAGGATGCCAAGATTGTTGTGCTGTTGCAATGCTCTTGTGGATGCTCTCTGAAAGTGATCAAGATTCTAAAGATAGTGAAGCTTCTAAAGAAGTACACTCAGAAAGAACCAAAGTTCTGAAGACTCCTATGACTTGAAGTTCTGATGGCTGAAGGCGCTGAAGACCAAGTGCAGAAAGATTCTGAAGACTGACGAGTTCTGAAGATCAAGGTCTCAAACAAGAAGTTTTGAAGACTCTGAAGACAAGCTCTGAAGATTCGGAAGACTTAAATCAGAAAAGGATAACGCTCTTAAAGACCAAGTGTTGAAGTTCTAAATACTGATTCCTAATGGACTTCTTCAATTAATGGAAGACTTGAAGCATCAGATAATCTGCTATAAAGACTCCACTCATGCTTCATCAAATTAACATCAGAAGCCACTAAAGTATCAAAGTCTAAATATTACCGTTGTGAGTTAATTGTACACACTGCCCAAGAAAAGATATCTTCTGCAAAAAGAAGATATGTCAGAACAACTCATTATATCACAATGTCTCTTTTCCAAACAGCCAACAGTATTCTCTAACGGCTATATTTCTATTGGCTATTTAATGGAAAGAGTTTTTGCTTCTGAAGTGTCGATCACTTGTAGAATTACGAACTGAATGTTCATCTACAAAATTGACCAAGTCATCGTGTGAAGATAGGAACAACGATGAGTTCTCGTTGTAACACTTAGAATATTCAAAGCTGTCATTAATTCACTCATGGCAATTGTTGTTGAATCTCCAAAGAACAAATTAACACAACAACAACAATCAAACAGAAGTTGTTGATGAAGAAGACAACAATTCAAGATCAGTCAAGTCATCAACCTACCTTCTCATCAAAGCTCATTGAAGATCTGAAGTAAGGAGTTGCCGCTCAAAGCTTGCTCAACCAGAAGACGAAGAAGAAGAAGATCTACAAGATGTCAACAATCATAATATCTAAATACATCTTTGTAGTTTCTTAGGAAAGTAAGGAGCTAATTGCTCAAAACTTGCTTAAACACATGTGTGTGTTCTTTGTACTTAAACCTAGGAGAAACTTGCTTATTAAGAAGCACAACTTGTAATCTCCAGTTTGCTAATTCAACTAAATGAATTGAGACTCCTCAAGTGAATGTTATATCCTGATGGGATCCCTGAATGGTTCAGCTGTGAGTTAAGGCCCTTGAGTAGATCACACGGTGATCAGATACTTGAGATAACAATGGCTGAGGGTCATTGTGGAAAATCCTGAAATATGGTCAGTAGCGTTATATTCATTGAGTTGAATCCCTGAACGGCTAGCTGTGAAATCCCAGCAGTGGGTCTACTCGGTCAATGAACGTTATATCCTGTTAGATCCCTGAACGGTTCATTGGGTTGTTAGTCACAGTGCGGCTGTGCAAGTAGTTAGTCACCGGATGTTGCCCGTGCAAGTGTAATCATGATTTGGTTATAGTGGATTAAGTCCTTGTGTTCAAGGCGAAATCACCTGAGGAGGGTGGACTGGATTAGCCCGCGTGGTGAACCAGGATATATCATGTGTCCTTTACTCCCTTGCTTAGTATCTCTTTTTATGTTCCTGCTTTGAATATCAGAACCTCATATTAAGCAAAGTCAGAACCTTACTGCCTATCTCTGATAAGTTTCCGCACTGCAAGTTCTGAGTATCGTATCTTATGAACAGAACTCATACGGTTCTCATACTCGTTAGTTAATAGATCAGAATCTCTCAATGAACATTGAAGGTTCTTGAGCGTCAAATTAACTAGATGCGAAAAGTTACTAAAAGAGTAAATACACAATTCAAACCCCTTTTCTTGTGTCTTTATCGCACCTTCAATTGGTATCAGAGCTCCGGTTCTATTATTGATTCACATCAAACACTTAACAGTGTCAGAAAAAGATCCAGACGTGGTGCGTAGAAGTGCTCTTGGTGATATTGAAATCCACTTACAATTTCTGTAACAGTTCATTAGTTAACTGTGTACAAAATTGTAATCAATCTGATTACTTCATGAGCAAGTCACTGATTCTAGATGAAGCCTCACTAAAATTGAAGAATCAATTGATAATATAAATTCATCAGATAAAAGGAAGTATCTGTTGAATGCTCATTCTGGAAAATACGTGTGGATAAAACCACGTATATGATTAAAAGATGAATCATCAGAAAGCAAGAAATCTTGTTTGCTGAAGATTAATTCATTATGAGTTTTTGAGATGTTTTCAAGAAACGGATTAGGTCCACCCTTGACTTTCTCATTTAAAAACTCATTCTGGATCTCTTCATGTAAAGAAGGAAGATTGCTGTTCTAAGACTTTGAATTTCAGAAAGAAATCTGTTAAATTCAGAATCTAAAAAATTTAAATTATTAGAAATGATTCAATGTCAGAATCTAGAATGATCAAAAGATTCAATGGAAAACTGAATCCCAAGATTCAGTTGATTCCGAATGAACTCTTAACTGGTTCGGTGATCAAGCTCCAACAACCTGAAATCATCCTAGTAAAGATCAAATATTGATAATCTGATTTTCAACATATCAAGTGTTCTCAGAACCACTTGTGCTATGAAATTGGATGCTATCATTTCAGGTATCTAGGTTCTCCAACTGATGTCATAAAAGATGGCATAAAAGATGTTAGCTTGAAGAAATTAGTTAACTCTTAGATATGTGTGAACAACCCCAAACAAGTTGATCATCATTGTGAGAACAAGAGGCTCATGCAAATCATGTCTAGTGATGAACACATGAGGCATGATGATGTTCTGGTTCTGAACAAGTTCTGAAACAACCTTGAGGAACAAAGTCAGATGTTGATATGTCAAATCCTTCCTGAATAACCTCTCAAAAATTCTCACTGAACTGGTGAAATCAATCATCTTTCAAAGAGAAGAAACTCTCACAAACACAAACTGAATTCGGGCTATGAAAGGAGAACTCAACCAATTCTCAAAGTTTGTTGTTTAAGATTCGGATCCATATCTCAAGAACCTATCGGAACCAAACAAGCTCTGTGGATCTTAAAAATGAGGAATCAGAAACAGATGTAATCTGTTCAGTATGAATAAGATCGTCAAATAGAAATTATTGTTCACTCAGAACTGCTTCCAAGCATCTGAGTGCCAATTCTCTTTCAGAGCATTCATTACATCGCCTTCCAAAAGAATTGTATGTAATTGATTAAGTCTAGATGATGTGATCATTCTGATCATGTTATGTCTTAATCTTGGTTACTATAACCTAAGAGTTGACGGACAAGATTGAACAAGAAAAGAGAGAAAGTTGTGATTCAACCAGGATCACATTCCAAGAAAATATTCACTTTCCTCAGAAGTAGGAACGCAAGCGTATCTTAAAGAGTCCAAGAAACCTCTGCAGCTTACCCAAAAATAGGCAGGATCTGAAAGATGCTCAAAGGTTCAGAAAGGAATGCTTTCACGAAAAGGTCTCGCTAAAAGATTCGCTTCAAAAGCACTCAGTTAAGTCTGAAAAATCTAAGGTACACTTTTCTTTTCACTAATAATCTGTTAAACTCATGAGATGCCTTAATTAGAATTCTTTCAAATTTATCATAGCATGTTTTACTAGGTAATTATTTAGGAATCCTTACATGTCTCTTTAGGGAAATATTCAACCAATAGAAAATTTGTTAAGCATAGATGAAAGAAATTGTTAAATACAAGAAAACCCTTTAACAAAAACTACACGCAAAAGAATACAATAATAATTGCGAATATATTGAAAACCACAACATATCTCTGACAACTTAAGATATTACTAAAATATTTTGAATTGACCTATATCTTTCCTAGACTAGGCATAAATCAATCTACACACTTACTCTATGAAGTCACGTCTCCCTTTCATGCTCCTACACTCAAAACCCTGAAAGTTCAAAACATCATCCAACCTTCGTCATGCCTCCACTTACTTTTCTTGATAATCAAAACCCAAATTTCTTTTTAATTTCTTGAAACAATTCTTAAGAAAACCTTTTTGTCCTCCCGTGTATCTGTTTGCCTATGTCCTCTAGTAAGAGATTCCTCCATCAGCGTCTAGTCATATCCTATTGCCCATAGGTTTGCTTCAGTCAACATCTCTCTAGAACCAAATTGGTATCCTAGCTAACCCTATTACTCAATAATACAAGTCCTATTCCATATATATATATATATATATATATATATATATATATATATATATATATATATATATATATATATATATATATATATATATAATCCGCAGTTTCTAACTTACTAAAACTCACACCTCTTTAAACTCCTGACTTGATCTCCTCAAAAGACTTTCTCACCATTCTCATGGCAAACCAATCATTGACTCCAGGAACCTTCTTTGGCGATGAAAACTCTCTTGAAATCATTAGTGAAAAACAACCTAAGCTAATGGATGTTGATCATAATTTCCATCTAGGCATTCATTCGCAAAATTGGAATGGGTACATTCATATGCTTAGAGGTCCCATTTATCCAAACATCATAAAAACTTTTTAGATCAATGATGTTGTCAGCCATGATGGTCTGACCATTTCTTCAGACATCTATGGTATTCTTCTCTCCTTCAATGCTTCAAAAATCACTGAAGCCATTGAATGCCCACTAGAAGGCATCACTCCCAGTCATGCATCCATTCGATGCACCCCTGATGCAAAATTACACTACTTGTTTGATACAGGTTCTACCTTCGAACCTACTAATCCTGAGAAACTCCTGCCCTACGCCAGAGGCTGGTTTAAATTCATTCTGACAAACATCAAACCTTGAAGCACATACAAAAACCGTCTGTATCATGATGACAAGCTCATAATCATGTGTCTTCCTAACCAAATTCATATAAATCTGCCACAAATTATATTTGATCATCTCAAGGACACCATTCTCGTGTCAAGAGCTACCCTTGAAACTACGATCCCTTACGGAAGAATCCTAACTGAAGTGTTTTTCAAAACAGGAGTTGTGCAGACAATTAGCAGAACCAGATGCGGTCCTGATATTGCTCTTATTGAAAATTCTTGCGAAACGTTTAACAGTGACTGGTTCTCAAATTAGTTGACAGATTAGGATACTAGATAGTTAAATGCATGCTTGCATCATTTATGAATATATATATATATATATATATATATATATATATATATATATATATATATATACATATATCTTTGTTATATTTTGTCTCACATTATTTATATCTGGTACCCACTAATAAAAATTCTTAATGAACCATTAAAATATTGCATAAATGACGTGTCGTGTTTTATAGCTCAAGAAATCTTCAGTAATAAAGTCTTTAACTTCCCAATAAATGAGTAACTGCTCCGTCTTCTTTTCCCACACGTTCACGCCTTTTAACATACCCTAATTAATCATGACCACCTAGGAAATAGTAAAATCAAATCTTGGTGTACCAATTTAGTCATTACACTCCTCACTCTCATTTCGCCTATAAATAATAGGATTATACTTCGTTCTCGACCAATCTTAATCTTCTGTGTGTTAATAAATGGCCTCTCCAACATTTAGGGGAAACGTAGAAACTTTAGAAGTTATCCCAGAGAAAAGACCAAATCTAGCTAGACTTCAAAATAATGGTCTGGAAATTGTAAGAAGCATGCAAATACAATCTTGGAGTGGTTATTATTCACTGCTAAACGGCCCTCTCTTTCCAGTTCTTGTGAAAGAATTATGGAAATATGCCAGAATCAGTAATGATGGCAAAACTATCTGGTCTGAAGTATATAGATTTCCAATCGCCATCTCTATTCCCTCATTAGAAAAGCTTATAAATTGTGTCACCTCTGGGATCACTGTTGAAGACTTTCAATCTGACCTGAGCTTAGTAAAGAAATGCAAGGTTTTATTCGATGATTCAGTTCCCTATGAACCAAACAACCCTGAAAAACTTCTCCCTTCACCCAGAACATGGTTCAGATTCTCTCTAACCAATCTTCGACCTCGTGCAACTGCAAGGAGCACGCTGTCCCAAGATGACAGAGTATTCGTTTTTCTCCTAACACGCCACTTTAAAATCAATCTTCCCAAAACTATTTTCAATCACCTGAAACATTCTATCAGAGTTTCAAGAACTCAGTTGAACTCTTAAGTTCCATACGGGAGAATAATATCTGAAATTATGCTAAAAGAGAAATTTTGGGGATTAGTAAGGAGACTCGGACCAGAACCTTCAATAACTGAGACAAGATGTGATAGGGTGGACAACGTTGAAGACTTTGATGACTAAAATTTTAAAATTCTGATGTAATGTAATGCTATGTTTTATTGGTTATTGTTCTATTTTATGTTGATGTTTCTTTCTCACTTAGTAAAAATATAATGTCTTCTGTGTTCTATCTTGTTGTTTTACATCTATTAACCTTTAAGTAATCAGTTGATTCCATCATCCTTCAATTAAATACATATAGATGTGTTTCTCTAAAATGAGTCTAAATGCTTCTAAATGTTTAAATGACTCTGTGACTCTGTAACTGAATATAAACACTTTTTGATGATGTCAAAAAAGGGGAGAAATATATTAATTTTGATTGAAAGAAATCTGAAAGAATGCAGAACTCAAACAAAGTACTCTTATAAAATGCGTTACTACTAACGGTTGTTGTTTGATGTTATCTGAGGAACTCTAAACAAGTTCACTACGCATTCTAAAGACAGGATAAGAAGAAGAACCACGATCCTAGAATAAATAATCAGATTAAGTAAGAATACTCTGAAAACAGTCAAGGCAAAGTCTACATTTCAAGATGCTCACTCAGAAGATCTGTGCAAATCAGAAGTCAAAAACTGTCTGAAGATCTGGATTAAAGATCCAAGCAAGAAACCATTCTATCAGGAACCGTTAAAGACAATTTGGTATCATACTAAATCATCAATTGAAAATCAGATTCAGTACACAAAGATTAATATCAGACTCTCAAAGCAAAGTTGTGGATTACTGTCAAATACCCTCATTGGTATCAATATCAGCACTCTAAGGAATTACCTTTTAAGCGTATGAGAAGAAATTCTTCACTTGGTATCAAACTCAAAATACTCTGGTATAAGAGTCAGCACATCATTTTTACATCCAACTAAAACAAGATGTACCAAATTCATAATCAAGCGTGATTGATCACAAGTTTTAACCTTCAATTGGTATCTGGTCAAAAATCAAGCTTTGATAATTTAACTGAGTTGTGACAATAACAAGGTCTGAAATAAGCTTGTGTTCAAAGTCAAACTCTGAAAAGTCATGATCAACACTGGTGATTAAATTTAGAAACTCTGAATTTCGATTCTGAAAGATCCCAATATCTGACTTATGGAAATTAGGGGAAGATTACCCAAAAGACTAAAATGCAAAATCTAAATTCTTCATATAGCCTGAAACTCAGGGGGAGTATCTCAAAAGACAGTTTCTGATATACAACGAAGCTATGTTTATCAGTCAAAGAACTGCTCTAATTCTGAGCTCAATTGAATCTACTAAAAAGTAGAAATGCTTCAGACGACTCCAAAGATAACAAGCTCTGATATGACAACAAAGGAAACTGAGTTCTGAAGATCTGAAGATGGAAGTTCTGTTGAACTAGTCCAGATGCTAAAGACTCTTCGTTTTCTTAAGGAAAAGATATAAAAGTAACTCTTTTCTATTTCTGTTCTGGCAACTCAAGATGTTACTCTGTATATCTTTGGATTATATAAAATCCTAGATGATCTCAGATAAAGCTTTGAGGATAACTCACTCAGGGGGAGCTGTTGTTCCACACTCTGAATTTGTTTGCTTTGGTGATTACCTTGTATAAAATTTTCAATCAAAATACTTGGTTTTGTCATCATCAAAAAGGGGGAGATTGTGAGAGCAAGAATTGTCTCTACAAGTCAATCTATGTTTTGATGATAACAATAAGTATTTGTGAAAGAACCAATTTATGGTCTAACGTGTGTTGTGTGCAGATCATAAGAACTAAAGACATCAGAACCAACATACACCAGCCAGATGTACTATGATTGAAGATATATATACATATATATATATATATATATATATATATATATATGCGAAGTTACTATGTGTGACTAAAGTCGCGAGAAGCAAGAACGCTTGTTTATCTAGTCATACTCAGCCAGATCCAAGGATGCCAAGATTGCTGTTGCAATGCTCTTGTGGATGCTCTCTGAAAGTGATCAAGATTTTGAAGATACCGAAGATTCTAAAGAAGTACACTCAGAAAGAACCAAAGTTCTGAAGACTCCTATGACTTGAAGTTCTGATGGCTGAAGGCGCTGAAGACCAAGTGCAGAAAGATTCTGAAGACTGACGAGTTCTGAAGATCAAGGTCTCAAACAAGAAGTTCTGAAGACTCTGAAGACAAGCTCTGAAGATTCGGAAGACTTAAAGCAGAAAAGGATAACGCTCTTAAAGACCAAGTGCTGAAGTTCTGAAGACTGGTTCCTAATGGACTTCTTCAATTAACGGAAGACTTGAAGCATCAGATAATCTACTATAAAGACTCTACTCATGCTTCATCAAATTAACATCAGAAGCCACTGAAGTATCAAAGTCTAAATATTACCGTTGTGAGTTAATTGTACACACTGCCCAAGAAAAGATCTCTTCTGCAAAAAGAAGATATGTCAGTATAACTCATTATACACAACGTCTCTTTTCCAAACAGCCAGCAGTATTCTCTAATGACTATATTTCTACTGGCTATTTAATGGAAAGATTTTTTGCTTCTGAAGTGTCGATCACTTGTAGAATTACGAACTGAATGTTCATCTATAAAATTGACCAAGTTATCGTGTAAAGATAGCAACAACGATGAGTTCTCGTTGTAACACTTAGAATATTCAAAGTTGTCATTAATTCACTCATGGCAATTGTTGTTGAATCTCCAAAGAACAAATTAACACAACAACAACAATCAAACAGAAGCTGTTGATGAAGAAGACAACAATTGAAGATCAGTCAAGTCATCAACCTACCTTCTCATCAAAGCTCATTGAAGATTTGAAGCAAGGAGTTGCTGCTCAAAGCTTGCTCAACCAGAAGACGAAGAAGAAGAAGATCTATAAGATGTCAACAATCATAATATCTAAATACATCTTTGTAGTTTCTTAGAAAAGCAATAAGCTGATTGCTCAAAACTTTCTTGAACACATGTGTGTGTTCTTTGTACTTAAACCTAGGAGAAACTTGCTTATTAAGAAGCACAACTTGTAATCTCCAGTTTGCCAATTCAACTAGATGAATTGAGACTCCTCAAGTGAACGTTATATCCTGATGGGATCCCTGAACGGTTCAGCTGTGAGTTGAGGCCCTTGAGTAGATCACGCGGTGATCAGATACTTGAGATGACAATGGCTGAGGGTCATTGTGGAAAATCCTGAAATATGGTCAGTAGCGTTATATTCATTGAGTTGAATCCCTGAACGGCTAGCTGTGAAATCCCAGCAGTGGGTCTGCTCGGTCATTGAACGTTATATCCTGTTGGATCCCTGAATGGTTCATTGGGTTGTTAGTCATAGTGCGGCTGTGCAAGTAGTTAGTCACCGGCTGTTGCCCGTGCAAGTGTAATCATGATTTGGTTATAGTGGATTAAGTCCTTGTGTTCAAGGCGAAATCACCTGAGGAGGGTGGACTGGATTAGCCCGCGTGGTGAACCAGGATATATCATGTGTCCTTTACTCCCTTACTTAGTATCTCTTTTTATGTTCCTGCTTTGAATATCAAAACCTCATATTAAGCAAAGTCACAACCTTGCAGCCTATCTCTGATAAGCTTCCGTACTGCAAGTTCTGAGTATCGTATCTTATGAACAGAACTCATACGGTTCTCATACTCGTTAGTTAATAGATCATAATCTCTCAATGAACATTGAAGGTTCTTGAGCGTCAAATTAACAAGATGCGAAAAGTTACTAAAAGAGTAAATACACAATTCAAACCCCCCTTTCTTGTGTCTTTCTCGCACCTTCAGAAGTGACGTTCATCACCGATTCTGAGAAGGTTGAAACAGCATTATACAAATTCGCTATCATAGACGTTGGCATTCCATAAGGTTGATCCCTACCGCCTAAAGGCATAGAGAAACCTGGAGGCATGAAGGGCCTACTCTAAGCATTCCCTATTGGTGGGGGGTACTGAAGGACCCCTTAGCCCAATATAATTTAGAATGGGCTCATTATGGGTGATCGAATGCGTGGGCATCAAACTTACCGTGGATGGCATTGGTTCTGACACAGACGTTGGAACCGTAGTTCCCCCAGTCGAAGATACTTGGGGCGGTTCTCCACTGTTACTCTGAGGAATTGAAACATTTGAATTTGCCATTCTCCTCGTATATCTTCTCCTTGGTCTATCTTCGTTAGTGGTGGCTACTTTTCCACTTCTCAATAACATACAACGAAGTTTTCAAAGAGAACACTAATTGAAATGCAATTTGTTTGTAACGAAAGTTAGTTAGCACTGTCCCACTGGGCGTGCCAATTTGTTTACTGTGAAAATTAGTAAACAACTGCTGGTCTTTCAAATCAATAAGAGATTGGGTAACTTGCAGGATCGACCGCACTAAATCCTAGGACATGTGCTAACAATTCAAATAAAGTTTGTGAAAATGACGACTTCGACAGCGTTTAAGAATTAAAGGTTAACAACGTTAAGAATATTAAAGGAAGTAAATTGCAGAACATAATCGAAAAGTAAGTAAATGTGCTTAAAAATAACTTGGGCAATGAAGAAAATAAACTTGAATTGAAATGTAAAACATGGTGTTTACATCAGGCGTACATTTTCTCAATACTCTTTTCTTTGTACACGAGTACTTTAAGTAAACTAGAGTTTTTTGTACAACTTTGAACAAACACAATCTTATCACTAAGACTGCCTATTTATAATGAATCGAAATAACCGTTTTTAACAGCCTTTCTCTAAGATTATTACAAGTGGAGCTCCACATGTCTTCGATTCTTCAACACTCTCCACGTGTCTTCATTTAAAAACTAGATAAGGACAATTTCCCTCCTTAATTCAAATTCAAAATTCACGCCGAAAACATCCTCTACAATACTCCGTCGAAACAACAACTTCATACTTAGAAAATTTCCTAAGTCCAACTAGTTATTCTTCTTTTCAAAAAGAAATGATTTTAACTGAGCATCTGTCATTGAGCTCACCTGGTCGAAGTGTACCAAAATCAGGCAAAAGATTTCCTTTTTCTTTATTTATTACATGAATTAAACTAGGTGTCGAAATTGAGAGCCAACAGAGGGCTAGGAGTTGAATCCAATTGGCTTTTTAGCATCAACAGTCTCACTTATTTTTCATTTTTCAACTAACAAAATACATGAGAGAGAGCCTTCAGTATAGTTGGTGTGGTTCATGCATCATTTTCCTTTGATATTTGTTTTGGAAACAATATGAGAGTTTAACGTTGGTAGTTGAATTGGGTTTTTTTTTTTCATTTCCTTTTGTTTCTCTTCCACCATTTTTTTTAATAAGAAAACTGAGACTAGTTTCTAAATAAGAGAGAGGTTCACGTTGGAGGGTGTACGTCGTTGATGTATTGGTGATTCTGGTGCTGAGTTAATGGTAGATTTCAAGCGTTTTAGACTTTTCAGTGCAATGCTATAGTGCTAGTTCCTTAGCAGTCTGGTGTCAACTGTTCTTGTGGAGGAAGGTTCTTCAGGGTAGTTACTAATTTGTCTGTCATGAGGTTTTGGAGTAGCTGGTGGCTTGTTGGTCTTTGTAAAGGGAGTTCTGGAAGGGTGTTTCCTTGTTCTTTGTATGTTATTGGTGCTTTTTCCATAATTGTATTTGGAGCTTTTTGTGTGTTTGGTCTGTAAATCTTTAGAGTTTTAGAGTCTGTTTGCAAAAAATTTGCAGCAATTTAGCTTTTTGTATGAGTCTGTATTGGTTTTGGTGTATCTTTGGGCATTACTTATCCCTTTCATCAATAAAGATATTTCTTTAGCCTTTCAAAAAAAATTCATAAGTTAACATATATATTGTCTTTGTTTTAGGGTTAACAATTTAGTTAAACTCAAAATGCTCTTGGATATTTTAAAAGATCAAAATAAGTTAAACAAATTACAACAAATAAAATTTAAATGTCTTAAAATAAATAAAATAAAATTATAATGAAAATGTAACTAATCCTTATTATTTTCTAAACATTTTAATAAAAAAACTAAAATAAAAGAACTCAACGAAAAAGTAGTCAAAGATTTAAAATGAGCACATCAGGTTAAACTGCGTGAACCATAGATTAAGAACAATGACATCTGCAAGCTCGTTTTTGAAATTTTTCGCCCGATAATTCGATGTACAGTTGAGAAACAATTCAATCAGTCTGTCTGTAGATCCGAAAAATTATTCTGGTTGATATTTTAAGCGTTGCACTGAACAAAATTCATGATGTGACAAGTAAAAAAAGCAGATGCCTTGTGAATCCGTTGAATTGCTAATCGAATATTGTGAATAGACAATCAGATGTAAATGAATCGCCCTTGGACCATATACTGCTGATTCTCCATTACAATTAAAACTTTACAAAGATTCAGATGACAACAATACTCTTGATGGTCACCCTTTGAACCTCTGAACCATGATGCAATGGAATGAACGATGCACTGAGATAGAGAAATCAAGCCTCTTGACTTCTTAATCAAACAAAATGATTAAACGAATTTCATCAAGACCAGATGAAATGCCAAAACTCTTAACTTTTCATCTAAACCCTGATGAATGCTTTTGACAGAAAGAAACATATAACAAAAATGAACGATAACACTATGCAGGTGCAAGTAAAACTAAGGGTAAAATTTAGGGTATGATACTACTTCAATAGTCAAGACCTATTCTTAAATGATCATTTTGACATAGAATAGTCTCACCTATGTGCTATATTTTTCTTTCAGTGTGTTTCTTTCTATTATTTCAAATACCATAATTTCTCGCTTTTTGTACTTTGAAGTTTAGCAATTTGAATTAATAAAGTGTGATGTCTTTTTTTCCTAAATATTTATATTATTATGTTTGCATACTTAATTCTCGCAATGCATCTTTATCCATCTTTTTTATTTTGACAAGGGGGGAGAAGTATACTCTATGTGGAGTAGAGTATACTTTTTACTTAATTGAGGGGGAGTTTATGCACTCCAAATATATTTTTTTATTTCTTTTACCACCTCCATAAGAGATGTGACTTCATCATGAAAAATGGGGAGAATGTAGAACCATGTTTTGTAGGTTAAGGAAGTTTTCATGCTCTTAATGATGAATATGCTTTTGATGATGACAACTAAAGGCAAGCATAACATGTAGTTAAAGATGCAAGCAAACTAAGTAGGGTTTAATGGGCTTGATGATCACTACAAACATACTCTGATGATGGAACCTAAATGGAACATAACGTATGCCTAATATCCAAGTAAAAGTTAAGAATGTGTTTACAAGATTAAGTTACCTGACGAGTCTTGAAGCTTCAAAGTGTGAAAGAAAGGAAGTGTGAAAGCACAAACACGTGAGTTTTCATTTCTTAATACCGTATAGAAGCACAACTTTCATTCCATCATAATTATTGATTTATATCTAACGGTTTCCTGCACTTTACGACAGATAAATTGCTAACCGTTCAAATCATCTCCTCTATATAAGTGTGACCTTGAGTCACACTCATGTATCTTTTCACTTGTACTTGGAATAATTTCACCTCTTTCAGATATTGACTTGAGCGTTGGTGTGATGCCATTTTACATATACCTCTTGTGATCATCGAGGCATCATAACCATTGCACTGATTGCCTCACTATGGTGGTCATCATCAACCTCTCGTCTATTTTTTCATTTATCAATACCGCGTAGAAGCACAATCTCCATTCTATCATAACTATTGCTATATATGCAAAAGTTGCCCTCATTCTACGATGGATAAACTGAAAACTGTTCAAATTATCTTATCTATATAAGTGTGACATTGAATCACACCCAGGTATCTTTTCACTCTTACTTGAAATAATTTCATCTCTCTCAAATACTTAATTATGCGTTAGTATGCTAACACTTTACAAATATCTCTTTTGATCATAGAGGTACCATAACCACCGCATCAGATGCTTCACTACGGTGATTATCGTCTATCTCTCATCTATTTTTTGGTTCTAGTATGGAATGGTGGTGTCGTCTCTGAGAATCGAATTTTAATTCTCTTGAATTCTTCATCAATTTTCTCAAGTTTACATTATTGCATCACCACTAATATTTCCTATTAGAGTCCTGACGACCATAAAAATTTCATAACTATTAGTTATGTTATCCTCTCTGATGGCCAGCTCAAATATAGTATATACTCGCATCACAACTAATGATATTCGATCAACTATTCAAATACTTCAACACAATGCTTCACTGGTTCTTTCTATCGTAGGAGAAGATTCTCCACAACAAGATCTCCAGGTTTCAACAACGAATCCCCAATAAATTATTCAAGAATCTCATCAAATTATTTGATTCAAACATCATCTTCTTCCTCATCAACTTTTTTTACCTCCACCACATCATCATTTTCCTCCTCCTAAATCTTGGGTTGTACCACCATTACTTGACTTTCAACAGTTCCAAGAATTTTTCAGAGCACCAGACGCGAATGAACTCATGTTGAACATTTTCAACCTTCATTCCCACCACTGTTGATTAGAATAAAAAATTGTATTCAGGAAAGATCCCTAAGAAGACCGTTATAAGGTTTAAAGACAACGAGAATGTAGAGGGTATCTCCAACAAAATATTTACATTAGTGATAACAATAACCATGAACAATTTTGACGTCTCACAAATTTTCATTGACTAAGAGGGTTCATGTGACATTATGTATGTCAAACTATTCACCAAGATTGGCTTAAGGAAAAAAGCATTATCACCTTGCATAGGAACATACTTTCAAGGATTCAATAAAGAGGCAACTTGAGATTGGTTATTCATCAAGTTTTTTGCGTCATGAACTTTAAACTATTTAAAATGGATGTGAAAAATTATTTCTTAAATAGTTATATTCAATAAGAGGCATTCATTGATCAACCTCCAGGTTTTATCAACCCGGTATTTCCCAATCATGTTTTCAAACTTAAGAAAGTGTTATACAATCTGAAACAAGCTCCTAGAGCTTGGTATGGTCGTCTAAGCAAGTTCCTACTTGAAAACAAGCTTCAAAGAGGACAAGTTGATAAAACCCTATTTATCCAGAAAACCGAGCATGACGTTTTACTTGTTCAAATTAATGTTGATGATATCATCTCTGGTGCTACTAATAAATCATTGTGCAAGGATTTTTTTGAAATGATGCAGAATGAATTTGAAATGTTAATGATCTGGGGCTTAAGGCTTCAAATTCACCAGGATAATGAAGGAACCTTCATCAATCAAGAAAAACATTGCAAAGAGTTGTTAAATAGGTTTGACATGGAAAAATCCAAAGTAATAGCAACTCCAATGTCAACCTCATGTAACCTCGACAAAAAAGAGAATGGAAAACCAGTTGAGGGAAGCAAATATCGAGGTATGATAGACTCCCTACTCTATCTCACTGCATCTTGTCTTGATATCATGTTTGTTATATGTCTTTGTGCTCTTTTTCAAGCATCCCCAAAAGAATCACATCTTAGTGCGATCAAACACAACTTAAGATATCTCACTAGCACACAACAAATGATTTTATGGCACCCCAAGGAAGCGGATTATAACTTATTTGGGTACACCTATTTTGATTTTGTTGGGTACATATTGGATAGGAAAAGTACCAGTTCTACCGGTCTCTTACTTAGGAGCTCATTTGTCACTTAGCATAGCAAGAAACAAGCAAGTGTCGTGTTATCCACAGTTGAGGCAGCATACGTTGTTACAAGTATCTATTGATCTTAAATTATCTAGATGAAATAGCAACTCACTAGTTATGGTGGTGATCTTGGAGTTAACCTGGTAAGATGCGACAACACTAGCACTGTAAACCTCACCAAAAACCCGATACTTTATTCTCGGGCTATGCACATTGAGGTTAGGGACCACTTTATCAGGGACCATGTTGAAAAAAGGGAATGTGTACTTAAGTTTGTGACCTCATCTAATCAACTCGCAAACATTTTTACAAAACCACTTCCTAAAGAAAGCTTCTTTTTCATAAAAACTGAAATAGGAATCTTAAAAAAAATTAATAAGCAAAATGGATTATTAAAGGGAGCACAAGGGGTACACAACCCTTACAAAGTCAGCAACCAACCAAAATACAAACACCAACAAAAGAACAACAGAACAAGCAAAACAAATTACACGAAAAAAGAAGTTGGGTTGACACGCCCAACATCCCACGAGCAAGAAATCCTGCAATGATTAGAGGCCAAGAATCCCACGAGACAAACTTGATCATACCCAACACATCCATCTTGATTATCAAACCTACCTTGAAAATAATGGCATTCCTGCAAGACCAAATAACCCAGAAAGTAATTGATCTTACCAGATTAGAAAGAGATTAGCAGCCAACACACGTCGTGAGTTCCTAATTCTTCGGTGGTGGAGAAGAGGAGGGGTGTACCTGCAAGGCACTCCGATGCTAAAGTCAGTTTCAGCAAGAGAGAGAAGGCAAGTACAAAAAAGGTGTAGAAATCAGAATACCTGACCCTCTAGTGATATAGGGTATTTAAAGTGAGCCCTTAGCACTAGGCCAACAGTTACTTTGCATTAGGTTGGACCACCAGGCCTAATACGAGTAACTGCAAGGGTCTACGGGGCGTAGGGAAGAACAGCGTGTGGTCTTCGCCCTGGGTCAACTGCCCCGTGATCTTCGGAAGGTGGTTGACATATTCTTTCGGACACGGGTAGCTGCCTGATGACGTGTCCTTGCGTGAGGGGCACGTGGAGATCGTGGGGGAGACGCGTGAGCGCTCCCCGTGTGACTTGATGGATTAGGTCCTCCCCGACGGAGAAGATGGGTTAGGCCGTGCCCGACAGTGGGGAAGCCTCTGGCCCAGTCCTGAGCAGTAACCAAACCTAAAAACCAAAACATCCTCCTTTTGACAACTGACCCTGCAACTTCAATAAAAACCAGAAAACAATCTACTAAAGAGTCATACCATTGTGGCACCGCCGCACTGATTAGTATGCTGAATTTCCTTCTCCTTCTTCTTTCTACCTTTCTCTAAATGACAATATGTGATTTATGTGTTTCTCTCCTTTTTTATTATGCCAAAAGGGAGAAGTATACTCTTAAAAGAGTAATGTATACTCTCTACTCACGTGAGGAGAAGTTTAATCACTTTAAATTATATCTACCTTTTTTTTTTCTTTTACCACCTCCTTGAAAGATGAATTTTCATCATCAAAAAGGAAAGGAATATGGATCCATGTGTTTACAGATATGAAGGTGATGATCATGATATTAACAATTGTCTTAAAGTTCTCATGACGATAACACTGATAAATATTAAAGTTGGTGGCGATATCTTTCAAACTCTTTAATTATAGTGATTAATTCGAATATATCTCAAACATCATCCAATAGAAGAGTCATAGTTCTAGTGAAGTGCTTATATGATCAGTATATTTGGAAAATGAACTTGGAAGCTTCAGAGTTGTGAAAGAGAGGAAGTGTAAAAGCTTACTTGGTCGTGTCTGTTTGAGTGACCAGAGTCTTATGAAAGTAAGAAAGTAACTCCTATTATTTTAAGGCAACTCACATAGACACATGAATGCACACAAATACACACACACACACACACACACACACACACACACACACACACACACACACATTTAAAATACTTTTAAGGCATCTCTTTATTTAACAAAATCACCTAAAAATGTTTTCAATACCTAACCTGTTTATTAGAGGATTGGCTACTTTATTAGGTCAATTTTTTGAATTGTCTAGTCGATTATATTATATGTCTAATCTATCTATTAGTTGTTTTATTATCAAGTTCATAATCGATTATGATAATATCTTAATGATTGGTTCATAATAATAGATTATTAGATGCACCCAATCAATTAGGCCATTACAAGACTAAGTATCTTCCTTTTAGGTATCTTGGGCTCTAAGGATGAGCCAATCATTAGTTGGAATCTAACTAGGAACCCCTAGCCAATATGATGTGGAAAAGACTTCACTCTTCGAGTCAGAGGTGTGTAAGTATAAAGGGTAGAGTTATTCTCCTCAACTTTGTCCTCAATGTTATATATGTTTCCTTTCTTTCCTTATTAAAGATGTATGTGAAAGTGTAAAAAAAGTTAATCAATATTAAGAGATGGTTCCTTTAGGGAAGTGTGAAAGGGAAAGCCAAGATTTATTGGGTTGGTTGGCATGTTGTTTGTAAGTCTAAAAGAGAGACGAGGACTTAGGTGTTAGAGATCTTTGGCTGGTCAATCTAGCCATCTTATCCAAATGGAGATGGAGACTTATGTCAAGTACTTTAGGTCTATGGGTTGATATTCTTTCTACCAGGTATGGCACCTCCAAGGTATTTTCTCTATACGGGGGTAGGTCTTTGGGGCTCCGTCCCATTTACTTATGGTGGAAAAGAGTGCCCCTCATAGGATCCAAAAAGGATGACCCTCCTAATTGGTTTTAGGAAGGGTTTTCTAAGAAAGTGGAGACAAGTCTTCAAACATCCCTTTGGAAAGATCACGAATATGAGTGAGATAGGGAGGTAGGAAGATGATAGGATTTCGTGGGACCTTATGTGGAGGAGATTTTTCTTTATCTGTGAAGAACCTTTGGTTTCTTCTTTTTTCTTGGTTCTCTGAGAGTTCAAGTTTAGTGAGAAAAGTGATGGGTGGTTTTTTAGGCATTCTAGAGATGGTATATTTTCTATGGCATATGAGTACCAAGACCTCATAGCACACAGTCAGCCCTGTAAGACCCCCTTAGCTAAGGAGTTTCCATATCTTTCCCTTATTTGGGATAGTTTGGCTCTCTCTAAGGTGGTTGTTTTTTCCTAAAATATTTTACAGGATAAGTTTCCGTCTAGAGAAAATTTGTTCAAGCAGAAGGTCATTGCGACCCGAATGCTATCTCTTGTATCTTTTGTGGGGTTTGACTTGAATAAGCTTTTTATCTATTTGTCACATATATATTACCCTTTAGTGCTTGGTATATGATTTTTGCATGGTTATGGGTGAAATTGCCTCTTCCTAGGGAGATCTTAGGACTCTTTTTGAGTTTTTTCCTTTCGATAGGGCCTAAGGTAAACTCTGTATATTGTTCATCACGATCTGGCATGTAGTAGTATGGACTATTTCGCTAGTGCGTAATGATAAGTTCTTCTCTGATTTGTCAACATACATGAAAGAAGTGGTGGATAAGAGTATGTTTCTTTAGCTTGGTGTTGATTCTCTAGTCATTCACCTATGAACTCTCTCTTTTTGTGATTGCCTTCATAATCCTATATTGTGTCTTAACCAATAGCGGATCAAGAGATTTGAAATTCTTCAGAGGTGTTTAGTGGTTTTTGGTGTTGTTGACGTTCTCTTAGTCTATTGATGATGGGCCTAGCGGCCTGAGCTCTATCTAATTTTCTGTCGGGTGGAGATTTTATGTGTGGGTACAGTTCTTGATTTTAGTTTCTAGTTGTGTTTGGTTGGGTGTTATTTCGCTTTTGTTTTGGGTATTTGTATTTATGTGCTTGGTTTGTTTTTCCATCTTTTTTGATACTTTTTGTGTCAGTTTAACTTTGATATTGTATTTGTGTTTGAATTTTTTTCCTCCTTTTCTTATTTATATATTATATATTGTCAATTAAATTTAAAATAAATATATTTTTTATTTTTGTTGAATGGATTGAATTGATGTATTTATCTTATTTTAAGGATTAAGGTGAAATATTTTTCATAATTTAGGGATTAAATAGATAAACTTATTATACTTGTTAGACTAAAGTGGTGTCTATTAATGGTTTGGGAACCAAGTAAATATATTTATTATAATTTAAGGGCTGACGGATTTGACTAAATTGAATTATATAAGAGCATTTCTTATCACACCATCCTTGTTTCTTAGGCACCACCTGAATTTCTAGTTTTGCCCCCTGATTCTGGATGTGCATATCCGGACGCACCAATTTTTTTAAAAACGCTGATGCGTTACGGAAGTGCACATCCGGAAACATTCCTGATGTGCAGATCCAGAAAACAGCAGAACTTTATTTTTTTTTTAAATCGGTTTTGTTGCTTGGTCGCATATGTTAATATATCGTCGCAACTTAATATACATTTGACAACATCCATATATAAATAAAATGATATATATATATATATATATATAATAAAACTCTGTCAAAATACAGTGCATACATCTAATATAAATAGAATACATCAAACAAAAAACTACTGTGTATGGCGAAGGATCTCTCCTGACTCCCCTGCTCCTCTGCCCCTACCCGTCATCCTGGATCGATGTCTGTGGTACTAAAGTGCCCCCCGAGCAATCGCAATAATCCTGTCCACGGCAAGTCTGGCACCAGAGCCCTCAGGGAGGTAACCGGCCTCAATGGCTTGCTGCGCTATCTGCTCTATCTGACGACAGTGTGGTAGGACATCCTGAGTATGGTCCAGCTGAGATTGCCGCTCCTCTAATATCTCCTGATGAACAGGTCTGGGTGGCGATCCCTCAGCAATGGGCACCATGCATGGGTGTGAGACGGTGTAGAACCACACGATGTACCCGGCAGCAACGCTCCAGTCTCTGTCCGCTCTGGTCTCCCGAGCCTCCTCCGATACCAAGTGGGACTGGTAGTCAGCATATAGCTCATCTATCTGCCTGCGGGTCAAGCCTAGAGGAGCAGACTCATGAGGCATCCTGGGGATCGTCTGCGTGTAACCGAACTGACGCAAGACGCGCTCCGGCAGGTATCGGGCAGTAACGGTCGAACTGCATGCCAACCATCCTGAGAACAAACAAACCTCATCGAACGGGCGCGTCACACGGTGATCGGCATAGGGGCTATACAAAATGTCCTCAGCAGTCATCCGATCAAGATACACTCTGAAGGGGTCCGACACCTGGTTCCCTCTGAGCAGGACAAATGCAGCAGCACGTGGCATATCCTCAGTGTACCCCTCGACACTCCCCCAACCAGTAATGTTAGGAAAGTGCTGTAAAATCCACACCTGAAATGAAAAACATTACATGGGTTTCAAACATTATAACGAATATAGAAATAAAAGAAATGAAAAAATCACCTAGTATATTAAATTGTTACCACGTATAGCGTACAGCTGCCTGCCACAGTCTTGACTGCGCAGCGGCAACCATCAGAGAGCCTAGAGTAGGTGAATGCCAGCGCAACTACCCCCCAGTTATACCCATGGATCTCTGTCTGATCCAGAAGGTACCTGAGGTAGACGACATCAACATAATAGGCGCTGGTGTCCACAAACATCTGCGTGTCGAGCAAAAAGAGGTAGTAGCATCTCATGGCGCGCTGCCTGTGGATCTCCACCTTAGCTGGATCTCCTGATGCCTGTCCTACCTCTGCAAGCGCCTCACTAAATCTGTGTATTAGAAAGTTGAACCGAACGTGTGTGCCCCTCAATTGGGTCACCTCCTCAAGTGCATCATCAGAGCTAGCCCCAAGGTCTGTAACTAGCATCTCGATCGCGTCCGCCTTCGATGACCTACCGTGACGGAGAAGGGTGCCCGTGATCGGTAGATGTAAAAGGCACGAGATGTCGTCGAGTGTGATTGTGATCTCGCTGTATGGTAGATGGAATGGGGATGTCTCAGGGTGCCATGTCTCAACAAAGGCCTTCAGCACACCGTACTAGATCTGGGAATACCCAATCCTAGACAGGCCTCCAAGACCAGATTCAGCAACTACAGATGTGAACTACTCATCCTCTGGCAGCAGCTCAAGCATGTCTATAACCTTGCCCCCATAGTTATAGAACTTCTGGGTATCCTTCGTCTGAAAATTTCCAAATTAAACAATGTTACAAATGAAAATATTATCAACGTAAAAAATTCTATAAATAAACCGAGAAAGGTTACATGTCCTAGCCAGACATATCTGACAGTATGCTCAGAGTACCCCACGAGTAAGGACATATCAGACGGTCCCCCGGGGTAACCGCACAGCTCATCGAAATCGTCATCGTCGTCACCACCCTCATGTGCTGGGTGATCACCCTCAGGAACAGGAACAGGAATAGGAGCAGCTGATGGAGCTGGAGTCTCCCGACGACGTCTGCGTGCGGGCTGGGACCATGATGCAGCGGAAGTAGAAGCCCGACGCCTCAGAGATGTAGAATCGGCGGTTGACGGGGGAGTGGCCTGAACCTGTGATGTGGAAGTGGCCTGAACCTGTGGTGTGGAAGGTTGTGGTGTAGGATGTGGTGTAGGATGTCCCTCAGCTGTAGGGGATACCCCAACTCCCTCTGCGCCGGAAGCCTCGGCTGTAGACTGTGTCCGCTCACGTCGAACAGACGCGTGCTGAGCTGTCTGTCCATGTATGATACGATCGTCTCTGCCAGCCATCTAATCTGCAAAGCATAATAAATAAATTAGATTTTTTTAAAAATAATTAAACAAAAACAAACAAACAAACAAAATAAAAAAAAATAAAAAAATAGTCTTCCGGATGTGCACATCCGGAAGGACACAAAATTTTTAATGTTGGGTATTTCCAGATGTGCACATCCGGAAACACTCAGAATACTAAACGTTAAAATATTTTCGGATCTGCACATCCGATACGTTTTTTGAAGTTTAAAAATGACAGCCATGGCCACTGTAACATGCAAAGGGGCATTTTAATGCCCTGATCGTCCGTTTAAAGCAGTAAAAAAGACCTACGTTGTCTCTAACCTATGTTATTCATACAACCTAATAATTTCTACACCTAAATGTCTACTCTAAATCGATTACTCGAAAATAACTCCGAAACTCTAAAATTTGAAAACTTACTGATTAAAATGAGATACGGAGGATTTGGAGTGTCTTGATCGTTGTAGAAGTTGCTCTGCGCCGAACTCGAGTGGAAAAAATCGAGATTTGTGGGATTGAAAATTTGAGAGAGTTTGAGAGAGTTTGGAAAATGGAAAATTGAAGAATGAGGGGGAGGAAAAAGATCTGGCGCGAATTAATAAGAAATCCTTCCAGAAGTGCACATCAGAATTGTTTCTGGATATGCATATCCGGAACACATCAACGTTTTTTAAAATTTTGGTGCGTCTGGATGTGCACATCCGAAATCAGGGGGCAAAAAAATAATTTCACATGGTGTCTAAGAAACTTGGGTGGTGCATTAAGAAATGCTTTTATATAAATATAATTTATAGATTAATAGTTCAAGAGACTAAGACTAAATTCAGGGTTTACTCAAATTATTTTTATGGCAAAACTAGTAAAGCTAACTCCAAACCGAGACTTGATGCAAGTTTGGTTACAAGTCAATTTTAGCATTTTCGCATCACAATGAGTCTTTTCGTGAGAAGCAATAATTTGTAACTTTGATTCAGATGTGTATCGCCTGCAATATCAAACACACACTTAGGGTGTGTTTGTTTCGGTGCTAGAAAAAAAGTTTTCGGGAATCTAAGGCTGGAAATAATTATTCCATTATTTGGTAGATGGGAAAGAAAAAAAATGCCTTGGAATAAATAATTCCCAGGAATAAAATTTACTCATGAACTTATGAATATTTATTCTCATGTTAAAGGGTGGGAATCATATATTCCCATGGAAATAAAAAATAACCAACTATAACTACCCACTTTCATATTATTTCAACACATTATTTTATATTTTTAAAATTTTAAAATTATAATTAAATCAATTTCAAAATTATTCCTTGGAATCTTAATTATTTACCAAACAAATTGATGGGAATAAAATTCCTAGGATTAGCATTCCTAGGAATGATATTCCTGGAAATATAATTTTAATCTCTTAAACAAACACACCCTTAGGTGATAACTAACAAAAGTAAGAAATTGAATTCATATGATATAAACTAACATACTCATTAACAATTCCATGTTCTAAAACTAGGCAAGAGAAACAACAGACGCTGCCATTTAAAAGTACAACTACTTGTGACAATTTTGTTGTAAAATTTCATTTATTGTATAAGTTACATGCATAAAAATTTATGCGAATTTCTTAACACACCACCCAATCTTCTTAGGCACCATGCGCGCTGCCGAAAATACCTCTGCGTTCCGGATGTGCAAATTTAAACGCACCCTTTTTTTTTTTTAATTTTCAGTTTTTTTCGGATGTGCACATCCGAAAGAAATTCGTATTTGCAAATCCGGAATAAATCCTGATACAGAACACCAAAAATCCAGCAATGTTTCTCACATTCATAAAATAAAACCGGGATTACATTCAGAAAATCGCCATTACATCCATAGAAATTTAAATATTACAAGATCAATAGCCTGGTGGATGCTTGCACATCTCTAAGATGTCATCGACCGTTCTTCGAATTTTGACGATCGCCTCGAACTCGAGCGAGAATCGTTCTTCGTAACCGAAAAAAGTTTGCCACACCGCTCTAACATTCTCTTAATTCTTGAGCTCAACAAGGCTGTAAGCGACGTTCCCTTCGTTGTCAACCGAAGGTGAACGATACTGAAGCTTCGCAACCTTCCGTTTGTCTCCGTAAGGTAGGAGATGTTCAATGTCGTCAATGATCTCGCCGATGGAGATGTCCCTCATTACCTTAAACGTGCGACCGCATGGTTTGCCTTCGGTGTAGAAGACACTTGCGAAATACCAACAGAACTTGATATCATACAATTGAGACATTTAGGGTTTGTGTGAATGATATCAAATGAAACCCCTAATTTATAGAAAAGTTAGGATAAAGTAATTTCAGCCTAAGCTCGTTCCGGATTTCCAGATCCGAAAAAACCCTACAAATATTGGTTCCGGATGTGCACATCCAGAAATTTCCCGGATCTACAAATCAGAATATTTTACTGATACATTTCTCAAACAGAATTGACTATGTTATGCAACCAATTGGAATGCTTTCATTGCAATAAAATTCATAAGTGTATTAAAAAGGCATATGAATAAAAATTCAATATATTTCACTTCAAAAATGTACATTTTGTCGTACGATTATACAAAAGAGTTAAAACAAAAATCTCCGTCTAAATCTATCGGAGCTTGACCTTTCGACTTTTCCGCATTTGATGCATTTTCAATTGCGTTCAATCTTTCGAATTCAAGCATCCTTTCAACAAAACTATCCGGCCACGACTCGGCAATTGCGGTTGCATGCGTCGCCCATTGCGGTGATTTAGGTGGTATGGGGCATCCGGGTTTCAAGATAACTTGTACAAAATGTCTTGATTTCGCAAGCCATCCGATACACATGATGCGATCATTTGGATTGGACGGTGGTGCGGTGTGGAGTGGAAAAAAAGTTTCCGAAAAACCGTATCGCGTCAAGTCAATACTCACCATATCGTAGGCGCATGCGATAAGATGACCCATCTCGGGGAAGCTCATCCATTTCAATACCGGGGTCGGACCACTCAACCACGGAACAAGTGACTCGTAAACCTTGTCGTATTTTTCTTGATTTTCATAGAGACGCAAGTATGCTTCTTTATGCGATATTTGTACCGAGACACGTAATCGTTATCATCCAACAATTTCAACAGTTGTTGCATCTCACTTCTATCTCCTATAATTGCCTTGTTCGTCTGATACCGAATGTTATACACTTGCGTTATATTTGCTACATTGTCGGGTTCCTTCCGTTTCAACGTGACAAGTATATTTTTCAGTTGGACAAGATTCAAGGTCATGTCGGCAATACATGTCTTCTCTTCCGCCTTGAGCCGACATACACTTGGATGGCCTTGAAACTTTAAGCACATTTCGTGATTATGTATACCACAACGAACGCTAAATCTCCATTTCTTGGAAGCTAACATGTAGCCACCAATATTAAAATGGCACTCACATTTTCTAGTATCGGTCTCGTCTTTTTTGACTTCCGTAGAGGTACTTGATATTTGCCGCTTCTTTCGCACCCCAAAATTCAAAAGCCTTTCTTCTTTCCGAACCATTATCCGATCTTCCGATATTTACACCGAAGCCAAGCTCAATAGTCGTCCTACAATTGTATGCGAGCATGCTTTCACGATCATCAAACTATTGCTTGTTATTAAATTCACCGCCGACATCAACCGACTTAACGATAATCCCTTCATCTTTCGGGGAAATCGGCGAAACTAATTCTTTTGACATGTTATCGGGGTGCACCATATCTATTTATAAACAATAATAGAACAATAAGTATGTATAAATAAAACATATTAAAAATTGCTCAAAATTAAAATTAATTAGTTCCAGGCACTTTTTCGAATGTGCACATCCGAAAAAGTTCATGCTAAAATTTGTTCCGGATGTGCACATCCGGAAGTAGCGTAACTTGTATTTTTCAAAAAAATAGATTAATAATGTGAGCAATGTAGTGGATGAAGTTGAATATTTACCTGAAATTCAATCTTCTCTTGCTCCCTTTGATTTGTTGCAGCAAAAAATTGAAGTTTTTGAGTGAGAAATGGTATTGATGAGGTAGGGTTTTTTGGGTTAGTGAGGGTGAGTATGGAAGAAGATGGTTGAGAATGGGAAAAGGGGAGTGATCATGCAGGTTCAAATATATCAGCAATTATTCCGGATATACAGATTCGGAGGCCTTCCGGATATACACATCCGAAACAAATTTTTTTTTAAGGTCACGGTGCGTCCGGATATGCACATCCGGAATCAAAGGCATAAGAGAAATTTCACGCGGTGTCTAAAAAATTTGGATGGTGCATTAAGAAACCTCCAATTCTATTCATCATCCTGATTTAGATCTCTCTTCTTCTTTTTACGCTGTTCATGCAAACCTGAAAAAACATATCAGAAATTACCAACCAAAAGCACAAGTGTTACTCTTAGAAATAAAACAAAAGATATATTAAGAACTCACTGTGTCTTTTCATATTATTAGAAGAACAGTTCGATTATTATTATTATTAATGGAGTAAATGATTTAACTATACATCTCTAATACATTGAATAAAATGTAATGGAATGAAATAAATCTTTCCCAATGAGTTTCACACCTTACAGTTTTGATAGATACAATAAATTTTGATAGATAGAAATTGAATACAGTGATCTGAAAAATAATTATATATAACTATATAAAAGTAAAATTCTGTATCAAATCTCCTCCGAGGTGATTAGGCATAGCATGCAAGGGAACACATCACATGATAGCATTGATGAGAGTCTCACGCGTCACAGTAAGAGGAATGGTTTTTTAGCATTCATGGGGAGGAATACTTACTTTACTTGGCCACTAGGCACACTGACATAAATATATAAATTTAAAGAAAAAAAATAAAATAATGTAAAATCATTTGACTAATTAATTTTCAGATCGCCCATAAAATTATATCATTTTTTTGGGTAAGGATAAGTAAATAGTATTATAATAAATAAATTGAAAGGCAACATAGTGTTAGTGGGAGAGCAATTAAAGTTTAAAAGAAACTGAAATCATGTTATTGGAAGAAAATTAAAAACACACTCTTCCTCTTACCTGCGTCCCATTAGACGTTTTTCAAAATGGTATCGTATACACTCTTTAATTATTATTTTTTAAATTACACTTACCTTTCCAATATGCGTGTTAAAATGACACCAACACTCACTTTAGTTTGAATATAAGTGTACAAAAAATTAGTCACTTCATTTCCATTTAGTCACTTTAGGTTTTCCTCTGTAAACAACAGTAAGTAAAACTCTAAAACTTTGTTGTTTCTTTTTTGCATGTTTTTTGTTTTTCCTATTATTCATGATTATCACAATTTATGTTTTTACTAGTCTTGCTTCAATTTTTTCTTCAATCTGCAGGATTTTATCCTCTTATTGCGGTATTTATTTATTAGAATGATTTTAAATGTAAAAATTAGAATGAAACACTGAAGAACTAATTGTAGCGTTGCAAGTTATGATTGTGTTATTATGGTTCTACCAAATGCATGTTTTTTATTGTAGAGTTACGTTAGCTGTAATGGTGTTGTTAGGGCTTGCCATTTTTACACCGATGCACTTAGGATTTGTGTCTGTCTTCATGTATGTGACGTTTGTGTGACCTTGTATGAGAATAGTAGTTAATATTCCGCCGGAGGTTTCGACCCTTAAAAATTACTTAGACAGTAAAGATTTTAAGTGGGTTAAAATCAAACTTTTATGGAAAAATGGTATTTTCTCTAAATTTGGTCTTGTGATATTCCAAAATGGCATGAAGGGCATGGAACCTGCACTTACATTTGAAAAAGCATATGAATCAAAAGGTCATGGGAAAAAGGATTGGCTTGCTAAGGCTGAGCAGAAGTTGAATGAGTTGTTGCCTGATGGCGAAAACAGAAAAGTGAGAAAGATCGAGTTTCGTGAAGATTGGATTGATACTAGCAGGAGGGTGAAATACAACATTATTGAGTTAAAAACCGACACAGGTGTGAAGGAAATGTGGAGATCATTTCGTCGTATGATAACAAAGGGGTCGATCAAGTTAGATGTTAAGCTTTCAAGATCCGTTGACGACATAATGGAGATGCTGAAATGTCCTGAAGCGTCTGGTAGTGTTAGATTTTTCTTATTTATTAATCATATTGTAGTGTTAAGTTTTTTCTGTTTAAGTTATGTAATCAAATGTCAGATGTTAGTTAACGTTCACTCTGCAATTTAAGGAAGATCAATAATATTAGTTGATAAAGTGTTATGATGAAGATGTCTGAATAATATACAAATAATACAAAAGATATCTAAATAGACCCCCGCGGGCTATGTGTGCAGCCCGAGCTAATTCAGTATAAACCTCATCATCTGGGTTTACCAAACCCATGAGGTTATCCATAATAACTGTAATCATATGGAGGCGTTGTTGGTCATCGGCGTGATCTGCTGGAGGAGGTGACGGTGACACGTCATCAACAGGTACCCGATCATCAGAAGGCACAACATCAGTTGTAGGTGGGGTAATGCGAGGATGTGATACAACGAGGTACCACTCTAGATAACCATCCTCACACTGCGAGGGGTGTTGAACAGTGACTGCTTGATCTCTGATGGCACGACCAGAGCTGATGAAGTTACTCTGAAACCACCAGTTAATCCCTGAAGTTGGAATATCTATAACTGGTCGTGGGATACTCTGAACATAGTCATATTGTCGCAGACACCTCTCAGACAAATGTCTAGTAACCATGGTCTCCCACTGCATATAACCTGAATATAATGACGACTCCTCAAAATCGCGATGAACTCTATGACCAGTGTATAGTGTCCAGATGGCATCATCTACAGTCATGGCATTGAGTCTCCTCCTATACTCAACAACATCATCATGATGTGACTGTCTCTCCTTCCACCTCTTCGTCTGTGGGGTCCCCCCACCTCGCAATGTTGCACCCTTCTGTCACAAATGGTAGGGAAATGCTCATATATCCAGCACTGAAATCAAAACACAAACACAACAAATAATAATTTAGAAATGCTTTTCATAAAAAATAAATACAAAAGCAACAACATACAATAAGTTCAAGTATACCTGTAACAGACTCAAATAGCCAGCAAGTTGTTTGGTCTCAAAGATCGTCGTCACTCCAAGGGATGTATACAATTGGTCAATGCAGCACATGCCCAAGGCCAGCTGATATCCTCAAGACTACTGAATAAGCACAAGTATCAGGCATCAATAAAAGTACCAGACTTATCTGCAAATAGAGTACATGCTACTATGGGCCCGTTTGTTTTGCCTTTTTTTAAAATGATTTTTATAATGCAACATAATTTTGTGGAAAAAAATTACAAAGAAACTTTTCATAAAAGCTTCAAATGAAAATTTGGTTTGAATAGTTATTTTTAAAATGTTATTTTAGATATTTTATCATTTTATTGAAACTTTTTTTGAATATAAAAATTTCAAAAAATCACATAATTTTGAAGCTATTTCAAATAGGTTTTCATAAAAATCCTTGTTGAGATACAACTTTTTGAAAAAATTGTGATTTCGACGATCTTTTGATTTTCAATAATTTATGTTTATGTTATAGAATGTCAAAATTAATCTTTCAATTTAAAAAAAAAACGAATATAAAAATACTTGTGATATTTTGAAAAACGGTTTTGTAAAATTTATTTTAAAATATACAAAAAAAAAATCATATTTTAAAGCCGAAACAAACACCCTATATGTAGCATGTACGCCCTAGCAACCAACCTCATACCTCCCAACAGCTACAAGCTGATCGTATATCTTCCGAAGCCAATGCATATGAATGTGCGCACCCCTGGTCACACCAAACTCCTTCAGCACCTCAGCCTCAG
The DNA here is from genome assembly GCA_022829125.1 of Lathyrus tuberosus. Lineage (NCBI taxonomy): Eukaryota > Viridiplantae > Streptophyta > Magnoliopsida > Fabales > Fabaceae > Lathyrus > Lathyrus tuberosus. The sequence goes on along the minus strand of JALAZF010000006.1, from coordinate 31,695,633 downwards.
ACATACTCAAATCATATTCCACAACCTGGCATGCAAGGGTCACGCTAAGAACGGGAGTCGTCCATAATTTGTCAACGATAGGGAGATGGAACAATGCGGAGACATCATCCAGAGTGACAATCATCTCCCCGAACGGAAGATGAAATGATCATGTTTCCTTGTGCAACCTCTCAACAAAGGCACTAAGCAATGGAGCGTCCAACATGGTGAGGGATCAGTGGGCAAAATCAAGTAGTTGGAAGTCACGTATAATCTTACTGACCTGCTCAGGCATCAGAATCTTTAAGAAATCCTTCATCTTCGACCCGTGTGATGTCATCTTCAGTGTGGGTCACTTCTTGACAACAAAATATAAACAAATTAGTTGATATCTCATGTGACAGACATATATAAACAAAAAATAAACCTAAACATAAAAGACATATATCTCGCTCTGCCATAATCGTAAGGCCACATGCTCAGCATACCCTGTAAGCACTGACCGGTCGATGGGTCCTCCTGGGAATCTTCCATCAGTGTGCATAGAGGGTTCAATCGAAGGAGCCTTAACCTCCGTGTCAGCAGTAACCGATGGTCCTGACTCACCAACAGCAGCATCTGGTTGTACCACCCGAGCAACCTTCTCCGAACCAACATCCTCAACAACCTCCTAAGCAACAACGAGATCAACTACCGGCTCACCAACAGAATCAGATACAGAAACATTTTGCAGCACCTCATCTGTAGTCTGCTCTACTAATCAAACTTGTCGGCGTCGAGTGAAACGAGGTGCCCAGAAATGACCACGTTCAGCCAACCGCTTTCGGTGTGAACCAGTTAGGACCACTCGTCTTGCTTGTAGCTGGGAAGACTCATCATCAACACCCATGTCAGCCTTACCCTAGTCTGTTACTCGATCAACAGCTCTCTCAGCAATAGTGTCGTCTCTGCTTCTGAATTTCACTGCAAAAAAAGAAAAAGAATATATTTTTTTTAAAAATAATGAGAACTACTGAAAATTTCAAAATTTCCAAAATAAAACTAGTTTTTTATAACCAGAAATTTTGAAATTTCTAATATAAAATTAGATTTTTATAACTACTAAAAATTTTAAAATTTTCAGTACAAAATTAGATTTGTATAACTACCAAAAATTTTGAAATTTTCAATAAAAAACTGAATTTTGTATAAGAAATTTTAAAATTTTCAACAAAAAATACCTAAAATTATTAAATTTCAGGGAGAAAATACAGGAATTTTCAAATTTTCCACTACAAAATACCGTAAATTCTATAATTTCCATGGAAAAACTCACTGTTTACTAAATTTCCTTGAAATTTCCGGTATTACCCTAAATAGTATTTAAAATTTCCGTCCCAGAACTGTAAATTTTAAAATTTTTGAAAAATATTTTGGTGTGAGATATACTTAGGGGGTGGCAGGTTAATTTCTCACGTGAGAAGCAATAATTTGTAACTTTGATTCAGATGTGTATCGCCCGCAATATCAAACACACACTTAGGTGATAACTAACAAAAGTAAGAAATTGAATTCATGATATAAGATAACACTCGTTAACAATTCCATGTTCTAAAACTAGGCAAGAGAAACAAGAGACGCTGCCATTTAAAAGTACAACGTGTGACAATTTTGTTGCAAAATTTCAGCTAATGTATAAGTTACATGCATAAAAATCTATTCATCGTCCTGGTTTAGATCTCTCTTCTTCTTTTTACGCTGATCACGCAAACCTGAAAAAACCTACCAGAAATTACCAATCAGAAGCACAAGTGTTATTCTTAAAAATAAAACAAAAGATATATTAAGACATCAAACTTACGTGTCTTTTCTTCTTTTCTTTTTCTCTTAGAACTCACTGTGTTTCTTTGTCTTCCCGTTGAATCCTTGATATCCATGCGCACCTGTGAGAACAATGCCACGGCATATTTCAACTTGAATTTCGAACATTGGGATTTAACAGACAAAAAGAAATATTGTCCTTGATTTACTTGTCACCAGGGAAATATCTCTTAAACTCTCCTCAACCATGAAATATCACAAAATAACAATTTCCAGAATACAAAGAGAAGTGTTAATATCATACCTCTTCACCAGCACTCCGAAGTGCGTGAAGTGCGTCCACACAATCTTGACCAATCACAACCAATTTCCCCTTTTTGCCGAATACTGCACCCTGGCGTTCACTTAATTTTTGCCTTGCTAATTGTTGCAATTGTTCCTGCATGAGGGGCGTTACACCAGCCTGTACAGAGAGGATAGCATCAGAATTTGTCCTTACAAAAGTTGAGAGGAAAAAGCTAAAACAAAAGAAAAGCATGTTCCAAATCACCGTGTAACTTCTAAAGAACAACTTGAAAAAGCAGAATTCTGCTAGGGAAATAATGACTACTCTTGTTGGTCAATAAAGCAAGACAAATGGTGAAAACAGCAAGTGTCTGCGTGAAAGAATTATAATAAGGAAAATACCCCTGCTAAATATCGATGTGAAAATGTTTTTGATTGCAGAGGACGTGAAATCAGCATACTGAGCTCCTGCAATATGCAAAGTATGAAACATAAACAAATTGGAACAAGGGAAGAAAAGTAAAAAAAAACAATAGCCAGGTGTCATTTCAAGTTTTTTTTTTTAAAGTACAAGTACAAACCGTCTGTAAATTCTTCAATTTCTTAGAGCTGGCTTTCTTTTGCCTATGTCTATTAACTTGTTCCTCCTCACTGTCATAATTTTCGGTAACTAAATCCACTGAGCTAGCATTCCGATCAAACCAGCTTTTTTCCGCCTTCTCCTAAAATAAGGAAAATTGAAGGCACAGTATATAAGTATAAATCTGGTTGGCACTAGTTAATGCACAGTATTCCTAATAAGGAGAATATAAACAAGAATAAGATAATTAAGAAACTGTAATGGATATATCCTAAAATCTTAAAATTTAAAAACTAGATGAGGAAGTAGAATAGAGAAACTATTGTAAGGAAGTAGAATAAAGCAACACAAATAAAACTGTTTAACCTGAAAAGTGAAGACATACAACAGGAAACCATTTCAAATCATGTATCAACTACCAAGTTCACTTTCATATTTGCATGAATAAAGTCCAAAACTATATCAGTATGAATTCAGGTGAATCTGTTTACCTGGGAATCTTTCCTTGTTATCTTGTCTATTTGACGAGCAAGAGACAATCGTTTTAGAATCTCCGGCATGTATGAATTCTCCAAAGGAAAACGCTGAAAGGTATCCTGTATAACACGACGAATGCAAAAACAGAAATGTAAATTGACAATATTGGTCTAGATGACACGACAATATCGCTTAACAAATTCTTATTACTGGTAGGAATGGGATAAAATTAAAATAATAGCAAAGTACAACTTCAATATTTCTATTATAAATGATTACATCTAAAATGAGCCATCACAGAAAAACACCTTTGAAAATGACTTGCACAATGAAGCAAACTTTGATGTATCTTTTGGGGAGATTAAAGCAATGCTACAACCTTCAGCAGAAGCTCTAGCTGTTCTTCCACTTCTATGAACATAAACCTAAAATTAAGAAATAAGTTTTATGTGTACTATAACAAATAAATATAAATGTACATACTTATGTGTATGTGTGTATATGAATAATGAAAATATGGATATGAAAGAAGTAAGGAGCTGGCTTACCTCTGCTGAATGTGGAAGCTGATAATGGACAACAGTTTTAACACCAGGAATATCAAGACCCCTTGCAGCAACATCTGTAGCAACAAGTATGCCATTTTCCTTTTCACGAAAGCGGTCCATGGCCTGCATTAAATAAGGCAGGAAACAACAATAAAATAATGGGGCACGAAAAATGCAATGTTCACAACTTCAAGAATCCAAAATGCCCTATGAGAGGACACAAAGTATATACCTACATGATGCTCATGGATGGGTCATATCATATACTTAAAAATTTAGTAACTCGATTCTTATCAGCATTAATCATAATACAATTTAGTTTAGGCAAGAAGTATTAGGAAATAGAAATACACATTTATTGAGCATAAGTCCTCTAAAAAAGAGTTTGGACTTTGGCTTCTCCTACTTTGTGTTCTTTCCTTCTTCCCATGCATCAATATAGAAATACAAAGCTCTAAGGGCAGTTGTGGGCCTCAGTCACAATGTTCTTTCTCTTCATCTGTGTATAATGTACTGTTCTACTTCCGAATCTACTAGACCTTTCGCCATTAAAAAAAAAAATCTTCTAAACTTTTCTTTTATGGGCAACTGAATCTACTAGACACTGCAAGGCAACAAATTTCTTATGCAACAATTTGTTGAGGGTTTGGTGTGTCCTATATTGGAAGGGATTCCGGAAGTCAGTTTAAAGGCCTCGACACTACGGAGGCCAATGTTCTGGGCGTTGAGTATATTTTGCAACCCTTTGATACATTTCATTGGAGCAGAATCCTTTCATATTTTAAAGGTGTCTTCCTGCCTCAATTTTTTAGGTGACATAATTGTGTGTATGACCTCTTTATGGATGCTCCACATATAAATTAACTAAATAAATTGCAATTTCTGATATGCATAGTAATTGACAAATGGATTATGAAATTCATTTTATTCTCATAATGGTACAGGTCCAAAAATTCAAAAGTGCAAGTTATATTTAGCTAATGCTGATGCACATTCAACCAATGATCAGAAAAAATTTTGGTTACTACTCAAAGAAAATGATAGATAAACAATGAATTGAAGATCTATATTACCACATAATCTATACCTTTGAGCACAGCAAATAAAACAATGCTTGAAAAAAGCAAGCCTAAGACTTAGGCAAAGAAAGGACACAAACCTTTAAACGCGCTCGCTGTTGCATTTGAGCATGAAGAGTCCAAACATTCACGCCAAGAATGCGCAATATGGAAGAAATATGGCGCAAAGCTGCAATTGACGTACAGAAAACTATTGTCCGTCCTTGTCCATGGACAGTGAGAATATAATACAAATGGGCATCTTTATCATCTTCCGTGCATCTGCATCTCATAACAAATCATTAATGTTGTACCGTCGAGCAAAAAACATATTTCATGTAATAGTAAACATTTTATTATGCGTAATCAGTCGGAGTAGATGAAACTATAAAAGGGGAAATTTAGCAAGAATACTTAACCATAAACTACAACTCTATTTTAGCATGGAGGAATGAAAAACAAGTGACTGCCAAGGGTAGCATAACCGACCCAAGTCACCCAACACAGTAAGAGTAAAAAAAATTATAGCACCAAAATCAAATAACTGTTTCAGTCAATATGAATATAAAACTATAAACATAATAATTCTCAGAACTTGAGTTTTAGAATTTAGATATGATTTTACATACTCAATAAATGACTCCTCAATCTTGGCTGCTAATATTGATGGATTGGTAAGATCAATAATTGCTGCATTGGGTCTCATTCCCGCTCGCTCCGAAAGAGTTTCAATAGAATCCAAAGCATCTGTCGATGGTTGCTTTTTCTGAATTGAACTGCGCTTTAGCTTCTTGCGAAAATCAGCAGATAGTGCGACAGTTGCAGAGAAAACAAGAGTTTGCCTTTTCTTTCTTTGGACACTAGAAACTGTAATACAACTTTGTGCATCTTGAGAATTATCTTCACTTGAGATATTGGACATGGGAAGCATGTCAATTATTGATTGCAACTCCTTAAAATGACCATTCTGTACCATTCGATCAGCCTCATCAAGCACAAAGAAAGACAATGAATGAAACTGCAAAACAAGATGGTTAACATTAAAAATGACTTCCGATGAAAACAATTTTTGAAGTTTATGCTATTCATTGAACATAACAATTATCTATTATCCTGTGAGTAAATTAGTCCTGCAGCAGTTAAGTATCAAAATTCAAAAAAAAAAAAAAAAAAAAAAGCCACGGGCAACATGGTATCAAACACTATATAGTATGCCTATATTGTAATATAACATTTAGCTAGGGATGAGTGATACATCACTCTTGTATGAAATGTGCTGCATGGGCATGATCATTTTGTTTTCAACACTAGATAATGGTAGCTCACACACAGTACACAAATAGGATTAAGAATTGCCAAGAGCTCACAATTTAGGTGTTCTTTTTTACTTCACTATTAATTTATTTTTGTTTCCTATTTATTTGTTGATATATTGGTTCTGCGTGTGCTTATAAATTGTGGTCTTCAACTATAATTGTGGCTGCAACGTAAAAGACTTTGAAGCCTCTGCAACCGCATCATGACCATAAAAGTGGCCAACACCAACCGTATTTTTCTGTAATATCAAGAATCGCATTGTAACTGCGGTCACAGCTTAAAAAACATTGTATGTGTGCTAAATATTTCCAGTTTTTCACTGTGTTTTACTATTCCCCTCAGTAATATTTAAACAATATTTAATTCTCAAAAATATAAATTCAGTCATACATAAACATAATAATGTTTTGGATTAGCATTAGCAATCACCTCAACCAGATGCTTTTCTCCAGATGACATAAGTTCCCATAACCTCCCTGGAGTACCAACCACAATCTCAGGCCTTGCTTTTAAAAGTCTTTCCTGCTTTTCTGCTAAAATACCTCCAACTATAGGGGTCACTCTAACATTAATATACTTGGCTACTGCTTTTAGGTGATCAGTGACCTGAAAATGAAATTGGAGCACCAAGTAATAAAATTGTCAGCTTCTATCATCACTAATATTGTGGGATCCTAGAAACCGCATCAACAATAAAATAATAATCAGATCATGTTTTAGTTGATGGGATTCCAAAATAGGTCCAACAAAATCATTATTAGTCTCAAAAACTCTGGAAATCATTATTAGTCTTATAAAACTCTGAACTAATACAAATAAAACAGAAATATACGAGACTTGTAAGTCATTACGACTATAAAACTAAATACAAACATAAAGTCCCCGTTTCATACCTTAGTTGTAGAACTGTGAGACTTCTTAGAATACAGAAGAAGAGTTTACACCGAAAGATAAACTAATTAAGTGTAAACTATAAATAGAGAATATCAAAAGTAACACACCCTATAAAAGAAGATACCTAAATTCAAACATATGAGACTTTTAACTACTGTAAAACTAAATGCAAAAACAAAAAAGCTTCCATAATTCTCACCTTGGTGGTAGCAAACAATACAAAACCAAGAACGCAACATCATTATAAATAGTAACAATCAAGCAACCGACAGTTATCTATGCAAATGAACAGAAAGCTTTGACAATTACCTGAAGTGCAAGTTCCCTAGTTGGAGCAATAATAAGACTCCTTAAAAGGCCTGTGGAAGCATATTTTTCAGCTTCTTTGCCCTTTTCACCTACCACATTTGAAGCCTTCTCACGCTCCTCCAAAAGACGTTGCAAAATGGGCAAACCAAATGCAAGTGTTTTACCAGATCCTGTCTCTGCAGCCCCAATAACATCCTGTCAAATGAGGACACAAAAATTCCCATCAAAAGTTAATCTTATGAAATATTTCAAACTGTTAAGTTACCTGAAGAACGTCAAATTAAACAACCTTCCCTTGATGAGCAGCAGCCGGAATACAAGCTTTTTGTATGGGTGTTGGTTCCTTGAATCCCAACTTGTGTATTGCTTTCATTAAAAGAGGATGAAGCCTCAACTCGTTCCATGCATAATATTCAGTTTCATCAATAGTCTCTTCCTCAACACCATCCTTCACATCAGCATCTACACACATTTTTTCCTCATTAGTTCTTAAAACTTTCTTTCTTTTATTAAACTATAACAGGCTCTCTGGTTTTTTCTAATGACAAAAATAGATTTACTTCTGACTAACAGTCACGTATTCCAAAGCAGTTATATATTCTAAAAGTATAATTGGAAAAAAAATTGAATACAAGCATTATTGGTTTTATAAATAACTAGTAGTAAGACAAACACGATACTTTAAATTGTGGATTAGCAGAATTTCACTATGCTTTTGAACAACATAAAATCATTATCACATGTTGATATGTATGTGAGTATACTAACCAATCAAACATACATGTAATTATAAAATTGTCAAAAATAACCAATCAAACAAACATTTTAAATTCCACATTTGAGGAGCCTGCGTTAAAGTACAGTTTCTAAACAAAAAATACCAGTATTTAAAGGCTGAACTTTCTGGTTTTCTTTTGCATTCTTGTTTTTCTTCTTTTTCTTTTTCTTCACTTTAGACTTGATGCTCTCATCATTCAAGGTTTCTCCATCACTACAAGCACTGTCCTGCTTCTGCTTATTCAACTTCTTGTTCTGTTTAGAATTGTGTTTCCTGTCATGATTTTCAGGATCAGGAATATTTAAACCATACTCAGCTTCATCAATCTCCTCAAGTGAAAGAAAACCTGCAAGCAAAATAGACTCAATCAATTCATCAAACACTTGGCGGGCAGAACACAAGCAACAGAACTAACCAATGTGTAATGCGCACGGTATAACTTTTGAAGAAGATATGAAGCTAATTATAAGGGATGTAGTGTCTATGATAAAATTAAATGTAAGGAACCTCCTTCGAGTTCATTGGAGCCAGTGAAGAGTGAAAAAGTGTTGTCGTCTTGTTCATCGTGTTGAGGGAGAGAAGAGTTCCATGGAAGCGATTCGAGGCGGTCGAGTTCAGGATCCTGAGATTTTAGGTTTCGGTTATTCCTTTTGGCCTTTCTCGTCGAAGAAGTTGCTGCTTCTGCCATGGCAAACAGGAATAGGTTGAAAATACACCGAACAAACAAAAGTGTTTGATATGTGCAGAGGGCTGATACGATATATTGCTCCTCCGACTCTTTTATAAGAAACACTTTATTTTTTTTTATATTTATTAACTAATTAATGTATTTGGTCAGCATTATAGATAAAATACATTTATTATTTAATGAATCTAAAAAAATGAAATTTTCTTATAAAAATGACTAGAAGTAGTACTATATAGAATTTTTTTTAAACTAACACACTTTTTTTTTAAATTCCAAAAAAACCAACTTTTCAGATTAATTACAAATATGACTGGGTTTATAAACGCAATTCTAGGGTAGCGCCATATGAAATAGGTCTCAGTTAGAGGCTACAAGCCATTTTATATGGCGCCTCAGGCCATAAAATTTTCCTCAAAAAATTTCCTGAGGTCAAGCCATATGAAATGGCACCTCAGGCCATTTTCTTTTTTTTTTTAATGTTTGTTTTTAAATTTATGCAGAGGTATGGTTAGGAACAGTAGAAAAAGAGTGTAGGCATACATTGTTGAGTCATGCAGAGTGTGATCTTGTCAATAATGTAGCCATGCAGAGTTGTGTGGTCTTGTCAAGCTTAGTGTAGGCATGCAGTTTTGTGTGGTCATGTCAAGGATAATGTGTAGGCATGCAGAGCAGCACATGGCTTTTTGGCAATGCTTTTCTGAAGCAATTAGATTAAAGAGACATGTTTCTTGTAATATTTTTCTGCCTACTAATACACATGAATTATACATCCTATCATCACTTACATTTAAACCAGTTACAATCTGCAAACTATTTTTCTTCCAAATTTTCAGATATGGCTCAAAGACCACAATATTTGATAACTGCACATATCCTTGGTGAGATATTAGATTGTCCAATGAGTGGTTTCAATTTTAGGGATACAGAAGTGACTAGGTTTTTAATTGATAGAAGAACAAATTTCTATCATTTGAAAGCCCGGTTAGAGAAGAAATTGCAGTGCGGTTCAGTTGGGCAAATTATATACAAAAACCCTATCTTTTTTTAGGGGCATGATGTGTGCAAATTTTTTCAGATGAAAATACGGGATGATGAAGATGTGCGTAATATGTTTCTCAGCCATGAGCATTCCGGTTTCAATGAGGTTAAGTTATATGTTACGTTACAAAATCAACCACTGTCTCAACAACTTGAGGTATCGCAGGTTTTCAACGATTCTGACAATGAACAAGCTGAGGTGGATGCAGTTAACGAGGAGGAGGAAGAAGAAGCGGAGGACGTTGTTGACGAAATGATAAACGGCGACGAGGCATACCAATTGCCAGACAGTCATGTTTATCGCCCACCCCAACACATGACAACACTAAGCCTAGGCGACGATCAACCATCAACAAATATTTTTTACGACCCATACAAATAGACGGAGGGAGTACTAAAAGTTGGAGACAATTTTCGTACAAAAGAAGATTGTGTTCGAGCAATTAAACAATACCATATGACCTTGGCTGCAGATTATAGAGTCGATCAAACAAATATGACTTTATACAAGATCTACTGCCGCAACGAGGCCTGCCCATTTAGACTAACGGCATCTTTCCGGAAGCAAAGCGATTCCTGGAAGATAGGGTTAATGGGTCCGGAGCACACTTGCATACTAACCAATCCAAGTCAGGATCATCGCAAGCTCGGCTCTCAGATGATCTGCAACGAAATTCTATCAATCGTGAGCGACAACCCTTCTGTGAAAGTCAGTACCATCATAACTCATATGGTGCAAAGATACAACTATACTCCCTCGTACAGGAAGGCGTGGATTGCTAGGACGAAGGTAGTTGAAAGGATTTTTGGAAATTGGGAGGACTCTTACAAAGAACTCCCAAGATACCTTGTCGCCCTAAAACAATATGCTCCAGGTACTGTTGTCTTGTTAGAGACGTTGCCGGCATATACGCCTGACGGGATTTGTGTAAGTGGAAATGGCATTTTCCACAGACTCTTCTGGGCGTTTGAACCATGCATCAAAGGATTTACGTTTTGTAAACCTATAATTCAAATTGATGGAACATGGTTCTACAGAAAATATAAGGGCACACTACTAATGGTCGTGGCACAGGATGACAACAACAACATTTTCCCTATCGTACTCGCTCTAGTTGAAGGGGAGACTGCTGGAGGTTGGAGTTTTTTCTTAAACAGTCTCCGACAATATGTTGCTCCCCAACCTGATGTATGTCTGATCTCCGATAGGCATCTCTCAATCGATAATGCTTACAACAATCCTGATAACGGCTGGCAGGATCCTCCATCGAACCACGTGTATTGCATTAGGCACATTGGGAAAAATGTCCTGCGGGCGTTCAAAGACAAGGGCCTAAAGCAGCTGGTTACTAACGCGGGATATGCATTAACAGAGCCTACGTTCAGATACTACCGGGACGAGATCAGACAAACAAACCCAGAAGCATTGACTTGGATTGATAACATACCACGAGAGAAGTGGACAAGGGCGTATGACAATGGGCGGCGATGGGGCCATATGACAACAAACCTCGTTGAGTCTATGAACTCAGTATTCAAAGGCATCCGGAACCTGCCGATAACCGCTCTTGTGAGGTCAACTTATTTTAGGCACGCTGTGCTCTTTGATACTAGACGTACTAAGTGGGTTTCGGCCATACAATCTGGGCAGCTGTTTAGTGACTATTCCATGGTATTCATGAAGGACGAGGCTGCAAAGGCTAACACACACGTCGTCACGGTCTTCGACCGTTTTGCAGGACACTTCAGTATTGCAGATTCTATTGATCACAACGAAGGATTGCCTAGGGGATCTTATCGAGTGGAACTAGATAAGAGTTGGTGTGACTGTGGAAAGTTTCAGGCATTTCGTATGCCTTGCTCCCATGTCATAGCAGCCTGTTCCAAGGTCCGACTGGACCCAACCAACTATCTCCATGTTCTTCACCAAGTCAGTACTCTATGTAATGTGTACCGTAAAAGCTTTCAAGTAGTCGCAAAGGAGGACTACTGGCCTACATACGAAGGCGAAATTGTGTGGCATAACGACTTGATGCGAAGAAATAAAAAAGGTCGCCCTATCAGCAGCCGGATTCAAACGAAGATGGATACAGGTGAAAAAATGGTGAGGTTGTGTAGTTTGTGCCGCCAGCCAGGCCACAATCGCACTAAGTGTCCAAATGTATTAGGTCCTAGCGCGGCGGCATAATTACTTATGTAATCTTGTCTATTTATAATAAGAACAAATTTCATTTCATTGACGGCATACATAACTCAATACAACAACATAACAAACCTAAACGAAGCATCACTTAACGAAACCTATTACGAAATCATAAAATAACAATAACAATAATAATAACAATAACAATAACAATAACAACACATAAAAGCAGCTTATCTAGGCAATTACAACCATCAACTTAATTTCCTGTTGTAACATCATCATCATGAGGACGCCAGCATCATTTTCCACTTTCCTCAAAGTCCGGGTGACTCCGTCTGGACCAGACTTCTCAACCTGCCTCTCTATCTTCCTGATTTTTTCACCTGCCTGAAATTCTTCTGGTAGCCAGCGGCGAAGTTCCCTGTGCAAATGCTCCAACGTCTGGGTGTTCCAGAGTAGCATCTCCAACGGAGGCTTGACAGCTGAATATATTCCTCCGTTGCTGATGACGACGACGGCCGGCTATTTGAGGATGAAGACACCGTGTTGAGTAAGAGAGAGTTTGGAATATTGGTGAGGGACGAGAGAAAATTAGGGTTTGGGTGACAATTGTTGTGCAAAACTAAGTGAGGGAGAACCTTTATTTATAGGCACAACATAACATATAAAATAATATAATTTTTAGTATATTAAAAAAATATAAATTAAACATAAAAAAATATTAAAAAAAAAAAAGCAAATGGCCTGAGGCGCCATTTCATATGGCTTGACCTCAGAGAATTTTTTAGGGCAAGTAAAATGGCTTGAGGCGCCATATGAAATGGCCTGTGACCTCCAACTGAGGCGCCATTTCATATGGCGCCACCCTTTTATTCGTTTTCCAAACCCAGCTATTTCAGTAATTATTTTGAAAATTTAGTTTTTCTTTTGTTTTTTTTTTTTGAAAAAGTGTGTTAGTTAAAAAAAAAATGAAGGATACAATCTTTTAGGCTGGCTTATTTTTTTTCAAAAATAATCTTTATTATTTTCTTCCAAAAATACAATTAAAAAATTATGTGGTTATTAATTTGCATTGATAACCAATTCGGAGTTGAAAATTAATAACGCCCCCTTTTCAAAAATTACAGTATTTTCTATAATTTTTCTATAGCTTCCTTTTCCATTTAACCAATTTCTAAACATTAGAAGAACTATTGCCTCACTTTTATAATTTCTATTCAATATCTTCTCTCTAACTACTTCTGTTTCATTTCTAAACATTATCACTTTGATTGGTTTGAGAGAAGTAAGTGAGAGAGAGTTACGTAAGAGAGAAAGAGAAGAGAAGTGGGATTCTTCTCTTGTTTGATTAGAAGAGAAATAAAGAAGAGAGATCTAAAATAGGTGGGTCCCACTGCTTTTTCATTTCTCTTCTCAAGTGTGAAGAAAAGGAAAAGAAACACATTTATACTTTTATATGTCCATTATACCCTTGTTTGAACAATTTGATTGTTTTTTCTTACTTCATTTGTTGTAACGTAGATTCTCTGTATCTATTTATGTTAATGGTCTTTTTTTCTTTATTTTATACACATTGTAGCAACACCACATATAAAAATGAAATACTAATTATGTAAAGTTTTTGGAGAAATATATTAAAATAAATTTTGAATAAATGTTTGCTTAAATTAAATTAATAATTAAATTAAAAGTAATAGTTATACAAACTAAATTGATTAATAATATTGAATAAATTATTTAATTATTAATATCAGTTTAATTAGTTAACTTTAATTATTTTTATACTTTTTCAGTAGGGGTATTTTTGACTTTTTAATATATATCTACACTTCACTCTTTCCTATTTCTCTCTTCTTCATCTCATATCAAACAATATCTTAAATCTACTCTATTTCTAACTTATTTCTCTCTTTTAATACTCTCTCTTACTTATTTCTCTCTTTTCATTTTCACTCTACAACCAATCACACCCTATCTCTCGTTCAAAACACATATAAAAAACTAGAGAAGAAAGATTGTGACGGTCTTGCGACATTAATGCATCAAGCCACCACAATTTGGAGGTTTCATATTGTATGTCTTTTTCTTTTTTTCCATTTTGTTCTGTCAGTTAGAAAAATGGTCATTTACTGTATTTTTAAAATTATGTATAATATGTTTATTAAATTTCCATATATTTATTTTACAACAACTGTTGTAAGAGAAAAAACAATTTCAATATTTTCTATTTCTTTCCATTTCCAATGTAAATACTAGAATAAAGCATGCTATTATATCGCCCACATATGCCACGTATGCATAGAGAGGAAAGAAAGATTATTATTGAAATAATTGGTATCTCTCATGTTCCTTTTTATCAATGAAACAACTATGAAACTGTTTCTTTATCTAATTTTTAATTCTATTGAACAAAATATGTGTCTTTTTTTTAATTACTTTCTTATTTATATTTGAATTTTATTTAAATTTAATGCTTAATTACTCTATTTTTTATTTGCAAACATGAATTTGATTTTAAAAGAAGATTTACATGCTCTTAGTGCAAAACATATGGTGGGATTGTCCTTACTGAATATTGTGAAGAAGAAAATGTCAAAAAGTTTGTTTATCTTATTATATTTTTATTTTTTGTGAATTTGTTAATCAATATTTATCTATACCTATAACTATATTTTAAAAAGATTCTATACCTATAACTATATTTCTATATTTAAAAGATTCTATTTTGTTAATCAATATCTATCTATACCTATGACTCATTTTTTCTCTCCCAAATTATCCTTGAATAAATATCTTTTTTTTATATAATTTTCTTTGCCTTTATCTTTAAGTTTATTTGTTAAAGAAATGTAAATTACATGGAAATTGAAGTTCATTGAGAAGTTAAACTGTTACTAATTTAGTGACTTATTCATATGTATATTATTGTTTTTTCTAATCATCAAAAGGATGATATAAGACCAGATTTTAAATTTATTTTTCTCTCATTTATTCTCTGTATTAGTGTCTCTCATTTTTTCTTTTTATGTATTATTCTATCACATTTTTTTTATATTGGTCTCTCCTTTCATTTTTTTGTTTCTAGATATTTATAACCATAAAAATAAAAAATATGAAAGCATTGAATGTTCGTTAATCTTCATGTCACATAGTAGTTAACTTCTTTTGTTGATCAGTATTCTATTAAAATGTTTATTGTTTCCTTTTATTTGAAAGTTATTAGGGTAATAATTAGTCTTTTTATTTGAGAATTTCTTAATACACCACATGGGTTTCTTAGGCACCACCGAATTTCTGTTTTTACCCCCTGATTTCGGATGTGCACATCCGGACGCACTATTTTTTTTTTTAAATGTTGATTTGTTCCGAATGTGCATATCATGAATAATTCCTGATCTACAGATCCAGAAAAATAGCAGAACTTTATTTTTTTATTTTTAAATCAGTTTTGTTGGTTGGTCGCAGATATTAATATATCGTGACAACTTAATATACATTCGAAAACATCCATATATAAAATAAAATGATATATATACATAATAATACTCATGTCAAAATACAGTACATAAATGTAATAAAAATAGAATACATCAAACAAAAAACTATTGTGTATGACAAATGATCTCTCCTGGCTCCCCTGCTCCTCTGCTCCTACCCGCCGTCTTGGTTCGATGTCTGCGATACTAAAGTGCCCCGAGCAATCTCAATAATCTTATCCATGGCAAGTCTGCCACCAGAGCCCTCAGGGGGGTGACCGTCCGCAATGGTCGCCCGCGCTATCTCCTCTATCTCACGACAGCGAGGTAGGATATCTTGAGTATGGTCCAGCTGAGACTGTCGCTCCTCTAATATCTCCTAAGGAGCAGGTCTGGGTGGCGATCCATCAGCAATGGGCATCATGCATGGGTGTGAGACGGTATAGAACCACATGATGTACCCGACAGCAACGCTCCAATCTCTCGGTGCTCTGGTCGCCCGGGCCTCTTCCGGTACCAAGTGGGACTGGAAGTCAACATATATCTCATCTATCTGTGTGCGGGTCAAGCCTAGAGGAGCAGACTCATGAGGCATCCTGGGGATTGTCTGCGTGTAACCGAACTGACGCAAGACGCGCTATGGCAGGTATCGAGCAGTAATGGTCGAACTGCATGCCAACCATCCTGAGAACAACGAAACCTCGGCGAACGGGCGCGTCTCACAGTGATCGACATAGGCGTGATAAAAAATATCCTTAGCAGCCATCTGATCAAGATAAACTCTGTAGGGGTCGGGCGCCTGGTTCCCTCTGAGCAGGAGAAATGTAGCAGCACGCGACATATCCTCAGTGTACCCCTGGACACTCTCCCAACCAGTAATTTTGAGAAAGTGATGTAATATCCACGCCTGAAATGGAAAATATAACATTGGTGTCAAACATTATAATGAATATAGAAAGAAAAGAAATGAAAAAAAAGACTTAGAATATAAGATTGTTACCATGTATAGTGTACAACTGCCTGCCACAGTCTTGGATGCCCAGAGGCAACCATCTGAGAGCCTAGCATAGGTGTATGCCAGCGTAGCCGCCCCTCAGTTGTACCTATGGATCTTTGTGGGATCCAAAAGGTACCTGAGGTAAACTATATCAACATAAGTGGCGCTGGTGTCAACAAACAGCTCTGTGCCGAGCAAAAATAGATAGTAACATCTCAGGGCACGCTGCCTGTGGATCGCCACCTCAGCTGGATCACCTGCTTCCCGTCCTGCCTCTGCAAGCTCCTCACGAAATCTGTGTGTCAGAAAGGAGAACCGGGCATGTGCGCTTCTCAATTGGGCCACCTCCGCAAGTGCTTCATCTGGGGTAGCCCCAAGCTCCCCGGTCAGCATCTCTATCGCCTCCACTTTCGACATCTTACTGTGACGGAGAAGGGTACCCGTGATCGGTAGATGTAAAAGGCACGAGATGTCGTCGAGTGTGATCGTGAGCTCGCCGTACGGTAGATGGAATGAGGATATCTCAGGGTGCCATCTCTCAACAAGGGCCATCAGCATACCGTACATGATCTGGGGATACCCAATCCTAGAAAGACCTCCGAGACTAGAGGTAGCAAGTGCAGACTGGAACCACTCATCCTCTGGCAGCTCCGCAATCATGTCTATAACCTTGCCCCCATGGTTATAGAACTTCTGGGAATCCTTCTCCTGAAAATTTCCAAATAAAACAATGTTACAAATGAAATTATTTTCAACGAAAATAATTCTATAAATAAACCGAGAAAGGTTACCTGTCCTAGCCAGACATATCCGGCAGTATGCTCAGAGTACCCCAGGAGTAGGGACATATCAGACGGTCCCCCGGGGTAACCCTCCAGCTCATCGAAATCGGCATTGCCGTCACCACCCTCATGTGATGGGTGATCACCCTCAGGAACAGGGACATGGGATGGAATATGAGCAGGTGATGGAACTGGAGTCTCCCGACGACGCCTGCGTGCGGGCGGGGACCCTGATGAACCAACAGTAGCACCCCGGCGCCTCCGAGATGTAGAAACGGCGGCTGACGGGGGAGTGGCCTGAACCTGTGATGTGGAAGGTTGTCCCTCAGCTATAGGGGCTACTGGAACTGCCTCTGCTGTAGACTGCGTCTGCTTACGTCAGACAGATGCATGATGAGATGTTCGTTCATGTATGATACGATCGTCTCTGGCAGCCATATAATCTGCAAAGCATAATAAATAAATTATAATTTTTTAAAAATAATTAAAAAAAATAACAAACAATAAAAACAAAAACAAAAAAACAAAAATAGAAACCAAGATGCTTCCGGATTTGCACATCAGGAAAACTTTCATGGATGCACATCCGGAAGTACTTAGAATATTTAACGTTGGGTTTTTCCGGATGTGCACATCAGGAAAGCAATCAACGTTAAAATTTTTTCGGATCTGCACATCCGGTACGTATTTCAAGTTCTTAAAAACGCAGTCATGGCTACTGTACCATAGAAAATGGTATTTTAATGCCCTGATCGTCCGTTTGAAGCAGCAAACAATACCTACATTGTCTCTAACCTATGTTATTCATACTACCTAACAATTTCTACACCTAAATGTCTACTCTAAATCGATTACTCGAAAATAACTCTGAAACTCTAAAATTCAATAACTTGCCGATTAAATTGAGATACAAAGGATTTGGAGTGTCTTGATCGTTGTAGAAGTTGCTCTGTGCCGAACTCGAGTGAAAAAAGTCGGGATTTATGGGAATGAGAAATTGAGAGTTTGATAGTTTGGAATGTAAAAATGTAAAGAATGAGGGGGGAGTGTAGCGAGCGATTTTGGACGCGGTTCTTAAGCGCTGGTCGCTCTCTGCGGTTGAGCTTAAACTACAGGTCGATTCATTTTTTATCCTATTGTGAGCTGAATAAGGAAGGGAAATAGATGTCTCCAATTAACCCTGCTTGCATACTGAGTTTAAACAGCAGTCTGTTAGGTTACGGATGCTATCAATATGGGGGGGCCTTTGTACTGGTTATTTGTATTTTCGCAAATACGGTTTTCTTTCTTTTTACCTTGGCAGAAGGTTTCTGGCGGGGAACAAGGATTAGGATGTTAGGACTGGTGTTTTTTGAATTACTGCTTTTGATTGATGGAGATATGGGATTTGGTTTTTTTGTTTAGAGTGCTCGCTAAGATTTTTCTTTCAATCTTATGCCTACGTATTCCCGTTTACCGAAACAGGGAAATCAGAGCGTTCGTAGTTCCTCCTATTCCATGGGAGGAAATGGGTGTTTTGGTGTCTTGTTCAAAGCCCAAGACGTGAAGCGAAATGTGGTTTGTATCTTGTTCAAAGCCCAAGATATGAAGCTGAAGGGTTTATTTGTATCTTGTTCGAACCCCAAGATATGAAGCTAAAAGGTGTTTTCTTTAGAGAGAATTTGTCATCTCTAAAGGGGGGTCTGTTTGTCACAACTGTTGGGTAACTGACTGTAAAGGAGGATTACTTTAACCGGGATATGCGAATCCGGCAATGCCATAATTTCCTTTATAAGGGATTTTAACCTGAAGGAGAAGACTTTAACTCAGTGTAGAGCAATGTCATATTTCCTTAGGAATTTCTCATGCTAAAAGAGGGACAGTGGCATGGATGTAGATGATCCAGAGGCTTGCCGCTTACAACGATTAGATGAAGGGGAAGGAGTGGTTGATGTTTGTGTACTGTGAACGAGGCACAACTTTGATGCAAAAAGGTTGATTGGATCAACCAGTGGTTTTCTTATACAAAGCCTAAGAGGAGGCTAATATGTGTCTCGTACAAAGCCCGAGAGAGAGGCTAAAAGGGTTGACTCAACAGGAGAATCTTTTATACTCAACAAGAGAGTGTTTCTGTATCTCGTACGAAGCCCGAGATGGAGGCTGAAAGTTTGACTCAACAAGAGAGTCTCTGTATCTCGTACGAAGCCCGAGATGGAGGCGAAAAGTTTGACTCAACAAGAGAGTCCCTGTATCTCGTACGATGCCCGAGAGGGAGGTGAAAAGGTTTTGACTCGACGAGGGAATCTTTTCGTTTCTCGTATAAAGCCCGAGATGGAGGCTATTGTTTGTTTGGCTCAATAAGAACCCTTTTGTATCTCGTACAAAGCCCGAGATGGAGGCGAAAGGGGTGATTGACTCAACGAGGGAGTCTTTTATGTGTCTCGTACAAAGCCCGAGAGAGAGGCTAAACGTTGTTTGACTCCGCTGGGGAGAATCATTGTACAAAGCCCAAGAGGAGGCTATGGTGACTGTTTCAGTTGAGTGACAGGTCCAGTATACTGATTTTGAAAGAGAAAATCAGTTCTTATATGAGCAACACTGTACTCAAGAATTTGATTCAAGGATCCGGGTTATTCCTGTTCTTTAAGGAAGTAGGAAATCCGAAGGGTATTGAGACTATACAAGTCTACGGGTTTCCTTCCTATTTAACGAAAGGGTCACTTGAGAATGTCTTTGAGACTCAAGGAGATTAGACTGTCAAAGTCTTAGAGTTTAATCTTTTGTACTATGCTTTGAGAAACAGTAGTAGACTCTATGAAATGACTGTTCTATGCAGATGATTAAGTTCTGTTCCTATACCTTTAGGAGGTCGTCGGGACAATTTGTACGAAGCCCAAGAGGAGGCTGAAAGCTTTTAAGAAGCCGATGGGTCCTTGTACTAAGCCCAAGAGAAGGCTATCATTCCCGGAGGAAGAGATCATTATACGAAGCCTAAGAGGAGGCTGTGAATACTTCTAAGAAGCCGTAGGGTCCTTGTACTAAGCCCAAGAGGAGGCGGGGTTGCTTTTAGGAATCCTGTGGGTCCTTGTACGATGCCCAAGAGGAGGCCGATGCTTTTAAGAAGCCCGTGGGTCCCCAAACCCCGAGAAATTCAAGGCAAGCTATTCACAAGGAATAGATCAAGTCAGGAAAGTTCGAGAATTTGGAAGAAACTCAAAGATGCCATTCACGGAGAATACATTCATCTCTGGGAGTAGAGTTTCTTGACAATTCCTAATGAGGATAGCCGAAGAGAAGACTGTATCTGGTGATCCTATTTGGGGATCTAGGTGTCTATTTCTATGAATGACAGTCTGAGAAAGGGTTCAAAAAGAATCTGCCTTTCACATCTCCATATTGTTTAACCCCAAGAGGAGGGAAGACTGTGTCTGGTAATCCTATGTGGATCTAGTTTTGACTGTAAGTTCAGAGTGATCAACAGGGCTTTACCTAGTGCTAGACGTAGTTGCCGGGGAAACTCTAAATATCTATACTATTATTACACAGTTAGTATGAGTTTATGAAAGGAGACTTACAGCGAAACAGCCCCACAATACAGTTATATATATATGAGTTTATGAAAGGAGACTTACAGTGAAACAACCCCACAATACAGTTATATACATATGAAAGCGGTAAATGAAAGCGGGTAAACACTTACTCGGTTGTAGAGCTTCCATGCTGTTTGGTTAGTTGTTCAACAAAGAAAGATTGAAAACAACAGTATATTCAAAATCAAAGGAGAAAGTGCTTTGAAATACAAAGATTTGGGGCTTACAGCTCAAGGAGAGGCCCAGGGTTTTATCAGTGGGCGCACTGTTGAATTTGTACAGAGGGACTTATACAAGTGACTGTGGCCCAAAAAAGGTTTTCTGTACAAAGGGATGGGTCTTACACTCTCTCAAGAGGCCCAAGTGAGTTTTAAGAAAATAAATGGGTCTTACTACTCGAGGGTAGGCCCAATGGTTAATTTTGAAAAGGGCGACGATCGCGCCGTTTATTTGAAAATGTACAGAGGGACTTATACAACGAATGAGGCCCAAAAAGTTTTCTGTACACAAGGGGTTGGGTCTTACACTCTAATAGAGGCCCAAAGAGTTTAAAGAAAAGAAATGGGACTTACAACACGAGGGGAGGCCCATAGTCTTTATTTTCAAGATGAATATTCACTTTTAAAATGCTTAAAAACAATTAAAAATGAATTTATTCACAAAAATACCAACTATATTAAATAAATAATATAAATTTGATTTTTTTGTAGAATAAAATATTTTACTATTTTTGTGATTTTTCAGAAAAAGAACCAATAAAAAAAATAAAAATTGAAGGAGTTATTAATTTTCCAAATCATTATAAAATAAAATGAGAAAATATAAAAAAAGAGGGGTTGGGTCTTACACTCTATTAGAGGCCCAAAGTGTATTTTTGTACAAAAGATGAGGCTTACAACTCAGGGAGAGGCCCAAAATATTTTCAGTTTGAAAATGGCGATCGCGCCGAGATTTTTAACGTATCGGGACTTATACAATAGCTGAGGCCCAAAATTGTTTTGTTAAAAAAGGGTTGGGTCTTACACTCTATTAGAGGCCCAAGTGTTTAAAAATGAAAAGAAATGGGACTTACAGCTCAAAGAGAAGCCCAGTTGATTTTCGTTTGAAATTGGCGATCGCGCCGAGGCTTTCTTTTAACGCAGAGGGACTTATACAATAAGTGAGGCCCAAAATTATTTTGGTTAAAAGGGGATTGGGTCTTACACTCTAATAGAGGCCCAAATGAGTGCAGTGTATTTACAGGAAATACTTGTTTGCAAGTTTAATTGTTTTTTAACAAAATGTGAATAAATCATGCATGGCATACAAGCAAAGCATTTAAATTCGAGTTTACCGTACACCGGTGAATTTTTCTACGCAAGCAGAGAAGCGTCAGACGAGCCCAAGGCATCTGGCGAAGCTTTTAAGCGTTCAATGATTTTCAAAGATCGTCGAGTTATTCAATTAAGAATTCCTGCATTAAGTGAAAAACCAAGCAAGCAGAGAAAAACCAAAGATCATCTAAAAATGACCTTGATCCCGTTAAGTGGTTAGAATTGAATCGCTCGGTGAATAAACAATACAAGAAACAAATCATTTAATAAATTATTTGCAAAAAAAATAGTCTAAGAATTATGACATTAAAACAAATAATTTAAATGATTAATTAATTTAATTAAACTAATCAAAATTTAGTAGAAATTAATTAGACAAAAATTAATCCAACTAAAAACAATTAGTAATTAATTAAATTAAAAAAGAAATGGGAGAGGGGCTGATAATAAAACCCTTGGTGCAGTTAGCAACTATTTAAGCCCAAACCCACCAAAAAAACTCAGTTTTTTATTTTATAAACAAAATCTATATTGAACAATACGTATTTTTTTTCTGAAAAAGTTTCACTTTCCCCAAAACACGTTTATCCCTCTCAATCGCATCTTTCCTTCTCAAAATCACTCTACCATGGCTCCGCTCACGGCTTCCGGCGGAAACCCCTCTGTATCTTCGCCGACGCGGTTGCGATTTGACGATGATGGCGATCTGAATCCCTCCGTCTGATTTCCACGGTGCTGCGAGTTGTTTCGTCCGCAATCATGGCCGCGATTCTCTCTACCCGGAATCCTTCCGTCGTGATTCAAGCGCGATGAATCTTCATGTCTGCGAACTCCCTTTGTCTTGTTCAGGTTAGAAACATAGCAAAACCTTGATGATTTTCTATTTTCCACCTTTTAAACTTCAAACCCTTCCTCTATGACTTTTTCAACTTTGATTTTCTTCATGAATTTACTGAAATTGTTGCAGGTGAGGTTACTGTGGGTTTTCCTGTAAAAATGCCAAAAGGTGAGTTCCTATAAGAAAATTAGAAATTAATGAAATTGAATTGAATTGGAAATATTGCTGTCATGTTTTTGCAGCAAATTTTAACAGAAGAATTGCTTTGTGAATTTCTGTTTGTGCAGGTGATGAATTTTCTGAATTCTTGCAGGTTGAATTTGTAGATTTCTGATGTGGTTCCGGCGTCGGCAGAAGTGCGGATTTGCAAATTGCAACTGTTGATGTAACAGGTTCGCAAAAAAATTGTTTTTTTTTCATGATTTTATTTGTTGTAATGGTTGCAAATTCTGTTTTGATTTCTATTGGACAATTCCACAGAAGTATGACATTGAACACATGGTGTTGTTGCTGTAACAGGTTGAGCATGATTTCGGCGACGTCGACTTTCGTCGTATCCTTCGCGAGTCCTTGCTGCTGCCGCTGTACTCACCGTGAAAACAAATTGTGGGCACCAATTATCGAGTTGCGGTTGTTCTGCAGAAATTCATCAGTTTATAATAGGAAAAATATAAAAACTGTGATTGAATTTAAGGAAAAATGTAAGTTCATGCACTTGATGATAAAAATTAGTGCAGAAATTAGTGATAAAAACTATATGTGAATTTTCATGTAAAAATTAGTGCAGAAAAAGTGAGGGAAGTGTTGCTTCCTTATGAAAAATTTGTAAAAAAATTTGCATTGAAATGGAGTGAGGAGGGCGCTGCCCTCTTATATGTTTCACATTTTTCTCTGTATTATGCTATCAATCAGAAAATATATTTCACATAAGAAGATACTATATGAGAAAAAGAAGTGAGAAGCAAGCTTAAGAGCCTTGCTTGGTGTGAATTGTGAAGAGCAAGAAAGCTCTATTTATAGAAAAAAAATGTGTAACTCTTAAGCTATCTCAAGATAAGAGTTGAATGAAAATTCAAAGTCTTAGACAATGTTTTTGAGCCTCTTCTACAATTGGCTAGTGGAAATGAGTCAAGGGAACAAGGGAGCAAGACCATGTTATTTGTCTCATAAGAAACAAATTTGGTTAAAATAAAATTCATAAAAAAACAAATTTAAATTTAAAACAAAATTATGAATTTATATATAAAGAAAATGTAAATATACATATGTCAAAAATAAAACAAAACAAAGTTTATATATATATATATATATATATATATATATATATATATATATAAATAACGTGAGAGAAAACAAAACAATTATATATATACATATATTTTTTCTTTTATGGATAAAATAAAACAAATTATATTTATATTACAAAAATGAAATATATACATATACATATATATTTTTTTGATATTTTTATCTTTATTTACGAAAAATAAAATATAAATGAGATATTGGATTAAATTGTGAGAAAAATGAGTGAATAAAGAACATTTGTCAATTCGATTGAAAAACATGTCTGTCGCACCCTAATTTTTGACCCTAAGATGTCATCTTCATCTGTACATCTTAGGTCAAGCATCTCTGCATTGTCTGAGCTAACCCATATCTTGTAGTTTGTTTCTTTGTGTTCAAATTAGGTTCACATATCATCATAAAGCTCCACAAGCTGTTTTGAAGCAAGTCAAATCAACAAAAGATCTCCAGTACAAGAACTTTGGAATTAGGATTTTGCTCTGAAGAAATCATTGAGAAATTCACTCTAGCAAGTCAGGATTTGTGTGGTCCACCTACCACTTGAGGTCATTTATGTTCAAGAGACTCCACTCAACAAGAATCCATGCTTCATTGATCCTCAACAGGAAGAATTTGAGCCTCAATCCCACTATACTTCAAGATTAGGGTTCCTGTGATGCTTATCAGCCAACAACTTTGATTCTTCATCAAGACGATCTCCCAAACCCTAATTATTGATTCCCTTAGTTTATCAACATCCTCGGGAGTCTCCTAAGACCTTTAGAGGGGAAGTAAGAAGCAAACTTACAAGATTTGGCCTCAGTGCATTCGCAGTCAGAATTAGGATTTGGCTGAAACCCTAACCTTTTGGGATCTTGGGTCAAATGAAGTGTTAATGGTTCTAATCATCATATGTTGTCTCATGAAGTATCCAAAGCATCCATATAAAGTTTCGTGAGGTTTCTTGCAAGATAAGTAGGGTTTTGGTCGCGAAAGACTTCGTATGTGACATTTTTCCCCTAATAGCCCGATTTGGAATAACCATAACTCCTAAACCGTGCACTCAAATTAAACGACTCAAAGCTCATTGGAAAGCTCTCATCAAGATCTTTAATTCATTCCATATGACTTTTTGTCTAAAAATGCTTAGATTTTGAGTTATGAAGCTTACAAGACATTTTGGCCAAACACTTAGAAATTTTTTTTTCCAGCACTTTCCTCTACGTTTTTCAACACTTTGACCTCATTTATCACCCATTTATACTTGGATTCAAGACTTGAGTCCCAAATGAAAGTTGTAGAGCTTGACAAGAGCTTTCCAACCATATGTGGAACATCCCAATAGGATAAGCCAAACTCAAGTTATGATGCTTTAAAGTTAGGTACCTCAAATGTCAAAATTTAATAACTTAGAATTTTTCTAAGACTTTTTCTGCCCTCTCATGTGCACGACTTTGTGGTTTATTTTCTTATTGTTACAAGCCTCATTTCAATTGGTTTTCCACATAAGACTTAATCTAACAAATGTCCACTCTTCATAGAACCAAAAATCTCAAGAATTGATGGAGCGGTCATCAAGATATGGCACACCAAAGATGGCATATTGAAACATGTACACACTTGAGAAACTTCAGATTTTCATCTCTTTGTTACACCAAACATTGTCACGGTTTATTTCACATATTTTAAACTCAATCTCAATCTGTCAAAGTCACCCTACCTTGTACTAGCTTTCAAAGGGTTCAAAAGTCATTTCATTTGGTGCATTAAACCAAGAACTATTGTGTAACAAATCTCACCTCACCAATGCATGGCTAACTGATATGTTCTCACCACTTTCTAATACTTACTGTCACAAGCCTACACCATAGCATGTTGTCTCCAAGATTTTTTGGTCTGACTCACACCAAAGATAAGTTGCATGGCCAGCTTTTACTTGGCTCAAGAATGATCCAATGCGTGTAGTATCCTGCAGAGGGCATGCCTTTACTGCATCCAAGACAGCAGCACATCAGCTCACCTATAAAAGGAGCATTGTTCTCATTCATTCAACAAAGAAAAAAAGCACACTCACAATCAAACAACAACACTAAAATCTCTAAAAAAAATTTCATTTCTTTGGAGCACGAGCTAGCTGGGAGGGGGAAGAAATTCTTGCCACTTGTTTTGGAAACCAGGTAAGTTCCACAACCTTCCATTTATTATGTTTGAAATCATATGTTATGTTGAATATATTTCAGTTCAACCGTGTGCTGCTTCAATGCATAGTGTATGAGCTTTTGTTGAGATTATTTTAGAAGTTTTGCACATCTTCCTGAATGCATGATATTAATCCATAATCGCTCCCATGTAACCTGTTGTTAATTCATGTAGGTTTGTTTTGGTTATTCATAGGCATGGTATCTATTTTGTGTGTAGCTTTGCTGTTGCTATCAATGATAGTCGTTGTGTGTAAATAATGTGGTGTAACCGTGTATGTGTAGAGCATGTATTGTCTGATATTCTGGTGATCACTCGTATCTTGAATTGTGTGATGTATTGTATGTGTGATTATGTGTAGTATGTTAATATAATCGTGATGTGTGTTCTATGTCAATGACTGTTTTATCACTGAGTTTTGTATTATAAACCCATGTGCGGTGCTGTTGTGATTGTAGTGTGGTGCATATGTGCAAATAATTCGCATTATAAATGTTGGCCATTCTTGTTTTTCCACTCACCATATCATGCTCACGGTTAGGTTGTTGGACTCTGTGGAGTTGGTGTGTCGCTCTTAAAGCTGCTATTGATGTAATTGATATAAATGTTTGTGTTAGAAGTTTAGTATGGTCTGTAGTGTGCTCTCTTTATGCTAAAAACCATGAGATAATCTCACATGACCCTCAGTAATCAAGTTTACGACATGTGCTGTAGTATCTTTTATGCTTTGCCTATCTACGGTTAGTTCGAAGTTTGCATGAACTTTTGTTTCAAAGCTTGCTGGCTTTTTGAGTTATGGTCGAGTTTAATACTCTGTTCATCATGAATGAGAATTTTAAAATAGCCTGTTAGCTTGTTTGGAACAGAAGTTTATTGTTCCTTCTTAAACTGGTTTCTATGTTTGAACCTTGGTTTTCAATTACTCACTGTTTATACCTTGATCATTATCTTGCTTAGATTTGGCTGCATCGTGAAATATGCTTCAATTTGGTCTTTATCTCATGTTAATTGGTAGAGTTTTGACTGGATTAGAGGGGATTGAAATGGAACCTTTGTTATGAGGTTTTAACTTTGAAATACGATGACATTCTACATGTGTTTTTTTTAACTCCATGCGTGGATACTAAATACTAATTGATGGTTTGCTTTTGTTTTTTTATAATGATAGCAGTCTTAGGTTCTGCATGTTTTCCTCATTTTCCATGCGTGGGTATTACTTGGTTGGTTTGGTTTGTCTTATTATGCATTGATACCACTATCACATATCACCATTACTGCGCATGCGTGTGCCGTTTTCATTTTATTTTTTTTAACGTTGTGTTTAGCTTATTAATTAATGGATGCATGTTATGACTGGATGAACACGCCATTCCAACGGCCACACACATGCATTAAATACCGCCTCTCACTTGCCTTGCACGGGTTCGATCCTTGGATCAACCCTTTTTGTTGTTTTTTTGTATTTTTCGCCTGAATGCATCCCTCTTCCTTCCATTGGCCTTGCGCCCTTTTCTATGTGCACCCCCCATTGTTCTGGCCCATTAGCTTCTTCTTACTTTTTAACTAATCCAACTGCCTGATATACACCCCCGGCGCCTCTTTCTTTCTTTTTATTTCCTGTTTTCAATCTTTTTTCTACTTCTTTAGAAAAACCTTTTTATTTTATTAAGTTTACTTAAATATTTTCTGTATTTCAGAAACTCAAAATATTATTTTAATCTTTATTTTTTATTAGCAAGTTATTTTTAATTGTTAATTGTTGTTCTCATTTTAATTCTAATTATCAATTTGTATTCTAATTTTAAATTTCAATCATCAATATGCATGTTAATCTTTAACTGCTAATTGTTATATTAATTTTAATGTTAATTGTTAATTTGCACTTTAATTTCTAATTGTTAATTGTTAATCAATTTGTATTTTAAATGTTAATCTTTGATTTTAATTGTCAATATGTGTCTTAATTGTATTGTTAATTTTAATTGTGTCGTCAATTGATTATCAATTTTGGATTAATTGTTAACATTTATTTATGAGCATCTTTTGTTGTTCCTATGAGTGTTACTTCACTATGACTTGCTTAATCCTTGAATCAATCCATTCATATTGACTTGTCATATTTTTGACTTTTACATGAATATCATTCTTCTTTATTATCACCTTAATATCATTCTATATGTTTGTCTTCCTAAAGATTGAAGCATATCAATTGTCATCCTACATGTTTGTCTCCCTAAAGATTGAAGCATGTTGACATCATTTGTTTAATCATTCTATTTGAAGCATATTCATCTTATCCATGCTTTATCATGAAACATATTGCCATCTTCATGCTTATGTTGCTTCTATTATGTTTTGACTTGTATCGCGTCTTGTCTATTGTTATCTTATCACTCATATGTTTATTATGTCTTACTACTATTTGCATGCCTATTTGCTATTGTCTAAACCTTTTCAAAACAATATCAAAATTCTCGATCCAACGTCGAGCCCATTTTCTACCCATGTAAGTCGATCGCCTTCGGACATCGCATTCAACCTTTTGGTCACCAGACACAAGTCTAGCATCATTTTGCTAGCGCCATCTCCTAAATAACGTAAGTTAATCGCATTAATATCCAAAGGAAAATCCCATGCATGATAACCATGTTATTATGCATGATGCATATCATTTGCATTCATAATCGTCACCTTAAGATAAGTCAATTAGACAAGTTAGGATAGATTTTCTAGGTTAGTCCCTCCCCCACAAACTTTGATTTCTTTAATCAAGTTTTAGCCTACCTAATTCTCCACACAAGAGAATTAGATGTTAATCATCTCAAAGAAAGGGACATACAATCCCATGCCCCACAACATACAAACATTTTCAAAAACTGTGGTGGTATTTTCTTAAGATGATGACTCATCTTCTTTTCCTAAACCTTTAAACATTTAGTATCTTTAAGGAAGAACTACAAATGCTCTGATTCCCTCCTGACAGGATATGTAGGCATAAGATACGATATCTTGCCGAGCACACTTAGGAATAAAAAATTGTAAATCACCTACCCTTTAAACCCTTAGCAAAACAGATGACAAATAACATAAATGAATCAAGAGGTTCCTGTAGAGTACTACAGATATCTAGGATGCTAACACCTTCCCTAGGTATAACCAACCCCCGAACTTAGAATCTTAGTGCATTTGCATTGCATTGTGGGAATTCGGGTTTTTTTCCTTCCTTTGGATAAAATCAAAGACCGGTGGTGACATTAAAAATGCGATCCTAGTTAACCAATAACTATGGTATCCAATTTTCACCGCGACAGAAATGGCGACTTCACTGGGGATAGCTCATAAGAGGGTTCCCCCTAACTTGTTTAATTATGTTATTTGTTATGCTTGCTTGGGTTGTCACTTTGAGTGGTGAGGAGTCCTAGACCCGGACATGAGTATAATTATAGGAGATGATATGGTCAAGGGTACTTTGACGGAGTCGATTCCTGAAAAGTCAAATTGAGAAAATCATCGCACAGTTTAGGTTCTTTTGAACTTAATATTGTTTGAACGAGTACATTCGTGAAAACGGTATTAACTTCGACCAAGGACCTTTAAGACTGAGAACCGTAGCACCTTTAACCCAACTTGGCCTTTTAGGACGTAATGCGATGATTATGCGGGAGTCCATTTCCAAATAGTTGTCACGCGATACTACACTCAGACGAGATTCTCTTGAGAATATTATTGACTAACCGAGTAATTTGGGAAGTCGATAATATCTGAAAGATGGGTCGTAGACTCTGGGAACTCTTAGAACCCGTTCGGCAGGTACATTCTGAAACCACACCACCCTATGGGATGGGTAGACCTTGACTCCACTCATGCTCCTTTGAACCTAGGACTCTTTGTTTGCTTGTTTGTGTGCCCTTTTGTTTGTGTGTTTGTGCATACATGCATACATAAGCATCATTTTCGTTCAAGTTCGTGGAGTCTGAGTCTTTTATTTACGTCGTAGGGTACCATGGACAATGAAAGAAGGAACACCGTGAAGTATACTTACAAGAGTTTTGACACAAGTGACCTAAGGAGGCTAGAGACTCTGTTGGTTGATCCAAAAGGATTCGAGCGTAGATATGGGGCGCTTTTGTTTTTGTTGAAGGTGAGGGTTGATCAAGGACTTTTCTCCACCCTACTTCAGTTTTATGATCCGGTATATCATTGCTTCACATTCCCTGATTACCAACTGGTGCCGACTCTTGAGGAATATGCATGTCTGACCGGTGTACCTATTTTGGATAAGTCTCCTTTTCCCATTTTTGGTGAGGACCCTAAGGAACAAGAGATTGCTAAGGCGACACATTTGGAGTTAGCAGACATACGAGGGAATATGACTACCAAAGGAGGGATTTCTGTTTTGCCTATGAAATTTCTGGTGGAGAAAGCTTATCATTATGCCAGGCGTTCTGACATGGCTGCCTTTGAGGCTATATATGCTTTAATGATTTATGGTACCTTTCTGTTCCCCAATCTCAAGGACTATGTGGACCTCAATGCTATCAAGATATTCATGAAGAGGAACCCTGTCCCTACTTTGCTAGCTGAAGCTTATCACGCCATACATTCGAAGCATGCCAAAGGAGGACAGATCACCTGCTGTGTACCCTTATTGTACAAGTGGTTTACTTCGTACTTGCCCAAGGCTAACATTTTCTGGGACCTTAAAAGGGGATGGTGGTCTAAGAAGATCATGGCCCTTACTCATTCTGACGTTGATTGGTATAACCCTTATAGGTACGAGGATGTTGTGATCATTGATAGCAGTGGAAAGTTCGGGAATGTGCCTCTTCTTGGCATACAAGGAATAACCAGTTACAATCCGGTCTTAGCTCGCAGACAGTTCGGTTACCCTTTGAAGGTCAAGCCTCTTGGTATTCATACAGAAGGATTTTTCTCCAAGGATTACGAAGAGCAGGAGGAATTGAGGGGCAGGATTTTAGAAGCCTAGAGGGACAAACACAAGAAAAATAGGAATGCTTGGGGGAAGCATAACTGTGTCTCAATGGACCCCTACCTACAATGGGTCAGAAGAAAGGCTATTGAACTAAGGATGCCCTATGATCGCCAAGAGCCTATGGTCTTGAATGAAGAACCTGTCTTCATCTTTGCATCTGAGACAGAGGAATTAAAGATCACCTTAAGGAAAGCTCAGCAGATAGGGAATGCTTGGAAGGATAAGTGTGAGGTGCTTGTGGAAGAGAATGAAGCGCTTTAAAGACAACTAGAGGCAAAAAGTGAGGAAGTTCTCTTTTGCAAAAGGAGGAAGTTACAAGAAGACCCGAGTCCCTCAAACCCCGAGTCTACTTCATGGGAAGCGATAATAGATGAGCTGGTTCTCGAGAAGTCCCGAATGGAAGAAGAGATTAAGAAGTACAAGCTAATATTATTGGGGGAATCTCCTTAGGCCGTTTATTAGCCTTTATTTAATTATTGTTAAAAACTCTTGTAAGAATATCAACGGTTGTAATGTTTTCCTTACGAATTTTTAATTCCCGTTTCTTTCACTTGTAACAAATTTTGTACGATTAATGAAATCATGTCCGTTGGTATTCTATGACGATTATAAATACTCAAATTCCACGAACTTTTGCATCTCATTGCATTTGCATTCTCATTCTCATTCACTTCAAAGAACTCAAAGTTTGTTGTTTTTAGATATCGCAAAATGGATCATGGAAGGAAAGGAACGGTACCATACACCTTCAGGGTTTTTGATGTGGAACAGTTGAGGGAACTAGGAGGTCGGATAAGGGATCCAGATGCCTTCACCACAAAACACGGGCATATTCTCTCTTTATTACAGGTACAAGTAGCTGAGGGTTTATTAGAGACATTGGTTCAACTCTACCATGTAATCTACCACTGCTTCATCTTTCAAGATTTCCAGTTGATGCCCACCTTAGAAGAGTATTCTGCTCTATTGGGAATCCCCATCAAAGATTCACCCCCGTTCTATGGTGGAGAAGGAAGACCCAGTCAGGAAGATATCGCGAGAGTGACTCGTATCAAGCTGTTAGAGATCCAGACTCACGTGATGTTCAGAGGAGGAATCGACGGTTTGCCTGCTCAATTCTTATTCGAGAAAGCTCGGGAGTTCGCCGACAAAGGAAAAACTAGGGCTTTCGAGAATCTTTTCGCGTTATTGGTTTATGGTCTATTCCTGTTTTCGAATGTTGAGAATTTCGTTGATGTTCATGCTATCAGGATTTTCATGCTCAAGAATCCTGTCCCTACACTGTTGGTTGATGCATACCACTCGATTCATTCAAAGATCCTGAAAGGAGAAGGTCAGATCGTGTGCTGTACTGCTATCCTCTATAGGTGGTTTATTTCGCACCTAACAAAGACCACGACCTTCTGGGATGTGAGGGATGGCTCTGAATGGCCCGTTAAACTCATGGATCTCACTCATTCGGACATCGTTTGGCATGATCCGATATACGGAGGAATTCCCATGATTCACAGTTGCGGAGATTTTTCCAATGTGCCTCTTCTTGGCACGAAAGGGTGCACCAGTTACAACCCTGTTCTCGCCCGTCGCCAGCTTGGACATCCAATGACTGAGATACCCGACCAGGGAAACCTGAAAAGAATTTTTCTCTATGAAGGAGAAGATCTCCAGCTGAAGATGCGGATTTTATTTGCTTGGCGTCAAATCAACAGACAAGGAATAACTGCGATAACAAACCCTGACTGCACAGTTACAGAATCGTGCTTGGAGTGGTCACGCAAGCGGGCCCTCGCTCTGACAATGCCGTACCCTCGGCCCAAGCCTCCTGTAGTGGAACCAGATGAAATTTCAAGGCTAAAAGCAGAAGTGGAGAAACTGACACTGGACAAGTACATATTGCAGGAAAGGATTGACAAGTTGATGGAAGAACTCAGTAAAGAAAAGGGGGCATCATTCAGCGGATCGAAGCCCTAGTTCCTCTTTGTTGTATTCTGTTGTTTATTGTACTAAAATCCCCGAGGGTGTACCGTTTGTAACAAAGGCTTTAAAATTTCAATGAAGAAGTTTCCAATTACGATATATAATTACACTTTCGAGTTCTTTGAAGTGAATGTTGCATCATGCTGCATCATACGCATCATTAGCATTTGCATCCGCATTCCTTTGTGTTCCGAGTCCTCACCCGTGTTTTTTTCCAGTCAGTTATTGTTAAGAGAAAGACAAGCTGAAGCCCCGATACAATACTCGAGCCAGTCGCAAGAAAAGAATGGATCAACTTGAACAGGAAAATAGAGCACTCCGAGAGGAGGTTTCAACATTGAAAGAAAGTCTAGAAAAGATCAACGGAATGATGGAAGCTTTGATGGCTGCTCAGAATCAGCCATCACACAGCACTGTTGTCTCTGAGACAATATCAGCACTGATCCCAGTGGTGCCCACTACAAACAAAGTTCCTGGTTATCCGTGGGGTATGCCTCCTAACTTTACTCCAGCTGGATATCACCCGACTGTTTCTCAAGTTATTGCTACAACTGCTGTGATGATACGCCGCCACCCGTGGTAAATGCTACTCCGTTTCATCTGGAGGAACCCGTGTTTCATGCTGACTGTAGTGAGAATGCCGGAATGGAAGAACGAATGGACGGTTTCCAAGATCAGTTCCTAGAAATGAGGAAAGAAATCAAGGCCCTTCGTGGAAAAGAGCTGTTCGGGAAGAGCGCCTCTGAGCTATGCTTGGTTCCCAATGTCAAGATTCCTCCAAAATTCAAACTCCCTGATTTGGAGAAGTATAAAGGGAACTCTTGCCCACACAGTCACATAGTTATGTATGCCCAGAAAATGTCGGCTCATAAGGACAACGATCCCCTATTGATACACTTATTCCAGGATAGTTTGACTGGTGCAGCCCTTAAGTGGTACATGGGGTTAGATAGTTCAAAGGTCCGCAGCTTTAACGATCTCTGTGAGCTTTTTATCAAGCAGTACAAATATAATGTCGACATGGCACCAGATAGAGACCAGTTGAGAGCTATGGCCCAGAAAGAAAGAGAAAGTTTTAAGGAGTACGCCCAGCGCTGGCGTGAACTTGCCGCTCAAGTTACTCCACCTCTGGAGGAAAAGGAGATGACTAGAATTTTCCTGAAAACACTGAGCCCGTTTTTCTATGAAAGAATGGTAGCCAGCGCCCCTAATGACTTTACTGAGATGGTGAACATGGGAATGCGTTTGGAGGAGGGCGTTCGTGAAGGAAGATTGGTAAGAGAAGGAACTTTTTCCAACAATGCCAAGAAGTATGGAAGTACTTTCGGGAAAAAGAAAGAACAAGAAGTAAGTGTTGTACACCAAGGACGGACGAAAGGAAGGTATCAGCAGCACCCGCATGTCGCTGCTGTGACCCCAGTTATTAATGCTCCAACTTACCAACCACCGTTTGCACAACCTTACCAACCACCACCTCAAACTCCATCTGCTTCGCCACAGCAATACCGTCCGCAAAATCAGCCGTCTTCTCAGCAAACCCGACAGCCATTCAACAGCCCAAATCGTATGGTGAGGAAGCCAAATTTTGACCCAATTCCTACGTCCTATGCAGAACTTTTTCCAGCATTGTTGGAAAAGGGCCATATCCAGACTAAGCCACCGCCAGCAGTGCCCAAGGACCCTCCTTATTGGTATAAAGGAGATCAGTTTTGTCCCTATCATCAGGGAGCGCCGGGCCATAATATTGAGAATTGTTACGGAATGAAAGCCGATGTTCAAAGATTGGTCAAAAGCGGAGTTATAACTTTCAAGGATTCGAACCCGAATGTGCAGAATAACCCCCTACCACCACACAGGGCTGCCAATGTAAACATGATCCAAGAATGTTCCGCAGAAGAAATTGAAGAAGTATTTGTAATAGTTCCCCATATCAAAGAGCTGGAACGAATTGAGTTCACTTATGACAGCCGGAAGACTGCTACAACTCCTCTAGTTATTAATGTACCTGGTCCAGTTCCTTACACTTCCAGCAAGGCTATTCCCTATAGATATAACGCCACTATGCTTGAAAATGGTAAGGAGGTGCCTTTGTCTAATCCGTCATCTGTAGTCAATATCGCTGATGTTAGTCGGATTACGAGAAGTGGTCGAGTTTTCACTGCACCAACTAAGGAGGTTCCTTCTGAACAACCAGTTGTGAAGAATTGAATCCTGGGGCAGTCCGGTAAGAATGATTCTGTAGACAAATCGGATGAGATCCTGAAAATGATCAAAAGAAGTGAATACAAAGTGGTGGATCAGTTGTTGCAGACACCATCCAAAATATATGTGCTACAACTGTTGATGAATTCTGAGGCCCATAGGCAGGCGTTACGAGGAGTACTCGAGCAGACATACATTGACCACGACACGACTATGGAACAATTTAGTGGAATAGTGGGTAACATTACTGCATGCAACAATCTGGGATTCTGCGAAGAAGAGTTACCTGAAGAAGGAAGGAAACATAACTTAGCTCTGCACATTTCCATAAACTGGTTGAATGACATGATATCCAGAGTTTTGGTTGATACTGGTTCTTCATTGAACGTGATGCCAAAAACAACTCTCGCAAGGCTGACTTATCAGGGACCACCCATGAGGCCAAGTGGTGTTGTTGTCAAAGCTTTTGACGGTTCGAGGAAAATCGTGATTGGAGAAGTGGATTTGCCCATGACTATCGGGCTCAGTGTTTTTCAGGTTCCATTCCAGGTCATGGACATTCATGCCTCCTACAGTTGCTTATTAGGCTGGCCATGGATACATGATGCGGGAGCTGTCACATCTACACTCCACCAGAAACTGAAATATGTTTGCGATGGACAGTTAGTCACAATTTGCGGGGAAAGGGCTTTGGTGGTCAGCCATCTTTCATCCTTTTCCTACGTCGATGCGGAAGAGGAGGTAGGAACTCCATTTCAAGCCCTCTCGATTGTTAATAATACTAAGAATAATGGAGTTTCCATGGCATCTTTTAAGGATGCACAACGAGTTGTGGAAAGTAACTCTCAAGGGAAGTGGGGGCAGGTGTTGGAGTTGCCCGAAAATAAGAACAAGAAAGGTTTGGGTTTCAAAGGTAACAATTCTGAGAAGACCCCTACAGGAAATATGGTTATTCTCCCCATCAAGAACGTGTTTCACAGCGGAGGGACTATCCATTCACCAAGGGTAAATATTGTGGAGGAAGACTCTGAAGATGCCATCATTCATCTCTTTCCTCTTCAACCAGGAGACCAAGGACCCAAATATGAAGCCAGTGCCATCCTTGAAGATGAGTCTGCCGAAGATCAGCCTAATTTCGTGACGCATGGGGCAATGGCCCGAAATTGGAGTGCTGTCAACATTCCTATTGTGATCCTATTATCAAAGTAATTGTTTTGTTGTTTGTTTTTAGTATATTCGCTCTGCCCAAGGCGATGACATTTGTGTGTGGGCTCTACTATAAATAATTCCCTTTGCTCTGCCCAAGGCAAAGGTGATTTTGTGTTAGGGCTTCTATTTGAAATCATTATCATCAATAAAGTTATCATTTCGCATTCCTATTTTCTGTTCCCATTTGTTATTACTCTAAGGAAAGTGGTAATCATAATTTTTCTTAAAATCACTGTGCACGTTCGTACGCACTTTCATCTGCTTAATATCTAAAATAAAATCACATCACATGTGCAGACTATTGCACGAACTGAACGTCGAAAACAGTGATCCAATGCCTTCTCCGAACTTTGAGTTTTCTGTGTTCGAAGCCGAAGAAGAGGAAGAAGAGATCCCTGAGGAAATATCCCGTCTACTCGAGAATGAAGGCAAAGCTATTCAGCCTCACGAAGAGCCGTTGGAGCTTATTAACTTGGATACAGAGGAACTCCGTAAAGAGGTGAGGAATGGAGCTTCGCTCGTGACTGATGTGAAAACAAGGTTGATTGAATTACTCAAAGAATATGTTGATGTGTTCGCTTGGTCGTACCAAGATATGCCTGGTCTTGACACTGCTATAGTGGAGCATCGTCTACCTTTGAAGCCAGAATGTCCGCCGATCAAACAAAAGCTCAGAAGGACTCACCCTGATATGGCCTTGAAGATTAAAGAAGAGGTACAAAAGCATATTGATGCGGGTTTTCTCGTTACATCTAAGTATCAGCAGTGGTTAGCCAATATCGTGCCTGTGCTGAAGAAGGATGGTAAAGTTCGAATATGTGTTGACTACAGAGATTTGAACAAAGAAAGTCCGAAGGATGATTTTCCATTGCCTCATATTGACGTGTTGGTGGACAGCACCGCAGGGTATAAGGTCTTCTCTTTTATGGACAGATTTTCAGGTTATAATCAAATTAAGATGGCTCCCGAAGACATGGAGAAGACATCATTCATCACACCCTGGGGCACATTTTGTTACAGAGTTATGCCGTTCGGTTTGAAGAATGCTGGTGATGACTACTCTTTTCCATGACATGATGCATAAAGAAATTGAAGTTTATGTAGACGACATGATAGCCAAGTCCAAGACTGAAGAAGACCATGTCGAACACCTGTTAAAGTTGTTTCGGCGTTTGAGGAAGTATCAGCTACGTTTGAATCCTAACAAGTGTACATTTGGTGTCCGCTCAAGAAAAATGCTAGGTTTCGTTGTTAGCCAAAAGGGAATCGAAGTGGACCCAAGTAAAGTTAAAGCCATACGAGAAATGTCGGCTCCGACTACGGAAAAATAGGTCAGAGGGTTCCTGGGGCGTTTGAACTACATCTCTCGATTCATCTCTAATATGACCGCTACTTGTGGACCCATTTTCAAGCTTCTCAGAAAAGAACAAGGTTATGTTTGGACTGAACAATGTCAGAAAGCATTTGATAGTATTAAAGAGTATCTCCTGGAGCCTCCTATTCTGATTCCTCCGGTTAGGGGCAGACCTTTGATCATGTATCTGACGATTTTAGAAGATTCTATGGGATGTGTGCTCGGTCAACAAGACGAATCCGGGAAGCAGGAGCATGCCATTTATTACCTCAGCAAAATGTTCACCGACTGTGAATCTAGATATTCAATGTTAGAGAAGACTTGTTGCGCCTTAGCATGGGCTGCTCGACGGTTGCGTCAATACATGCTAAATCATACCACCTGGCTGATCTCTAAGATGGATCCCATTAAGTACATTTTCGAGAAACCAGCCCTGACGGGAAGGATTGCCAGATGGCAGATGCTGTTATCCGAATACGATATCGAATATCACACTCAAAACGCAATTAAAGGAAGTGTTTTAGTGGATCACCTAGCTCACCAGCCCATTGAAGACCATCAATCCGTGGAGGATGATTTCCCTGATGAGAACGTGATGTATTTGAAAATGAAGGATTGTGAAGAACCATTGCCAGATGAAGGACCTGAACCGGATTCTCAGTGGGGTTTGATTTTTTACGGTGCTGTCAATAGCTACGGTAAAGGGGTTGGGGCAATTATTGTGACTCCTCATGGATCTCACATCCCTTTCACTTCGAGATTGACTTTTCCATGTACAAATAATGAAGCCGAATATGAAGCATGTATCATGGGCCTGGAAGAGGCAATGGATTTAAGAATCAAGAATTTAGACGTGTATGGTGATTCTGCTGTAGTGATATACCAAATTACAGGAGAATGGATGACCCAACAAGACAATTTGATTCCGTACAGAGATTATGCAAGAAGACTACTTCCGTTCTTCAACAGAGTTGAGTTCCACCACATCCCTCGTACCGAGAATATGATGGCAGATGCATTGGCAACTCTGGCTTCTATGATTGTGGTGAACCGCTGGAACGATTGCCCTAAGATTGATGTTATGCGCCTTGACAGGCCAACTTATGTGTTCTCAGTGGAAGAAGTTATTGATGAAAAACCCTGGTATTACGATATTGAGTTGTTTCTCCGGAAGCAAGAATACCCGCTTGGGGCATCCAACAAAGATAAGAGAACTTTGAGAAGATTAGCTGGCAACTTTTTCTTGAACAATAATGTGCTTTACAAGAGGAATTTCGACATGGTCTTGCTGAGATGTGTTGATAAGCGAGAAGCGAATACATTAATGACCGAAATTCATGAAGGATCTTTTGGTACCTACGTTAATGGACATGCTATGGCAAAGGAAACTCCTGAGAGCAGGCTATTATTGGATAATGATGGAATCTGATTGTTACAAGTTCGCCAAGAAGTGCCACAAGTGTCAAATCTATGCCGACAAAATTCATGTGTCACCGACTCTTCTGAATGTTATCTCGTCTCCATGGCCTTTCTCCATGTGGGGCATTGATATGATCGGTATGATAGAGCCAAAAGCGTCTAATGGACACCGCTTTATATTGGTTGCAATTGATTACTTCACCAAATGGGTTGAAGCCGCTTCCTACGCAAATGTTACCAGACAGGTGGTCGTCAGGTTTATCAAGAACCAACTTATTTGCAGGTACGGTGTGCCAAATAAAATCATCACTGATAATGGTTCGAACTTAAATAACAAGATGATGAGGGAATTGTGCGAGGAATTCAAGATTGAGCATCACAACTCTTCTCCGTATCGGCCAAAGATGAATGGGGCGGTTGAAGCAGCAAACAAGAATATAAAGAAAATTATCCAGAAAATGGTAGTCACTTATAAGTACTGGCATGAGATGCTCCCATTTGCTCTACACGGGTAC
Organism: Lathyrus tuberosus; assembly: GCA_022829125.1. Classification (NCBI taxonomy): domain Eukaryota; kingdom Viridiplantae; phylum Streptophyta; class Magnoliopsida; order Fabales; family Fabaceae; genus Lathyrus; species Lathyrus tuberosus. The sequence continues at coordinate 31,655,606 of JALAZF010000006.1, read as the reverse complement.
CGTACTTCGGTGCGCATGTCAACAGGGGCAACACCTTTTTCGCTTGTTTATGGTATGGAAGTTGTACTCCCAGTGGAAGTAGAGATCCCTTCCATGAGAGTCCTAATGGAAGCGAAACTCTCCGAGGCTGAGTGGTGTCAGAGCCGGTATGACCAGTTGAACCTGATTGAAGAAAAGAGGTTGGCGGCTTTGTGTCGCGGACAATTATATCAGCAGAAGATAAAGAAGGCTTTTGATAAGAAAGTTCGACCTCGCGAGATTAGAGAGGGAGACCTTGTGCTTAAGAAGATCCAATCTTTCCTTACCGATTCTAGGGGGAAATGGGCTCCCAACTATGATGGTCCTTATGTCGTCAAGAAGGTCCTTTCAGGGGGGGCCGTGATGTTAACAACTATGGATGGGGAAGAGATTACTCGTCCTGTGAACGTGGATGCAGTCAAGAAGTATTATACTTAGAGATGAAGAAAAGGCAGGCTCAGTTCGGTTCATCGAAGCCTATTGCGACAAGTAAAGTCGAGACCTTCAGGAGGCCTAGAACATCGGAACTCAAGAAATATCATTGTTTTGTTTTTGATGTAATTTCTTTTATTACCACTTTCCAACATTGTAACAACATATGGGATCACGCAATTTGCTGATCACCATTTTATGAAATAAAGTTGCGATTTTATCATTTATTGGCAAATTGTTTTCATCTTGCAAAATGACTTTTATCTTTGATAATAAATTTCAAATTGTCTCATGAGCGGATTACTTTGATTTATGGACACAACAAGGGATATTAACAGTCTCCATAAGCCACGGCTCAAAAGGTATTTATCCCAGGTAATGTGGCCATATCCCAGTAAGTTCTGCTCCAGGTAATCACGACTATCCCGTTAAGTTTCTTCGGTTTTTGACCTTCTCTGAAGCGAGTGTTTATTTCACTCCTCGTTGAACTATCTCGATCTTCACTAGTGAAAACGGATGTTTATTTCATCCCCAAGAAATCTTTATCTCCGACATTTCCTCAACGAAATGGATATTTATTTTATCCGGCTACAACTTCCATTCAGGACTACTTCAGTTCGCGGCGATACTTATTTATCCCCACGAAGTCTCAACTCCGACGTCTCCGTCTCGCGACTTTGACCCGAGCTTCTCCGAAGCGAGTGTTTATTTCACTCGTCATTGGATTTTTCTGATTATCATAGTCTTCTCCAGCGAAGATGGATGTTTATTTTATCCCCTCGGAATCTTATTTTCGGCTTCCTTCAGCGAAGCGAGTGTTTATTTCACTCATTATCGGATTTTCTTCTTACCATTGTAAGCTTCCTCCAGCAAAGCGAGTGTTTATTTCACTCATTATCGGATTTTTTCTTACTATCGTGAGCTTCCTCCAGCGAAGCGAGTGTTTATTTCACTCATTATCGGATTTTTTCTTACTATCGTGAGCTTCCTCCAGCGAAGCGAGTGTTTATTTCACTCATTATTGGAATTTTTCTTACTGTCGCAATCTTCTCCAGTGAAGGTGGATGTTTATTTCACCCCCTCGGAATTTTATGCTCGACATTTCCAACTACTATATTGATCCAAATTTCCCCGATAAAGTGGATATTTATTTTATCCAGTTACAACGCTCATTCCAATTACTTCAGCTCGCAATGTATATTTATTTTATCCCCCGTAAAGTCTCTCCGATCATGAGTTTAATTCGTTCTCAATGGAATCCAAGGTTCATCTTGACTATCCTGAGTGAAGTCGCGATGCTCATCCCAAGCGGAGTGTTCTCTTTTCCCCAGAGAAGCTGTGAGGCAGGATTCGGTCCTGGGGAAGGGCTTGCCTTTCATCCCCAGCGATGCTGCTGTATTGCCAAGATTGGCCGAGTATTTGTATCGAATTGCTTGTTCTCGTCTCTGGTTTGTTGTTCGTGTTGTCGTCAGCATAAGCATAAGCATAAGCATGAGCATGGCATAACATCCTTGCATTTAGATTCATGGCATGTGGCATTTTTGCATCTTTCATTTTGTGTTGTTTGTTTTGTTCTGTCACTTTGGTCGTGTTTATCCCCCAAGTGATCTGGGTTCGTCCACTCCCTCCAAGTAGAGTCGTCAGCCCTAGGCAGGTAAAGCACATACTTTCTAATTCCCCACTAAGTTCGATCCTCGTGGGAGGTGGTTGCTTTAGGTCTCTTTTCCATTTTTGGATAGAGATAAACCCGTTGAGTTCATTTCTCAATGGATGGAGTCCTTGTTTGACCGTTTCTCTCCAGTTATTTCCTAGATTGAACTTTGGCCCCTAACCACCACGATTTTGGATATTTCGGAGATATTGAATCTGGATTAAGCGCGCATTTATTTCACACTTTGTCTTCCCAAGAAGAGTTTACTTGAAGATCTCTATGGAAGACACGAATTATTTCTCTGATGATTACTACATTTTCAAGGGATTTACACCCAGACGACAAGTAGTTGCTCTTTATTTGAGCAGTTCGGTTATCAAAGATTTCTACGACAAATGGCAGTCCCTTTTCTAGACAGTTTGTCTATCCCCAGAAGTTATCAAGAGAAGCTGAATCATCACCTTGATCGTTGAAGCTTATTTCAGTCTATTACCTCTGCTTAAGCTATCGTGTGATAGTAGGTAATATGTCTATATTTTGGTCAGATGCCTCGCTCAGGCTACCGTGGTGGTAGTAGGTCATTTTTCCTTCTTGTGCTTACCTGGCTTATGCTATCATGCGCTTGATAGTAGGTAACACACCCCTTTTTGGGTCAGATGCTTCGCTTAGGCTACCGTGGTGGTAGTAGGTCATCTTTCCTTTTGTACTTACCTCGCTTAGGCTATCGTGTGTGATAGTAGGTAATGTACGCCCTTGTTTCAATTGGATACCTTGGCTTAGGCTACCAGGTGGTATTAAGTTATCCTGTTCCTTGCAAGTTCTCGCCAAGTGCTTAAGCTACCCTGTGATTGTCAGTTGATAGTCTCTTTCCCCCAGTGGAGTTAGACCTTTTCCCGTTTGAGTCGTATCTCGCTGAGTCGTCCCTTGTCGGGTTTCCTTTTGTTTTCCTTCGTCTTGCATCATTCCATGTCATGTGCATTTGGCGGCATCTTAGGGCCAAAAATTTTGTGCATGTTTGTATTTAAGTCTCTCCTATCGTGTCTAGACGAAGATTACAATCTCCATATCTCCGACTAGGAGAAACTTAAATAGGGGCATCTGTCGCACCCTAATTTTTGACCCTAAGATGTCATCTTCATCTGTACATCTTAGGTCAAGCATCTCTGCATTGTCTGAGCTAACCCATATCTTGTAGTTTGTTTCTTTGTGTTCAAATTAGGTTCACATATCATCATAAAGCTCCACAAGCTATTTTGAAGCAAGTCAAATCAACAAAAGATCTCCAGTACAAGAACTTTGGAATTAGGATTTTGCTCTGAAGAAATCATTGAGAAATTCACTCTAGCAAGTCAGGATTTGTGTGGTCCACCTACCACTTGAGGTCATTTATGTTCAAGAGACTCCACTCAACAAGAATCCATGCTTCATTGATCCTCAACAGGAAGAATTTGAGCCTCAATCCCACTATACTTCAAGATTAGGGTTCTTGTGACGCTTATCAGCCAACAGCTTTGATTCTTCATCAAGACGATCTCCCAAACCCTAATTATTGATTCCCTTAGTTTATCAACATCCTCGAGAGTCTCCTAAGACCTTTAGAGGGGAAGTAAGAAGCAAACTTACAAGATTTGGCCTCAGTGCATTCGCAGTAAGAATTAGGATTTGGCTGAAACCCTAACCTTTTGGGATCTTGGGTCAAATGAAGTGTTAATGGTTCTAATCATCATATATTGTCTCATGAAGTATCCAAAGCATCCATATAAAGTTACGTGAGGTTTCTTGCAAGATAAGTAGGGTTTTGGTCGCGAAAGATTTCGTATGTGACACTTTTCCCCTAATAGCCCGATTTGGAATAACCATAACTCCTAAACCGTGCACTCAAATTAAACGACTCAAAGCTCATTGGAAATCTCTCATCAAGATCTTTAATTCATTCCATATGACTTTTTGTCTAAAAGTGCTTAGATTTTTAGTTATGAAGCTTACAAGACATTTTGGCCAAACACTTAGAAATTTTTTTTTCAGCACTTTCCTCCACGTTTTTCTCCACTTTGACCTCATTTTTCACCCATTTCTACTTGGATTCAAGACTTGAGTCCCAAATGAAAGTTGTAGAGCTTGACAAGAGCTTTCCAACCATATGTGGAACATCCCAATAGGATAAGCCAAACTCAAGTTATGATGCTTTAAAGTTAGGTACCTCAAATGTCAAAATTTAATAACTTAGAATTTTTCTAAGACTTTTTCTGCCCTCTCATGTGCACGACTTTGTGGTTCATTTTCTTATTGTTACAAGCCTCATTTCAATTGGTTTTCCACATAAGACTTAATCTATCAAATGTCCACTCTTCATAGAACCAAAGATCTCAAGAATTGATGGAACGGTCATCAAGATATGGCACACCAAAGATGGCATATTAAAACATGTACACACTTGAGAAACTTCAGATTTTCATCTCTTTGTTACACCAAACATTGTCACGGTTTATTTCACATGTTTTAAACTCAATCTCAATCTGTCAAAGTCACCCTACATTGTACTAGCTTTCAAAGGGTTCAAAAGTCATTTCATTTGGTGCATTAAACCAAGAACTATCGTGTAACAAATCTCACCTCACCAATGCATGGCTAACTGATATGTTCTCACCACTTTCCAATACTTACTGTCACAATCCTACACCATAGCATGTTGTCTCCAAGATTTTTTTGTCTGACTCACACCAAAGATAAGTTGCATGGCCAGCTTTTACTTGGCTCAAGAATGATCCAATGCGTGTAGTATCCTGCAGAGGGCATGCCTTTACTGCATCCAAGACAGCAACACATCAGCTCACCTATAAAAGGAGCATTTTTCTCATTCATTCAACAAAGAAAAAAAGCACACTCACAATCAAACAACAACACTAAAATCTCTAAAAAAAATTTCATTTCTTTGGAGCACGAGCTAGCTGGGAGGGGGGAGAAATTCTTGCCACTTGTTTTGGAAACCAGGTAAGTTCCACAACCTTCCATTTATTATGTTTGAAATCATATGTTATGTTGAATATATTTCAGTTCAACCGTGTGCTGCTTCAATGCATAGTGTATGAGCTTTTGTTGAGATTATTTTAGAAGTTTTGCACATCTTCCTGAATGCATGATATTAATCCATAATCGCTCCCATGTAACCTGTTGTTAATTCATGTAGGTTTGTTTTGGTTATTCATAGGCATGGTATGTATTTTGTGTGTAGCTTTGCTGTTGCTATCAATGATAGTCGTTGTGTGTAAATAATGTGGTGTAACCGTGTATGTGTAGAGCATGTATTGTCTGATATTCTGGTGATCACTCGTATCTTGAATTGTGTGATGTATTGTATGTGTGATTATGTGTAGTATGTAAATATAATCGTGATGCGTGTTCTATGTCAATGACTGTTTTATCACTGAGTTTTGTATTATAAACCCATGTGCGGTGCTGTTGTGATTCTAGTGTGGTGCATATGTGCAAATAAGTCGCATTATAAATGTTGGCCTTTCTTGTTTTTCCACTCACCATATCATGCTCACGGTTAGGTTGTTGGACTCTGTGGAGTTGGTGTGTCGCTCTTAAAGCTGCTATTGATGTAATTGATATAAATGTTTGTGTTAGAAGTTTAGTATGGTCTGCAGTGTGCTCTCTTTATGCTAAAAACCATGAGATAATCTCACATGACCCTCAGTAATCAAGTTTACGACATGTGTTGTAGTATCTTTTATGCTTTGCCTATCTACGTTTGGTTCTAAGTTTGCATAAACTTTTGTTTCAAAGCTTGCTGGCTTTTTGAGTTATGGTTGAGTTTAATACTTTGTTCATCATGAATGAGAATTTTAAAATAGCCTGTTAGCTTGTTTGGAACAGAAGTTTATTGTTCCTTCTTAAACTGATTTCTATGTTTGAACCTTGGTTTTCAATTACTCACTGCTTATACCTTGATCATTATCTTGCTTAGATTTGGTTGCATCGTGAAATATGCTTCAATTTGGTCTTTATCTCATGTTAATTGGTAGAGTTTTGACTGGATTAGAGGGGATTGAAATGGAACCTTTGTTATGAGGTTTTAACTTTGAAATACGATGACATTCTACATGTGTTTTTTTTAACTCCATGCGTGGATACTAAATACTAATTGATGCTTTGCTTTTGTTTTTTATAATGATAGCAGTCTTAGGTTCTGCATGTTTTCCTCATTTTCCATGCGTGGGTATTACTTGGTTGGTTTGGTTTGTCTTATTATGCATTGATACCACTATCACATATCACCATTACTGCGCATGCGTGTGCCGTTTTCATTTTATTTTTTTTAACGTTGTGTTTTGCTTATTAATTAATGGATGCATGTTATGACCAGATGAACACACTGTCCTAACGGCCACACACATGCACTAAATACCGCCTCTCACTTGCCTTGCACGGGTTCGATCCTTGGATCAACCCTTTTTGTTGTTTTTTTGTATTTTTCGCCTGAATGCATCCCTCTTTCTTCCATTGGCCTTGCGCCCTTTTCTATGTGCACCCCCCATTGTTCTGGCCCATTAGCTTCTTCTTACTTTTTAACTAATCCAACTGCCTGATATACACCCCCGGCGCCTCTTTCTTTCTTTTTATTTCCTGTTTTCAATCTTTTTTCTACTTCTTTAGAAAAACCTTTTTATTTTATTAAGTTTACTTAAATATTTTCTGTATTTCAGAAACTCAAAATATTATTTTAATCTTTATTTTTTATTAGCAAGTTATTTTTAATTGTTAATTATTGTTCTCATTTTAATTCTAATTATCAATTTGTATTCTAATTTTAAATTTCAATCATCAATATGCATGTTAATCTTTAACTGCTAATTGTTATATTAATTTTAATGTTAATTGTTAATTTGCACTTTAATTTCTAATTGTTAATTGTTAATCAATTTGTATTTTAAATGTTAATCTTTGATTTTAATTGTCAATATGTGTCTTAATTGTATTGTTAATTTTAATTGTGTCGACAATTGATTATCAATTTTGGATTAATTGTTAACATTTATTTATGAGCATCTTTTGTTGTTCCTATGAGTGTTACTTCACTATGACTTGCTTAATCCTTGAATCAATCCATTCATATTGACTTGTCATATTTTTGACTTTTACATGAATATCCTTCTTCTTTATTATCACCTTAATATCATTCTATATGTTTGTCTTCCTAAAGATTGAAGCATATCAATTGTCATCCTACATGTTTGTCTCCCTAAAGATTGAAGCATGTTGACATCATTTGTTTAATCATTCTATTTGAAGCATATTCATCTTATCCATGCTTTATCATGAAACATATTGCCATCTTCATGCTTATGTTGCTTCTATTATGTTTTGACTTGTATCACGTCTTGTCTATTGTTATCTTATCACTCATATGTTTATTATGTCTTACTACTATTTGCATGCCTATTTGCTATTGTCTAAACCTTTTCAAAACAATATCAAAATTCTCGATCCAACGTCGAGCCCATTTTCTACCCATGTAAGTCGATCGCCTTCGGACATCGCATTCAACCTTTTGGTCACCAGACACAAGTCTAGCATCATTTTGCTAGCGCCATCTCCTAAATAACGTAAGTTAATCGCATTAATATCCAAAGGAAAATCCCATGCATGATAACCATGTTATTGTGCATGGTGCATATCATTTGCATTCATAATCGTCACCTTAAGATAAGTCAATTAGACAACTTAGGATAGATTTTCTAGGTTAGTCCCTCCCCCACAAACTTTGATTTCTTTAATCAAGTTTTAGCCTACCTAATTCTCCACACAAGAGAATTAAATGTTAATCATCTCAAAGAAAGGGACATACAATCCCATGCCCCACAACATACAAACATTTTTAAAAACTGTGGTGGTCTTTTCTTAAGATGATGACTCATCTTCTTTTCCTAAACCTTTAAACATTTAGTATCTTTAAGGAAGAACTACAAATGCTCTGATTCCCTCCTGACAGGATATGTAGGCATAAGATACGATATCTTGCCGAGCACACTTATGAATAAAAAATTGTAAATCACCTACCCTTTAAACCCTTAGCAAAACAGATGACAAATCACATAAATGAATCAAGAGGTTCCTGTAGAGTACTACAGATATCTAGGATGCTAACACCTTCCCTAGGTATAACCAACCCCCGAACTTAGAATCTTAGTGCATTTGCATTGCATTGTGGGAATTCGGTTTTTTTTCCTTCCTTTGGATAAAATCAAAGACCGGTGGTGACATTAAAAATGCGATCCTAGTTAACCAATAACTATGGTATCTAATTTTCACCGCGACAATGTCCATTCATCAATTTTTCGCATAATTAACCAGAAAAGACAGAGATATCAATGCATATATTCTGACTGAAAATTCAAACGATATGCATGACAAAAACAGATGATATGATATGCAGACGACACGAAGTGAAAATTCAATCGAGTTTTGATCACTGGTGGTTCCGAGGCTTAATCCACTTAGAATGTTGCAACCCTGTGCTTGATTCTTGATGTGGGAGTCCTTTTTATCCATTGTGGATATTTGAGAGGCTAGACAAGTTGAAGATCATGTCATTCCTTGATTGATCCTTTGTCTAAGAGCTCTGCGAGGGCTTGAAACCCTAAATCCTGTTTGTAGTGAATGCTCACCCACCTTTGGGGAGACTGATGAGGTATGATGGTCAATCCATATTGTGCTGATGATTTGCACAATGATGGGAAATCTTAGTGGTCAAAATTTGGGGTATGACAGATGCCCCTATTTAATCTTCTTGGACCCGAAGGTGTGAATGACGAAGGTATTCGGGCATTCGGGGTGCAAGAGGATTAAATATCGGAATACCCGAAATTTTGATGGTGGTTATGAATGGTAGCTTACGCATTCATCTTCTTTAGCTAAGCGAAGATGCTTAGAAAAGGTAAACTTCCCCTCGATCCTGGTCTTCAGCTAAGGAGCTGGTCTCAGTTTTCTTTTGAAATAAACTTCCCCTCGATCCTGGTTTCCTACCAAGGAACTGGTCTTAGTTTCTTTTGTCAACTTCCCCTCGATCCTGGTTTCCTACCAAGGAACTGGTCTCAGTTTCTAAAGTAAACTTCCCCTCGATCCTGGTTTCCTACCAAGGACCTGGTCTTAGTTGCTGAAATAAACTTCCCCTCGATCCTGGTTTCCTACCAAGGAACTGGTCTTAGTTTCTCTCGTTAACTTCCCCTCGATCCTGGTTTCCTACCAAGGAACTGGTTTAAGTTTCAGAAATAAACTTCCCCTCGATCCTGGTTTCCTACCAAGGAACTGGTCTCAGTTTCTTTTGTCAATAAACTTTCTTGACAAGGAACGCTATTAGTAGCGGTTTTCCTTCAAACTTCTCGCCGAATTTTCCTGGGGAGATGCCATTTGAGTGGAAAAAGTTTTGATGTCAGACTTGCTGGGGAACCCATTCGTCTGAATTGTAGAGGTACACAAACTTCTCTGTTTTGGAGATGCCATTTGTCGATTCTACTGGGGAAAGCGAGTCTCTTGAGAGACTGTTTTCGTTTGGGTATTACATCATACTTTTCTCGGGATCTTCCCGGAGAAATGCCATATGATGTGATACAATTTTGAGGTGCCGATGACCTTTTCATCAGTGGTTTTTTCGGAGAAAAACTGTCGTACCGCCGAATCTCTGATTAAGAGGCTTTCTCTGGGGATTTTCCTTAATCTGGGAAAGCGAAAATATCATCTTCAATGGCGAAGAGTGACATCGGTTGAAGGTTCTCTGGCCTTTCAGAGGTTCAAGTTATCAAAGTGGTCAAAGGCCAATTTCAATCCAGAAATAAACTGGAGGAGAGAGATTGTTCGACGCAACCTTTCCTAACGAGGAAAAGGCTGACAACTCGATTGAGAGGACTTTTATCACTAGGGGACACGACCGACTAGAGTGATAGTGATGCAATATGAAATGTGAATGCAAATCAAATGCATGATGTATGTATGTTTATGCTGACAAAACTGACGCGACACACAAACTAAAAGATGAACATGACTGGATACTCGGCCATCGCGGGGCGTGGAAGAAATATCGCTGGTTCAAGATAGCAATTCTGCCTTGCTTAGGAGAAACGGTCCCTGTTAGGGGTGACGCTGGTCGGGCTTAGGAGATGAGAACTCGGCCGAAGATGTCAGATGGATTAGTCGCATCTGACACTATTGATCCTTCAATCAGGCGCACTGGCGTAGAAGGAGTACTTTGATTCTGCACTTTGAAGTTCGCTTACTTCTGGAGAAGCGGTCGATGTTCTTCTGATGTTCAACAGTCAAAAGAAATTGCCGTCTTTATTTTAAAAAAAAAGCAGAAAAATTTTATCAAGTAAATTCATTTTTGTTTGATTTCAAGAATCGTTAATCATATTAAAAACGTCATTCTGTAAAGCTTAAACAAGTAAGAATTACAAACAAAAGCACAAGGGCTCAAATTTTATCGATAGGATGGAGATCAACCAAACGCGTGATTCCAAAGAGTATATACAAAGTTAGAAAATGGTAATTTACAGGGAAAAGGGCTACGTTGAAACATAACGACCACTGTCCTTCTACCAACTTTGAATTCAGGGCATCCTGAGCTTCTGTCGAAGATGACCTTGACTGGAGTTTTCCTCCGATGGGTGATGTAACTGCTGCAAAGGGACTTGCCTCTGTTGAACATAGTTAGTTGCCATTATCCCTAACTTTTGCCTGGATTGTACTTGGAGATTTCCAATCCACCGGGATGATTTTTTATCATGTCTCTAATTTTTGCCTGGACCACCCTTTCGGGTTTTCAATCCACCGAGACGTTTTTTTTTTAGGCGAAGTATTTCTTGACTACATCAACATTTGTGGGGTAGGCAAATTCCTCTCCGTCCATGGTTGCAAGTCTCAAGGCGCCGCCTGAGAAAGCTTTCGTGACCACATAGAGGCCATCGTAATTTGGGGTCCATTTGCCCCGAGAATCAGTGAGAAATGATTGTATCTTCTTGAGTACAAGGTCTTCTTTTCTGAAGATACGAGGTCGAACCTTTTTGTCGAACGCCCTATTCATTCTCTGTTGATACAACTGACCGTGGCATAGTGTCGTTATTCTCTTTTCTTCTATCAGATTCAGTTCGTCGTGTCGGCTTTGACACCATTCAGCTTCGGTGAGCTTCGCTTCCATCAATACCCTGATTGATGGGATCTCTACTTCTATGGGGAGCACTGCTTCCATGCCATACAATAGAGAGAAAGGGGTAGCCCCAATTCCGTTTCCGTAATGATTGACAGCTCCGTCAAAGATAAGTCCCCACTGGGAACCTGGTTCTGGGCCTTCACTGGGTAGCGGTTCATCGCAGTCTTTCATTTTTAGATACATGACATCTTCGTCTGAGAAGTCAAACCCGATTGATTCTGGATCGTCAATCAGTTGATGAGCCGAATGATCGGCTAAAATACTTCCTTTAACGGCTTTCTGAGCGTGGTACTCTATGTCATATTCTGATAACAGCATCTGCCAACGGGCAATCCTTCCCGTAAGAGCAGGTTTTTCGAAAACGTACTTGATTGGATCCATTTCGGAGACCAACCAAGTAGTATGACGAATCATGTACTGGCGTAGACGTTTGGCTGCCCAAGCCAAAGCACAGTAAGTTTTCTCGAGCATCGTGTACCAAGTTTCGCAGTTGGTGAATTTCTTGCTCAGATAGTAAATGGCAGACTCTTTCCTTTTGGTTTCGTCTTGTTGGCCAAGTACACACCCCATTGAGTCCTCTAGAACAATGAGGTAAATGATCAGTGGTCTTCCTTCCATTGGAGGTGACAGAATCGGTGGGTTCAACAGGTATTCCTTAATACTGTTGAAGGCAGTTTGACAGTCCTCTGTCCAAATGCGATTCTTCTTGAGTAATTTGAAAATCGGCGCGCATGTCGCGGTCATAAGGAATATGAATCTGGAGATGTAGTTCAAACGTCCCAGGAATCCTCTGACTTGTTTTTCAGTTTTCGGAGAAGGCATTTCTTGAATGGCCTTGACCTTGTCAGGATCAACTTCAATTCCTTTTTGGCTGACGACGAACCCTAGTAGTTTCCCTGAACGGACACCGAAGGTGCACTTGTTAGGATTCAAGCGGAGCTTGAATTTTCTTAGACGTTTGAATAATTTTGACAGATGTTCAACGTGCTCACTCTCTGTTTTTGATTTTGCAATCATATCATCGACATATACCTCGATTTCCTTGTGTATCATGTCATGAAACAGAGTAGTCATGGCCCTTTGATAGGTTGCCCCGACGTTTTTCAAACCGAACGGCATTACCTTGTAACAAAAGGTGCCCCATGGGGTAATGAACGAAGTTTTCTCCATGTCTTTCGGCGCCATTTTGATCTGGTTATAGCCCGAGAATCCATCCATGAGGAAGAAAACTTTGAACATTGTTGTACTGTCAACCAGCATGTCAATGTGTGGTAAAGGAAAGTCGTCCTTTGGACTTGCCTTGTTTAGATCTCTGTAGTCGACACACATTCTGACCTTTCCGTCCTTTTTGGGAACAAGTACTATGTTGGCTAACCATTGAGGATATTCTGATGCGGCGAGGAAACCCGCGTTAATCTGTTTCTGTACCTCCTCTTTGATTTTGATAGCCATGTCCAGGTGAGTCCGTCTCAACCTCTGCTTTACTGGCGGACATTCCGATTTCAACGGTGAGTGATGTTCCACGATGCTGGTATCCAACCCTGGCATATCCTGATAGGACCAAGCGAACACATCGGGAAACTCTTTGAGAAGCTTTATCAAACTCTCTTTGGCAGTTGGACTGAGCAGTGCCCCAATCCTGATTTCTTTTCTCTCTTGCTCTGAACCTAAGTTTACCGTTTCCAACGGTTCTTTGTGAGGTTCAATGGACCTTTCCTCTTGTCTGAGTAGTCGGGAGATCTCTTCTGGAATTTCGTTGTCATCTTCTTCTTCAGCCCCAAATACCGGGAACTCAAAGTCGGGAGAAGGCATCGGATCGTATGTTTCAACGGGGTGTAAAACAAGCAATCTGCATGACGTGATGATTCGTGTTTAGAAGAGATAGAGAAAATGCAAGTGTGTGCAGTGTTTTATTTTACTGCTTGTTTTTATTTTTGAATTTTTTTTTAGGATTACCATTTTCTGAAAAAGCAAAAAGAGAAAACAGCAAATAATGCGGAAATTACATAACGACGTTATTTTATTAATGAACAAGTCGACTCTTGAAACTACAACCCTATAAAACAAAACTCTGTCGCTTTGGGCAAAGCGAAGAGGGAAAATTTACAGAAAGCGAGCCCTATCAAAACATCCGTTTCACCTGGGCAGGGTGAAAGTTTAAAGATGGCAATTACTTTGACTGGTGAACGGCCTTCGGAACATCGACAACAACCCATTGGCGGCGAACTCCTCGGTGAATCACAAAGTCTGGCACCTTCCTTGATTTGTCTTCAGAAATGACACTGATTTCTGGTGGAGCAGGATCATTGGAATATGTCTCCCAGGCAGAATTGTCGTAGGATAATTCCTCTGTTGCATTTTGCATAGCATTTGTGCTCTCAGCTGTATCTCCCCATCCAGTTGGCTGGATATCTTCGAGCCTGATACGAGAGCTTTCGGGCGCAGTGTACTTGACCATAAAGTCGTATTTTCCACTAGGTTGTCCCAAGGTATCCCAAACTTCTTTGGAACTGGAGGAGTCATCCCTCTCGATGACGTTGACCTCGGGAAAAGCATAGTTGATGAATTCAAGTCCAGCAAACGTTGCGAATTCATCGTCATGTTGAGTAGTTTCTGAATGACCTGAGTGTTGATCCCAAGACATGGTGGGGACACAAGTATTCTGTTTAATGGTGCTCAGCTGAGTTTCATTACTCGGATGACTTTCTTGCCCCAAGTTTCCTGGATAAGGTTGCAACATTGGCAGACCATCCATTGGGCCATAGTAGGTGTAGTCAAAGTTGTCTTTCATCAGAGTGTCTTCCTCTAATGAATTTGGCGGAGCACGACATCCTTCCGGATCACAATCTCCATATATCATTTCGACATCTGACCGTGGTATAAATCTCGAACTCTGTGCGGGATAGCAAAATGGCGTAGGCACCTCTTCCTGAGACATATAACCGTCCTCATTAAGGTAGGACTTCCATTCTTCATCTGTGTCAGAGGGATCTTCCTCATTGATAGCATGGACTGCTTGAGACACTGGTTGAAGGAAACCTTAACTGTGGAAGAAGTTTTGAAGGGGATGAAGCCTTTCATCGTTGACAGCTGTCTGGGTACAGGTTGCAAAAAAACCAAGACCCTTATTTGTTTTATTGTCAATGGGAATGATAGGTTGTCCCCATCCGGTTGTATCGGTACTCTCGACCACTTTGATAACATCTCTGTATGAAGAAATCGAGGTTCCTCCTTTGAACAGATTGTCCTTGCTTACCGGCGGTGCTTGGAACTGCGTTCTAATAATCTCCTCGGGTTCTACACAAGTAGATGATGATAGGTTACTCACAAGCAAGGTTTGTTCCCCACAAACCGTGACAAGTTGATCGTTCTTGACGAACTTTAGCTTTTGGTGGAGGGTTGAAGTAACCGCTCCAGCCTGATGTATCCAAGGTCTTCCTAATAAACAACTGTATGTTGCCCGGATGTCCATGACCTGGAAAGTGACTTGGAAAGTGTGAGGACCAATAGTTATGGGAAGATCGACTTCGCCGATAACTGTTTTTCTGGATCCGTCGAACGCTTTGACGACGACCTCGCTGATTCTCATCGGAGGGCCTTTGAATGATAATTGCATCAAAGTGGACTTCGGCATAACATTCAGGGCTGACCCTGTGTCTACCAGTACGCTGACCAATGCATTGTCCTGGCAGTTAACTGTGATATTAAGCGCCATGTTATGACGACGACCCTCTTCAGGTAATTCCTCATCACTAAATCCCAAATTATTGCAAGAAGTGATGTTAGAGACAATACTATCGAACTGTCTGATTGTTACATCCTGTTCCACAAAGGCTTGCTCCAAGACTTTCTGTAGAGCCTCCCTGTGGGCTTCTGAACTGAGTAACAGTGATAATACCGAGATCTTTGAAGGAGTCTGTAACAGTTGATCAACAATGTTGTATTCACTCCTTTGGATGAGCTTGAGCATCTCATCATCATTTTTCGAAAGGTCGGGATTACTGGATTGACCGACTGGTGGATTGGGAACTTTTGTCTGAGGTTCCTTCTCTTTGTTAGGTTCCCCAACCCCTCAGTTGAAGATTCTACCACTCCGTGTTACACGACTGATGTCTGCAATATTCACGACGGAGGGTAATGGAATTTCCTTTCCATTTTCAATGATTGTTGCACCGTATTTGTAAGGGATAGCCTTAGTTGATTCATACGGTAATGGTCCTGGTAGATAGATGACTATGGGAGCCTTCTGATTTTTCCGACCATCATAAGTAATCTCGATCCGTTCTCGGTTGGGAACCTTAGATTCGTCAAGTAGAGGGATGATGGCAAAAACATCCCTGGTCTGGTGACGACCATAGATTGTGACAACATCCTCAACTTGATTGGCAAGGTAGTTCGGCGTCCAGTTGATGGGTCTAGAACCCAGATATGGACAAATTTCTCCACGATCCACCTGACCCTGAAGAGCTGCTCTCACAAGGTAACACCCTTGGTTACTTTCCGAACAGATACTACAACGATCATAATTATGTAGTGGCACCTGGCCACGCCCACTTTGAATACAATGTAACCTCACTAGGTTAGCTTCCACAGATCGGACATCCTGACTTTGACGACGAGTAGGATTCCTGTTACTGATACTAATTTGCGGAGTATCTTCGTCCATGTAGATTGGCATCCACCAATGATTTAACAAGTGCTGAAGTGCCTCCTGGACAAGGGTACACCCCTGATCGTTTTCGCAACCCGCTTTACAGCTGTGATAGTCATGTGATATTAAAAATCCGAGTTGGACCTGCTCAGCATGTAACTCTACCAGGCTGGTATTCATCAGACGAATATCGAAGATTTGAATCATGTTGATTTGATAGGGATTCCTATCATGGTAGTCCTGGATCCATCCAAGATCCATCTGACGCTGGAGGGCCTCTTGTATGAAAGAGCATCCTTGTTTGTTTACCGAGCAAGTCAGATAAGAACTGTAATCATGTCGCGGCAGATTATGATACTGGCTTTGCCTTGAGTGCATTGCCACCAAGTTGGCATTCATCGCACGGATTCGTGGTTTTGAATGATGTTGGAATTCGTGTAGACCATGTTAACTCCACGAACTCAGTGCTCTTGGATCCATCTGAGATCCACGAACTCAGTGCTCTTGTATTGTTGGACAAAGGCAGTGCCAAAATCTCTGAATGTACTGATCGTAGTACGGTTTAAACCCATGTACCATTTGAGTGCGGCACCGGTTAAATTAACTATCCTGGAAGTAGTGAATCAGCAGGTCTTGATTCTCCGTCTGAGCTGACATTCGCCGAGCGTACATCACCAGATGGCTTTGAGGGCAAGAGTTACCCTTGTACTTTTCAAAGTC
Organism: Lathyrus tuberosus; assembly: GCA_022829125.1. Classification (NCBI taxonomy): domain Eukaryota; kingdom Viridiplantae; phylum Streptophyta; class Magnoliopsida; order Fabales; family Fabaceae; genus Lathyrus; species Lathyrus tuberosus. The sequence goes on along the minus strand of JALAZF010000006.1, from coordinate 31,638,929 downwards.
GGGCACTTGGAACTTGTGCGGGACTTTCACATTGGGGACCAAGCAGAGGTCTGCGGCGTCCTTTCCAAATAAATCCTGACCGCGAATGGCTTGCAGTTCCTTCTGCATTTCCAAGAACTGTTCCTAGAATTCCTCCATTTTGTCAAACATAGTTTCCTTTTTATCAGCAGGTATTGGTGGAATCTGTCCTTCCGGGACAGTGTGCACCACAGGGGGTGGTACCATGACTACGGTAGCGAATCTTGGCGTTTCCCGAAGTTTGTAACCTTCAGGAGTCTTCAGTATGGCCCTGGCATCTTCGCTTTCCCGAAGTTTGTAACCTTCAGGCCCAGCGACTTCTGTTGTGATTCCCTGATCCTCAGTGATCGGCGGAACATATCCTCCCGGGATATAGTTAACAAGCATGCCCCAAGGGCGATCTTTCGGCATTTGATACCTAGGATCGGACCTTTCCACTATGGGCGTTGAGGTGATCTCTGAGATCGCAGTTCGTTGTAGCTGAGCTTCTGCCATGGCTTGCATGTCGTTACGAAGCTTTCTCATATCCTCTCTCAGAGCGTCGATCTCTTCTTTCAACTCTCTGTTTTCTTCCTCAAGATCATCCGTCTTTTTTTGACGACTGGCCCGAGTATTGACGAATGAGACAGTTTGACTCTAGAACCGAGACACAAACGTGAGATTCGTAGGGAAGAAGAATACGCGATGTGAGAATGATGAATGCAATGATTATATTAATTGTTCTTTTGGTTTAATCAAAATAAACTTCGACAATTAGATTGCAAATATCAAACGGTGGGGAAACCCCTTTTTTATTGAAATTCAAAGGATTACAGAAATGGAAATACAGTAGATTACAAAGTGCAGAAACAGAAGCCTAAGCTAATGGGTCCCGAGTCCTCTCTGAGGAGAACTCGAGTGTTGATTCTGGTATCTTCCTTTTCTTTGACCGGGGCTCTCGAGCCGTTGTCGGGTTGTCATTCCTTTGCCAGGTGAAAGGAGCGAGCATATTCCTTTGATCATCTTGATTTTCTACAGCATGTTGCTCCAAAATTTCAATCAGAGCTTCTTTTTCTCTTAGTAGTTGTTGTATTCTGATGCACTCTACGTCGAGGGTGCGGTACTTGTTCTTCCAAGACCTTCTTTCCCGTTGAACTTTGTTGAGAGTAACCTGAAGCTTTTCAGTTTCCGTCATGAAGTACATGATAGATTCCCTCGGCGGAAGAATTCTGTAACGAGGATAAGGCATCTTCAGCTTGAGAGCTCTAGTTTGTACCCAATGGAGATAAGGCTCCACCGAGACACAGTCAGGTTTTCCTAGAGACTCTCGTCCTTTCTTATGAACGTGTTTCCAAGCGTGCACTATTTCCATCTTTAGTGCTCTGTCACTTTCTCCTTCCTTGAAGAAAAGACCTTCCAGATGAGCGTTGCGCGGAACAAGCCTCATCGGGTATCCAAATTGACGACGAACCAATACCGGGTGATAGTTGATTCCTCCTTTAGTTCCTATGAGGGGTACGTTGGGGAAGTTTCCACAACGGTCAATGATCCTGATTCCCTAAAAAATCCTATTACACCAATCTATATCAGAGTTGGTGAGAGACATGATCTTCTGCGACCAGCGTAAGACACTCTTGCAATCCTAAAAAGCAGCAGACTTGGGTAAGTGCGAGATAAACCATTTATAAAGCAGAGGTACACAGCATGTGATCTCCCCTCCGCTGTACAAATTTCCCAAGTGTAGAGAATGATACGCATCTGCGAGCAAAGTCGGCACAGGGTTTCCAATGAGGAAAACCTTAATGGAGTTGATATCGACGAAGTTATTGATGTTGGGAAACAAAAATAACCCGTAGGTGAGCAAGACAAAGATGCTTTCAAAAGCAGTCACGTTCCCTATACTGGCAAAATACATGACTTTCCTTGTTAAGAACTGGGTTGGCCAACCTTGGATGCCACCTTTAGTAGTCATGTGAGTCTCGACTTCTGACTCATCCAAATGAATTGCTCTTGCAATGGTCTGATTCTTTGGAATTTCTTCCAGTCCAGAAAATGGAGCTCGATCGATGATATGTAGATCGATCAGATGAGAATACTCCTCCAGCGTTGGTGCAAGCTGGTAATCCGGGAATGTGAAACAGTGATAAACCGGATCGTAGAATTGAACGAGCGCGTCCATGATTCCCTCAATCACATGGACTCTTAACAGTGGTAGCAGACCTCCGTACTTGGCTCTGAAAGCCTCAGGGCTAGTGATCATCCTTGCTAACCTTCTCAAATCCCCTAGTTTTGGAACCTTGAAGGTGTACGTATGAGTTCTCCTTCTACCGAAATCCATTAGCGTAATCCTTTTCTCTGATATTTACAATCACAGTCTTAGTTTAATTTGAAAAACAGAGAGACTAGAAGAGAAGTTTTTTGAATGTTTTAATGTTTTTTTAAATGAATGCATGAATGCAGCACACAAAAACATAGAAAAAACATGGGGTCAAAGGGTCGTTGTCATGAAGTCAAGGCTCTACCCATCCCCCAAAGGTTTATACTAGGGTGATTTTTGTACCTGTACTCATTATCATCAGCTCCTCCCAGGAAAGCAAAACAACAAGCGGATCGCCAGCGAGTTGTAGTGCAATCTTAGAGTAAGTGCCATTCACCGAGAATAGATCACCAACCTCAAATGAGGGTAGTATCGCGTAACAACTATTTCCGATAGTTTCCGCACTACGAAAGGGTTTGGCTCCTCAGCTTCTCAGGCATCACAACCGACCCATTGTCTAGGTGAGAGAATGGTTACATTAGGATGCCTCCACTGAGGTTGATGGTCGACCCCGTCGCCATCACTTATCTTAAGTGTATACTCAATCTCACCGCATGCGGCATCACACGCATTCCCATTAGCAGAAAAATAAACATGTATAGCAATTAGGAAAAGCAGTATATATATTTGTCCTAAACATCCTAGACCTTTAAAGCTAAGAATCCTAAGTTCCTGACAGAAAATGGGTTCCCCGGCGGAAGCCCCAATCTGTGGTTTTCACATAAGTGAAGAGAAAAAAGGAAGAAAAAAAAAGTTTTAGAAAGACCCGGCCCCACGGTGGGCGCCATTTTTCTGTTGGCGGCCACCGCCATGAAAATGACTTACCCAAGGTTTAAATTGTAAGAAAGAAAGAACGGGCCCCAAGGTGGGTGCCATTTTTCTGTAGCGAGCGATTTTGGACGCGGTTCTTAAGCGCTGGTCGCTCTCTGCGGTTGAGCTTAAACTACAGGTCGATTCATTTTTTATCCTATTGTGAGCTGAATAAGGAAGGGAAATAGATGTCTCCAATTAACCCTGCTTGCATACTGAGTTTAAACAGCGGTCTGTTAGGTTACGGATGCTATCAATGTGGGGGGCCTTTGTACTGGTTATTTGTATTTTCTCCAATACGGTTTTCTTTCTTTTTACCTTGGTAGAAGGTTTCCGGTGGGGAACAAGGATTAGGATGTTAAGACTGGTGTTTTTTGAATTACTGCTTTTGATTGATGGAGATATGGGATTTGGTTTTTTTGTTTAGAGTGCTCGCTAAGATTTTTCTTTCAATCTTATGCCTACGTATTCCCGTTTACCGAAACAGGGAAATCAGAGCGTTCGTAGTTCCTCCTATTCCATGGGAGGAAATGGGTGTTTTGGTGTCTTGTTCAAAGCCCAAGACGTGAAGCGAAAGGTGGTTTGTATCTTGTTCAAAGCCCAAGATATGAAGCTGAAGGGTTTATTTGTATCTTGTTCGAAGCCCAAGATATGAAGCTAAAAGGTGTTTTCTTTAGAGAGAATTTGTCATCTCTAAAGGGGGGTCTGTTTGTCACAATTGTTGGGTGACTGACTGTAAAGGAGGATTATTTTAACAAGGATATGCGAATTCGACAATGCCATAATTTCCTTTATAGGGGATTTTAACCTGAAGGAGAAGACTTTAACTCAGTGTAGAGCAATGCCATCTTTCCTTAGGAATTTCTCATACTAAAAGAGGGACAGTGGCATGGATGTAGATGATCCAGAGGCTTGCCGCTTACAACGATTAGATGAAGGGGAAGGAGTGGTTGATGTTTGTGTACTGTGAACGAGGCACAACTTTGATGCAAAAAGATTGATTGGATCAACTAGTGGTTTTCTTATACAAAGCCTAAGAGGAAGCTAATATGTGTCTCGTACAAAGCCCGAGAGAGAGGCTAAAAGGGTTGACTCAATAGGAGAATCTTTTATACTCAACAAGAGAGTGTTTCTGTATCTCGTATGAAGCCCGAGATGGAGGCTGAAAGTTCGACTCAACAAGAGAGTCTTTATATCTCGTACGAAGCCCGAGATGGAGGCGAAAAGTTTGACTCAACAAGAGAGTCTCTGTATCTCGTACGATGCCCGAGATGGAGGCGAAAAGGTTTTGACTCGACGAGGGAATCTTTTCGTATCTCGTATAAAGCCCGAGATGGAGGCTATTGTTTATTTGGCTCAATAAGAACCCTTTTGTATCTCGTACAAAGCCCGAGATAGAGGCGAAAGGGGTGATTGACTCAACGAGGGAGTCTCTTATGTGTCTCGTACAAAGCCCGAGAGAGAGGCTAAACGTTGTTTGACTCTGCTAGGGAGAATCATTGTACAAAGCCCAAGAGGAGGCTATGGTGACTGTTTCAGTTGAGTGACAGGTCCAGTATACTGATTTTGAAAGAGAAAATCAGTTCTTATATGAGCAACATTGTACTCAAGGATTTGATTCAAGGATCCGGGTTATTCCTGTTCTTTAAGGAAGTGGGAAATCTGAAGGGTATTGAGACTATCCAAGTCTACGGGTTTCCTTCCTATTTAACGAAAGGGTCACTTGAGAATGTCTTTGAGACTCAAGGAGATTAGACTGTCCAAGTCTTAGAGTTTCATCTTTTGTATTATGCTTTGAGAAACAGTAGTTGACTCTATGAAAGGACTGTTCAATGCAGATGATTAAGTTCTGTTCCTATACCTTTAGGAGGTCGTCGGGATAATTTGTACGAAGCCCAAGAGGAGGCTGAAAGCTTTTAAGAAGCCGATGGGTCCTTGTACTAAGCCCAAGAGAAGGCTATCATTCCCGGAGGAAGAGATCATTATACGAAGCCTAAGAGGAGGCTGTGAATACTTCTAAGAAGCCGTAGGGTCCTTGTACTAAGCCCAAGAGGAGGCGGGGTTGCTTTTAGGAAGCCTGTGGGTCCTTGTACGATGCCCAAGAGGAGGCCGATGCTTTTAAGAAGCCCGTGGGTCCCCAAACCCCGAGAAATTCAAGGCAAGCTATTCACAAGGAATAGATCAAGTCAGGAAAGTTCGAGAATTTGGAAGAAACTCAAAGATGCCATTCACGCAGAATACATTCATCTCTAGGAGTAGAGTTTCTTGACAATTCCTAATGAGGACAGCCGAAGAGAAGACTGTATCTGGTGATCCTATTTGGGGATCTAGGTGTCTATTTCTATGAATGACAGTCTGAGAAAGGGTTCAAAAAGAATCTGCCTTTCACATCTCCATATTGTTTAACCCCAAGAGGAGGGAAGACTGTGTCTGGTAATCCTATGTGGATCTAGTTTTGACTGTAAGTTCAGAGTGATCAACAGGACTTTACCTAGTGCTATACGTAGTTGCCAGGGAAACTCTAAATATCTATACTATTATTACACAGTTAGTATGAGTTTATGAAAGGAGACTTACAGCGAAACAGCCCCACAATACAGTTATATATATATGAGTTTATGAAAGGAGACTTACAGTGAAACAGCCCCACAATACAGTTATATACATATGAAAGCGGTAAATGAAGCGGGTAAACACTTACTCGGTTGTAGAGCTTCCATGCTGTTTGGTTAGTTGTTCAACAAAGAAAGATTGAAAACAACAGTATATTCAAAATCAAAGGAGAAAGTGCTTTGAAATAAAAAGATTTGGGGCTTACAGCTCAAGGAGAGTCCCAGGGTTTTATCAGTGAGCGCACTGTTGAATTTGTACAGAGGGACTTATACAAGTGACTGTAGCCCAAAAAAGGTTTTCTGTACAAAGGGATGGGTCTTACACTCTCTCAAGAGGCCCAAGTGAGTTTTAAGAAAAGAAATGGGTCTTACTACTCGAGGGTAGGCCCAATGGTTAATTTTGAAAAGGGCGACGATCGCGCCGTTTATTTGAAAATGTACAGAGGGACTTATACAACGAATGAGGCCCAAAAAGTTTTCTGTACACAAGGGGTTGGGTCTTACACTCTAATAGAGGCCCAAAGAGTTTAAAGAAAAGAAATGAGACTTACAACACGAGGGGAGACCCATAGTCTTTATTTTCAAGATGAATATTCACTTTTAAAATGCTTAAAAACAATTAAAAATGAATTTATTCACAAAACTACCAACTATATTAAATAAATAATATAAATTTGATTTTTTTGTAGAATAAAATATTTTACTATTTTTGTGATTTTTCAGAAAAAGAACCAATCAAAAATAATCAAAATTGAAGGAGTTATTAATTTTCCAAATCATTATAAAATAAAATGAGAAAATATAAAAAAAGAGGGGTTGGGTTTTACACTCTATTAGAGGCCCAAAGTGTATTTTTGTACAAAAGATGGGGCTTACAACTCAGGGAGAGGCCCAAAATATTTTCAGTTTGAAAATGGCGATCGCGCCGAGATTTTTAACGTATCGGGACTTATACAATAGCTGAGGCCCAAAATTGTTTTGTTAAAAAGGGTTGGGTCTTACACTCTATTAGAGGCCCAAGTGTTTAAAAATGAAAAGAAATGGGACTTACAGCTCAAAGAGAAGCCCAGTTGATTTTCGTTTGAAATTGGCGATCGCCCGAGGTTTTCTTTTAACGCAGAGGGACTTATACAATAAGTGAGGCCCAAAATTGTTTTAGTTAAAAGGGGATTGGGTCTTACACTCTAATAGAGGCCCAAATGAGTGCAGTGTATTTACAGGAAATACTTGTTTGCAAGTTTAATTGTTTTTTAACAAAATGTGAATAAATCATGCATGGCATGCAAGCAAAGCATTTAAATTCGAGTTTACCGTACACCGGTGAATTTTTCTACGCAAGCAGAGAAGCGTCAGACGAGCCCAAGGCATCTGGCGAAGCTTTTAAGCGTTCAATGATTTTCAAAGATCGTCGAGTTATTCAATTAAGAATTCCTGCATTAAGTGAAAAACCAAGCAAGCAGAGAAAAACCAAAGATCATCTGAAAATGACCTTGATCCCGTTAAGTGGTTAGAATTGAATCCCTCGGTGAATAAACAATACAAGAAACAAATCATTTAATAAATTATTTGCAAAAAAAATAGTCTAAGAATTATGACATTAAAACAAATAATTTAAATGATTAATTAATTTAATTAAACTAATCAAAATTTAGTAGAAATTAATTAGACAAAAATTAATCCAACTAAAAACAATTAGTAATTAATTAAATTAAAAAAGAAATGGGAGAGGGGCTGATAATAAAACCCATGGTGCAGTTAGCAACTATTTAAGCCCAAACCCACCAAAAAAACTCAGTTTTTTATTTTATAAACAAAATCTATATTGAACAATACGTATTTTTTTTCTGAAAAAGTTTCACTTTCCCCAAAACACGTTTATCCCTCTCAATCGCATCTTTCCTTCTCAAAATCACTCTACCATGGCTCCGCTCACGGCTTCCGGCGGAAACCCCTCTGTTTCTTTGCCGACGCGGTTGCGATTTGACGATGATGGCGATCTGAATCCCTCCGTCTGATTTCCACGGTGCTGCGAGTTGTTTCGTCCGCAATCATGGCCGCGATTCTCTCTACCCGGAATCCTTCCGTCGTGATTCAAGCGCGATGAATCTTCATGTCTGCGAACTCCCTTCGTCTTGTTCAGGTTAGAAACATAGCAAAACCTTGATGATTTTCTATTTTCCACCTTTTAAACTTCAAACCCTTCCTCTATGACTTTTTCAACTTTGATTTTCTTCATGAATTTGCTGAAATTGTTGCAGGTGAGGTTACTGTGGGTTTTCCTGTAAAAATGCCAAAAGGTGAGTTCCTATAAGAAAATTAGAAATTGATGAAATTGAATTGAATTGGAAATATTGTTGTCATGTTTTTGCAGCAAATTTTAACAGAAGAATTGCTTTGTGAATTTCTGTTTGTGCAGGTGATGAATTTTCTGAATTCTTGCAGGTTGAATTTGTAGATTTCTGATGTGGTTCCGGCGTCGGCGGAAGTGCGGATTTGCAAATTGCAGCTGTTGATGTAACAGGTTCGCAAAAAAATTGTTTTTTTTTTCATGATTTTATCTATTGTAATGGTTGCAAATTCTGTTTTGATTTCCATTGGACAATTCCACAGAAGTATGACATTGAACACATGGTGTTGTTGCTGTAACAGGTTGAGCATGATTTCGGCACCGTCGACTTTCGTCGTATCCTTCACGAGTCCTTGCTGCTGCCGTTGTACTCACCGTGAAAACAAATTGTGGGCACCAATTATCGAGTTGCGGTTGTTCTGCAGAAATTCATCAGTTTATAATAGGAAAAATATAAAAACTGTGATTGAATTTAAGGAAAAATGTAAGTTCATGCACTTGATGATAAAAATTAGTGCAGAAATTAGTGATAAAAACTATATGTGAATTTTCATGTAAAAATTAGTGCAGAAAAAGTGAGGGAAGTGTTGCTTCCTTATGAAAAATTTGTAAAAAAATTTGCATTGAAATGGAGTGAGGAGGGCGCTGCCCTCTTGTATGTTTCACATTTTTCTCTGTATTATGCTATCAATCAGAAAATATATTTCACATAAGAAGATACTATATGAGAAGAAGAAGTGAGAAGCAAGCTTAAGAGCCTTGCTTGGTGTGAATTGTGAAGAGCGAGAAAGCTCTATTTATAGAAAAAAATGTGTAACTCTTAAGCTATCTCAAGATAAGAGTTGAATGAAAATTCAAAGTCTTAAACAATGTTTTTGAGCCTCTTCTACAATTGGCTAGTGGAAATGAGTCAAGGGAACAAGGGAACAAGACCATGTTATTTGTCTCATAAGAAACAAATTTGGTTAAAATAAAATTCATAAAAAAACAAATTTAAATTTAAAACAAAATTATGAATTTATATATAAAGAAAATGTAAATATACATATGTCAAAAATAAAACAAAACAAAGTTTATATATATATATATATATATATAACGTGAGAGAAAACAAAACAATTATATATATACATATATTTTTTCTTTTATGGATAAAATAAAACAAATTATATTTATATTACAAAAATGAAATATATACATATACATATATATATATATTTTTGATATTTTTATCTTTATTTACGAAAAATAAAATATAAATGAGATATTGGATTAAATTGTGAGAAAAATGAGTGAATAAAGAACATTTGTCAATTCGATTGAAAAACATGTCCATTCATCGATTTTTTGCATAATTAACCAGAAAAGACAGAGATATCAATGCATATATTCTGACTGAAAATTCAAACGATATGCATGACAAAAACAGATGATATGATATGCAGACGACACGAAGTGAAAATACAATCGAATTTTGATCACTGGTGGTTCCGAGGCTTAATCCACTTAGAATGTTGCAGCCCTGTGCTTGATTCTTGATGTGGGAGTCCTTTTTATCCATTGTGGATATTTGAGAGGCTAGACAAGTTGAAGATCATGTCATTCCTTGATTGATCCTTTGTCTAAGAGCTCTGCGAGGGCTTGAAACCCTAAATCCTGTTTGTAGTGAATGCTCACCCACCTTTGGGGAGACTGATGAGGTATGATGGTCCATCCATATTGTGCTGATGATTTGTACAATGATGGGAAATCTTAGTGGTCAAAATTCGGGGTATGACAGGGAGAAGCTCTGGCGCCAAGTTATAAGAAATGGTTCCAGATTTGCACATCAGGAATTATTCCTGATATGCACATCCGAAACAAATCAACGTTTTTAAAAAAAAATGGTGCGTCCGGATGTGCACATCCGGAATCAGGGGCAAAAAAGGAATTTCGTGCGGTGCCTAAGAAGCCTATGTGGTGTATTAAGAAATTCTCTTTTATTTTTATGGGTTGCAATAGGATGAGGAGGGGATGAAATGCAATGAAAATTGAAGTGTAAAGTTGGAGAAATTAAAGATGACATTATTTGATGTTGATGTTGTGAGTAGGAGTTCAGACGCCTGGTTGTATCCAAACTCATTAGCAAGACATTATTTTTTTTCATACCGGAAACTTCTAACCTATTGCACGATTTAGATTAATTTCAGTAGTTTGTAGTTTGTCAAAGTCTCTATTTTCATATGTCATGCATTTTGATAATTGAATGTAATTAAATGCTTTTGAGTCTCTATGAGAAGGAACAATGCTTCTATTGATTAAATTATTATTATTTATTGGTTTTAATTCATAATTTTGTTATAGGTGATGTTTTAGAAATTCCAAAAATCTCACAATTTTAATCAAGAGAGCAAGGCTCTATGAAATTTATATTTTAGAAATTAAAAACTTTGACACTAATCTAGAATTTATATGCACGAGGAGAGACATAATTTTATAATTTCTTATATGTACGAGATAAAACAGATAGACAAACATGAAAAAATATATCATAAAATTTACACACACAAAATATTCATTTATATTTTGATTTGTGTGCGCACTAAAAAAAGCGGATAAACGAGCACGAGAATGTAAAAATAGAAAATATCTGTTTATATTTTGACGTCGGTGCATATATAAAAAAAGAGGACAAACGGGCACGGGAGTGCCCGTTTGGACGCTAGTGTATCATAAAATAAATATTAAAATGAGATCTTTTATATAAAAATGAATATTTAAAAGAAATTTTAAAAAGTTAGTATTAATTATTTATATGTATTAATATTATTTTATTTTATTTTATTTTTAAATACATAAAATAAAATATTATAAAAACCATATCAAAATGAAAATATGATTGTACTCTAATTTAATTTTTTTATTTGTAATATCTATATAATTTATATTTAACTAAATTTCAAATTTCAAATTAAATTAAATACAAAATTAACAAAGAACTTAAAACAATTGTAAGAATAAAAAAATGATTTTGCATATTTTCAATTATTTTTTCAAAACATATAGGTGTTAGCTTGCAATGTATCTCACCTGTTATATGTTAAATGCAATCAGTTGCTCTTTTTTTTTTAAATAAACAAACTCAATCAATGAACTGTTAGTTATAATTGAAATGAACCGTGCAACTACCAATTTTATTATGGTATCTGATTGTTAACACAATCTTTAGCCATGGCAACTCCACCACAAGTTTCATCGTATGGTTTCACACAAATCTCCACAACTCCAACGCGGACAGAGTTGTCCGTGAATGATGATTTATGTCGCTCAATTTCTTATTTAAGATTGTGCAGAAATTAGATGAGAAGAATTTAATCTTCAGCATCACTAAGTCGAACCTTACATCAATGCGCACAAGTTCACCGAGTTTGTGGTTTGCACACGAATTCCACTCCAATTTCTTGATGATGCGGCTCGTAAATCTAGATTTGTGAATCCTGAGTGCTCAATATGGCTCCAAAAAGAACAAATCGTGGTATCTTGGCTTCAATCTACATTTTCTAGTGAGATTTTCTCTCATGTACTAGGATGTTCGCGCGCACATCAGCTATGTGATCGGTTGTTTGGCTATTTTTTAAAGCAAGCATGTGCACAAGCTCGCCAATTGCGTGTGGAACTTTGTGCAATTATTTTTGATAGTTTGTAAATTTATAATTATTTACTAAAATTCAGGATTATTGTTGATGTCTTAGCCTTCATTGGTGATCTTTTACCAAGCTTTCATCACATAGATGTGATACTTGAAGGTTTGTCTGCAGATTACGCTCAACTAGTCTCTGTTATTGAGAGCAAGTTTAGCATCATAGTTCTGGATGAAGTTGAAATTATGTTAGTTACTCGTGAACTTAGGCTTGCAAATTTCAATAAGAATCTAGTTTCGGATATAGTCTATCTAAATCTAACTCACATTGTGTCTCCAACATCATCACCTATTGACTCTTAAACTACTAGTTTTAAGTCATTTCCTTCTCAGGTCACTCTACAAAATCTTGAGTATGATTACCAAGCTTTTAGAGGTGTTAAACATAGTTATGGTGGCAGAAATGATAGAGGTAGAAGATGTTGTTTCTCCAACATACGTTGTCAAGTTTGCTCTAGGTTTAGTCATTATGCATTAAGTTGTTGGCATAGATTCAATTACCAGTTTCAACCATATACCTTCAGTGGAAATCCGTGCAATCAAATTTCCTAGAAGGGTTATCCTACTTCTTGTGGAAACAATGTTTGGACTAGGACACCTCCACCACCAAGGCATGTTTCTCCTTTTCCAAGTCCTCCGAGTACCTTTGTTGCAAACACTCTGTCATCCACCTCTACATCTCGGTTTCCTGACTCAGTTGCATCCTACCATGTTACAAGTGATGCAAATAATCTTCAACAACTCACTCACCTTGAAGGACATGACCAGATGTATATATGCAATGATCAAGATTTGTATATACACTTTGTTGGCTCTAGTACTTTTCCTTCCCATTTCCATCCTTACACACATCTCACACTTATTAAACTCCTTTGTGTCCCCTCCATAACTAAAACCTCATGAGTGTTAGTCAATTTCCAATAGATAACAATGTCTATTTCTTGTTTACTACTAATAAATGCCTTGTAAAATCACAAGTATTTGATGTTGTCATTCTAGAAGGCCATGTTAGGAGTGATGGCCTTCATGAATTCCCTCTTACAGTTATGTCCAATCTTGCTAAGTACTCTTTATTACCTTCTTCATAAAGGTTGCATAGCATCCATACAAAACATATTAGGATTTCACCTTTGGTATCCAATTTTTCTTGGGTCCTGGTGTGTTAGTGGTTCTTTAAGGTATATCGTTACTACCTTTAGACCTTTTTAATTTATCAAAATAAAATGGCTCTAAGTGGCCCAATCTATTATAATATGAGCATTTATAAATGGGTCAATTCATTTACTTCCTATTTATCTTTTTACTATGTGTTTTATCGAATTTAAAACCTAGTTCATTTTTGTTTAAGTAAGGCATTCACTACAACAAATAACGTTTTATATGACGAAGCTAACACCTCGAACAATAAAAAAACGAGGGTATAGTTACTAGGAGCGTCAAGTTTCATTTAAAAAAAAACAACAATTTATATAAGTTTTTAAGAAAAGCGGGGGAATAGAGCTATAAGGGAACTCGCTTCGACACTCAGTCGTTGCATTTTATGTTTTTTTTTCAATTGTTTAGTTAGTATTTCTCACTTGGCGTCTTTCAAAGTTTCATTTTTATCATTGTTGTTTTTTTATTAGTATTTACCTTGGCTACTTGGTCCAACTGAGAGGTAATATAATTTACATTAATCAATTTCAAAATCTTATTTTAATATGTTCAAACCCCTCAGTTATACAATTATATGTATTTTAATTGAATTTCCATAATATGGCGCTATTGTGTTTTTTATATTTTATATTTTTAATTAATATTATCACGTCGAATTTTATATAAAATCAACGTGACACATATTTTGCATAAAATACTTTAGACTACAATCTAGCTAGCCTCTAAATTTTCATTTACCTATCAACGCTCAAACATCATTTCGTCACTCTCATTTCGAAGTAAAAAAACCTAGGTGATTTTCAAGCTGATATTCATCAAAACTCCTCCAACAAATATTCATCAAACGTCATTTTCGCAATAGGTTTGTTCTTCATTGAACAAGTTATATATCACTTTGTTTTCCACTGATCATTTTGTCTAGGGTTTTACGTTAGTTTGTCTTTTGATCATTTTATTTCTATGATTTTCCATTTGTTTTTATTGAAACGTTAGTTAGTATAGTTTCTCTTGATCATTTTGAGGTTTATTTAGATAGTCGTTTTGTCGACAGATATCATTTTTTAACAGGTTTATTCTTCACTAAAACCAATTATATATCATTGAAACGAGTTATATATCACCGAAATGAGTTTATATCATTTTTTCATTGTTTGTCTCTTGATCATTTTGTTTATATGTATTTGTCTCTTGATAGTTGATCGTGAAGGCTGGATCAGATCCTGTAGAATCAGGCCGCCAAGTGCGTCAGGGATGCTGGTCGTATGGAGAGGAGGGGGGTATACCTGCAAGGCACTCCGACGCTCAAGTGAGAAAGGGTCAGAGAAAAGGGGCAAGTACAAAGTATGAATTCTTAGGGTGAATATTATACCTGACCCTCTCAAGTGAGAGGGTTTATATAGAGCCCCCAGCGTGTGGCCAACGGTCCTATTTTCGGGGCGAAATAACCGTTTTCCCTAAAGAATAGGTAACTGCCCAAACTAGCCGTTATGTTGGGCATAACCGCAGTTCCAGGCACCTGTCCTCTGCTGTTCGGGCAGCGAGAAAGCCGTGCGTAATGGGCATAAACGCCGGGGAGGAACGTTGCATTCCTTGCCCGGTTGGAGGGGCAGAAAGGTCACTTTTTCCCCTCTGTGGATTGGACTTAGGCAATATGGGCCGCTCTGGAGCAGAGGCGGATTGGGCCAATTCTAACCATTGGTCCAGTCCAGAACAGGAGCCCCCCAAGTCGTTGCTCTCGAGCATGGGAGTGATGACTTAAGGACTGCTCGTTGCTACGGAGTCGTCGTTTGTAGGTGAGGAAGATTATCTCAAAGTGCTCGTGGCCCCAAGTGTTTGTGATATTCATGGTCGTGACCTTGTTGCCCGGTGTACGGGGAGACTAATGGTCAGACATAATTTGAAACGTTGGGGCGCCACATGTACCTAGAGCTCCGTGTAGCAGTTAATAGGCAATGATGGCTAGCGGGTAGTCATAATAGCCTACAGGTGCATGGTTGCACGTGCCTCTTTGTATAAAAAGGGGGGAAACCGTTTCATTTGAAACTTTTCCTTTCTGATTTCTCTCCGTCTCTTTCAGTTCTTGCCCGTCACCGTCTTCAGGCTTTCCGACCACCGTCACCAGCTTTCTGATCTGTAACTTGTTTTACTCCTTTTTGTTGTTAGTGGTAGATTATATGCGGTTAGGGTTAGCTTTAGATGACAAAATAGGTGGATTTCTGGCGAGTGTTGGTGGTGGACGGTGGTTCTGCCATTTTGCTGCCTCCAGCACTTCGTCGGAGTAGATAGTGCGTTCAGCGAGTAGGATGGTCCACGACGTGGTTGCGGTAGTTGTGCATGTGTGACCACCGTGTCTGTTCATCTTCTGATAGAGCGATGAATTTTTCGGTAGATCGTTCCCAGATTCTGGTGAAGCTTTACGATTTCCGGCGAAGCTTCAACCGGAAACTGGGCGTGAGCGCGGGGAAGCTCTTCGTTCTGGGTTGAGAGTTCCGAGCATATCCTCAAGGGGAGGTTTTTCCTTTCCCTTTGATGTTAGGGCTTAGGCCGGGGACGTTGTCCTCAGCCCTTTGCACGCCCTTTCACTTGATTTAGCAGTGGAAGGGTGGATTTGATTTGTTGTCGAATTCACTATCTTTCTCTGCTTTTCAGGTGATCGTAATGGCGACGGGGCCAAACAGAGAGGTTATCCTAGACACGTCCGAGGAGGAAACCGGCTCTGAGGAAAATAGTAGCTCGACGGCTTCGAGCTCGGCGACCTCAAGTTCCTCCAGCAATGTCGGGGAGGAAGAAGAGATGGATGTCGTAGAGGAAGAGGTCGAAGGGTTCTCCGCGGAGGAGTGGGAGGTGGCCGAACCTTCCAAGCATATTTCTACGTTCGCAAAGTCTTTGGCGGACGTCTTTACGAAGGTAGGACCAGAAGGGGAGTGGAAGGTGCACTTCCCTACTTTGAACGAGCGGGTCTGCACGGATTTCGGGGACCGCTTTACAATGTACAAGTATGCCTTCAAAGAGCTGGGACTGAGGATGCCTTTCACTGATTTCCAGGGGTCGGTGTTCGAGCATCTGAAGCTGGCCCCTTCTCAACTTTACCCTAATTCGCTGGCCTTCATCCGGGCTTTTGAATTGGTGTGCGAGCATCTCTCTCTGGGGACTACTCTCCCTCTGTTCTTTGCTGTTTTCCATCTTCAAAGGCAGCTGACGGGGAAGAAGTACAGATGGCTTTCTTTGAAGCAGCCCAACAAGCTATTTAAGCCGTTCTCGGAGTCAATCCAGACTTTCAAGGAGCGGTACTTCATCGTTGAACCCGTGTCTAAGGTGGCCCAAGACAGCACATACGTCTAGGAAATCGAGGTTGACGAGGATGGAAATGAGCTGCTTAACGAGGAGGGGAAATATATTGGGTAGAGGCTCTACAGGTTCCCCATCCACTGGGCACCCGACCATTTCTCCAAGAAGCCCAGCGATAATGTATTTCAGCCGAGCGATCTGCGCGGGCAGGACGCCGTGGCGTATGAGAAGCTGGTGAACTGGGTCAACTCCTTCAGTCTTGCAAGCTACTGGACGAGCAAGGGCAGCTCTATCTTTGAGGAGGATGAGATCCAGAGAGTTAAGCCCAGATTTGTCAATGTTAAGGCACTGCTGGAGTGTAAGACTCCCGCGGACGCTGAGAAGCTGCTCGGTACTCTTAGTTATTTAGATTTTGTTTGTGTTATCTCTTTTCCTCGTAGCTAACGTGCTCATTTTTTCTTTATTTGTGCAGGTGAGATGCCTCAGGCTCGCGATCGCGTGGTGAGGAATGCTATGGCGAGGAATAAAGCTGGAGCGGCTCCTCCTAAATCTCGGCCTGCTGGTGCCCGTGCTCCTTCTCTTGTTTAAACTATCGCGGGGGCCTCTTCTTCTCCCTCTCCTGCTCCACGGGGATCTCATCTGCCCTTAACTGGGCGGTCGAAGCGGCCAAGGACATCAGACGTTGTGGACCTTACCCGAGTGCCGAAGAAAGGGAAGTTTGAGCTCCCTCCGTGTATCCTTGATAAGAGGTTCTTTGAAGGTAACTCTTTGGTCGTCCCCCGGGCGGAATCCCTTTGCTTGGAAGGCATGGATCGCCCGAGCAAGAGGGCGCTGGTGGCCCAAGATGCTTCTACCCTGGTCAGGATGCTGGAGATGGCTGCTGTCTACGCAGAAGAGGACTCTACACTTGAGTCCGAACTTAAAGCTGCCCGGGCTTCTGAGGTGGCCCTCAAGGAGGAAGTTAAGAGTGCCCGCGAGGCTCGGAGGAAGGCCGAAGAGGAGACGGCCAGGCTGAAGGAGGATGTCTCCAAGCTGGCGGCGGAGAAAAAGGCTGTCGAGGAGCTGAACAAAGAGTTGATGGCGGCCAGCGCCCCGGGTGCCGACGAGCCGGATGATGTAAAAGAGTTGAAGACTAGGTCTGAGCTGGTTGCCCGCCTCCTGCTGGCCGAAGATGACGGTATCGCCGTGGAAGAGGAGTCTTTTCAAAGCGCCGTGGCTCAATTGCGGGTGGTGAACCCTGGGCTTGAGATCTCTGCCGAGGGTACTCACTATCTTGTGCGTGTTGAGGATGGTCACATTGTCTTGCCCGAAGGTCTCCTCGTTGTTACCCCCCGAGGATCAGCCCGCAGAAGAGCAGAGACCCGAGCCAGAGTCAACCGAGCACGCTGATGAATAAGGAATTTGTTTATTTTTTTGATGTTGTTGCAATGAGTCCGACCTGCGTGCCGTTGTAATTTATTTTTGGGGGGGCATGGCCCCCGTTTTATGTAACAACGTACAATTGTGGTCTTTGCGACCACTTGTTAAATTATCACATATTTAGTTTTGTTGTTTGCATGACTTGCTTTTATTTTTGCTAAGTGTTGTATGCATACTGCGAATGTATGTCCGCCCGTAATAGGGGGTACTTGACTTGTGTGACTATGGGGGGTTGCTCGTAATATATGTGTTCGGCAGTGTGGGGAACTGGTCGAACTGCCGGGGAATATCCTGGCGGGGAGTAGAGCTCAGGTCGCATTTGAGGCCTGAGTCCGCTGCGTGAACGTCCCATCGCGAGCTGGGGTTCTGCCAATCGTGGTACTTTGATAACGGCGATGCTCGATCGAGGACCGCTGTCGAGCAATTACCCGGCTCGTTACTGAGCGGGGCTATGCTTTAATCGTATGCGACGCTTGTACCTAGACGTGCATAGTGGTCGGTGGCTGACGTTCGTCGTCGCGACGATTCGGAGCGAGGATTTAGCTGTAGTATTGTTTTAGCTTTTCAGCGTTCTATGGTCGAGCGAGGTCTTCCCCAATGAGATGTTCTAGGTAGTAGGCCCCATTTTTCGTTTTTTCCCGGACGCGATAGGGTCCCTCCCAATTGGGTGCTAGTTTGCCTTCGCGAGAGTCTTTGTGGTTTCTTCTTAGGACAAGGCTTCCCACGTTGAACTCTCATCGTATCACTTTGGCGTTGTGCTTGATGGTGATCTTTTGTTTCAGTGAGGCCTCGCGGAGAGCTACCCCGGTTCTGATTTCCTCGACGAGGTCGAGCTCTTCCCTTAAAGATTCGTCGTTCATCTCCTCGTCTAGGGGCGACTCTATCCGCCTAGAGGGCACGTGAACTTCGACGGGAATTACAGGCTCGGTTCCGTATGCTAATCGGAAAGGTGTTTCCCCGGTCGTTGAATAGGGAGTTGTACGGTATGCCCAGAGCACGCTGTGTAACTCCTCGACCCATGCCTTCTTTGTTTCGTCCAGCCTTCGCTTGAGGCCTCGAAGGATGACTCGGTTAGCTGCCTCAGCTTGCCCATTTGTTTGAGGGTGTTCGACGGATGCGAAGTGTTGCTTCGTGCCCAGTTGGGCGGCGAAATCCTGAAACTTCCTGTCCGTGAACTGCATCCCGTTGTCCGTTACTATCGCTTGGGGGATACCGAAGCACGCAAGGATGTTTCGTTTGTAGAAACGCAGGATGTTGAGGGCAGTTATTTTGGCTAGAGCTTCTGCTTCTATCCATTTTGTGAAATAATCTATGCCCACTATGAGGTACTTGTTCTGACTTGATCCTACCACGAAGGGTCCTAGGATGTCTAGGCCCCACCAGGCGAATGGCCACGGGGAGGACATAGCCTTGAGCTCGTTGGGTGGAGCTAGGTGCATGTCCCTGTGCCGTTGGCATTTATCGCACTTCTTCACGTGCTCTTTTGCGTCGTTTTACATAGTTGGCCAGTAGTATCCTGCTTGGAGGGCCTTTCGAGCAAGGGACCTTCCGCCGAGATGTTGGGCGTTGATTCCTTCGTGGATTTCGCGCAGGATGTGCGTGACCATTTCTTCCTCGACACATTTGAGCAGCGGAATGGAGAATCCCCGTCTGTATAGTTTGTCTTCAACCAAGACATAAGAGCAGGCTCTTCGCCTGACTATGCTGGCCTCCTTTGGGTCAGACGAGAGTTCGTCCTTGGCGAGGTAGTTGTAGACTGGGGTCATCCAACAGTTGTTGTCGCCGATCACCTGCACGTTGAGTGTCGGGGAGGCCTTCTCGATGCTGGGTCGAGGAAGTACTTCCTGTATGACATATTTGTTTCCGCCTTTCTTCTTTGTGTTGGCCAGTTTAGACAACACGTCTGCTCGTAAGTTATTTTCCCGGGGAACGTGTTTCACTTCTACTATTGTGAACTTTGCCATTTCCTTCTTTACCAGGGCCAAGTATTCGGCCAGGTTGTCGTTTTTGGCTTAGTATTCACCTCGGACCTGGAGGGCCACGAGTTGTGAATCTGTACAAATGACGACTTCTTCCGCTCCCAGGTCCTCGGCAAGGCGTAGCCCAGCGAGGAAGGCTTCGTATTCAGCCTGGTTATTGGAGGTTGGGAAAGACAGTGTGAGTGACACCTCGACGATAGTCCCTTCATCGCTTTCCAGTATGATGCCCGCGCCGCTTCCTGCCGAACTCGAAGCACCGTCGACGAAGATGGTCCATTTGCGCGCTTCGCTCGCGGGGAAGTCCGCGACTGTCATTTCTGCGACGAAGCCGGCCAGAGCTTGGGCCTTGAGGGCCTTTCTGCCTTCGTATTGAATGTCAAATTCGGATAGTTCCAGCGACCACTTGAGCATTCTGCCGGCCATATCTGGACGACCGAGTAGCTGCTTTATGGGCTGATCTGTCCGAACCACGATCGTGTGAGCCAGAAAGTAGTGTCTCAATCTCCTGGCTGCGTTGATGAGGGCTAATGCCACTTTCTCTATCGGCTGGTAACGTAACTCTGGTCCTTGCAGCTCCTTGCTCGTGAAATAAATGGGCTTCTGCCCGTCAGGTGTCTCGCGGATGAGGGCGGCGCTCACTGCTTCGGCAGCTATGACCAGGTATAGGTACAATGTTTCGCCATTGTCCGGGCGAGAGAGGACCGGTAGCTCTGAGAGTGCTCGTTTCAGATGGAGAAGGGCCTAGACATGGCAACGGGGCGGGTTTGAGCAGCCCCGCACCCGCACCCGCCACCCTGAAACAGACCCGCCCCCGCACCCGCACCCAGTCGGGGGTAAAAAATTACCACCCAGACCCGCCCCCAATGGGGAACGGGTTCCCCGCCCCCGCCCCCGCCCCCACCCGCAAAACTATTTTTTTTTAAATAAATATTTTTCATAATAATAAAAATTAATAATTTAATTAAATAATTAATTATTTTAATAATAAACATGTTTTTAAAGAGTAAAATAATTAATAAACATGTTTTTCTAGTAAAACTATTTTTAAAAATTAAAATAACTTTAATAAATATATAATAAAATAATTAAAATAAGATATAAAAGTAAATTAAGGTAGACCGGGGAGGGGGCGGGGCTGGGTGCGGGGCGAGTAGTAGCATCCCCCGCCCCCGCACCCGCACCCGTAATAAAAAATCGGGTTTTACCCGCACCCGCACCCAGTTAAACCGGGTTTTCCCCGCTAATTTTGGGGCGGGTCTCGGTTTTTTTTCCATGCCTAGAAGGGCCTTGTCGCACTCCTCGGTCCATTCGAACGCAGCCTCTTTGCGGAGGAGCTTGAAGAATGGTAGGGCGTGCTGGGCGGACTTGGCCACGAAACGAGATAGTGACGCGAGCATCCCGTTGAGGGACTGGATGGATTTTTTGGACCTGGGTGTAGGAAACTCGGAGAATGCCCGGCATTTGTCGGGATTAGCTTCGATTCCTCGTTCAGTTAAGTAGAAGCCGAGGAATTTGCCTGCTCGGACGCCGAACGTGCACTTCTCCGGATTAAAACGCATTTTGTATTTCCTGGCCTGTTCGAAGACCTTTCTAAGTGGGCGGTATGATCGGTTTCCTCGTGGGACTTAACGATCATGTCGTCCATGTAAACTTCGAGCATGTCGCCTATCTGTCCCCGAAACACTTTGTTCATCATTCGTTGGTACGTTACTCCGGCGTTCTTCAAGCCGAAGGGCATTACGTTGTAGTAATAGTTCCCCGATTCGGTCATGAAGGCCGTGTATTTTTTGTCGGACATTGCCATTGGGATTTGATTGTAGCCCGAGTAGGCGTCCATGAACGATAAAAGTTTAAAACCAGTGGAATTATCAACAAGTTTATCAATATTGAGGAGGGGGTAGGCATCCTTTGGGCATGCCTTATTGAGATCGGTATAATCAATGCACATGCGCCATTTTCCATTAGATTTTTTAATCAATACAACGTTGGACAGCCAAGTGGTGTACTTGGCTTCTGAAATAAATTTGGCCTCGAGGAGGTCCTTTACAACTTTTTCAGTAGCCTCCGTTTTCTTCGGAGACTGCTTCCTCCTACGTTGTGCTACGACCTTGATGGTCGGGTCAATGGTCAGCTGGTGACATGCGACGGATGGATCCAAGCCAGGAATTTTCGCGGCGCTCCACACGAAAAGGTCGGCATTCTCTCGGAGGCACGCTTTGAGCTGCTTCCTCGCGATGTCAGGCAGGTCTGCTCCAATCTTTATTCCCCATTGGGGGTCTTCGCCGAACAGGACTACCTCGAAGTTGCCATCCGGGATTGGGCGTATTGGATGGGAGCTGCCGCTGGATGACGTGGATGGGCCGGCTGAAGCTGCTCGTTCCTCCTGTTGGTCCTCGGGGAAGCGACTGTCGAGGTCGATAGAGTCGACCTGGGGCAGAGGCTTGGCCTCCTCGGAGCTGCTTGGTAGAGCTGGCTTGCTCGACGCTTTAGGCTTAGGCGCAATGGCGTTGAGCCCCTTTGTAGCTGCTTCAAAACATCGTCGGGCAGCTTCTATGTCCCCGTGAAAGGTGGCGACCATCCTTTTCGAAGTGTAGTACTTCATCTTCAGGTGGACGGTTGACGGCACTGCTACCAACTCGGCTAGAGTTGGCCTTCCGAAGATGCATTGGTAAAGTGACGGGCAGTCGATTACCAGAAATTACACCTTGATGGATCTGGCCGTTTCGGCTGCTCCGAAGGTCACAATCAGCTCAACGTAACCCCACGGCTTGGTCACAGACCCGTTGAATCCCTGTAAATCGGACCCTACGTAGGGGGTAAGGTGCGATTCATCTAGCTGCAGCGTTGAGAACAGCTGGGAGTACATGATGTTGACCGAGCTGCCCTGGTCGACTGAGATTCGGCGAACGTCGAAGTTTTCCATTTGGGCTCTGACGAGCAATGGAATGCTTGAGTTCGGGGAGCTGCCGAGGAGTTCCTCCCTGTAGAAGGAGATGGGGATGGAACCCTTCGGGGCCTGATCAAGCGTGGTCACTTTGCTCGAGCTGGTGTTGATCAGGTGTTCGAACTTCCGTTTCACGGACCCCACAGTAACCTTGTTGAAACCCCCGCCAGAATTGACCAAGGCGGAGGGAAAGGTCTCCCACGGGTTGTGGGCCGCGAAATATGCAGGGGCGTTGAGCCCGTCGGGGACGTTGAAGTCCTCGGATCGCGATATGGACATAGCGACCTGTATGTTGGCGTCTTCCGAGGAGGGTACCTCCTCCTCGACCTTCTTGGACTCCTGGGCGTCCTGCCGAGGAGTGTCCTTCTTCTTCGCGAACTGCTTCAGGTGGCCGTCCCTGATCAGTATCTCTATGGCATCCTTCAGATGGATGCAGTCCTCCGTGGTATGGCCGTGACTTTTGTGGAAGCGGCAGTATTTTGACTTGTCCACGTTTGGTATGTTCGGCAGCTGTTTGGGGAAATGAACCCCGGCTTGTTTGAACTCCGAATTGGCACATTCGGACAGAATCTTTTCCCTAGAAACGGTCAGGGAAGTATAATCATGGAAACGCCCGAAGGGCCCTTTGCTATCATGGGAGTCGTGAGGACGGTCCTCATGCCTTCGTTCACCACGACGTGACGTCGAGGCTTCTTCTCCTTTGGAGGCCCGAGCGTTCTCCTGGCGGCGAGACGCTCGGACGTTGCTGGCCGCAATCTTCTCCTCGTACTGAATATGAGATTGGGCTTTGAGAAGGAGGGCGTCTAAGCTCCTCGGTGGCGCGAGGCCAATGGCTTTGGCGAACTCGGAGTCTGGGCGGACCCCTTGTTCGAGCAGGAACTTCTTCATCTTATCTGTCGTCGGGACCTGCACAGCTTCCTTGTTGAACCTCTCGATATATGCGCGGAGAGGTTCGTCTTTCCCCTGGATTATGGCTCCGAGGGAGGCCTCAGTTTTGGGGTGGCGGCGAGATGCTGTGAAGTGCCGCGAGAACATCCTGCCGAGTTGTTTCCACGAGATGATAGACTCCTCGGGCAGTTGTTTATACCATGTCATTGTTCTCTTTCGGAGCATGGTCGGGAACAGTCTGCATTTGATGGCGCCCCGTACGCCGCGGTAGTCTAAGAGCGCATCGATATTTTCGATGTGCTCGTCTGGGTCAGTGGTCCCGTCGTACGTGCCAAGTGACGGGGGTTTCTCCAAGCCTTTCGGGAGACGGGTAGCCAGGATCTCTTGGGACAACGTGCGTCGAGGCTCGTCGTCGCTGCTAGTACTGGTGTATGATGGTGACCGGACGGGATACTCGCGTCAGTGGTTCCTTCGCGGAGAAGGTGAGCGGTTTCTTCGAGGGGAAGATGAGTGCTTCCTTCGAGGAGAAGGTGAGCGGTTCCTTCGAGGAGAAGGTGAGCGTGCCCATCCTTTGGACTTGATCGGAGATTCCTTGTTCCTTCGAGTCCTTTTGTGGTCGTGAGCGTGTTGGTCACGCGGGGAGATCTGGTCGCGCTTTCGAGCTACGCGAGGATCGTGCTCTTGGCGCAGTCTTCGGTCGATTTCTCTCCGTGGCTGCAGGCTTCTAGATCGTCGCTGGTTCCTCCGCGTAGGAGGGGATCTTGGACGGAGAGACTCTTCCAGTGCCCCGATCCTCTCGTTCTGCTGCAGGATCAGGGTGTTAGTCTTGTTGAGCGCCTCCAGGAGAACTGCCACGGCCGGGTCGGCGTTGGGCGGGACGGGAATGGACTGGAGGTCAAGAGAAGGTTGATCGTTGTTGCGATCAGCAGGGATAGGGGAAGGAGAAGCAGTGGCTCCATCCCTAAGAAAACGGGCATCTCGGAGGAGAGATGATTGGCCATCAACGTCAGATTTATTGACGGGGAGGATGGTGGAATGAAGAGCATCCTGGGTGCGATCTTGGGAGGCCATGATCGTGATGATGTTCGAAAGTTATTTTGATCTTCGGTTAAAGAGAGAAGGGGAGAACAAAGCTTCCCACAGACGGCGCCAATGATCGTGAAGGCTGGATCAGATCCTGTAGAATTAGGCCGCCAAGTGCGTCAGGGATGCTGGTCATATGGAGAGGAGGGGGTGTACCTGCAAGGCACTCCGACGCTCAAGTGAGAAAGGGTCAGAGAAAAGGGGCAAGTACAAAGTATGAATTCTTAGGGTGAATATTGGATACCTGACCCTCTCAAGCGAGATGGTTTATATAGAGCCCCCAACGTGTGGCCAACGGTCCTATTTTCGGGTCAAAATAACCGTTTTCCCCAAAGAATAGGTAACTGCCCAAACTAGCCATTATGTCGGGCAGAGTGCCCAAAACTAGCCGTTATGTCGGGCATAACCGCAGTTCCGGGCACCTGTCCTCTGCTGTTCGGGCAGCGAGAAAGCCGTGCGTAACGGGCATAAACGCCAGGGAGGAACGTTGCATTCCTTGCCCGGTTGAAGGTGCAGAAAGGTCACTTTTTCCCCTCTGTGGATTGGACTTAGGCAATATGGGCCGCTCTGGAGCAGAGGCGGATTGGGCCAATTCTAGCCATTGGTCCAGTCCAGAACAATAGTCATGGTTGATTCGACAAGCACCTCCGATACAACATCTGCTGCAACATTTGTTAATATAAATCGTAGAAGAAAAACTAGAGGTGTCACGATGTATACCAATGTGAAAAAAGCCCATGAAACCAATGTTCGCTACCCAGTTACAGTTGATGATGCAACCGGCAGGGCGTATGGTGAACACGCTGACGATTTTATGGGTTACATTCCATCACAAGGTAGAAGTAAAGTGAGCATTTTGATAGATAGTTAACACGATGTTGAAGAGGAGTTTAAAGACGCCATATGGAAAGATGTTCAGGTATTTTATGATTTATTTGCAAGTAACTGGCTCAAAAGATTGTAAGTAGATACTTTTTTCAACAATATTTATTTTAGTTAAATCAATTTATTAAAGATAAAATTGCACATGTGTTGTAGGATGATTTGGTTGAACAAACCAAAGTTGGCCTCTTCACTTCACAAGATCACCATGACATATTGGTAGAAGCGATTGGAATTGAATAGCATCCTAGGCGTGTCTATGGTCTTGGAAGAGGCATTGCCTTTAAGGCATATTTTGGACCATCTAAATCATCTATAGAAAAAACTCATAAGAGAAAGATTAAAGAGATTGTTGTTGTTGAGTTGGTGAAGGAAATGGAGAAGCAGGATAGGAAGTTGGAGGAGGAGAGGAAGAGGTGGAGGGAGGAGTAGGATAGGAAGTCGGAGGAGGACGGGAAGAAGTTTGAGGAGGAGAAGAAGAGGTGGAGGGAGAAGCTGGATAGAAAGTTGGACGAGGAGAGGGAGTGGTTGTTGCAAATGGTGCAGGAGAGTGTCAAGAAGGAGCAGGAGGAGCCAGAGAGGATGACCGAGAAGAAGGTGTTTGAGAAGTGTATCCTCAATGTACTTGAGGTATAAGTTGTATGTTGTTGTTATTATTATTATTTTTTATTTTAATTTTGGATTGTATTTATGTTGTTTTTATGATGCAAAAATTAAATTTGTTGGGTCTATTAAGCTACACAAATTCAAATCATATGGAAATTCGAGAAAATGAAGTTCAGAAAGTTACGGGTGATAGAAGCATGAAAGAAAGTTTTTCTGCCAACCAGGGCAGTATTGAACTCACATCGTCAAAAGTAGATAACATTGAGAGAATATGAGTGATCATTAACAATATTGTAGACCCATACATGGGTATTACATTAAATCATGATCCAAATCAGTTATTCGTACTTTCTACGATTTTTGTCCATGAATTTTTGTCGGGAAATGTGTACCTATATAATTATGTATTACAAATTTGGTCCTCGTAGGTATAGTTTTTATGTTGATCTCTATTTATATTCATACGTTTTTTTTACTTTAACATAAATATTTACTCTTGCAGCTACATCCATGAGTTATGTGTAGAGAGGAAACTTTAAAACAAGTATTACATCTTAGATTCGGCAAACATTGGTCTTACTCGCGGTTCGACAGGAAACAATATCCTTATTTACTTAAAAGATCATTGGAAAGGGAACATCAAAGATTTTTATTTGGCCTCGTGTTACTGCAAGTAAGTATATATTAATTTATGATTTCATTTATAAACCAATTTTATACAATATTAATTATTCTGAATGTTTATGCAGTGAACATTGGCAACTAATTGTTATATGTCCCAAGAAAAATACTATAGTTGTGTTTTGCTCGTTGCACTTTGAACTGCCCGAAGAAGTGGTTAACGCTTTGAAAAGGTAAGTGGTATTATTTTTAACTAAAGAGTTGAATAGTTTTTATTCATGTTTAATTTTAACTGACATGTGTTGAGCGATGGAGGAGTATAATGCACTCAAACATAATGTACTTGGTAAAAAGTCAGTATATGTTTCCCCAAAAGTGAGTATATCACTTGTGTTTTTTGACATTATATTATTTGTGTGCATTAGTGTGGTATAAATATATAAAAATTATTTGTAGGGGCGAAAATAACCTGACAATCATTCATGTTGATACTATGTTATGAGGTATATGCTTTATATTGTCTCCACATGCATTACATATGGATGGATGAAGCATAAGGTATTAACTTAATATATATCTTCTTAAGTTCATGTTGTTGTTGTTAGCTTATCATAATTTAATTTTTGTTATAATTATAGGAGTTTAACAACCAAAAACCCTACTCAAAATAAGATATGGATGACATTCGATCACGTTGGGCCAGAGTCTTTTTATCTTGTTATGATTCTCTAAAATAATAGTTTTTTCATTGTTGTAAATGTGTAAATTTCCTTAATTTGTTTGTGAAAATATGTAAATGTATGTATTATGTCTTGATGATCAGAACAATGTAAATTTCTAACCTTGGTTTAAATGATATGATATATACCAATTTTGTTGCATATTTTGTAGTTTCTGTGTAAAAAATGATACAGGCAGGCGAAACTAAGATTTAAAAACAATGTAAATCTGGTATTCATTAGTTAAGAGATTTATAATGATATGATACATGCCAGTGAAAATGATACATGCAAAATTATATAGGCTAGTGAAAAAGATAGAGGCAGTGAAAATGATACAGGCAAAAAATGAGATTTTATCCCTCAGTTATTACTTAAAATCAAGGTAAATGAATACCTTATTAGCTTTGTTTTTAAATACAACCCAGAGGTATATGGTGCACACAACAAAATTTAGAAAATAAAAAATATGCAGTTAATGAGGATCGAACCCATGACCTTTTAATTTCTAACCTCGGTTTTAGAAACATCGAGGTGACAAGTGATTGCTTTTCATGTCGCCCTTTGTATACCTTGCATGTGTAGTCGAGGTTAAATGTATTTTACAGCCGACAATAGATGTGTTATTTGTAGTAGTGCTTTGACTTGATAAGATCAAGTCCGGTTTTCTTTCCCTTAGTAAATTTACTTAAGATTTCATGCAAATTTGTCACTTCATTTTTCAATGAGACATAAGTCTCACATGTTCCAGCTGATTTTCTAATATTAGAAACTTCAAACTTAAGTGTTGTACTTGTCAAAAAGTACTTGAGTGTGTGGTATCCCTACAGGTATGGGATGCTCGTAGGCCTTTGTATTTAAGGGTGATTATGTCTTGTTCACGGCGGTGAGAGACCTTATTTGGTGATGTTTACGGTGGTTATAGAAGGCCAACTCACGTGAGGTTAGAGGCTCTATATTATGTGTGTGTAATTATGGTATTATGATTTGTATCTTTTACCATTATGAAAGAGGTATTTGTAGAGGCCGCTGGAGTCTAGGGTTCAAGAAACCCTAAGAGATGGCAATCACCCCCTCTTAATAAGGGGAGATTGTTGACTACCTACTTTTATAGGGAGTCAGTGTATGACTTCGTCATGTGGTTAATGCCTGGGTAACGATATTGTACACGTCTTTCCTGAAGGTGGGTCCCCCATACTACAAAAAGGCCTCACCTGGGTAATGCTTAGTGGGGCGGGAACCCATGCGTTGACGTTACTTGAGGCTCTCACAAATATATCACTACACCGTTATTCAATCACGAGGACTTATAAAGTGCGAAGTGTTTATAAATGGGCGAGTCCCTCAACTAAAGGTGTTCTTTTTAATTGATGGGAGTCATTCAGCAAAGGGGTGAGTCCCTTAGCTGAAGGAATTCCTTTTTTTAACGGAGGTTATTCCTTCAACAAAGGGGGGTGAGTCCCTCAACTGAAGGCATCATTTTTAACGGAGGCGAGTCCCTCGGCAAAGAGGGCGGGTGATAGGTCTGCAAGTGCACAAAAATATCGTAGTAATATAAAAAATGTCGAACCCACAGAGACCAATATCAATCTATCGTTATCTATTGCCACTATGTAAATTTAATGCTACGGATAAAGTTTTGTTGTGCAAAAGAAAGAAATAAGCTAGTTATAAAAATCAATTAAGAGACGAGAGACCGGAATGTGGCTCTCGTCGTCCAATAGCATTCGCAAAGTAGTTTAGTTTATAATTAAAATTGAGATGATATTTTCTCATAAGAAAAATAATTAATTTAAAGGAATCGTTCGCTTTCGCGCACTCGAAACTGATTTTTAGCCTAAAATCTATAGTATTGCTTTCGCATGTTCAACGTGTTAAAGTGCAAAAACTCTTTTTTCAAATTAATTGCTTTTAATTATTTGAAAAGTTGTTTAAGGTGGAAAAATCAATTTAAAGATATTATCGGCTTTCGCTTGTTTAATACCTGATTTTAAGCGCATAAATGCCCGCTTTTGTGTGTTTGTTTATGTTCTTAAAATTATCTTTTTGAAATTTGGTATTTTCCCCATTTAATTAAAAAGTGCTTTCGTGGTGTTGATAATTAAAAACTATTTTTTTCTAAGTCAAATACAGGTTTTGTTCTTTCGAATCAGAATCGATATCTCTAAGTTATGCTCTCGTAGTGAAAAAATTAGTTAAAACAAAATTAAATTCAGTCCATTAAACAAATCTCATTCAATTATAAATTTTACGACATATTTGCGAGTACCGTTGGCACGATGGTCTTAACATTCTAGGCTCGATAAAATTAGTTAGACATATTAACTACTAAACACAATCAGTAATTGAAAATTAATTCTAACATCCTAAACATATTTATTATAATAATAATATAAAAGAGACACATGCAATTAGTATACTAAAGTAATAAAAATAGTAAAAATTGGAATTAGGTATAGCAGAAACAATCCATAATAATAATAAAATAAAAAAACTCCAAACAAGTATATATAAATTGCTGAATAAAAATCTGGAGTGCTAATGTCAGCAAGATTATAATACGAACGATCTAAGAACAGTCTAGAAAATTTCAGAATCTAATTCTAAGGTGCAAAAATCTTTCACTGTGAGAAAATAATCACTTTAACAAAAATAAATTTCTGCCTAAAATAAAATTTTAAAAACTTGGATATTTGAAACTAAACAAAAATGTCTTATTTATAGTGATAAAATTCGTACAGAGGTGTCATAAAATGTGTAGGAAATATGGAGAAAGTGGTGGAAAACTAAATTTTCAAGTCTGAGAACATGGTTGAAAATTCTGAGCATTAACAATAACACCATAACGGGCGTCATGGTGTTGATGCCTTGCTCGTCATGAGTCAGGATTGAATGACAGACATCATCCAGTTGGCGCACAATTTCTTTAGCTTTTGTTCTTTTGTGGTGACGGTCTTGTGTTGCCATGTCATGACGGGCGACATACTAGCAGGGAGGTCGTCATGGTTGTGCGGAATGTTCTTTTACTCCTTTTTTTACTGTCATGCCGTTTTCTCGCACGGACACTCCTATAATTCAAATACTTGAAACATACACCAAGTACAAAAATAAAACCAGAAAAAGGAAAAGAAAAAGACACAAAATAGCATGTGAATTGAATCGAAAATATGATACTTTTCCGAGTTATCAAACTCCCCTACACTTGAACTTTTGTTTGTTCTTAAGCAAGTCAGCTAGCATATTTAAACAATGAAGTGCAACAATATAATCATATAGACGCAAGGAAAACAAAGCATTCAATTACTCATATGTGGCTATAAAAATTGGTTTGGATAGAATTGACTCGATAGGTACTAGTGTCGACATCAAGGATATTGTGACAACACAAACCACTTTCGCAGTCACAAGTTTCCCTCTTATGCATACTAGTTCAAACCATGACATTGAATCAAAACCTAGTTTCCCTATTTGTTTCATCCTTTTTCGTTTGAGACGGTCACATTAAGACTCTTTATCTTTCATACAACATGGTAAGCAGACTGTTAGTGATTATGATCAAAACATCTCATTAAATTTTCACAAAAAACATTGTTTTTTAAAGATGCATTATTTCTTTTGAAGGTTCAAACACTCATTTGGGCTAAATGGTCGGGTGAGGGTCACCTAACTTTGTAAATGTGGTATTTCTTTTTTATTCATTTTTTTTGCAACGGATCATTCACTTATTATTCGTCGACCGACCTACTTAGTGTGATGCTACAGATGATGCCTGACTGGATGTAAAAACTACTTGAGGATTACTACCAAATAGGACTTCAAGACTAAAGCTCAATGAGAATTTGAACTAAAATACATATTTGGGAGGCTTGAGGTGTTAGGACAATACCAATTTTGTCACATTTTCCCAAGTCTCCTCAACCTAGCCTCTCCTCTTTGTACAACCTTTATACTTTCAAATCAAGTTAAGATTCCTAAGTCTTTTAAAAAAAAAAATTGGTAGGGCTCAAGTATTCTGGAAAATCAATAACAAGCAGAAAATTATGCATAAAAGACTCGACGACACATGCAATGACTCAATACACTACGTTACAAAATAAAAAGCAGCAATAATATAAAACTAGACTAAGAAAGCAAAATAAAATGAAATAGCATAAATAAAGAACAATGGTAACAATAAATAAAAGTGGTAAACACATCCCATTGTTATATATCATCTCTTAACTCTGAGTCTTAGTTGCATGTAAGCTCTGCAATTGTGTGGTCATGCTAGCCTGAGAAGTTTGCATAGTTTGCATGTGCTCCATCATATTGGTCTGTTGCTGATGTATGGCGTAGAATAGATATAGTCACGCTCCATTTTATCTGTTTTATATTGCATATCTTTTTTTTTTTTAATTTTGATGTTTAACCACTTTTCAAATTTATCGTTGTTGAGACCTTTATGCCAACTATTTTATAACTTCCATTGCTTATCAAATTATTTAATTTTCAATTATGTGATTCATGTATGTTTTATTGATGTTTGAGGAATATTCAACTTAAAGGATACATGTATTATATATATTTTATTTAATTAATTGTCGAATCGAAAAATAGGGTGTTAAAATCACAAAACAAGTTTTTTTAAGAATATGTACATTTGTTATCTATCTCATTTAGGGGAGATATCACAAAACTCCCTTTCTAATATGGAGTTTTGTATGAACCTACTCCTTTTAAAAAGTGTAGTTCGGCGCAACTCTAACATATATATTATATATAATTTGATTAATGGAATATCAAAAGGATTAACGTGATGACATTTAAGCATCTCTACGAAATCAACTTATGACTTACACTTAATGTTTAAATTATATAGATAGATCACAATTAATTTAGTTAGATAGGTACAGAATCGAAGGATAAACCCCACTCTAATTTTTTAGCGGGATATGACTTTTTTTTAATAGGCCAAATTTTATTAAACTATGCACAAGTTGTGCTAAAGCCATGTCATTACAACAGATTATAAATCAGCAATGTCCAAGCACTACTAACACCAGAACTGAGAACGAAAACAAGGAGATTAAAATGCACTGCTAACAACTAACAGAAACTCCATGGGACTAATGATTAGAGGTGGTAATTGAATCTATTAAGACAAAATCTATCTAATTCATCCATCAAAAAATCCATCTAATCCATCCACCATATAAAAAATAAGTTAATAGATTAGATTAAATCCATCCATTTATATGTACGGATTGGTTCAATCCATCCAACATATTTTAAGAATCCAATGGATTATTTTTATCTTCGTTAGATTTATTTTTTAAAAAATAATTAAAAATGGTTTTTTTTTTAAAAACAGAATTTATTTTTTTTGAAAAAAAAAAACCGATTTTTTTTTTCCGAAAAAAAACGAATTTTTTTTCAAAAAAACCGATTTTTTTTTTTTCCGAAAAAAAAAACTGTTTTTTTTTTTCAAAAAAATAAAATTGTTTTTTTTTTCCAACAAAAAAACTAATTTTTTTCGAAAACAAAAAACCGACTTTTTTTTCCAATAAAAAACTGACTTTTTCCGACAAAAAAAACCGATTTTTTTTTCCGAGAAAAAAAACTGCTTTTTTTTCCGAAAAAAAAACCGACCTTTTTTTCCGAAAAAAAACTGATTATTTTTTTCGGAAAAAACCGACTTTTTTTTTTGAAAAAAACCGTTTTTTTTAAATAAAAAAAATTGGATGGATGGATGATCCATCCATTAAAAATATGTTAATGGATGAATTTTATTTTTAACGGATGGATTGGATTGGATAATTTTAAGAAAATTTTAGTGGATTGTTAATGGACTAATGGATTGTTTTGATCCATCCATTAACAATCCAATCCATATCCATCCAATCCATCCATTTTGCCACCCCTACTAATGATACTACCAAAAAACAAGCTGCACCCTGGATAAAATCCAATATACTCTCAAACCCACTAACATGATACACCCACAACAAAACCACCAAGGTAATTAACTCAGCCAGACTAAGCCCTTAAATAGAGCAATTTCAAAACCTTTAACCGAAAGCTTTGACTACCAAAACCTCCTGCTAAACAGATAGTTGAGGGAACAATGAAAGAACGACACAGGGTCGAACCGCAATAATGCAACACCAATGCAGAGGTACTGATTGAACACCCGTAAATTAGCAACTGATGATGCTAACCAAAATAGCCAGCGATACCCGATCAACACACTGCCAAAGCCTTTATAACTGATCCTCAGGAATTAAGCTCTCTAAGTGCCAGGATATGATATTTCCAACAACTAATAGTTCTTAACACCACATCTCCTCAAGACGAAACGCACTTGTCGCTAGCATATTGGGCTTCCGATCCTACCAAGGGCACTCAGAAATTCATACACTAAAGACAATATAACAACTGATAAGCTACCCTCTGCCTGTTAATAAGCTGCACAAACAGAGACAAAAATACACCAAAACCATAAAACTAAGAACAATTAATGGATAGGCAGCAAGCCAAACTTGCAACACAACATTCTACAAGGGCTGAAACTCAGGCTAGACAAAAAATCAAGGCAAGCAATGCTAAGTCAACTGACCAACGCCCATACTACATGGATCAAAACACCTGCACATAAGAGGCAAACCCAGCTAGGTTCCAGTGACCAAATAATCCCCTATACCAGTAGATAAAACCAGATCCCAATTCCAAAAGCTGCCTAAAAAAAAAAACAAATAACCAGGAGAAGCAGATGATAAACCAGACAGTAAAACAAGAAAGCTACTTTCCATTGGCTGGAACCGCCCCGATGGAAGAACCTTGCAAACATCCTTCGAATTGCCCACCAAAAAGAAAGAATCTAATGGTAAAAGAAACTGAACACTGAACAAGCTATCCAACCTCCACCAAAGCTGGGATAGCATAACCATTGATTGGATCAAAATTCTAACTCCACATAGCCTGACCATTCAAGCCTCAAGGATCTACACCACCTACAAAACACCGAACTGCTCCGCAATGACACCTGAGCTGAAATAAAGCTCTCCTGCCCAACAAACTTATTTATTGTGTAAGTTTATGCAGTATCAGTTTTTCCTTGCTGTTGTAGCTTTGGTACAGACTTTGTACTTATATTGAAATTCACTTCTTGTGCTTCTTTTATCTATATATATTATATTATTTTGGCACTCCTAATTAGAACTGCATTTGAAAGGCAATGTCATCTAGGTTGTTTGCACCCTCTCCTGCAAAATGAATCTATAAAACCCCTTGCTGAAGACCACCTTACGCAAATACGACCAACAATCTATATTTGACTCCGATCTCTTGTCACTGTTAGCTACCAACCAAACTACAAACCAATAAAGCTACCGAAAGAGTTAGCCACTCCACAGCTGATTTGGAACCATATATAAATCCATAGATATTGATACCAAAACCAATCGCCATACACCGTCTTCACGCTCCAGACCAGCCAACTACCTAGAACCATCCTGTGATTAACCACTCCAAACATTCTCCACCTAACCCAAGAAACCCCCACTGATTAGTTCCTGTGCTAGCATAACAAAAACTCCCCTAGCAGGACATACATGCACGGGCTGGCATGAATAATCTACTGCCAATGGATTTTGAGAGCTGACTAAGTCACCACCTCCGAGATTGCAATCAGTTCAAACTGAACGAGCCATGCTGCTACGCATCGCTGGAGGAAACACAAAAACAAAAGACCCCAACAGTAGACCTAGCAGAACCTTTACATGACAAAAATAATTTCCACTAGAATTACTAGCAAGGCAACATCTGCACAGAACAGCTGCACAGAATCTCTAAAACTGGATAGCCTCCACGCCATCAGATCTCAGTCAAATGAGCGAACCTATTGACGACACCAAAACTCTAAGACTGATCACATCATAGCCATAAGGACCACAATTACTACTGCTCCACCAACTGCACTGGACTGAAGATACTAAAGCCAGAAAAAAAATCTTTTTGACTCTTACAATGGTTTTATCTTCTCCACTACCCTAGATACACTCCACACATCAGACTATGCCCTGCACAAATCTATTTTGCACCAAGACAGACTCTGCAACCCCCCCGAATATCACCATACCTCTTATGCCACCCTGACATCTCTTCACGATTTAACATTCCAACACTCCAAAAGCTCACTCCGAAGCACCAAACTGTTACTCTTCTATTAGGCCCAACGATGCTCTTGGATTCGAACACCACAGTGCTATACTGGGATTCAAATCTTTTCCTTTCACTTTCAGCCAGTTCCATGTATATATTTTAACATTCTCCACCAGACTTTCACAATCTATGGTCTTATTCTAAAAAAACTTTTCGTTACGGGCTTTCCAGATTATCCAAATACTTGCGAACCAAATCACTTTGAGCCTTGATCTAGTATTTCTGTCGCCGTCTAACAGTCCTTCAAACTGTTTTATATGAGTGAAACTGTCATTATGTAACACTGTGGCTATGTTTAACCACCGACAGACCGCGTACCATACTCCCGCCAGAATCGGACATTCAAAGAACGTATGCGCTACCGACTCATCTTTACTACACCCACCTATGCAATCACCAGATCCAGAATTAAGCACCCCTCTCTTAATTAAATTATCTCTAGTAGCCACTTTATTTTGAAAAATTCTCCACACAAGACAGGATACTTTGTTGGTGCCGATTTATGCCACGCTCTGACACACTCCGTGTTTGCTGGATTATCAATTTGAGATATCAGCCCCTTATAAATTTCCTTGACCGAATAACTCGATGTATGAATCCACTCACCAAGATTGAGATTAGTAATACACTTCCACCAACTAGAGCATACCCTACCTCTACCCATTGTTCCGTCGTTTATGATATCGTACCTATTTGCAAGTGCCTTAAACCAAAGACCAGACCTCTCATCTTTTATCTTCCACTCCCATTTTCCAAGAAGAGCCATGTTAAATTCCTTCAGTTTTCTAATGCCTAACCCCTCATCATCTAAAGGTCGACATACTTTGTCCCAATGTACCCAGTTCATTTTCCTCTCACCCTCACCCCCACCCTAGAGGAATTGCTTAAACAGAGATTCGAGATTAGCAATAATACCTGACGGCGCCTTAAAGAAGGGTAGAAAGTAGACGGGAAGGGCTTGCAAGACCGATTTAATAATTACCACTCGCCCCCCTATTGATAAGTGTTTTTTCTTCCATCTAGAAAGTCTTGATCTCACCGCTTCAACCACCGGCTTCCAGGTATCCAGTCTGTTTGGATTTGCGCCGACCGGTAAACCCAAGTAATTGAATGGTATCCTTCCAACCTTACAGTGCAGAACTTTTGTTGTCTCCTCCAACCATCTCTGCTGTATGTTAACCCCTGTTATCACACTTTTATGGTAATTCACCTTAAGACCCGGCATAGTTTCAAACAGAATCAGATTAGCTTTGATTATTCTAATGTTAGACCAGCTTTTTTCGCCTATAATTAATGTGTCATCCGTGTATTGAAGATTAGTGAAACTATCCTCTCCACTGTCAAATTTATACCCCTGGAACAGTCCTGCCTCAGTAGCTCCTCTCATCAGCAAATTAAAACCTTCGGCCGCTATCAATAATAGGAACGGTGACAATGGGTCACCTTGTCTTAGCCCACGGAACATCTTCAACTCCCTTGTAGGACTGCCATCAACTAGAACCGACACACGCGAAGTCTTGAGGCATTCCGTGATCCATTTTATCCATTTTTCGTGAAATCCCATCTTAGCCATCACACATGTTAGAAAATTCCAATCAACAGAATCGTATGCCTCCGTGATCCATTTTATCCATTTTTCGTAAAATCCCATCTTAGCCATCACACATGTTAAAAAATTCCAATCAACAGAATCGTATGCCCTTTCGAAGTCCACTTTGAACAAGACCACTTCTTTCTTCTTTTTTTTCCGCCTCGTCCACCATTTCATTTGCGACGACTATGCCATCTAGAATCTGTCTACTTGCGATAAAGGCCGATTGAGATTCTGAAATTACCGATCCAATCACTTTTTTCAGCCTATTCGCTGTCTACTTGCGATAAAGGCCGATTGAGATTCTGAAATTACCGATCCAATCACTTTTTTCAGCCTATTCGCCAAGACTTTGGTATCACTTTGTATATACATCCTACCAATGAGATAGGGCAATATTCCGATATTTTGGATGGATTTTTCTTTTTCGGGATCAGGACGATAAACGAATTATTTGCCCCTTCTACCAAAATATGACTAATGTATGATAAGAATATTAACCAAAGCTTAACAATTAAGGAACTAATTAATTACTGAAGCAAACTTCAAGCTTGGAGCAAGGAAATCCATCTGTGTTGCTTTTGTAACTTTCTTATCAAAGAAGAATAACAATTAAAGTGTGTTTTATAATGTACCACTTTGATTAATAATCTATATATAGTAAATCAATTTTTAAAAGTCACTTTGAAATACCAACAGTCTCATCCTAGTTTTTCAAATTTATCTGAGAATAAACATCACAATCTCAGCAAACATTACATATTTACCAAGTTGTATGTGAAATAACAGCCTAATTATAAAAGATCACTGTCTGAAATATTAATCTAATTAATCTGAAAATATACATCAGTCTTAGAAAACATTTGCAGATTACCAACTTGTCTACGAAAAATTAAACAAATCATTATAGATGATTTGACAGAAGAGGTGTCATCATAACAAGCAAAGTTGATATGCGCCACTTACTATTTCTACATTGCTTCATAGAGAAAGTTACAAAAAGAGATAACATCTTGTTCATGACTTTCCATTATGATGACAACATCACTGCTTGAAAATAAAGTTTTACTTTTCTTATCAAAGTACAACACCGCCTTTCCTTTCCCACAACAAACAGAATCTCACCCAAGAAAACAGGAAGAAACATAAGCAAACCAGAAACAGTTTTCATAAATGTTATTTATACATGGTCTAAAACTCCAAATCAGCCCATGGCATACTTCTGAGTCCAGCTTCGTGCAGTTGCTTCATACTTTGTCCTGTCGGTTTTGTACATGTGAGCAATCTCTGGTACAAGCGGGTCATCAGGATTTGGATCAGTCAGCAATGAGCAGATAGAAAGCAGTACCTGGTATGCCAAGCAAAGCATAATTATAATTATAGAACTTATTTTAAAATTCATCTTGATATATCGGTGCATAGAGGAATGAATTCCACGTTAAATAAATGATGGTGATCAATTGTATAAAAGAAGTTTGGAAACTGATGGCAATGTTGGAATAAGAATAAGATTCTCAATTCTTTCACAACATAGTAAGACAAAATAAAATTACCAATAGCAGAAACACAATTCATGCAAAATTATGCCATGTTTGCATGCCTACTCCAATAAAAAATACTAGACACTGCCATGTAGCCATCAGGCACAAAGAAATACAAAACCAGTCTACATAATTAGTTTGACACTTAGGCTGTAGATAGACCAACCAACCACAGCTAAAAATCAATCTTCTTGATATATAGGGGAATGAATGGAAATAGTGAAACCTTGTAAGACATACCAGTGAACAGGACAATGGTAGAGGACTAAAGACTGGGTAGAGCTGTGATTCCGTCCAATGTTCTAACATCGTGAGCAAGGGTGCAGAAAGGGAGGTGGCCAAGTGGTTACTGCCTAGAGATACAAGAGGTAGAACACCACCATAGCTCTATTTTTAGGGATGTAAGCATTTTGGGTTTGAGGGGTGTTTGGAAGAGTTTTTATGAGCTTAACTTATTTAATTAATACTTAAGAATTTGAAAGAGCATCAGAAAATAGCTTATGGCATGCCACAAGGATGTCAATAGCTACCAATGGCAGGGAGCAGGAGCTGGTGGCCACAAGTCTCCAGATGTGTAGTCGGATATTAGAGTTGTGACTATAGCAGCGGCAAATCAAGACAACTAAAGGTCTCAAATCTCAATAGTGGCCAACTGGCAGTCGCTAACAAGGTTGTCAAGATCGAACGTGAGATTAAATCAAATGAAAAACTGAGTTTAAATTATATGATTTTCTTCTTCAACCCCCAAAACACAGACTGAAGAAACTGAGATAATAAAATCTTGTGATACTTACATGACCTAAACAGTCAGTTCAGCCAGTCAGAATATAGGATCTATATCCAATCTGAATCAGCCTAGAAACTGTCCTACTTGATAACTATACAAATAAAATCCATTGAACTAGTAAAAAACACGGAAAAAACTGCAGTTTTCTAAGAACCAGAAACCGGCACAAATTCAGAAAATATTGATCATCCAGACTAGCAGATTAAGAAAATAATGTGGGAGGGAGACATCGAAATGAAGAAATATTGATCATCCAGACTAGCAGATTAAGAAAATAATGTGGTAGGGAGACATCGAAATGAATGACTAGAAGAAACAAAGAACACAACAAAGATGGAAAAAATGAAAAAGGGAGGTCAGGCAAATATAATATATTTAAATACAACTTCAAAAGGGAGGAAAATAGTTGAAGGATGAGTGTGCCACTTCAGTTCAGAAAATGAAGGATGAGTGCAATTTTTCAATCCAAGAAAATGAAGGATGAGTGCAATTTTTCAATCCAAGAAAATGAAGGATGAGTGCAATTTTTCAATCCAAGAAAATGAAGGATGAGAGAAAAATGAGGAGGCTGGGCAGCAGCTCCGTGTTTTCTTAAAACAATTTTAGGGTTGTAAGTGGACCTAGGCCAAAGATATAAAATCAAATAAAACTACTACACAGTACTTAACACCTGACATATTCAAGCTTTGGACAAAAAGTGTATGCATACATAGATGCATACAAGGCAAACCACTACATCGAATGTGATTATTTAACTAATAATGATTCTACCACCGTCCGACAATTGAACCTTGAACCAATGCCTTCGCAGGTTTAATGTCTGATCTTGTTTTGATTACCTCAGCCCAACCATAACATATCTATTCAAATGGAAACATCTAACAATATGGGAAATTAAAAATAATTAGATAACTTATATTTAGTCACTTATATTTAGTCCAAATCATAGCATAATAGTAACATAGTGAGACCAATGAAAAAATGTGAATCATAAATCTTTTACAGAGTTTCCTCCTTTTGGTATTTTGCCCATAAATTATTGTTCCTCTTTAGTCTCAAATGAAGTTAAGAATGTTGGTACCTTTCTGTAAATATCCATATCATAATTTAACATGCTATTGAAACATAAAAATCCATACTCAGAAAACGTTAAACATAAATATCAAGAAAGCCAAAACAAAACCTTAGAGATGGTCAGTGCAGGACTCCATTGCTCCTTCAGGATATCAAGACAAATACTCCCGTTGCTATTGATGTTCGGATGAAAGACCTTAGTCCTGAATGCAACCTGGTATAATAAATAAACATCACCAAAATTTTCAACATACAAAAAACAACAACCTAAAACTCACAAACAACATTCCAATAATATTCACATCCATTACCTTAGGAGGCTTGAAAGGATAATCCGGAGGAAAATGAATGGTAACCAAAAAAACACCTCCAGCATACGGACTATCAGCCGGACCCATAATTGTTGCTTGCCAATGGAACATGTCTTCAGCAACCGGACCTATCAATAATCAAAACCACAAACAAATCCAAACTCAAAACATTATTCACAGTCACATCAAACAACGAGAAAATCACAAATAGTATCAGATAAAATCACAAATTCATTCGTATAAACAAAAAGCTACCTGCGCTGCAGGACGTAGGTGGATCCTTCTGCAGGTCCTTGAGCTCCTTGAGGATGCGCTTGGAAGCCATGGAAGCGACTTAGGAGTTTCAGATCTGAATGAAAAACGAGATCAGAACGGAACCCTAGAAATGAAAAATGAGAGAAACAAAACAAAACAAAAGAGAGATAGAAAGAACTAATAATGGTTAACCTTAAGGTGAGGCTATGGGAGGATACGGAATGAGAGATCCAACAAGAACAGACGCAGCGTGAATCCCTCACTCGCCTTCCCAATCCCAACCCCTTCCTTTTTATATTTCACCTTTTCTTCCCAATAACACAACAAAAGCTGCTCGATAATACCCACAAATCAACATTTTCGCATCAATTTATACTCTCTCCAAAATTACTATATTGTCCATTTCTTCCTTTTTTAACCATCTTTTGTCCTTGGTGCAAATATGCTTTTTTTCCTTCGTGAGAATTATTATCCAAATA
The DNA here is from genome assembly GCA_022829125.1 of Lathyrus tuberosus. NCBI lineage: Eukaryota > Viridiplantae > Streptophyta > Magnoliopsida > Fabales > Fabaceae > Lathyrus > Lathyrus tuberosus. The sequence goes on along the minus strand of JALAZF010000006.1, from coordinate 31,597,346 downwards.
TGCACCACAAGCCAATTAGGTTAAGTTTTATTTCTATAGATTTTTTTGGAAAGAAATTTAACTAAATTAGAATATCTTTGAATTCAAATGCGCATTATATTTTTTAATTTAAAAAATTGGTTAATGTTGTTTAGAAGTGTATGTAGAGCCGTCAAAATGAGCTAGTCCACATGGGTCGGTCCATCAGGCTCGAATAATCATAGAGTTTTAGCTTTAAAATTAGAGTCTATATTTTTCAGGGTCATTTTATCCCAGTCCTAAAAAATCTGTTACCCATTAGGGCTAGTCCATATGGACCGTGGGTAGCCCATTATGCCATGTCACTATAAATTTTAAAAAATTATAATAATACTTATATTATCTTACTCTAAAATAACACATTGATTTTTCCCACTCACTAAATTTTATATATATTCTATTTATTATTCTCTTTTAAATATTATACATTAATATAATCAACACTCTTTTCTCGTATTCTATTAGTTTCTCTTATATTAAATATTCAAGTATTATTTTATACAATTTAGATATGTATTGTGATCCGGAGTATTCGAACAGGTCCACGTATGCTGGTCGTCAGATGGGCAAAGTGCTCGGAATGTTGATGAGGAGAGGAGGGGGTGTACCTGCAAGGCACTCCGACGCTCAAGTAAGAAAGGGTCAGAGAAAAGAGGCAAGTACAAAGTGTATTCTTAGGATGAATATTTGATACCTGGCCCTCTCAAATGAGAGGGTTTATATAATGTTCCCCAGCGCGTGGCCAACGGTCCTATTTTCAGGGCGAAATAACCGTTTTCCTGAAGAATAAGTAACTGCCCAAACTAGCCGTTACGACGGGCAGGATGCCCAAACTAGTCGTTATACCGGGCAGGAAGGTAGTTGCGGGCGTCTGTTCGTCAGCTGTCGGGGAGTTGTAGTCCGTGTGTGACGGGCAATAATTTCGGGCAGGACTGAGCAGTCCGTGACCGGTTGTAGGGGCAAAAAGGGTACTTTTGTGCTCTTAATGGACTGGATCCAAGCGTTTGGGTCGTTACTGTAGCAATCATGGATTGGGTCGCGCATGGCCGTTGGCCCAGTCCAGAAAAGTAGCCCCCCAAGTCGTTACTTCCGAGCGTGGAGGTGACGACTTAAGGATAGCGTACAGTCCCGGGGAAGTGAAGTGTTTTGCTCGTTGGCTGTGGAAGCCCGTGGTTTCTATTGCCCGCTTTGGTTGTTGGTCGGTTTTGTTACTTATATGATTTTTGTTTATATTGTTGTGCTTTACCTTAGCGGTGCATGTATGACTGCCCGTCAGAGGGTGTGTCTGTTAACAGAGCTTTCTTTTGAAAGATTACTCGTTGTGTGTGAATTCGCCAGTGTGGAGAACTGGTCGAATAGTCGGGGAAGGTCCTGGCGAGGTTGCGGATCTCAGGTCACGATTGAGGCCTGAGATCGCGGCGTGAACGTCCCATCGCGAGCTGGAGTTCTGCCAATCGTGGTACCTGGGCGAAGGCGATGCTCGATTGAGAACCGCCGACGAGCAGAGCTCCGGCTCATTTACTTGAGCGGGATTCCACTTTGTGCGTATGCATCGTTTGTACCTGAACGAGCATGATGATCGTTAGGTGGTCCTTTGACGCGAGAAAGCCTATTGTGACTTTAGCTGTAGTACTGCTTAAGTTTTTCAGCGTTCCATGGTCGAGGGATTTCATCCCCGTTGAGGGTCTCGAGGAAGTAGGCACCGTTCTCCGTTCTGGCACGGACTCTGTACGGCCCTTCCCAGTTGGCTGCTAGTTTGCCTTCGGGAGAGTCCTTGTGGTTTCTTCGCAGGACAAGGCTGCCCACATCGAACTCTCGTCGTAAGACTTTAGCGTTGTGCCTGATTGCTATTTTTTGCTTAAGAGATGCTTCGCGGAGGGCTGCTCCTGTTCGGATTTCCTCGACAAGGTCGAACTCCTCTCTTATTGCTTCGACATTCATTTCCTCGTCTAGAGGTGATTCGGTCCTCCTGGACGGTACGTGAATTTCAATTGGTATAACAGCCTCCGTGCCATATGCTAAGCGGGAAGGTGTTTCCCCGATGGTAGACTGAGGAGTAGTGCGATACGCCCATAAGACGATGTGGAGCTCCTCGACCCAGGCTTTCTTTGTTTCATCCAGTCTTCGCTTGAGGCCACGAAGAATGACACGATTGACCGCTTCTGCCTGCCTGTTGGTCTGGGGATGTTCTACAGAAGCGAAATGTTGCTTTGTTCCGAGATGGGCGACAAAGTCTTGGAACTTCTTGTCCGTGAATTGCGTTCCATTGTCCGTGACAATTGCTTGGGGAATCCCAAAACGGGCAAGGATATTCCGCTTGTAGAAGCGCAGAATGTTAAGTGATGTTATCTTTGCTAAGGCTTCTGCTTCTATCCACTTTGTGAAATAGTCTACGCCCACTATCAGGTATTTGTTTTGGCTGGACCCCGTCACGAAGGGTCCTAGGATGTCTAGGCCCCACCCGGCGAATGGCAACGGGGAGGTCATGCTTTTCAGTTCGTTAGGTGGAGCTAGGTGCATATCCCCGTGCCGTTGGCATTTGTCGCATGTCTTCACATGCTCCTTGGCATCGTGCTGCATGGTTGGCCAATAATACCCTGCTCGGAGGGCCTTGCGGGCAAGGGACCTTCCTCCTAGGTGTTGGGCGTTAATGCCTTCGTGGATTTCTCGTAATACGTGAGGGACAACTTTCTCCTCTATGCATTTGAGCAGTGGGATGGAGAAGCCTCGTCGATAGAGTTTGTTTTCAAGGATGACGTACGAGCAAGCTCTTCGTCTGATGGTGCTGGCTTCCTTGGGGTCATCCGGAAGCTCGTCCCTGGTGAGGTAGTTGTACACGGGTGTCATCCAGCAATCGCTGTCCCCAATCGCGTGTACGTGTAGGGTCGAGGATCCCTTATCGATGCTGGACCGGGGAAGTATCTCTTGGATGACTGACCTGTTTCCGCCTTTTCTCTTAGTGCTTGCTAGTTTGGACAAGATGTCTGCTCGCACGTTATGTTCGCGTGGAACATGTCTCACTTCTACCGTTCTGAACCTCGCCATTTTTCCCTTGACCAGGGTTAGGTATTCAGAGAGACTGTCGTTTTTGGTCTGATATTCTCCTGATATCTGGAGGGCTGCGAGCTGAGAGTCCGTGTAGATGATGATTTCTTCAGCCCTAGGTCTTCGGCTATGCGTAAACCGGCGAGGAAGGCTTCATACTCGGCCTGGTTATTCGACGTGGGAAAGGACAATGCGAGAGAAGCCTCGACTATGGTCCCTTCGTCGTTCTCCAAAATTACCCCTGCCCCGCTGCCGGTCGAGCTGGATGCTCCGTCTACATAGATGGTCCATCTGTTTGCTATGTGGACTGGGGAGTCTGAGAACGTCATTTCTGCTACGAAATCGGCCAGAGCTTGGGCCTTAAGAGCTTTCCTGCTTTCGTACTGGATGTCGAACTCGGACAGTTCCAATGACCATTTGAGCATTCTGCCTGCCATGTCTGGGCGTCCCAGTAATTGCTTTATGGGCTAATTCGTTCTTACCACGATCGTGTGAGCCAAGAAATAGTGTCTCAGTCGTCTGGCAGCGTTGACGAGGGCCAATGCTACCTTCTCTATCTGTTGATATCGCAACTCTGGGTCCTGCAATGCTTTGCTCGTGAAGTATATTGGCTTTTATCCGCCAGGATTCTCGCGAATGAGAACGGCGCTAACGGCCTCAGCAGTGACAGCAAGGTATAGGAACAAGACTTCCCCAGTGTCTGGTCGTGATAATACGGGCGGTTTTGACAGAGCTTGCTTCAAGTGAAGGAGGGATGTTTCACATTCCTCGGTCCATTCAAACGCTACTTCTTTCCACAAGAGCTTGAAGAAAGGAAGGGCGTGTTGGGCAGATTTTGCCACGAAGCGGGACAACGAAGTAAGCACCCCGTTGAGGGATTGGATGTTCTTCTTAGACGTGGGCGTTGGGAACTCAGAGAATGCCCGACACTTGTCGGGGTTAGCTTCGATACCTCGTTCTGTTAGGTAGAAGCCATGGAATTTACCTGCCCGTACACCAAACGTGCACTTCTCTGGGTTAAAACGCATTCGATACTTTCTTGCTTGCTCGAAGATTTTGCGAAGATGGGCGACATGTTCTAGTTCCTCGTGGGACTTGACGATCATATCGTCCATGTATACTTCGAGCATGTCGCCTATTTGTCCTTGGAAGACTTTGTTCATCATTCGTTGGTACGTAGCGTCGGCGTTCTTCAGCCCGAAGGGCATTACGTTGTAGTAATAGTTGCCCGATTCGGTCATGAAGGCCGTGTAAGTTTTATCGCTCGCGGCCATTGGGATTTGATTGTAGCCCGAGTAGGCGTCGAGGAACGATAAAAGCTTAAAACCTGTTGAGTTATCTACGAGCTTATCGATATTGGAGAGGGGGTAGGCGTCCTTCGGACAGGCCCTATTAACATCGGTATAGTCAACACACATCCTCCATTTGCCATTATTTTTTCTTACAAGTACAACGTTTGAGAGCCATTTAGTGTATTTGGCCTCAGAAATAAACCTAGCTTCTAGAAGGTCTTTGACAGCTTTCTCCGCGGCTTCCATCTTTTTTGGGGACTGTTTCCTTCTGTGCTGGGCAACTGCTTTGACGGCCGGATCAATTGTAAGCTGGTGGCAAGCGACGGATGGGTCCAATCCTAGCATTTCATCAGTGCTCCATGCGAACAATTCTGCGTTCTCCCGGAGGCATGCTTTTAGTTGTCTCCTGGCCAGGTCGGGGAGATCTGCTCCGATCTTTACTCCCCGTTGGGGGTCTTCTCCGAATGGAATGATCTCGAAGTTGCCATCTGGGACGGGGCGTAGGAGATGGCCGCTGTTGTTGGACTGGCTGCTCGAATTCCTTGGGTCCTTGGCGTGATCTTCCTCGCTGAAACGGCTGTCCAAGTCGATAGATTCGACCTGGGGGAGCGGTTTTGGCTGCTCAGAGCTGCTGGGCAAGGGGGAACGACCAGAAGTCCTTGGTCCTGCTGAGATGGTGCTTAGTCCTTTTGATGCTGCTTCAAAGCACCGACGGGCAGCTTCGACGTCGTCGTGGAGGGTGGCGACCATCCCTTTAGAAGTGTAGTACTTCATCTTGAGATGTACGGTGGAAGGTACATCAATCAACTCTGCCAGGGTTGGCCTTCCAAAAATGCACTGGTATAGTGATAGGCATTCAATTACCAGAAATTGTGCTTTAATTGCTCGGGTTGTCTCTCCCGAACCAAAGGTTACGATGAGCTCTACGTAACCCCGGGGCTTTGTCACCGCTCCGTTGAATCCTTGCAGGTCGGATCCAACGTATGGAGTAAGGTGAGAGTCATTCAGCTGCAGTGTTTCAAACAGGTGGTTGTACATTATATCAACCGAGCTGCCCTGGTCCACGAGTATTCTGCGAACGTCGAAGTTCGCCATCTTTGCTCGGATGAGCAGCGGAATGCTTGAGTTCGGTGCTCCGCCGAGGAGCTCTTCCTTGTAGAAGGAAATAGGAATGGATCCTTTGTGAGTGGTGTCCAGCGTAGTGACTTCATTGGAGTTTTTGCTGATCAATTGATCGAATCTCCTCTTGACTGAGCCGACCGTGATTTTGTTGAATCCACCACCAGAAATGACCATGGCTGACGGGAAGGCCTCCCACGGGCTGTGAGCAACGAGGTACGTGGAGACGAACAGGCTGTCAGGGATGCGGAAGTCCTCTGGTCGAGTTATGGACATAACGACCTGTACGTTGGTGTCATCAGAGGGCGGAGTCTCTTCTGCAACCTTTTTGTTCTCCTGGGTTTCTTGTCGGGAAGCATCTTTCCTTTTCGCGAACTGCTTCAGGTGGCCGTCGCGAATAAGGATCTCTATTGCATCTCTGAGGTGGATGCATTCTTCTGTCGTATGACCGTGACTCTTGTGGAAGCGGCAATACTTGGATTTGTCTACACCCGGTCTGGCCGGCAGCTGTTTGGGGAAACGGACCCCCGCTTGCTTGAATTCCGAGTTGGCACACTCGGACAAGATTTTCTCCCTCGAGGTAGTGAGGGGGATATAGTCATGGAACTGCCCAGAAGGTCCCTTCTGTTCGCGTGCATCGCGAGGCCGATCGTCGCGTCTTTTATCTCCTCGACGGGATGTCGAGGTTTCTTCAGCTCTGGACGAGCGGGCACCTTCATGGTGTCGAGAGGCCCTGACAGAGTGTGCAACAACCTTCTCTTCGTACTGTATATGCGACTGGGCTTGGAGGAGAAGGACGTTAAGGTTCATCGGTGGATCGAGGCCGATGGCTTTCGCGAATTCTGAGCCAGGACGTAATCCCTGCTCGAGCAGGAATTTCTTCATGTCGTCGGTCATTGGCACTTGGACGGCCTCCTTGTTGAACCGTTCAATGTAAGCCCGAAGAGGCTCATCTCTTCCTTGTACGACAGCTCCGAGGGATGCCTCGGTCTTTGGATGGCGTCGCGATGCAGTAAAGTGACGGAAGAAAATCCTCCCCAGCTGCCTCCAGGATGTAATGGATTCTTCTGGCAGTTGCTTGTACCATGTCATTGCTCCCTTCCGGAGCGTGGTCGGGAACAGGCGACATTTGATGGCTCCTCGTACCCCTCTGTAGTCCAAAAGAGCATCTATGTTTTCTATGTGCTCGTCTGGGTCAGTGGTTCCATCGTAAGTCCCTAGAGACGGAGGCTTCTCTAGTCCTTTAGGGAGACGGGTGGCCAAGATCCGGCGGGGCAACGGGCCGCGAGGCTCGTCGTCGCTGTCTGAACTTGGAGTTGATGGTGACCGTTGCCTGCGCTTACGGCGGCGGTCTCTGCGAGGCGATGGTGAATGTAGCCGGTCACGAGGTCTGACCGGTGGAGAATGCATATCCTGCCTCGTTCTCTTGTGTTTTGGTGATGATCGATCTCGCGGGGAGATCTGGTCGCGCTTGCGAATGTGTTGTGATTCAGGCTCATGCCTCGATCTATGGTCTTCCCCACGCCTAGGTGGCGGGCTTCTTGATTTTCGGTACTTACTCTTTGGAGGAGAGGATCTTGGAATAGATGTTTCCTCGAGAGCTCTTATTCTCTCTCCTTGCTGCAAGATAAGGAGGTTTGTGCGGTTGACAGCTTCCAAAAGAGCTGCAACGGCCAGGTCGACGCTGGGAGGGCCAGGAATTGGTCGTTCACCCCGACGGTAGCTGTTTGCCTCCTAGCTCGGTGGGAGGAGGAGTTGGAGACGCAGTAGCCCCGTCTCAAAGGAAACGGGGATCAGAAAGTAACAAAGAACTGCCGTCAGCGTCCATCTTGTTGACGGGAACGAGAACCGTAACGTCAGCACCTTTTGCGGAGTTTTGAGCGGCCATATGTGGGGGGATCAAAGAAAGTATGTTTTGATCTTTTAGTTTCCGAGGAGGAAAGAAAGAAGGGGAAAACAAGGATTTCCCACAGACGGCGCCACTGATCCGGAGTATTCGAACAGGTCCACGTATGCTGGTCGTCAGATGGGCAAGGTGCTCGGAATGTTGATGAGGAGAGAAGGGGGTGTACCTGCAAGGCACTCCGACGCTCAAGTAAGAAAGGGTAAGAGAAAAGAGGCAAGTACAAAGTGTATTCTTAGGATGAATATTTGATACCTGACCCTCTCAAATGAGAGGGTTTATATAATGTTCCCCAGCGCGTGGCCAACGATCCTATTTTCAGGGCGAAATAACCGTTTTCCTGAAGAATAGGTAACTGCCCAAACTAGCCGTTACGACGGGCAGGATGCCCAAACTAGCCGTTATACCGGGCAGGAAGGTAGTTGCGGGCGTCTGTTCGTCAACTGTCGGGGAGTTGTAATCTGTGTGTGACGGGCAATAATTCCGGGCAGGACTGAGCAGTCTGTGACCGGTTGTAGGGGCAAAAAGGGTACTTTTGTCCTCTTAATGGACTGGATCCAAGCGTTTGGGTCGTTACTGTAGCAATCATGGATTGGGTCGCGCATGGTCGTTGGCCCAGTCCAGAACATATTGTATTTAAAAACACATTATAGTATTGATAAAAGATAATATAGTACTTAAAAATGTATTATGTTTAAAATAATATAATTTTTAATTTTATTTATAATAAATATTATGGCATTTTTATTTTTATTTTTTATTTTAAAATATCTATTTAAAGCTGGGTAGCCTAAAGTTCATCTAGGATCGGGCTCGAGTAGTATCTTTCGAGTCCATATTAAAAATGAGTTTTTTTTACTCAGTCCAAAAAAGCTTGAGTTCATTAGGGCCAGCCCGTTTAGGGCCGGGTGAACAGATATAAGTGTATGTATGGTAAAATAGAGCAAGAGTGACTATATGTGTTTGTACAATTATATAATTTATGACATTGAGATGTAAGATGTGAGATAAAGAAGTAGGATGAATGTACAATTAAATCACTCAGTTAATAGTTATAGATATAGATATATTATTACGTTGTACTCTATAATTCTTAAGTAGATGTGTTTGATGTTAGTGTTGTATTTAAAAGAATATAGTCAAAATTGAAAAGTGTTATTTTTAATTGAATTTACCTTAATATAGGCTTTTTGTCGCGTTTTATGGTTGAATATGTTGTGTCGTTTACGTTGAACTAGATTGGAGGAAAGTAACTCATTTGAACTTAGACCAATTAAAAAATCAAATAATACTAAAGTCATAAAAGAAAAAACTTTAGTTGGCTAGAGTAAATAAAACATATATCTAAATAAATATAAGAGTTCCTTAGAGTTTGAGAAGTAAAATATTTATTTTTAAATTCGGTTTAAATGTATCAATTTGTTTTAACGGGTTTTTTGTTTTATATATATATATATATATATATATATATATATATATATATATATATATATATATATATATATATATATATATATATATTTCTTAATGTTAAAATTTATTTGGTATTCGTCTCTGATGTTGAAATTTACAGCAAAATTTACATGTAAAAAAGGTTAAAATATTTTTTTCTCTGCAGATTTTATTATAGATTTTAATATTCAGGAATTATTCTAAAAATATATATAGCAACGAAAATAAAAAACTCACTAACTTACTCAGACGATTTACATATTTAAGCCTTTAAAATTTTATCTATCACTAATACTGAATAATTGTTTATTAGGATAAAAAAGATAAAACTCTAAATTTATAATGATTTTATTATCTATTACTAATATAAGAAAGTATTATAACCATATTTTATACCCCTAAATGTAATTTCAACTAATTAATCATTACTAACACTAATTAATACCAATTGATACGTTTCTTAATTTATTCAGCCAGATTCCAACGTGTAGCGGTGTATATCTGTTCAAAAGTAATACTTTGCATCGAAACCATGACAAATCCTTTCCCATCCCATCATTTAATTTTGCCTGCAGAGCGATTTCTTATTAAAAGGCACAAAAGAACTATGACAAATCTGTCGCTCCCAAAAGATTCGCATCCAATTGTACAAACGCGAGAGTGGCGCGGAAAACAGAGTCGTCAGCAATGTGTATTTATCCCAAGAGAGGGAAAGGAAACACTACATAAACCTGAAAGAGAAGGAAAAGGCATGGTCTTGCGACCAAGAGATCTGGGTTCGGGAGTCGGTTACGCGCGAGGAAGGTATTAGCGCCCCCACGCGTCCATCGTACCCGATGGGATCCATGCTTGCTTGTCTCGATCAAAGGGTGTCGTCAACTGGAACTCCGCTGCTACTGGAAAGGAAAAGGAACGGGAAAAAGGAAAAAAGAAAGGAGAGAGAGAGAGCAAGAAACAAATGTAGGGAAAATAAAGGAAGTGCTCGCATGAGCCCTACCCCACTGCCTACGTATCTCATCGGGAGCATGAGAATCAAAGCGACGTAATTCCCCTCACTAGGGGTGGATTGTGTTTTTTAGAGAACGGCTTACGTTCTAGCTCAGGTGTTGCAGCTCGTTGTTTGGAGACTTAGGCGTTACCGTCTTGCAAGAGAACGAGTAGGAGCGCGTTCGTACGTTGAGAGTGAGTGAGATGAGAAAAGGATTCCCGAAGGAAATACGTTATTGTTTGTTTGGAGTTTTTTAGCAAGAAGTGTTTTTTTACAGTTATTTGTAACTTGCATTGAGCCAAAGTCTTAAATACAGGAACGAATACTTCGTGCATCGTCCCCAACAGGACGTACACTAGGTATCCTAGAAGAATGAGAGGCAGCCCCTCGTTCCCCACTTCCCACATATAAGGCTCAAGCGCAATACACGTAACATTTATTAAGTGTTTTTTACTTTTCTTTCGAGATGAGAAGAGAAACGACGCAAGGGAAACTCTAAAGGGAAACTAAAAGTCCTAATGTTATCATGCATGGATGTCCTAGGGTTAGTGAGGTTTAGGAGAAAAGACTACTTAAAACCTAATGTTAATCCTACTCCAAGCTTAATCAAAAATTAAGTTGGACTAGGTAGCTCTAAGGGGAAAGGAATCCAAGACTTGAACAAGTCTTGAGATTCATGGGACGAGAAAGAGTGAAAGAGATGAAGAAGAGTAAAGAAGAAAGAGAAAAGAGATGGGGCAGCAAGCACACCATAATCATCATATCCAAATCATAACATAGAACATGCTTCAAAGATCATACAAACACATATCAAGTATGCAAGTGAAGGCACACAAGAAAAGATGCAAGTAAACTTGCACAAGATTCATAATTTCACACACTAAGGGTTCATACAAAGATGACATGAACAAAATAAAATGAAAGTGGAACCAAGTTAGAATTCAATTCATATCATGATCATTTAATCCAAACATGCAAGAATGTTTCACATTATGATGCATTATGAGCCAAAGAAACCACAAAATCAATGATGATGATGTGCATCATACAAATCAAACCACGATGATCAAGTGAGATGAAAACCAAGTAATGAACTCAAGGGGCAGTAGCATAAGTATCAACATCATATCAAAATCAAACTCAAGTCATGCAAGATGAATCCTTAAGCAACACATTCAAAACATGCATCAAAGTTAATCAAAACATCCACTTATCATTCATGCAAACAAACAAAGAAACATGTGAAGCAAAGAGTGAGAACATGTCACATAAAGCACCTTAAATCAAGAGGGTTAGAACCTCTAGCATGTCACACAAATCACACAAATGGTTTCATACGTGAGCGAGATCACACAAAGAAGCAATCACAAGATTAGGTTGAGCATACCACAAAGTTCAAGTCCAAAACAACATTAACTTGTAAAATCAAGAACAAAATGAAAAGATGAGTGAAAGGAGATGATTCCAAATCCAAAAACAATATCAAACAGAGCATGATCATACCATATAAAGATCTCAAGCATCACTCAATCACAAGTAAGCAAATACACTCAAACTAGGTCAAGTATCAAAGCATGCTTCAATTAAAACCAAACCACGAGTAGGCATCAACCAAAAATAGCAAAGTTGTCCAATAAATTCCCAAAAAATAATCAAAGGCAAGTTTAAACATCCAATTAACAATTGTAAAAATATTGGAGCAGAATTAGCTCAAGAACATGTTAAAAAGTGCTTCACAAGACAAGGTACGCAAGTGATTGTGTATGAATCGAGGAGCATCAAAAATCACAAGAAAAACAATAAAAGGTGATCACCAAGGCAGAAAGATAACATTAAAACATTCCTAATTTAAGTGTCAAGACATGGAAAAAAAATCAGCTCAAGAAGGCATGGTAAAGTCATCAAACATAAGCACTAATCACAATGGTAAACATGGAAGACACTTTGGAAAAGACAATCAGAATTAATTATTAAAACAAATGGAAAATGAAAATAAAATTCATAGAAAATTAAATAAGACATTAAAATACGTTCATGAATTTTTTGAAACTTTTTTAATAAAAGGAAGTATTTTTAATAAATGAAAATAAAACGAAAATGAAAAAAGAAATAAAAAAACAAACACAAAAGGAAGGGGTGTATTAGCAATAATCACCACAAAGGAAAATAGTTAACATGTTGTGGGCCTAGACACAAGGGAGGTGCGAAAAGGGATTCTCTAGGCCCAATGTTCATCTACCATGTCAATTACATTTAGCAAAATTAATTAAAAAAAAGGAAAAGAACAAAAGAACAAAAGATCATGTAACATACTATCAATTGGTCACCTTTTCATTAAACACTAAAGGACAAAAACATTTCCCAGCGAACCAGGATGCGACACGCGTCCTTTTTCTTCCCAAATCCATGCAAAAATGCAGCAAACTCATGAACAAATGCAGAATTTCGAAATTTTTACCAAGAATAACTATCAAACTTCAAATCTCCATAACTCACTCAATTCTCAACGAAATCAAACGAAATTTAAACCAAAATTGAAGTACGAAGAACAAGGATCATCACTATACCATTAGTTTCTCAAACTAATCACTCAAACACAAAGATAATAGGCATGAAAGTCATAGGTTCAAGTATGTAAACCAACACACATTCAAGAATAGCACGAAATATTTGAGCCTAGCTCCAATGCCTTTGTGAAAAGGACTTCAGATGCAAGATGTGGATGCTTCTAACATACATTAAAACCCTAAAATGAGAGAGATAGAGAGGAAGCAACTTACTAAGTGGAGAATGGTCCACTGCCTTCTTCAACCTCCAGTACAAAAGAAACCCAATAATCTTGATCTTTAAGCTCCAATGATGAAGAATAAACCCAAAAATCAAAACTTCCTTGAGTGAGTTGAGAGAAATAGTGAAAACTTTGAAAAACAAGCAAGAAGTTCAGATCCGGAAATGAGCCAATGTGTGGCCGGTTTGGAGTGTTTTTAGCTTATATATGAAGAGTTTAGGGTTGGAAACGAAGCTAATGGGTCAGACTTGGTTGCTTTGGCTTGGAGAGAAAAGAAAAGAAAAATTGCACATGGTATGGTGTAGGTTCAGATGGGGTTTGGTTTGGCATATTTGGTTCTGATTTTGGCTTGGAATAGGGTACAAATTCGTGCAAGGTGAGCTGGCAATGATTCTACTTGCTGAGCAAGTTTAAAATTCAAAATTCACATTTCCTCTTTTGGTGAAGTGCCCACATGTATTATGTATGGTACATGGAAAAAATTTAGCCCATTTTGGCAAAGGAAATGGCACAACAAAAGTACTATAATTCATGTGACCTTATTATCTCATCATATTGCAAGAAATACCATTAAAAAACATCAATGAGAACCTTGGACTTTAAGCAACCATAAGTTAAGTAATACTACATGAAATGAGGAATGCTTATACTCTTTGGAAAGCCTACACATGATAGAACAACTTTGGTATTTGAATCATGATGAGAAAAGGTCTCTAACACACTTAAAATCAACAAAGAAATCCAAGAAAATAAGCTGGCCCCGTGGGCATATCATGGCAAAACGTGCATGGCAGCATGGCCCATGAAAAATTCAGCATGAACCATTCCTCTTTGAGCCTTGATATCTCTATGATAACTTGTTCAAATGAAAAAAAAGTTTGACATCAAAGTTGAAGAGGACATGGCAATGAACAACTTTGATGTTCAAAATTTTTTCATTTGAAGCTTTCTTGATGGAGTGAATTGGCTTGACATTTGGCACGCCACATGTTTGATGAAATTATGGTCGGGTGACTTGAAATTGCCTTGCCATGACTTGATTTTTGCCCTAGTTTTGTCAAACTTTGATGGATCATAACTCACCCAATTTTGATCCAATGGAGGAGTTCTTTATATGGATTTGAAGCTTGAAACAAGATCTTTTGTTGTGGCCTGGTGGATTTTTGATTTTATGCTTTAAAATTGAGAAAACCTGACTCAAAGAGAGGTGTTAAAATGGCCAAAACTTACTATTTTTGGAAACCCTATTATTCCAAATATGGCAACTTCTCACATTTCTTGATTTTTGATGAACCTCTTGGGTTTTCTTGATCAAATCTTCAGCAATGATCACATTTGACTCGAGAATCATGATGTTGACCTCAAAAAGTCAAGAGTTGACTTTTTCACTGCACAGTTGACTTTATCCCCAATTCTCCTGATTTTGAAATTTCTGATCAATTGAAAACCTTCTGAAACAAATTGATGGGCAATCTTCCATCCCTAGACACTTGAGGACATAAGGGATACCATGAGATCAAGTCTTGCCCAAAAAATCAGAAATAAACTGATTCTAAAGCAAACCCTAATTTTGGTACCCTCTGGTTAGGAGGAGATAACACATCCTCCAAATTCAAATTCCTCTGAATATGATGTGTATCATGTCCACCTATGATGACATGTACCACTTGGAGATGATAAAGAATCAAAGAGCTAGCTCATTTGGAGGTCAGATCCCAGAACCTCCAAAACCCTAATTTAAGAAATCAGGTTAGGAGAGCATGATTCCTTTGAATTCTCCTGCCAATCTTGATCTTATGATGAGATGATGAACCAAATAAAACACCTTGAGGCTTAAGGTTCCCTTGTGGCCCAAGAATTGATAGCATCAAGAATTTTCTCTCCTATTAGCCCCTTGACAATACACATGAACTGTTGCTTGAAACCCTGAAAACCTCTTCTTACCTTGAGTTAAACCAAGTACCTTGATCCCATGTTAAGAACCAATGATATGCAAAGGTGACGATGCAAGAATGAAATGAAACATAAGCCAGTTAGTGCTAGAAGTAAGAGGGCAAATTTTGAGGTGTTACAGCTGCCCCTATTCAATCAACTGTGAATCTGAATGGATGAAAGCAACAGCTATCAGGAATTCAAGATACATAGGGATTGAATACAAAAATAACCGAGAAAATTTGCACTGTGGTTAGAGAAAATGTTGTAAAGGTAAGGAAGAAAAGTTGGTGAAGAAGACCTTGGAACCATTGGACCCCATAGGAAACCTGTCGGGAATTGGTGAAATACATGTCGGGAACTGGCAAGGTTCAAACCAAATGGAGCTGTCGGGGACGGCTACAGTTTATAACCAAGGATTACCTATCGGGAATGGGTAACGGGGCCTGTCGGGAACTGGCATGGTTAAAAACTAAATGGAGCTGTCGGGGAAGGCTACAGTTTATAACCAAGGATTACCTTTCGGGAATGGGTAACGGGGCCTGTCGGGAACTGGCATGATTAAAACTCAAAGGGAGCGGTCGGGAACGGCTACAGTTTATAACCAAGGCTTACCTATTGGGAATGGGTAACGGGGCCTGTCGGGAACTGGCATGGTTAAAACTCAAAGGAGCGGTCGAGAACGGCTGCAGTTTATAACCAAGGCTTACCTATCGGGAATGGGTAACGGGGCCTGTCGGGAACTGACATGGTTAAAACTCAAAGGGAGAGGTCGGGAATGGCTGCAGTTTATAACCAAGGCTTACCTATCGGGAATGGGTAACGGGGCCTGTCGGGAACTGGCATGGTTAAAACTCAAAGGGAGCGGTCGGGAACGGTTGCAGTTTATAACTAAGGCTTACCTATCGGGAATGGGTAACGGGGCCTGTCGGGAACTGGCATGGTTAAAACTCAAAGGGAGCGGTCGGGAACGGCTGCAGGAATCCTATCGGGAATGGTTCCAAGAGACTTGCAAGTTGAGAGATATGACTCTGTGGGGAGAAAAATGATGAAACCATTTGTATTGCCTCGCAATGTCTGTCGGGGAATGAACTAGGCATTCTTTCTGGCTTTGTCAATGATATAAGGAGCAAAGTTCTGGACTCTCGCACGAGTTATCAAAATTGGCCTATGCTTCACATGCATATGTTTGAATTTTGTCGTAATGCTCCATACGAAATGGAATGCTACGCATTTTGGAGGATGCTATGCGTACTATATGCAAAATGCAAAGAGGTCCTCAGCAAAATAAATGTTGAGGAAAGGAAAGACAGCTCCGCTGGGGATAACAAGCTGGATTGACCTCGCGATCGCAAACCGTACTGGGGAAGACAAATTGACCTGACCTCCTGATCTGGGCACTGTCGTGACAAACCTGTTAAGGCTACTGTAGGAAAAGATAACTTTGCTCGGGAGGCATCATCTAAACCAGTCTGCTTAGGGAATAACTATAACCATAAAACTCCACTGGGGATTAATGAGCTGACGACAAACTCTGCTGGGGAGATGTCCCTTGAGAGGATTTTACAGAAGACCACGCCTCTTCAAACTCTACTGGGGAATCAAGCTTACAACAAACTCTGCTGGGGAGAATCACTCCAAAGTGTCTCATGCCAGGGAATGCTCCTTAAGAGAGTTCTACAGAAGATCCAACATCTTCCAACTCTTAAACTAATACCGAGACCTGAGCTAGGATGCAGTAGATGGGAGGCCACCCTGTTGGGGATAATAGATCTGGAATACTCCTGCCGGGGGATTTCATGATGCTCCATACTTGAGATCGTCAACCACTTGATTTTACCCCAAGATACAAGTCTGGTCTGGAGAAAACGCCCCAAGAGGATTTTACAGAAGATTCAACATCTCCCAACTCCTGGACACTTACTGAGTCTTGAACATCAGCTGCAAGGTGTGTGAAGCAACTCTACTGGGGAGTTTACAACCGTTATTGACACAGAAAAACTTGTAGCTATTGGAAGTATTGAATGAGAGAGTAGATTTAACAAGATACAATACTACCTATTTGACAACGTTGTCGGGGATCATGAAGCTCTGTAAATACGCTGGGGATGACTACCTCCAAGAATAGCCTTCCTGCTGAGAAGCTGTCTGCTTGGGGAGGAACGTCAATTCCCACACCTTGTTTGGAAAAAGATACCCTCTGGCTCTTTGCTGTAGGGAAAAGACTCCGAAAGTCCCGCACTGGAAACAACTCAGTGCTTCAAGTTTCTGCATATTGATTGTCAAGAGCGAAACACAATTCCTTTAACTCTCCACCTTGCCCCAGACCACAGGGTCTGCTTGAAACAATCATCCTAAGAGGATTTTACAGAAAACCTGGCGTTCCACAATGCCCCAGGGTTTTCAAACTCTTAGAGATGTATCCGGTCTAGACATAACTGTCCCATACTTCATGATTCGTGAAGTAAACCACCTCGAGAGGGTTCGTAATGACCTGAAATGTTCTGCCACAATATTCTGAACCTTGCGGAGGTGTTATTGATTGACTGTGTTCTGAAGGGAAAAACTTTTTGCGCCCTTGAAGTGACCTCCCCCAATACAAGCCTTGCAATACATCTGTCTCTGACCGACTAGTCTTCGAGAGATTTACCAAATCTCGCCGTGATTGCCCCAGTTTACACGCTTGTGGAGAAATTTATCGGATCTCGACATAATTGCCCCATGGTTGATTGTACTCTGAAAAGACCTTCTCAACTTGAATGCCCCAGCTTGGCTATATTTTGAAGAGATTTCCCGGTGTGATTGTCCCAGATTGGTCACATCTCAACACAAATGGCTGGGAACGTCTTTTTCCCACATAATCTTTCAGCAACATGTCTTCTGGAGTCTCAGGCACCTCAACTTGGCCAGTTTAAGCTTCTCGACTGATGTTCATCGTGTAAGCTTCTTTGATGTCAAACACATGCAAGCAGAAAATGTTTATTGTGAGAATGACAAATATAATGAAACACTCATGTTATCCTTGAAGTCCTTATTGAACATATGTCGCACAGCCGAGTTACGACACTTATTTTTGAAAGGAAAGTAATACTCACATGCCATACCAACAAAAATCTTATTAGCACAACTCATGGGAGTCAGGAACGATGTCTCGTTGAAGTACGCCTTCAGACTAAACCCTGTTTCAATTAGGATTTTTTAGGGTTGTAACGTGGCCTGGTTCACGGTTTTGAGAAAAAAGGATTTATGGCTCAAAGTTTATTGGTACCCACTCACTCTCCATGATATTCTCCAGTCCTATGTTCAGCTATTTTGGCACAAGCACTCGTCTCTCAAAAGGTTTTATGCTCCTTAAAGAACCCATGCAATTGATGGTTCGAGACCTGATGAGGTTTTGGAGCAACAGTCACCCCTTTTGTCTTTTGTGTCTATAGTCACACGACTTTGTTCTTATCGAGAATTTTCTTCGTAATCCTTTTGGCTTTTTGCTTTCTCATTCTTTTGCTTTTTGTTCCCTAATTTTGCCTAGACTGACTCTTTTGAGTTTTCCATTTTGAAGTCCAGCGGGATGCCTTAACTTTTGCCTAAGTCACTTACTTCCAAGTTTTTCGACTTAGCAGGCTTTTTCTTTTTTTCTTTTTTTTTCTCTTCTTTTTTTGAACAAGTCGTGTGACACCGTTTTGCCTGAACTGTTTGAAAGGGTTGTGACTGTTTCACTCTTCGGTTGGTGAGGAGTAACCATTGTGGTTCTACACCTCTTGATAGTGGAATGGAAGGTAATGGATCCTCAGACGTACACTCCTTCTGAAAGCTGAACACTTGGTCAAACTAGCTAACGCCTACCCTGCCCCTGGGTTAAAATTGAGGGTTTTTCATTTTCAGAAAGAACTCCTACTACTAGGCTCAAAGGGGTTGACAAAGGTCTATCTCCTTATCTCTCCAGTGTTTGTGAATTGAAAACAATGCCTGTACATCTTTAACAAGGTTTTATCCAAAAGCGTACCATTAAAAATCTGCGTTCTTATTTCGTCATCCTCCCTCCAAGAGTCTAGACAAGAAAGGTTGGTATTGCAATGCATATATAAACATGACATGAGTGCATAAAAGTAAAATACTTCAGGACCAACACATCATTGCATTAAAATCAACATTCAAACACAAACAAGTTTTTACATGCAGACAATGTTTAAACGAACAAAGGAAAGCTACATATGAAAATGCAGTAAAGAAACTAATGATTGCCATTGTTGAGGAGACTTGACTTCGTCTGGACTTATTGCTTCTGATGTCGCTCTTGCAATCTGGTGCTTACTCTGACAAAGAAGCTTCAATCCAAAGGGGTACCATCTGGCGTGATGACCTTTGAGTCGATCAAGTCTTGCACCTTGTGCTGGAATGCATTACAATTGTCAATTGTGTGCCCAAACGTTCCCGAATGGAACTCACAGCTAGCGTTCATGTCAAAGTCCGGAGGAATAGGGTATGGCACTGACATGGTATTCCTCAGCTGGATCAGCGAGCTCTTGAGCAAGTGAGCAAACAACTGATTGTAAGGAATTGGAATAGGATTAAATATTCTCTTGGGTTTCCTTGGTCTGAGTTGCCTTTGCTGCTGATAATTCTGCTGCTGCTGATTCGGGCGCCCAGTCTGCCCCTGTACTGTCCTTTCTGCATTCGGCTGAGGCACAAACAAGGGTTGCTGACATAGGTCTTCTGCAACATAAGGTTGTGGAAGAGATCCCTGACGCGAGGTGGATCCTTTGGCAAAAGAGGGAGTCCTCAGTCCCTTTGCAACAATGGGAGTAACATCACTTTGTTTACCAGTGCTAACTGATGTAAACTTGATTGCCCCTGAATCAATAAGCTCTTGGACTTTATGCTTAAATCTTGTACAATTCTCAACATTGTGACCAGGTGCCCCAGAGTGGAACTCGCATCTAGCATCAGCCCTGGATCCCAGAGAAATCTTCGTTGGCAGCGGTCCCACACTAACACGTTCAACTAGTTTGAGCTCGAGCAGGTAAGAAAGCAATTGCGCATACGGAATTGGAATGAGATCAAACTTCCTCTTAGGCCCCTCTGACTTAGGATCCTCTTGAGGAGCAGGAGGTGACTGCTGATGAGAGAGCTCTGAACCTTTAGTTTGCGGAGGGGATTCACGACGCAATCCATGATCTAGGGCAAACCCCAAAGAGATGGGAGGATTAAGGACTTCTGTTGCAGAAGCGAGCACATGGTTGTTTTCCTTCTTCAACACTGTTTTCAAAATCTCCATGACCAAACCCATCTGAGTCTTCATCTGATTGACCTCCTCTCTCAGCATCTTCTGTTTGTGGGACATGACCAGCATATCTTCCCCAAATTGCCTCATCTGGCCTCGCATTTTCCCCAACTCAGCTTAAATTTGCTCCATGATCAACTCTTGAATGGCCTGAGGAGTTAAGTCTACAATTCTGAAGAAAACCAGATCAGAACAAGAATAACCAGCCTTGAACACCTGTTATGCACAATGAGATGATTATGCAAATGCAAATGCCATGTTCAAATATTTCCAAGGAATCATTCTGTTTTAATTCAAGACTTTTCAGATGAACCACGAGGAATAAATGGAAATGCTCAACAGTGAGCCTTAACAATGATATCCTTGGAAATACAAGAACATGTATGCAAGAATGATGATGCATATGCAACAGACATGGGATCAAGGTATCCACAAGGCTCTGAATAATCACTGTGCTGATGGCTGAATAAGCTCATAGGTCTGCTCTGAAGAGAAATACTCGAATACCAAAATATCCGAATAACCAGAATACCAGAATAACCAGCATATCGGCATAATTAGAATACCAGAATGCCAAGGTGCCAGAATAATCAGAATACCGGAATACCAGAATATCGGCATAATCAGAGTACCGGCCTAATCAGAATGCCGGGATGGTCAGAATGTCAGAATACCATAATACCAGGCTGATGAGTCCACACTGATAGGAAAACCAGAATACCGGGTAGGTTGAAGGTCAAGGTTACCTGCAGACCTGTAAACAATCCCCCCAATCTCACAGGTGGGTACTAGGATCCTCAATATCCCGGGCTCTCAGGTCGAGAAATGATGATACGTTCACCATTTCTGGTTTGGCATCATCACCAATCGAGGAGGCCTCAACTGATTCACAGAAACGAAAGATCCTCAACTTCAGAGGTTTGAGAAGCAATAACACATTCAGCCCAAAGGATACAATGTTATCGCCAATCAAAGAGGTCGTCTGCTGATTCACTTCAAAAAGGAAGTCCTATAGCAAGTTCCCAGCATTGGGTCCTCGGATCGAGAATGTGCAACGGGTTTGCCACAGAACGTGGTCTGCCACTGTCACATCCCGGGAGGAGTGCCGCAACTGAGTCCTCGGGAATGGTCTCCAGAGTCTACAATCCCTCAAGAGAATACCTACTGGCCTGTACCAACGCACAGTAGCAGGTAGCTCCTGATAGAACCTCGTCTGGTTGTGGGTCTCATGAACAACAATACATGGCCACCCCATGCAAGCGTCACGACTATCCACTATAAAACCTATGTGTATGCTCGAGCCTGGGTAGTGGGCTCATCTCTCAGAACATCCCAACCCGCCAAACAGAAAACCAGCCAGCACAGCACAGTAATATCCAGTATGACAGTAATAAAATGCAATGTAATGCAATAAAAAACTGTAAATACAGTAAAATAAATAAAACAACAAATACAGTAATATACAACAAAGCACCACAAAAACACCCAATGAAAAGAAACAGACAAGCGCTAGGATAGACTCGCTTAGGAAAACTTCCCCAGCAGAGTCGCCAGCTGTTGTTCCCGAAAGATTAGCATCCAACGGTACAAACGCGAGAGTGACGCGGAAAACAGAGTCGCCAGCAATGTGTATTTATCCCAAGAGAGGGAAAGGAAACACTGCATAAACCTGAAAGAGAAGGAAAAGGCATGGCCTTGCGACCAAGAGATCTGGGTTTGGGAGTCGGTTACGCGCGAGGAAGGTATTAGCACCCCCACGCGTCCATCGTACCCGATGGGATCCATGCTTGCTTGTCTCGATCAAAGGGTGTCGTCAACTGGAACTCCCCTGCTACTGGAAAGGAAAAGGAACGAGAAAAAGGAAAAAAGAAAGGAGAGAGAGCAAGAAACAAATGTAGGGAAAATAAAGGAAGTACTCGCATGGGCCCTACCCCACTGCCTACGTATCTTATCGGGAGCATGAGAATCAGAGCGACGTAGTTCCCCTCACTAGGGGTGGATTGTGTTTTTTAGAGAACGACTTACGTTCTAGCTCAGGTGTTGCAGCTCGCTGTTTGGAGACTTAGGCGTTACCGTCTTGCAAGAGAACGAGTAGGAGCGCGTTCGTACGTTGAGAGTGAGTGAGATGAGAAAAGAATTTCCGAAGGAAAGACGTTATTGTTTGTTTGGAGTTTTTTAGCAAGAAGTGTTTTTTTACAATTATTTGTAACTTGCATTGAACCAAAGTCTTAAATACAGGAACGAATATTTCGCGCATCGTCCCCAACAGGACGTACACTAGGTATCCTAGAAGAATGAGAGGCAGCCCCTCGTTCCCCACTTCCCACATATAAGGCTCAAGCGCAATACACGTAACCTTTATTAAGTGTTTTTTATTTTTCTTTCGAGATGAGAAGAGAAACGACGCAAGGGAAACTCTAAAGGGAAACTAAGAGTCCTAATGTTATCATGCATGGATGTCCTAGGGTTAGTGAGGTTTAGGAGAAAAGACTACTTAAAACCTAATGCTAATCCTACTCCAAGCTTAATCAAAAATTAAGTTGGACTAGGTAGCTCTAAGGGGAAAGGAATCCAAGACTTGGACAAGTCTTGAGATTCATGGGACGAGAAAGAGTGAAAGAGATGAAGAAGAGTAAAGAAGAAAGAGAAAAGAGATAGGGCAGCAAGCACACCATAATCATCATATCCAAATCATAACATAGAACATGCTTCAAAGATCATACAAACACATATCAAGTATGCAAGTGAAGGCACGCAAGAAAGGATGCAAGTAAACTTGCACAAGATTCACAATTTCACACACTAAGGGTTCATACAAAGATGACATGAACAAAATAAAATGAAAGTGGAACCAAGTTAGAATTCAATTCATATCATGATCATCTAATCCAAACATGCAAGAATGTTTCACATTATGATGCATTATGAGCCAAAGAAACCACAAAACCAATGATGATGATGTGCATCATACAAATCAAACCATGATGATCAAGTGAGATGAAAACCAAGTAATGAACTCAAGGGGCAGTAGCATAAGTATGAACATCATATCAAAATCAAACTCAAGTCATGCAAGATGAATCCTTAAGCAACACATTCAAAACATGCATCAAAGTTAATCAAAACATCCACTTATCATTCATGCAAACAAACAAAGAAACATGTGAAGCAAAGAGTGAGAACATGTCACATAAAGCACCTTAAACCAAGAGGGTCAGAACCTCTAGCATGTCACACAAATCACACAAATGGTTTCATACGTGAGCGAGATCACACAAAGAAGCAATCACAAGATTAGGTTGAGCATACCACAAAGTTCAAGTCCAAAACAACATTAACTTGTAAAATCAAGAACAAAATGAAAAGATGAGTGAAAGGAGATGATTCCAAAGCGAAAAACAATATCAAACAGAACACGATTATACCATATAAAGATCTCAAGCATCACTCAATCACAAGTAAGCAAATACACTCAAACTAGGTCAAGTATCAAAGCATGCTTCAATTAAAACCAAACCACGAGTAGACATCAACCAAAAATAGCAAAGTTGTCCAATAAATTCCCAAAAAATAATCAAAGGCAAGTTTAAACATCCAATTAACAATTACAAAAATATTGGAGCAGAATTAGCTCAAGAACATGTTAAAAAGTGCTTCACAAGACAAGGTACGCAAGTGATTGTGTATGAATCGAGGAGCATCAAAAATCACAAGAAAAACAATAAAAGGTGATCACCAAGGCAGAAAGATAACATTCAAACATTCCTAATTTAATTGTCAAGACATGGAAAAAAAATCAGCTAAAGAAGGCATGGTAAAGTCATCAAACATAAGCACTAATCACAATGGTAAACATGGAAGACACTTTGCAAAAGACAATCAGAAATAATTATTAAAACAAATGGAAAATGAAAATAAAATTCATAGAAAATTAAATAAGACATTAAAATACGGTCATGAATTTTTTGGAATTTTTTTAATAAAAGGAAGTATTTTTAATAAATGAAAATAAAACGAAAATGAAAAAAGAAATAAAAAAAACAAACACAAAAGGAAGGGGTGTATTAGCAATAATCACCACAAAGGAAAATAGTTAACATGTTGTGGGCCTAGACACAAGGGAGGTGCGAAAAGGGATTCTCTAGGCCCAATGTTCATCTACCATGTCAATTACATTCAGCAAAATTAATTAAAAAAAGGAAAAGAACAAAAGAACAAAAGATCATGTAACATACTATCAATTGGTCACCTTTTCATTAAACACTAAAGGACAAAAACATTTCCCAGCGAACCAGGATGCGACACGCGTCCTTCTTCTTCCCAAATCCATGCAAAAACGCAGTAAACTCATGAACAAATGTAGAATTTCGAAATTTTTACCAAGAATAACTATCAAACTTCAAATCTCCATAACTCACTCAATTCTCAACGAAATCAAATGAAATTTAAACCAAAATTGAAGTACGAAGAACAAGGATCGTCACTATACCATTAGTTTCTCAAACTAATCACTCAAACACAAAGATAATAGGCATGAAAGTCATAGGTTCAAGTATGTAAACCAACACACATTCAAGAATAGCACGAAATATTTGAGCCTAGCTCCAATGCCTTTGTGAAAAGGACTTCAGATGCAAGATGTGGATGCTTCTAACATACATTAAAACCCTAAAATGAGAGAGATAGAGAGGAAGCAACTTACTAAGTGGAGAATGGTCCACTGCCTTCTTCAACCTCCAGTACAAAAGAAACCCAATAATCTTGATCTTTAAGCTCCAATGATCAAGAATAAACCCAAAAATCAAAACTTCCTTGAGTGAGTTGAGAGAAATAGTGAAAACTTTGAAAAACAAGCAAGAAGTTCAGATCCGGAAATGAGCCAATGTGTGGCCGGTTTGGAGTGTTTTTAGCTTATATATGAAGAGTTTAGGGTTGGAAACGAAGCTAATGGGTCAGACTTAGTTGCTTTGGCTTGGAGAGAAAAGAAAAGAAAAATTGCACATGGTATGGTGTAGGTTCAGATGGGGTTTGGTTTGGCATATTTGGTTCTGATTTTGGCTTGGAATAGGGTACAAATTCGTGCAAGGTGAGCTGGCAATGATTCTACTTGCTGAGCAAGTTTAAAATTCAAAATTCACATTTCCTCTTTTGGTGAAGTGCCCACATGTATTATGTATGGTACATGGAAAAAATTTAGCCCATTTTGGCAAAGGAAATGGCACAACAAAAGTACTATAATTCATGTGACCTTATTATCTCATCATATTGCAAGAAATACCATTAAAAAACATCAATGAGAACCTTGGACTTTAAGCAACCATAAGTTAAGTAATACTACATGAAATGAGGAATGCTTATACTCTTTGGAAAGCCTACACATGATAGAACAACTTTGGTATTTGAATCATGATGAGAAAAGGTCTCTAACACACTTAAAATCAACAAAGAAATCCAAGAAAACAAGCTGGCCCCGTGGGCATATCATGGCAAAACGTACATGGCAGCATGGCCCATGAAAAATTCAGCATGAACCATTCCTCTTTGAGCCTTGATATCTCTATGATAACTTGTTCAAATGAAAAAAAAGTTTGACATCAAAGTTGAAGAGGACATGGCAATGAACAACTTTGATGTTCAAAATTTTTTCATTTGAAGCTTTCTTGATGGAGTGAATTGGCTTGACATTTGGCACGCCACATGTTTGATGAAATTATGGTCGGGTGACTTGAAATTGCCTTGCCATGACTTGATTTTTGCCCTAGTTTTGTCAAACTTTGATGGATCATAACTCACCCAATTTTGATCCAATGGAGGAGTTCTTTATATGGATTTGAAGCTTGAAACAAGATCTTTTGTTGTGGCCTGGTGGATTTTTGATTTTATGCTTTAAAATTGAGAAAACCTGACTCAAAGAGAGGTGCTAAAATGGCCAAAACTTACTATTTTTGGAAACCCTACTATTCCAAATATGGCAACTTCTCACATTTCTTGATTTTTGATGAACCTCTTGGGTTTTCTTGATCAAATCTTCAGCAATGATCACATTTGACTCGAGAATCATGATGTTGACCTCAAAAAGTCAAGAGTTGACTTTTTCACTGCACAGTTGACTTTATCCCCAATTCTCCTGATTTTGAAATTTCTGATCAATTGAAAACCTTCTGAAACAAATTGATGGGCAATCTTCCATCCCTAGACACTTGAGGACATAAGGGATACCATGAGATCAAGTCTTGCCCAAAAAATCAGAAATAAACTGATTCTAAAGCAAACCCTAATTTTGGTACCCTCTGGTTAGGAGGAGATAACACATCCTCCAAATTCAAATTCCTCTGAATATGATGTGTATCATGTCCACCTATGATGACATGTACCACTTAGAGATGATAAAGAATCAAAGAGCTAGCTCATTTGGAGGTCAGATCCCAGAACCTCCAAAACCCTAATTTAAGAAATCAGGTTAGGAGAGCATGATTCCTTTGAATTCTCCTGCCAATCTTGATCTTATGATGAGATGATGAACCAAATAAAACACCTTGAGGCTTAAGGTTCCCTTGTGGCCCAAGAATTGATAGCATCAAGAATTTTCTCTCCTCTTAGCCCCTTGACAATACACATGAACTGTTGCTTGAAACCCTGAAAACCTCTTCTTCCCTTGAGTTATACCAAGTACCTTGATCCCATGTTAAGAACCAATGATATGCAAAGGTGACGATGCAAGAATGAAATGAAACATAAGCCAGTTAGTGCTAGAAGTAAGAGGGCAAATTTTGAGGTGTTACAAAATCCTTTCCCATTCCATCAACAGTTTCTTTTGCGAACCCTAAGGTTTCATTTCCCTCTCCGCCTTAACAACACTCTCTTTTTCCATCATTCTCAATTCCAAACACAGTTTAATTTGTTGTTTATGTTATTTATGTTTGTTAACGATTTATTGTTCGAATGCAGCCAAAATCATGAGTCGAAGGATTGACTGTATCAAGGACATTAACAACACCAAGGAAACTTGGAGATTGACGGTTCGAATCGTTGATGCATTGAGCGTTATTAACAGTAAGGGAATTGAGCATATATAGATGGTTTTAATGGATGCATCGGTAATATTTTTTACAATCCTTCGTATAAATTTTCATTTGATTCTAATCAAAATCTTAAAAAAATCTACTTCATTTCCAATGTCTTTTAGGGTGACAGAATACAAGTTTTGATCAGTGCTGACCATACACCTAAATGGAAAGAACGAATTCAAGAGAACATGACATGCATAATCAACAACGACACTGTTTATGATAATGATTTTCAGTGGAAGCTATGTGATCATCCAAAGAAATTTGTGTTCCTTGGTGGTACCACTTTGAAAGCTGTTGATGTTCAAAACATTCCTCCAAAAAAGTATTATTTCAAAGATTTTGGTGATGTCCTTGGAGGCAAATGTGAGCTTAACAAACTTAAAGGTATCATTTCTTCAAATGGATAGTTTATTTTTAAGATATTTTTACAAAAATATCATATATTCTTATAATAAATGTCGTAGTATTAATTTTACTTTGGTTACTATTTTTTAGATATTATTGATGTTGTTCATGATATCAACAATTTACAGTGTAACACATCAGGGAAAAAGACTTTTGTGTCACTCAATCTCAAAGACCTAAGGTGAAATATGCCCCCATTACATATTTTAAATTTTTTCACAGTTAAAAGTATGTTGTAATATGTCATGCAAAATACTTTCACTATTCATAACAGTGGTGATTTTATTAACTGCACTTTATGGGAAAGTTATGGAACTAAGTTTTTGGAATACTACAATGATGCCAAAAACAGTGGTGCTATTGTCATTATTCTCACTCATGCAATGATCATGGATTCACAAGGTTTGTGTTCCTGACTTTTTGAATATATCTATATAAATTAGTAAACATGAATGTTGATTGGATTTTGTTGTTTGTCATTTTCAGTTTCAGATGGATGAAGTGGTTCTAAGTTGCTAATTAATGAGGAAATTCCAGAGATTACAGAATATTTGTCTAAGTAATATAGTTATTCATTTTGACATTTGAATTTTTCCTCTTTTCATCTTGAAGTTTATTAAATTAATAGATTAATATGGTTGTAGGTTACCTGCTAATTTGCAGACTGAAAAGCCGACTCAATCATCAAAGTCTATGTCTCTTTGGTCTGGAACATCACAGTTCACTACAATTGGAAAATTTGTTAATAAGGCCAAGTGTATGTCTTTAAGTGAGCTATGCAAGGTCAAAAAGGTATACTCCAAAGTGTATTTCGTAAACCAAATCATTTTAGTTATAATAATCTGACATATCTGATATCTTCAAACAATTATCTTTAGGAAATACTATGTGTCACTGTAGCAACTACCTGTCGTACCTCGAAAAATACGATCCTCGCGATGGACGCGGAAAAAAAATGTTCGAACAGAGTCGCCACCGAACTTTATTTATCCCAAAAGAGGGAAAAGAAAATATCGATAAAACCTTTAAAGGGAGATAAGAACATGGTCGTCGCAACCAAATTCTAGGTTCGGGAGTCGGTTACGCAAGAGGGAAGGTATTAGCACCCTCTACGTCCGTTGTACTCAACAGGAACCTCTTGAATCGATCCGTGAGATATGTTAGCTAGGTTTGCTTGTTTTCTTCTAAGGTAGTAGGATTTGTTTTCTAAGGGGAAAATTGATGGTTTTTTATTAGGGTGCTCGCCAAGGATTGGGGCCCTTGTGCCTATGTATTCCATCGTGCAATGGGAAAGTCAGAGCATTCGTAGTTCGTGGGACTACGGTTTGTTGGTTCGTGTTGTTTTTAGGCGAACGAGAGTTTAATTCGCATTCTAACTGCTAAACGTTGGCTTGTCTGCTCGCTAGGGGAGGCTGAAGCACTAGTTTATATGCGCGGAAGAATGGACTAAACAATGTTCTTTTTGTGAAAAGTTGTTTGATTTGGATTAAGTGTGTTAAGATTTGATTGAAAAAAAGAATTTGATATGCGTATGTTTTAGGGTTTCGATCGCGTAAGAAGTGTTTGGTTTGTTAAGTATTTTGAGAGGAAGAATGACGATTATTCGATAAACGAGACATCGGCCTCGCAACCAATTAATCGGGGCATTACTGAGAGGCTAGATCTCAACGACACCTTTTTTCATTCTATTAATTGTGAAATTGTGTTTGTTGGACAATGTGCTTCTTTGTCCATGTAATTAGGGCGAGTGTTTTAGGAACGAAAGATCGAAATGAACACAACCCAAAGCGTGTGCCTCAAGAGCGTTCATTCAAGGGCTCAAGAAGTGCTAGACTTCAAGAGTCCACTACTTTCATAATCTAATTAGAAAAAGATTTTGATTTGACATATTTTTAATTAGACGCGTTAATTGAATTAGGGTTTGAATGAAATAAGTGTTTTTTAGGGGAATTAAGTGTTTTAAAAGGATTGGAAGTTTTTAAGTTTTTTAGAAATGGAAGACGGAACGAACACAACCCAAAGCGTGCGCCTCAAGAGCGATCGTTCAAGGACCCAAGGAGTGCTAGACCCCAAAAGCCCACTACTTCCATAATTTAATTAAGAAAATAGTTTAGAAATATTAACCTAAATATTTTATGATTTGATTTAAGAAAATATTTGGAGATTAAGTAATATTTTAAACGAGGATTAATTATTTTAAGATTTGAATTATGATTTTTAAGTTAAGAAAGTATATTTTTTAAAAGGTTAAGTATTTTAGTTAGATTAAGTATTTTAAAAGATTGTATTTTTAAGTGTTAAGTGTTTTGATTAAGATTAAATATTTTAAGTGTTTAAAAATGATTAAGATGTAAATGGATTATAATTTTTAATTAGGGAAAATTGAATTAATATAATTAATTAAATTAAAATCAAATATTTAATAAAACTAATAAATAATATATTAGTTAGAATTAGTTAATATTAAATAAATGATTTTAATAAAATTAATAAAAATTAACTAATAAACAGATTTTAAGATTTTTCTCTAAAAAAGAAATTAGTTAAAAGTGTTTTTGGATTTTTTTAAAATATATTATAAAACAAAAAGTATAAAATCTTAAGTCTAAAAAACAAAAAATTTAAAACAAAAAAAGAATGAAAATGGGCCAACGTGGGTTAGTCAGAATGGGGGGTGCAATCAGAAAGTCTTAGGCCCAAGAAAAATGGCCCAAGCGCTGGAATGAGGGTCCACCATGAACCCTCAGGTCAACCAAGGCCCCTGACCCCATCCAGATCGTTAATCATCAAAGGAGTCAACGCAGACTCCAGATCCAAGGGTGTTACAGGCAGGTCCATGGTGTGCAAGCAGGATGAAAGGCGCGTGGGATCTAAACAAGAGTGACAACCGGTGACACTTGTCACCGGTGGGTGAAGCCACCCAGCATCCCACCAACCAACTTTACTAAGCCAAAATGTGAGAGTGATCGTTCATAATCTCAAATCTCTCTTTCTCCACTCGTTTTTTTCTCTTTCAACTTAAATCACAGAAAACCTAGAATGGCCGGAGAAGTGGCGGCGCGCGGCGGAAACCGCCGTCTTCTCCGGCGAGGGTCACTCTTCTCAACTCGAGCCAAACATCAACCCCTACTAAAAAAGTCCTCTGAACCCAAACCTGCTATCAATTTAAGCAAAAACCTAACGAATCACCCAGATCGACGCACTTTTCAAAAACCCTAACCTCTACAAACTCAACAGAATACTGTAAAAATGACGACGGAAGAGGAAATACGTTTGAGGAAAGCAAAGGTTAACGAAAAGAAAGGTTTGAAGTAGAAGACTCACCCTTGAAGCTCCCAAATCGTAGGTATGAACTTTCTCTCTCGTTCTTCCTTGCCCTTCTCCTTGCAACGACCGTTTTTATTTTTTGTTTGTAGCCAAAATTTAGGGTTTCCCTTAGTGTAGCCGTTTCTGATGTTGTTGGGTTTTTTCTTCTGTTTCCTCTCTTCTTCTATTACATATTTTTCTTTGATTCAGTTCTGATTTGGTTCAGTGTGTTTGATTGAAGGTTTGTGCGAAATGGAGGTGTCAACTGGTGAGGTCTCTTCAAAGAGAATGATGGAGACTGAATGGTTTCCACGGTGATTTCCGAATGGTGGATTCATGAAGGTTGAGTTGGTATGATGGATGCGAAAGCGAGAACAGGGTTGAGGTTCATTTTGCGAATGAAAGAGTTTTTTGGCTGATGAATAGAGGTGAGGTTTTTTTTACTCTCTGGTTTTTCTGTGTTAGAACGGTGGTTTGGCGGTATCATGAGGAAGTTGCAGCGTCGGAAGTGGTGATGGGAAGAATGAAAGAAGTTTTTAGTTATCAAAATGGAAGGAGATTTTTCGTTCACTGATCTTTTCCACCAGGTGAGTTCTCTCCAATTTTTCCTCCCTCAAATTTCTCTCGTTTTTGTTGCTGTTTAGGTTTCTTGGTGTTTGAAGTGTTCGGGCTGCACTCTGATTTTTTCTCTTTCAAAACTGCTAAGTTTTTTCCTCCCATTTTTTCTCTTTCAAAACTGCTCTTTTAAATTCAAAATAAACTTGTAGATTAAGTTTCTGGTACAAAGGATTTTTCTTGTTGTATCTGATGTGTCCTTTTCATTGCAGCCTATGTTGCGGTTTGTTGTTGGTGGAGTCGTGATGTCGTTGTTGGTTGTTGATGATGCTGTGTACGTTGCTGTTTTGACGAGTCCTTTTCCATGGTGTAGTCATTGGCTCTTTGTGTACAGGTTGTTCGCAGGTTTATGATGCAGCTTATGGTTTCAGTCTTGCAAGGCTTATGACAGATGGTTATGCAGTGTTTTGGCATGGAGCGTTTGGAGTTTAGTGTGACTTGGAGTAACTTGTTTCCTGGGCTTTGATTTTTTGTAATTTTTTTTAGAATGGGCTTAGTATGGCTTTTGATGGGAATGTAATAATAGTTTCTATATTTTTTGCAAATGGGCTCTTGTTGCAATTCATAGACTTGTTGCAATTTATTGTAATGGAAAAGAAAATGGACTTAATAAAATGAAGTGGACTTTTATGGATATGGATAAATGGAATTAAAAATAAATGATAGCAAAATAAAAATGGATATTAAAAGAAATGGAAATGAAAATTTGAAAATTGGATAAATGAAATGGATACAGGTTATTGAATAATTTGATGAAATTAAAATGAATATGGAAGTAGTTCAAAATAGATTTAGAAAAATGGCTAATGGAAATGGTAGCAAATTGAAAAGGGACATGAAAAATAAAATGGATATTGACCTATAAAAATGGTTTATGGACAATGGATAGTCAAAATGGAAAGAGAAAGTGAAATAATGGGTAAGGAATGAGTTTTGCAATATGCCTCCACAACACTTACAACCTTGACAGCTAAACTTGAACGCCATTCATCAAATCAAGGAGGATCTGCCTTGAATCGAACTGACTAATCATAACAAATGAATCCACTTGATCATGGCCACTTGAGTACCAATAAGTCGAAATCTTCATTTTGAACCAACTAAACAAGAATATGCTTTTAAAATCAAAAGATTATGAATTGACCCATGAATCTCGATACGCTGCGCCAAACCCTGATTGGAAAGCAAATCTGGTCCTTGGTAATCTTTAAACATGAAGCACTTGACTTACTCACAACTTGATAACTTGATCCATGCACAATCATCTTAACTTGACACAACGACCATAATTGGAGCGTACACCATCTGAACTGCTACAAACCCTGGCCTTGATCTTGCAACAAACCTTTCTCCGACTGACAGATTAAATCAACGACCATTGTACCTCAGTTCACACTACATATATACCAGACCTAACAAACTTGCCTGAAGCTCGACTCACCCATGCAAAACCTTGAGCAGGAACAACATATTTTTTTGGATTTTTTTAATAATGGTTAGAGGTCGGA
This sequence comes from Lathyrus tuberosus, assembly GCA_022829125.1. Taxonomy (NCBI): domain Eukaryota; kingdom Viridiplantae; phylum Streptophyta; class Magnoliopsida; order Fabales; family Fabaceae; genus Lathyrus; species Lathyrus tuberosus. The sequence goes on along the minus strand of JALAZF010000006.1, from coordinate 31,564,624 downwards.
TGTACAGATGAAAATTATATACAGGTAGGACAAATTTGGGGTATGACACTACCCTAAAGTTTTCTGTATCAAAGCATGGTTAGTTCTATTATGGATGTACAAAATGTACTTTAAAGGCATCTGATGTAAACAATCCATATCAGTGTTCATGTGAAGAAAAGGTTCAAAAAGCAATACCAAGGTTGATTCTCATATTTTGATTGTTGATTTTTAATACATCTAAATTTGTGGGACGAGTTGTTTCTCATATTCTGATTGTTGATTTTTACTTATATGTAATATTTCATTTACATAAAAGGTACAAAGTTGATATATATGTCGTTGATGGTGATTCCAAGTATCGTTTTATCTTTTGGGATACCGATTGTGCTGAGATAATTGGGAAAACTGTTGAAAATATGTATATCACAATGATGCAGGTATTGACTTTTACTTTGCCAGTTTCAGCCTTACTTACTTAATGCTTAATGAATTGCTTTATATTCTTAATGTGTCATTTTTAGGAAGGTGAAAATGACCCTATGGTTTATCCTAATGACCTTGACTTGCTATTGGGTAAGAAAATGGCTTTCAGAGTAAAAGTTCAGCCAACATTTGGACAGGGTTTTGTGTGGAAGCTCTGTTATGACGAAGAATTTGTCAAGCAGATTGAAAATGATTTCATTCCTGATGAGGTATAAATGTGTTGTACGTATAAACATTAAACTTAATGTATTATGTGTTGAAATTATTTTTCAATTACTTTATTAATGTCAAGTTGCAATATGCAGGCCGATAGTCTACCTGTAACGGAAAATGCAGTCCAAAATTCTGTTGAATCCTATGTGGTTTGTTGATTCATTTTTACATAGTCAATAAATTAATTATGATTTCTCTCACACATACTAACTATATTCTGCTATATTTGAAGCAATCATTATCTGCATTATGAGAAAATGATCCTGATACAAACTGTGCAAATACCCCAACTAAGGATGTCTCTATCGATCGTAATGTTGAAGATGTTGACTGTGAAGTTTATGTGGCAACACAATTTTCAGGCACCAAACCATTGAAGAAAGTGAAAATGGAACCAAATGCTTGATTTGGCTATTATAGGATTAGTAGTTTTATTTTTATTTCTTTGTCGTTGTTGGTTTCTTAGTTTTATTTACGGTTTGGAAACTTCGTTTTGCTTTTTTCTTTGTTAACAAAGAAAGATTGAAGTGTAACTACATGATGCTATTACATAATTATTCAGCTGTGGGTTATTAATGAATTATTTTGTTTGCTTAGATTACATAACTTTTCATTTTTCGATCACTGTCTTGCAACTTTTAAAATGTAGACATTAAAATAGTATCCATATTTTAAAAAGTTAAGTTAACTACCTTATTTCACAATACTCAACCAAACAATATATACCAGCAAATATTAATGAAACACTCATTGTTCTAAATCTCAATATGTTTACTATATAACACATCTACTATCAGTTTATTTATCTAAAATTATACATATTATTCGTTAAAACAAAAACCAATTATATACCAGCATGTGAAAATGACACAAGCTATTATAAACATTTGTTAAAAACAATTAAATAGCAACATGTTAACATCAGTTAAGGTAGCTTCCCAATGCGTTTTTTTTTTCATTTGAGGTATATATATTTTAAGGTAGCGAATCAAATGCCTTTTGATTTATTTGACAGATCTGATACCAATGAACTATTGATTAATGGGGTTTATGCACGCATTGATTATAGCACGATTTACCACATAATCTCAATTTCTATTTATCTCTTTGAATTCTCCACCAATCCATGTGTGTAGCTTTGCAGGCATTTTTAGTTTTTAAGTATCTTTGATAAGTGCACCAATTCAATAATTAATCTACTTTTAATACTATACGACATCATTAATAAATATGTTGTAAATGAATACGGAGGGAAATTTGTAATGTTATATATAATGTTGCCTCCAAAAACTACTTCCATTAACAAGTGAACATATGAATATGGGAGAGCCAATGGATAAACAAAAGTTATTTGAAAATGATTTTTTTAATATACTGCTGAGAAAGAAAAGAGCAGCAAATGCTAGAAATCATATAAAGGTTGTACTTGATCAGAAAATAGCAAAGAGATTGAGGTTAATGCATGAAGAGAATGCTGAACAAACTCATGTAACTACTCAGGATGATGGTTCACGTATCAGATATCCACTATCCATAATTTCTCCAAATATCTCAGCTTCCATAAGACCTATAAGTAATTCCATTCAGAAAACTCAGCCTAAGTCAGTGTTGACTACCTTGCCAAATACCAGAAATAACGTCAGATCAAAATGGGTGTCTCGCGCGAACATTAGCAAGTTAGGAGTGAATTTGGCAAGGAGATTTGATAATGTTTTTAGTAAAGGAGCTTCTACATCTTCAAACCCGCCACCGCACCAAGATACGCAAATCAACCAACTTTTTCAAGATGGCAATGGAGACGATGTTACGAATTCAGATTGTGAAGGTATGTTACTTTATTCAATGCTTTTTATATCACGATTATGAACATCAGACTCCTATTATATTAAGTTATAATATCTGTCTTCGTAGGTTATAGTTCAGATACTTTATCTGTTATGGGCGAGGATGACGATAATTCTGACTGTGAAGATGTGCATATGGATGTACATACTTCAGGTACATTTTCTAAGTAATTGACACTCTGGAAAAAATAGTTTCATTGTTATTTTTATCTTAATCATTTCTGTTTGCATTTAGGAGAGTGCTATGATATAAGAGATCCAGTTATGGAGTGTCAGTATTATGGTGCAAACATGTGGTATCAAGAGAGGAAGTCAAAGTCACGAAATTCTGTTAATCCTAAATTTTTGATGTGTTGCGGAGAAAGAAAGGTTCAAATTCCTCTGCTAAAAACACTGCCACCGGTATTGCAAAATTTGTTGTTTGACCAAAACTCAAGTGAATCAAAGCATTTTCAACAACAAATTCGTCTTTACAACATGATGTTCGCATTTACATCTCCAGGAGCTAAAATGGACAATCGATTTAACAACGGCAGAGGACCTCCAAATTATCGAATTCAGGGTCAATCATGTCATCGTATCGGTAACATGTTACCATTGCTAGGTCAAAACCCCCATTTTGCACAGCTATATATATTTGATACCGAACATGAGATTTAGAACAGAGTGGATGGAATCAGGTTTATTTCTTTTAGTTCAATCTAATAATAGTTCTTTGATATGTACTACATTATAAATAATTCTACATCAAATTTGTTTACACTGTAGGAAAAAAACATAGTTGATGTTAGTACAGTGAGAAAACTATCTGAGATGTTATATGAACATAATGTTCGTGCTCAGTCTTTTAGAATGGCAAGGGATAGACTTTCTGAAGGAAATGTTTCTGACCTAAAACTACATTTAATTTTTGAGCGAACTACAGATGGAAGGATATATAACCAGCCAATTATTTCCGAAGTAGCTGCTCTTATTGTTGGAGATGTTGATACTGCAGAGAAGAGAGATAATATAATGCATAAACAATGTGGAGAGCTTCAAAGAATAGATGAGTCATACATTATATTTGGGATATCAATATCCACTTTTTTTCCCTTATGGTGAGGATGGTTACAAGCCTAATGTCAGGCATCAGAATAAAGGTTCTAACAATGGTACTAATTTGAACCGAGCACATTCAGATGTGGTAGCTGAAGATGTACCATGGGAGCAAGCAACAAAAAGGAATAAACTTACCATTAGAGAGTGGTTCACCTTTAGAATCCAAGCAAGAAAAAATAAAGCACGGACAATTCTCATATCACGTAGGCTTTTCCAACAATTTTTAGTTAATGGTTTCACCATGATGGAATCAGAGAGACTTCGATGGCTCAGAAAGAATCAGTAAAAACTCAGAGTTGGAAAATATCATCATCTCACTGATGCTAGAACAAATGGCCAGACTCAAGGTTCAAATACAGGGAAGAGGGTTGTCTTACCTTCGTCATATGTTGGTAGCCGCAGATACATGGATCAGTTGTGCTTTAACGGAATGGCGATTTGCAATTATGTTGTTTTTCCGGATTTGTTCGTCACGTTCACATGTAACCCAAACTGGCCTGAATTACAACGTGTACTCGGTTCTGTGAATCTAAAAGCATCTGATCGTCCAGACCTTATTTCAAGAGTCTTTAAACTGAAATGTGATGAATTATTATCTGATTTGACGAAAAAGAGTTTGATGGGGGAAAGTTCTTGCATGTAAGTAATTTATCATAACACTGTACAAAATATAATACTATACATTCTTTGTTTTTAGTTACTCTGAATTTGTACTTAACTAATTATTATACGTAACATGCAAAGTGTGTAGATATGTATACCATTGAGTTTCAGAAGAGAGGCCTACCCCATGCTCACATATTAATTTTCCTTCATCCATCCAATAAATATTCAACGCCAAATGACATTGATCAGATAATATTAGCTGAAATACCAAACAAAGACACTGATGAAGACTTATATAACTTGGTCAAAACTCACATGATTCACAGTCCTTGCGGAAGTTGAAATCGGTCTTCACCGTGTATGAAGGAAGGTAAGTGTTCTAAATACTTCCCTAAAGACTTTCAGAGTGAAACAATTGTTGACCAAGATGGATATTCGGTTTATAGAAGAAAGGATCACGGTCACACAATCATTAAGAATGGAATAGAGAATGATAATAGATTTGTTGTTCCATACAATTCAATGTTGTTGCTGAAGTATAGAGCTCATATTAACATGGAATGGTGTAATCAAAGTACATCAATTAAATATTTGTTCAAGTACATCAACAAAGGATATGATAGAATAATTGCTGCCATTGTCAAGAATCAAGATGGAACATCTGTTGAACATCAAAATATTGATGAGATCAAGCAGTACATTGACTGTAGGTATGTTTCTCCGAGTGAGGCATCTTGGAGAATTTATGCTTTCCCAATTAATGGAAGGAAACCAGCTGTAGAAAGACTTCATTTTCACTATGAAGGTGAAAATTCAGTTTTCTACACCAACATCGATCATATTACCACGATTCTTGAGAAACTGAGTGTCACTGAGTTGATGTTTACATCATGGTTTGAAGCAAATCAGAAGTATGAAGAAGCACAACAACTAACATACAACGATTTTGTTTCGAAGTTTGTCTATGTTAAAAAGAAAATAGAGTGGAAATCCTGTCAAAAATGTTATACAATTGACAGGCTAATATGGGTTCCTCCAACTACCGGTGAATTGTACTATCTTAGAATGATGCTAACTCATGTGAAAGGTCCACGTAGTTATGAGGAAATAAATATTGTCAATAATGTCAAATACGATACATTTTGGGATGCATGTTTTGCTATGGGGTTTATTGGCGATGGTCGAGAATTCATATCTGCTATTACAGAGGCTTATCATTGGGGTTCTGGTCATTATTTGAGGTTACTTTTTGTTCATATGCTATTGTCAAGTAGCATAAACAGGCCAAAGCATGTTTGGAGCAAGACACGACATCTTTTGTCTAATGGCATTCTTTATTCTCAGCAGATTATTGCAAACAACAGAGGTAATCATTATATCATTAGAACTTTCTTCGAATTCTTATAATTCACAACTTTCCTTTAATTTTTACAATTTAGTAATCATTTGTTTTAAAATAGGTTTATGGTTATCAGATCAAGAAATAATGAATTTAACATTGATTGAAATTGAAAAACTCCTTCAACAAAACCGCATGAGTTTAAGTGACTTTCCTGGAATGCCTAAGCCACCAGGTTATGTGGTCGAGGAGCTGGAAAACAAGCTTATTTATGAAGAGTGAAACTATAATGTAGCTGAGCAGCTTCAAGAATTCAACATGCTATATTAAAATCTCACAGGTCATAACCGTATTAACATTGTAGATAATTTAAAACATTTCTTATATTCTTAGACTCTTTACGTTAACAAAGGAACATAAGCAATATTAGTTTTACATTTTTTTCTTCAATATTGTCTAACTATGTTTCTGTCTATATCGATGTTAAATACATTATAGATGAGTAAAGAGATGTGTTCAAGCAAATCATGGAAGCAGTCAACAACCAGAAGAGAGGCGTATTTTTTTGTATGGATATGGCGGCACTGGCAAAACGTATATGTGGAGAACTTTAGCTTCTTACATTAGATTACAGAAACAAATATGTCTGACTGTTGATTCATCAGGTATTACATCACTCTTACTTCCTGGTAGTCGAACGACACATTCAAATTCAAGATTCCAATTCCTACACTCGAGTCTTCCACCTGTGATATATGCAAAGGAAGTGACCATGATGACCTATTAAAATTATCAAAATTGATAATTTGGGATGAGGCTCTAATGGCTAACAAATTTTGTTTCGAAGCATTGGATAAAACCCTCAGAGACATCATGAGTGGATCCAAATCATCTGACAAAATATTTGGAGGTAAGGCAATTGTGTTTGGGGGCGATTTTCGGCAGATTCTACCTGTTATACCAAGAGGAAGCCGTTCAGATATAATTCATGCCACAATCAATTCATCATATATATGGGATCATTGTGTCATTTTGAAGCTTACAAAGAATATGAGACTTCAACAGTCTGGGATGAACAGAAGTCCTTCTGAGTTGGAACAATTTTCGAACTGGATATTGAAACTCGGGGATGGAAAGTTAGCGGAACCTAATGATGGTTATGCAGAGATTGATATTCCTCCCGAATTATTGATCACAGATTTTGCTGATCCACTTGAAGCAATATTTCAAAACACGTATCCAAATTTTGCTGTTAATTACAACAATGAAACATTCTTGCAATCAAGGGCAACATTGGCTGGAATCATTGAGACTGTTAATCTAATAAACCAGTACGTATTAGAATTTCTTCCAGGTAATTGCCATTCAGTAAGTATAAATATTGTTACCTATTGACATTATTTTGTATGCGACTTATAAATGAACATTTAACAATTTTTAGGTGAACAAAAAGAATATTTATCATTTAATTCTGTTGATACACTTGATGGTGACGACAACGAATCTTTTGATGTTTTAACTCCTGAATTTTTGAATACACTCAGAACTTCTGGTCTTCCCAATCACAAGATTACATTGAAGATTGGTACTCTAATAATGCTTCTTAGAAATATTGATCAAACAGAAGGTTTGTGCAATGGAACACGACTCATTGTTACAAGATTGACAGATCACGTTGCCGAAGCAAAAATTATTTCAGAAAAAAACATTTGAGGTGTCGTCTATATCGCAAGAATGGATATTACTCCTACTCAGTCCCCGTGGCCCTTCAAGATGACTAGAAGGCAATTTCCTATAACTGTATGTTATGCTATGACGATTAACAAGTCTCAAGGTCAGTCATTGGATCATGTCGATATCTATTTGCCCAGGAGCATCTTCATCCATGGTTAATTTTATGTTGCAGTTTCAAGGGTAAAAAGCAAAAAAGGTCTTAAGATATTAATCCATGACAAAGATAACAAACCGTTGTCGAGTACAACAAATGTTATTTTCAAAGAGGTTTTTAAAAACTTATAGAATGTGAGTTTTATTCATTTTAAGGTTTCATACATTTTGAGCATAATCACTCACGATTACATCCTTTATACACATTTGATTACAATTTTAATTTGTTCTTTTTTTTTTGTTAATTTCAGTGAGACTCAGATAAACAGGTTAAGTTTGGTGCAAGATTTCGAAGGTCTTCAACATGCATTTGTATGCATTTATAGTCTGCATTCTAAATTATGTGTGTTTGTACTTAGATTCTTACATTCCAAGATTTGTATTTTTACATTAATGACAAAATTTGTGAAATTTTCAACAAACTGATATGATCTAGACATCAGTTATTATGCAGTTTCGACTTAAACATACAACATCATGAACTATAAGCATTATACAATTGCATTTTAGTCTTATTGTTTGTTTACCATCATTTTGGTGTTTGTATTTGATGAACTTATGGTTTAATCATGGTTACTGCATGTTAAACTATAATTAAACTTCAATTTTATGTTGTTTAATTAGACAAAAGAGGTGATTGTACAATCATGTCATATAGTTGAAGATATGATATATGTAATCACTACGGCATTATCAATAAGTGATACAAAAGAGACATTTATCCGAAAAATGATAAATTCAACATAAGCATACATTTGCGTTGATACTATGCAAAAATACACATCCATAGAGCAAGTACGAAATTACAAAGTGCTTACACAAAATACAGAATCACATCTTCGACAATTACAACATCAATACAAACAACAACTTGATTGTATGCTAATATCCCTCTTATCAGGTGCAACGTCAACGATTCAGTAGATACACATACATCAAATTTGAAAAAGGAATCATGGAAAACATGAGCACATCTCCTGCTTGAAGCTTTTTGTCTTTCGCAAATTTCTTCCATCCTTGCGTAATATGCTTCTCATAGTCATTCCTTCCAGATCTTTTAATGACACTGAGATATCATTTTCCATTAATAATATCTACCATCCTTATTGCATTTTGCTCTTTAGCAAAACATGTTATGGATAACTCCATTGGAATATACTGCAATGTGTTACACAACTCATTAATTTATCATGTTGAAACATAAAGATCTATAAAATGATAATTGTATACAATTATTTTATAGAGATACCAGGACATTTTGTCCGAACATGTTTGCGTTGGTTACATTCGATTTCCATGACACATCTCCGCCACACTCATTGGTTCTGTCTGCTTCAGTAAGAAATCCATCTCTTATGAGAGTTTGATCTTATCTTGCTTTTCCTCAAACTGTTTTATGGTCTTCCTCGCAAATTCAAGCATGTCTCTCTCAGGATCACTGAAACATTAGTAACAAATTAATCATTGTAATTAAAAATTAATTAGAGATTATAAGCATCTCTTTCCCAGATATGTCAAATCTTTTTAAGGGATTGCATGCATGTACAATACTATATTTGGTATAGTGTTAAGAATTTTTTTTAATCCAATATGTGTCAAATCTTTTCAAAAGATGTATTTTATTATGAAGTTTAAAAAATCAATTGCATGCTTGGACAATATTATATTTGGTGTAGTGCTAAGAAAATTTTTTATAAGAATTATCTGTGAGCCATTTTTTAAACAGATGGGTTTTGTTATGATGTTTTAAAAAACCAATTGCATTCATGAACGACGTACCTGCTAGAAAAAGAATGAACAAAGGGTACCCCAAACTTTACCATCTTCGCAGTTCAATTGAGAATGTGCTTTTCTATGCAACATTAAAAATAGATACTAAGCATATATACATGTAGTAAAACACATGGATATTGGGTAGGCCCATTTAGTTTTGGGCCTCTAAATCAATTGATGCAATAATCCAGAATATAAATAATTAAATTATAACTACACAATTTTTTGTTATTAAATATTGTAAATTTTATATTAGATTTTGTTTTCTATACAAATATTAAGTAGACCATATTCGTACTTCTTAAAATCACAAGGGTCAAACAATTTGGACCTAATATTAGATAAATACAATAGAATGAATATAAAAAGTATTAATTGATCAATCTCATTCCAATGTTACATGCAGTAAATTAATTGGCGCACAATACTTTAATATCGAAGATTTCTATAGTAAAAAAGACATCAAAGGTATAAATTGTGTAAATGGGCATGGGACATTATGTGTCAACAACAACTTAAAACATGGTTCATTCCGTGAGCCTGCCCGAGAGATTAATCAATAGTATATAAAATCATTATAACATAATTACTAAACATATTTTAGAACACTGACAATTAACTAATTAACCTTATAACAAAGTTTACAAAGGAGGAGGTGTTTTGTCATTGTCAAGAAACATAACCCTTAAGAAAAAATAACATCCCAAAATTGAATTGAAATCAAGTTCTAAACAAAATACATTAAAACAAATTCTACACAACTTAAAAACTTTAGTCCATTTTCAACACTTCATGTTTGTAGTTTCCGCTCATTTCTTCTGCAATGTTAATACATGCACGGAGTAAAACGACCCATTTGACAGACCAATGTGTCTCCATTGCTAAGATATTTGTTTTTTATAAATTCATACCATCCTTCAGTCATGTACTTCTCATATGTGCTTGAAATGTTCATTCGTGTTGCAATACTAATCTTACACTTGAAAGTTATTTTCAAGTCAAGATCAGCAATTGTGATCTCCTTTTGATTCCTTCTTAAGCATTTTTTTTTATATTTCACTGGGAAAATGTTGCAAGAATACAAACATGAATTAACAATGGATTAGTTTTGTAAAAAAAACATTTTATAATATAACAGAAATACTTATATTGAATTACCTGATCATTTGTTGCATTTGTTTTGGCATTCTCCACTGTGATATCCCAACGATATGGTTTCTTCCCCTTAATCATTTCTGATCTAACATTGTATGGATTTTTTCTCTGCTTCCCAAATTTCAATGGTCCCTTCTTATTTTCATTTTTATGAACACGTTTGGATTTGTCAACATGGTTTTTCTCAACCCGAACTTCCCTGACAACTGTATGTTTCTTCCTCAAGTTTTGTTTCCGTTTTGAAGTAACCTTAATAATTTCATCAGTGGCATCAACATTTTCTTCCTTCACAGAATTTTAAAAAACTGATCCACTTTCCAAAGTATGATCTATTACCTCAACATTTCTTAGATATTCAGTGACGTCGCCAGTCTTCTTACCCACCGTATTAGAACGACGATGCCACTTACATTTTTTCTGATAGGATGAACTCTCTCCAATCTCATCCAATATCCCCTGTATGATATTCAAATATGTTTCGTGGCTGAAAACAAAAATTAAGAACAGTAAATCAACATTACAACCTATATCAATCTATATAACATAGTATAACAGATAGTTGAATCACCCAATACAACTATTAAATCAAAACTTATATACCAATCTCATCAATGAATTCTATATAATCTATATTGCTTCAGTTAATATAATCTTTAAGAATAACAAATGTAGTAATTGGTATCAAACTCAACATCTTAATTGTAACTACATATATCACGCATAATCAACATTGCTAATAATTTTTGGAATCATTTGACCATAATTTTTCTATGACTGATTTATAGGGGATATCGTTAAAAACAAAAAACATAAAACAAAATCAATTTGCATTTCTCACAAATATCAGTCACATTCAAAACGAGATGAAATTAGGGTTACTTATTATGTTCTAAATGTCCAGAACGACATCCTAATCGGTATCAAAATCATGTTCTAGATTTCCTAAACGATATCCACTAATTTAAGAGTATCCACAAAACAAATTCAATCAGGAGTTCGAAAAAATGCATTAATAAGCAAAATAAAAGGAATTTAAAGTTCATTACCTCATGATATCTGAATCGCCTTCCAATATGTGTCCTCTGGCACCGGTATTCCGCCCATTCGTCATAGTAAAGCTTTCAAAATGCAGAGGTGTGAAATTGTTAAAAGTGTTTGTGGAAGAACAAACATTGAGCAATGAAACAAGTTTAGGTTAAAGAATGCCTATGTTTTGGCGTATTGGAAAGGTAAAGTAATAGCATACAGGTAGGGATGTTTTTGGGGCTAAAGACCCGAAAACCACCCGAGAACCGGTCCGGTGGAGTCAGACCATTGGACAGACCGAATTGTCTCTTGGTTTGGTAATGGATAAAATTGTAATCTGTATCCAGCATGAAGAACCGGACCAAATATCCAATAAGTAACAGGTAAGCTATGTTATAAATTCTAAAAAAAAAATCATTTCCTCATTTTTTCCTCTCTCTTTTTTCAGTCACTCTCTCGTCTCTCACTAACTCTTCTCCTCTTCCGTTCCATCTCTCTCTCTCTCCTAGGGCTTCATCTCCGGTCAAGCCAAGCAACCATGTTTACTTTCATTATTCATTGGAATCATTTGTGTTAGAGGCTAAGTGTGAATTGTTGAAGGCTACAACAATCTTGTTCATGTAATGTATCCAAACTCTATTTTTTTTATTTTTTTTATGATATTGTTTACATTGTTTGCATGTTTGTGTTATCGAGTAGCTCTCTACCTGGTATCAATTTTGACCTAAAGTTTGACCTAAAATGTTTTGATTTTGGAATCGTTCTTGATGATGTTTCGATTTTGAACAAAATTCTGACCTAAAATATTGGTGTATTTAATTTTTTGTTTATATTTGATTCTGTTGCTGAGTTTTGTTCTTCATTAGGGTCCGGCCTAGGGTTTTGAATTGAGGTTGTATTGTGTAAATTTTGTTGCTGAGGTTGTATTTTGGCCTAATAAGAAATTTTGTTGCTGAGGTTGTATTATGTTACTCAGTTTTGTTCATATTTCGTATTAAATTATTGTTTGATTGATATTTACTTTTATGTCTTGTCTTTTCAAGATTCTATTTTTGACTCCAACCATGGATGATCTTATTGATATTAACATGTTACTTGATGGGGAAGAGGAGACAATGGATGGAGGAAATATAAAGATTGGTGAGATGATTGATATGGAACTTCCAGTTCCACTTCCAACTGACAACACTACTCAAAATACATCTACCACTCAAAATACTACTACTACTCAAAATACAACTACTGATGATGGAGCAACCCCTCCAGTTAACCCAGCTCAGAGTTCACAGAGCCAGATAAATGCCTTTGGTAAAGCTTCTCGTCCCAAGAAATCTGTTGTTTACAATGAGATGGTACTTATTGAAATGCCTAATGGTACCAAGAAGTGGAAATGCAGATGGTGTGGCAAGATTTCCACTTATGATGTGAAATGGAAAAGTACTTCTAATGGTAAGAAACATTTAGAAAATTGCATTCAGAGAAAGTTACGGCTGAAAGGTAATACTGGCAAAGAGGTTGCACAGTCTAGGTTAAATGTAGGTGGTGATAGTACTCCTAGTTTAACAACTTGGACATATAATCATGCTAGCATTAAAGAGGTTGCAGCTCATATGATTCTAGGTCATGAATTTCCTTTTTCTGTTATGGAAGGTGTTATCTTTAATGAGTTTCTTAGAGAAATTTATTCATGGTACAAAAAGATTATTAGACAACAAGTTAAGTTTGATTATGAGACATTTTATGAGGCTGAGAGAGTTAAGATGAAAAAGTCTATGTCTTTGATTAACAGGATCAGTCTTACAACTGACATATGGTGGTCTGGGAGTAGAAAATTGGCTATATGACTGTGACTGGTCATTTCATTGATTCAAAATGGCACCTTCACAAAAGAGTTTTATCTTTTAAGAATGTGCCACCACCACATTATGGTGAGGTTTTGTGTAGGGAATTGATTAAGGTCATGGATGATTGGGGCATAAGGGATAAGGTCGTTTCAATTTCAGTTGATAATGCTAGTGCCAATGATAATTGCATTGCTAGATTAAAGAGAGATTATATTGGTAGGAGAAATCTACCATTGGATGGTAAACTGTTTCATGTGAGATGTTGTGCATACATCTTAAATTTGTTGGTTCAGGGTGGTCTTGATATGATTAAGGTGATTGTTGATAAGATTAGAAATGGGGTTAAATACTTGCTGAATTTTGAAACTAGATGCAAAGCATTAAAAAAATTTGTTTATGAGTTGCAACTTGAAGGCAGAATGCAAGTGTTGGATACTAAGACAAGGTGGAACTCAACTTGGTTGATGTTGTCCACTGCATACCACTACAGAGAAGTCTGGCCAAGATATGCTGAAGAAAATGGTGCATTTCTCACCTTTTTTCCTGATGCAAATGATTAGGAAAATATTCATGATATTTGCAAGTTTTTTGAGGTTTTTGCTGATGTTACATCAATTATTAGTGGCACCTCTTACCCTACTGCTAATTTATTTTTGGCTGAGCTTTACAGGGTGAAGGTTCTACTTGACAAACCTTCAAACATCTCAAATAATCCTCAACTGCAAGGGCTTGCTAATGAAATGAAGTTTAAATATGACAAGTATTGGTCAGAGTCTAATACATTGATTTCTATTAGTGCAGTTCTGGATCCAAGGTATGTACAACTTACAAGTAGATAGGTAATTAAGTTGCCATTGTTTATGTATATTAGGTAGTTACTATTCTGCTTGATATGTTGCCTTGTGATTAAACCTTGGCCTATGATGAATTTGGTTGCCCATAAAATGGTATTTGAGGCCACTTATGTCTGAACTGCTTGTGAATTCTGGTTGATCAATTGTTCATATGTTGCCTATGATGAATTCGGTTGCCTTGTTGTGAGTTGTAATGAAATTGTGCCTATGATGAATTTTGTTTCCTTGTTGTGAGTTGTGATGAAATTGTGCCTATAATGAATTATGTTTGATCTGAGGCCAATTTTGTTTGATCTGAGGCCAATTTTATTTGATCTGCTTGTGAAATGATTCAATTATCTTACCTTGTGAGTTGTGTCTCAATTGTGCCTAGTATTAAATTATGTTGCATTGTGAGTTGTGATTTAATTGTGCCTATGATGAATTCTGTTTGATCTGCTTGAGATGATTATAGTAGTCTCTACTATGAGGCCAATTATGTTACCTCCCTGTGACTTTATTTGTGTCTAAGGCCAATTCTGTTACCTCCTTATGACTTTATGTGCCTATAATGAAATCAAATTCTGAGGCCAAACATGTTCAAAATAAATTATGCAAATAGGTATAGATGAATTTAAGTTGGTTGACAACTCTACTTGTTCAAATAGGTATAAAATGATCTTCATCAAATGGGTATATCCCTTCTTGTATACAAATCCTACTCAAGCCACTGCCTAAGAACAAGAGTTGGCAACCAACTTAAAATCTCTCTTCCAATTGTATCAAGATACATATAGAACCAATAATGAGAATGTCCCTATATCTAAAATTCCAGAAGTAGGATCTAGTTCTGGGTTAGGAAGGAGGAGTTTTGATATGTTTTTAGAAACTGTTGTTGGTAATACTAATTCAAAATCTGATCTTGAATTATATCTTGAGGAGCCTCCCTTGAAAGTCCCCCCTAAAGCTAAGTTTTATGTTTTTAACACGGTGAATGGGGAATGAAGCCAAGTATCCTGTTCTTAGTAAATTGGAAAAGGATATCCTAACTGTTCCAGTTACAACTGTTGCTTGAGAAACAACTTTTAATCCATTATCTGGTCCAGTTTCAGTTTACCCGAAAGCGCCGGATCGATTTCGGTCCTAAAATTTAATCAGCACTACTTTGGTCCAGTTCTGGTTTACCCGATGTCACACCCTAATTTTTAACCCTAAGATCCCATATCCTGTTGCATCGTCTTGCATCATTTAGGTCAATCACACATGCATAACTAACCAGGTCTTGTTGCTTTGCCTTGTTTGTTTTTGTTCACTAATGACTCAGGGTTTGCTCTAAGAGGCCTCAAGGGATTGGCCAGTCAAGTTTTGAGGGCATCATCAATCAAGCAAGAATTAGGGTTTCTTCAGTCAAAGTCAATTGCACCTTTGGATTTATGGTCAAGAGCTGGCCACAAACATTGAGACGTGATCTAAGGCTCATCAAGGCATCCATGAAGTCCACTTGAGGTGTCCAAATAGCCCAAAAGATAGTGGTTTATTGAAAATCAAGGGTTGGAGATTCATCTGTTCAAGGAAGTCAACTATGCCTCTGAGAAGTCAAACTTTGGATTTTGAAGACAACCATGAGCATGCCATATCACCTTGAGTGTTGTAATGAGTGTGGATCAAAGAAAATCAAGAGGAAGCATAAAATCAAGAGATTTGAAGGATTAGGGTTTTGAAAGAGAAGTTTCTAAGTGTGAAAATTTCAACTTTTAGCCATCTTGCAACATCCATAACTTATTCATCCTTGATCTAAATGGAGCAAATTAACTATCAAACTGAAGAGGACACCATGTACTACAAATTTGGAGGAGGAAATATGTTCAAAAGATCCATGCATTTCAAGATATGGAGGCCTAAAGTGAAGAAAACAAGGAAATGGAATTTCGTACTTAGAATTTTTTCTAAGTATGGAATCTCAACATGAAGGATGGTTTTTCAAAGCATTCTTTCACCATGATCCAAGCTTAATTTCAATTTTCCCCAAACATGAAAGTTGTAGAGTGTTCTTATAGCTTTCTTTTGAGTACTAGAACTTCTCCATTGGATGAATGGAGCTTAAGTTATGAAGTCACCAAAATGGGGTTTTCATTTGACAATTTTTGGCAATTTTGTAGACCAATCTTCCAAGGGATCTTTCACCATAATACGAGCCTCATTTCAATTTTCTTTGAACACCAAAGTTGTAGGGCTCATTTCAAGCTTTCCATCCATTACAAAAACTTGTCATTTGGACAAATACACATCAAGTTATGATGCTTCAAAGATGGTGTCACAAATGGGTCAAATTCCATAACTTAGAATTTTGCTAAGTTTTCTTTTGTGGCATGTTAGTGGACATGATTTTAAGCCATTTTTTCTCAATTATCCAAGCATGTTTTCAAGATGTTTCTAACATGAAAGTTGCTCTACCTTCTTTCTAGTTTCCATTGAACCTAAAACTTCATTATTTGAATCAAAATCTATGGAGTTATAATGGTTTAAAGTGGTACCCACACATTGAATTCACAACAATACATAATGTCATTTCTCATGCACATATTGGAGTCAAATTTTGGTGATTACATGAACACTTCAATTCATGTGCATGGCTTTTTGTGCATCTTCCCAAACATTGCTAAAAAAGGGTCTTCTTTGTATGACATGAATAAGGCTTCATATAACATTTCCATGAAAAAGAAAATGGGATAAGCTTGTGCAGCAAACTTGCTGCTTTTTCCTCTTTTCATGTTGCCATCATGAACACATAATGAAGCCAATTCATAACAAGACAAATCCCAGTCGTGACTTGACCAAATTCAAATTCATCATTTCACTATCTTGCCCTTGGTTGCTTCAAAAGTCACAATAAAAATGTGCTGTCACGAAAAGAAGAAATCGATGTTTTCCGTCTTTAGCTTCTCATTTCCTACACCCAAGGAGAATTAACAACATGGAACCTGGTTTCTTTTCATAAAAACTAGCAAAGGGTTCGATGGAAAAGAGGCTAGGCTAGGTTTTTTGGTTGAAAATAAACATTGTGAAGGACCAGCTGGCTTTGAACAATCATTGCTTTGAGCTAACTTGGCTATGGAAATAAGATTGACTTTAAAGGAAGGAATGTAGAGGACATTATGCAATGTTAAGGAAAATGTGATAACAACAGAACCAGATAATGAGGCAGAAAGTTGAGATCCATCAGGCAAATTAACAGGTATAGGAACAATGGATTTGCAATCAATAAAGGATGAAAGATTGAAAGAAATATGATCTGTGGCACCTGTATCTAAAACCCATAGATGAGAAGACTTACCATTGATGTTAGATGAATGAGAATTCATGATAAGTGGTGAAGTGGAAACAGAATTGGCTGTAGAAGGAAGCTTTGATTGCTGAAGCAGTGCAAGAATGTTGTTGTATTGCTCTTGAGTAAAACCATATGAGGAAGTTGTGGATCCTGATGCAAGATTCTATGAAACACTATTGATGGTGGCAGCAGACTGAGAACCTGAACCATTGGCTTTGTTCTTGTGCTTAAAACCTGGAGGATAGCCATGTTTGATGAAACATGTATCAATGGTGTGATTGCTTCTACCATAGTGAGTGCAGACACGAATCTGTCCTCTAGAACCATTGTTACCCTGATACTTGCCCTTGTGCTGATTGGATTTACCATGTGCAGCATCATGACCAGCTTGAACATTCAAAGCAGTGCTTTCTTCAGTGTTTCCAATGCTAGGTATAGCAGTAGATACAACACTATTCATCTCCCTTTCTTGTTGAATAACCAGAGAAAAGACCTTATCAATGTCACGTAAGGGATTCATCATCATAATCTGAGATTTGGAATGAGTGAATTTCTCATTCAATCCCTTAAGAAAACATATGACATAATCTTGTTCCCGATGGCGACGAACAGATGCAATAGCGCCACATGAACAAGAAATTACACAAGAACAAGAAGGAATTGGTCGATAATTCTCCAATTCATCCCATAACACTTTCAAATTCGTAAAGTAATTAGATACATCAAGAGTACCTTGGCGAAGTTTGTATAGATCTTCTTGAATGTCAGAAATGCGGAAAATGTCGCTGTGAGAAAACCTAATCTGCAAATTCTTCCAAACGCCGGCAGCACTATCAATTCAAAGCACGGATCTTGCAATTAATTCAGAAACAGAGGGTTGAATCCAGGCAAGAACCATCGTATTGCATCGAATCCATGGAGCATAAAGAGGATCTGAAACAGAAGGCTTGCGAAGAGAACCGTCGATGAACTTTTCTTTGTTCTTGGATATCAACGCAATATGCATTGATCGAGATCACGTATGGTAATTCTTATCATCGAGCGGAGGGGAAACAAGAACAATTACAGGATTCTCATTTGGATGAAGGTAGTAAGGGTTTGCAGTATTGGTTATGAAATCAGCGTAGCTCTGAGTAGCCATTTGAGCAAAGATGAAGAGAAAAAAAGAGGATGAAAATAACAGAAAAACAACAAACAATGGCTACCAGAGCTATATAAGCTCTGATACCATGTCAATGATGAAGAAACTCATCATAGAGAAGAAGGAAAACTACTGTATTCAAGAAGTGAAAGAGAAAGAAAAATATTTTGGAGATAAAGCTTTCACTGTTTCATTAAGTGTGTAAAAGATAGTTACAAGGCTATTTATACATAATAAATGGTATATATGAAAAACTAAACTATCAGTATACAAGGCAATATCTAATAAGGACCCACTCTTCATGCGAAAAAAAAGGGCTGGGGGGTCTTGGCTTTTGATCCTCGAAAAAGATAGGACCGTGATGTCAGTTTTCATGTGATATGCACCGAGGAACCACAATACAATAACACCATCACGATTCCATTTCATTTATTTATTTTTTAAAGGGCAATCGTTGAAACACTACTGGAGATATATACACACCTTTGCCAACTTCTGCAGGCATTTTTTTAACCAAGAACTCACTGTCCAAACTTATCATCTCTCATTGACTCTCACCTCTATCTCATACTTGAGACACCCTTCATCACCTTCCAAAAAAAGACATCCCTAGCTATCCTTCAAAAGTTTTGCACAACAACCATTCAAAAGGATCTCACTGAAAAAACAACACTTGAAGCTAGTCTCTTCTCCCACCCACGTAAAATCCATATTCAATCCAACCTCTCTTCTACATCTCATCACTAAGCTCGCACACTTTATCTCAGCGGCTCAATAATTTATCTTTGTGACTCAACTTGTGGTTTGCGACGTTTCGCCATTCTCGGTAACCTTCGCATATTCCCCTTCTACTATGTTGTTACGTAAATGTTGTGCTGGCTTTGTGTTGTGAGTTTACTGTTATTGCTTTTGATTCATGCTGTTGATGTTTGTGTGAGTTTCGATTCTAACGTGTCAAACTTCTGTTTCTTTTTCATGTCTTTCAAAGTTGTTGTTATACATTCCATGATGATATGTAGCTGTAACTTGTTTAAGTTTTATCACTGTCCATGTTGTTATAAGTTGTTCTCTTTCAAACTTCTGTTTACTTACTGTAGTACGGTGCATATTATACATTCCATGTTGTTATAAGTTGTTGTCTTTCAAACTTCTGTTTACTTATTGTAGTACGGTGCATGAAGCGGTGAAGTATGTGTAGCTGCAACTTGTTTAAGTTTTATCACTGTCTGGGTTTGGTGTGTAAACAATGGTTTTTTTTCTTATGGCTATGGATCCTATTAACTAATTATGAGCTGCCTAGTTGTGGACTTGTTTGTTTTGTTCGTGCATGCATGTACCCGTATAATGGAATAGGATGTTAGCTATTAAAAGAGTGTATTGGTTTTTGGTTAATAAGCTTAGGTTATATGGTGTGGGTTATGCTGCACTTGTGATGCCTTTTGTCAATATTTGAGTTTCTTTTGTCTATATGTATACTCTAAAAAAGAAAAAAAAAAACGTTTTATCACTTATTTTATTGAATATAGAAAACTGCCAAGATATTTACCCTTCTCTCCTAATTATTTACTTGTATTTTCATATAAAAAAAAGACAAAATATCTTCCTTTTATTTATTTTTGTATCCCCTATTAAAAATGTAAGGAAAAGAGTGTCCCATTTGTGATTGTTTTCTTGATGAATCATTGTTGGCTTCTTCTTTTATGTGCTTTGTGAATGACATGATTTTGCTACACTTTGACTATTATTTTCATTTATCCATGAGTTGATTCTTGAAGTGTGAAGGCTTGTATGTTTTTCATGTAATGGTTTTTTGATTAGAGATACTTTATCTAGTTAATTGATTGCATGCCTTGACTTTTGCTCAATACACTGTGTTTAACTTTGTTGCTTGAGGCTTTAGTTGCCCTGTCTTGATACAATCTTCGTGATGTCGGTTTTGTTTGATACTTATTTTTAGCTTTTGAATCTATATGATTGTCTGTGTTCGAATCCAAGGGGAGGGTTCATTGGTTGACTATACAGTCATGTACATTGCATTTTGTTTCTTAGTATTTTCCACCCATTGTATGACCTTTTCTCCCCTCTAAGTTGTTTACCTTAGTGTTTACACTTGGATTTTTCCCTCTAGACTAACACTTACTCTGTTCCCTTAAGCTAGTGTCCCTTAGGATGTTCAACTTTAGACAACTTAAGTTTAGTCTCCCTTCTCTTCCCACGAGAGAATTAGACATGAGTCATCCCTAGTTGGGATGTAATTCTCCTACCCCATAACACAGTTGAGAAAGATGTAGATTCTTTTTCGCTTAAGAGAGGTATGTGGCATACTCATCGATTCTATATCCGAGTTGGATCCCTTCTCTTAATGTGAAGCAAAGATCTATCTTCTGCATGTTTGTGGTGGGTTAGTTGAGTATTCTCCTTAAGATGACAACTTGTCTCTTCTCCTAAAAAGAAAACCAACCCAACAAACTCTGTTTACCCTTAGTGAGGGGAACTACGAATATTCTGATTCTTTTAGTCAAGATATGTAGGCACGAGATGCGATGTCTTGACGAGCATACTTAGGGGTAGCACCTTAGGTCTCCCTTTACCTTTTCACATTTTAGCAGACAAATAACAAATAACACAATAAGACAAGAGGTTCCTCTAGAGTACTATAGATACTTAGGATGCTAGCATCTTCCCTAGGTATAACTAACCCCCGAACCTTAGATTCTCCCTTGCTTTGCATTGCATTGCATATTTTGGGTTATTTGTTCTTTTTTTCCTTCCTTTGGATAAATTAAAGATCGGTGGTGAATTATGATTTATGATTCAAGTTAATTAATAGCTTGATATCTAATTCTCACCGCGACACCCGATAAGGGTTTCAGTCCAACTCTCGGGACCCTGGGTACCCGGTCCAGACCGAAAACAACCCTACATACAGAGGAAACGTATATTAGGTTGAAACATTTAATGCACCAATAAAATTTATTTTTAGTAACATAAAGTATATCTCAGGTAACGTGTATAATCAAGTAAGTATATCACGTTTGACATCAATACCATCATCAACATTGAAGACTGACATATGTAATAAATTATTATTAATTTTTTATTATTAATGAATAAACAATTCATTTTAAGACATTTAATTCTTTTTTAAGACATTTAATTTCTCAATAAAAACAAATAAATTTGCATGACTTTTTATTTGCATGACTTACGTTTGGTTGTTTTAAATGGGTCAATTGGAAGAATTAATTTTATTAATTAGTTATTAATACACTATAATCATTTATTATAATTCATTTGTTTTTTAATTAAATTTTCTATATTATAATAATTTGAATATACTGTACAAAATTAATTTTTATTGAATGATCTTAATTTGATATTTAATTAATATAGTTTTCTATATCATACTAGCAATATTATCAAATCCAATAATATACAACTGTCAAATTAACGCTATATTTAAACTTAATTTGTTGTATTTCACGTTAGTATTATTTTATACAATTATGATATGAAATTATTTATTTATACTATTATATATATATATATATATATATATATATATATATATATATATATATATATATATATATATATATATATATATATATATATATATATATATATATATATATATATATATATATATATATATATATATATATATAATTTTATAGCATCTAATTAAATTATTTTTACATTTTATTTTTATTTTATTTTATCATTCTTTATCTTTATACTACAATGTAGTTTACAATATACAAATGCAATAATATACAATATTGTTATATTTAAATTTAGTTTTCAAGACCTAATTTTATAAATTAACATGTCTCATTAATATTCTCAAGCATTTTCTTTACATTCTACATAATTCAAAAACATAGTTTATACGTTGTTTTATAACTGTAATTTCAAAAAAATTGTTTAAGATTATGCATAACCACATTAGTCAAAATATTTGCCATAAACAAATTAGTACCAACTTATAATATTAATATATTAAACATTAGGAGACTATTTAATTTATATATTTTTATATACATTTTTAAACATCACTATATTATACTTATTTACTCTTTATAACGATATCGTGCGACACGTGGAAACGCACGAGTAGGTGACTACTTAAGTATTTCCTAGGGATAGCAATGGGCAGGGTATGGGTAAGGTACTATAGTACCCGTCCCCATACCCGCAGTTGAAAAAAATCCCCGTACCCGAGCCCATACCCGTTTGGGTATCAAAATTGGCATCCGTCCCCGTACCCTATGGGTATATAAGTGCCCGTACCCGTACCCGTTATCCGCATTTCTAATAAAAATAAATATATCAAGTATAAAATATCATAATATTTTAAGTTTTTAAATATATTAAAAAGTTTTTTAAAAAATTTATTGTTGAATTATGAAATAAATGATCACGTATATTAAATATGTAGTAACTTAAAATTAATGTTTTTTTTTTTATTTTATAAATATTTATTTTTATATAATAATATAAATTAAAATATATAAATATATATTGTGCGGGTATGGGGCGGATTGGGTACTAAGGTGCCTATCCCCGCACCCATCCCCGCTTATTTAAGTGGGTAATTACCCGAGTCCGTACCCGTACCTATTTTTGCGGGTTTTTACCCTACCCGTTGTGGGTAATTTTCTGGGTACCCGCTAGGGATGGGCCAAATTGCCATCCCTATTTCCTATATTTTTCTACTAAAATATACATTTCCGATGGGTCAACACTACTTAATTTGTATATCTTTTATATGGCAATCATCATTGAAATCTTTTTTCTCTTAATTCGTATATATATATATATATATATATATATATATATATATATATATATATATTTCTTAACCATAACTATATAATATTTATTTTATATTTATATCGACTTTGCGCGACCCGTGCAAACGCATGGGTCCTTTACTAGTATTTGAAGAATAAGACCAGTTGCTTTCATTGGGTTTGCAGTCATATTTATTAAACGTTCACCATGTGTTCAATGTGTCTCTACAAAATAAAATTTAGGTATTTGATCGTTCGTAAGTCACTGGACATGGCAACAAAATTGTGTATGTGGGTATCTGTCTAAATATGTCTCGTGTTTGACGGGAAAATCCGCTTTAGATGGGATTGAATTTTTCTCGATTTTAAAAGATGGGGATTGTAAATTTGTAACACCTTTATTTTTAAATTAATTTATTTTATTGAGTTTTATGTGTTGATGTGATTTATTGGAGTGTTATATGTGCTTTGTGGGGCTAATTAAGGTGGGATAGAATTTATATTATTTATCAATATTTTTGTTAATTAAAATAATAGAATAAAGTAGAGAAAATAAGAAATATAGAGATATGAGGTGGAAAATAGGATAAAGAAGTAATTGATGTGGTAAGGAGTGAGAGACCGAAAAGTGGGTGGGGAATTAGAAATGATAAAATATTAAATTGGGTTTTTCATTTAAAAGGAAATTGGAGAGAAAATAGGTTATGCAGTGCATAGAATTTGGAGCAAAATATGAGTTTTAAAGGCAAGAGCAAAACATATGATTCCAAGCAAAAGCTTCATTTTTTTAGGTAGAATTCAAGTAAGGGGAGAAATTATTCATTATTCGATGTATATTTCAATAATGATGGTGAAGGATCCTCACACTCTTCATTGTTTGTTGTGTTTTTCCTCCAATGATGAGTTTATGGATTGGGAGATGGTTTTTGCATAACCTTTCTTCCAATTGTTGTGATTGATGTTAATTCGTGTTCTGATTTATCTCTAAAATTCGTATACGATTTGTATGCAAAAATCTGAATGTTACTTATTCATGTCATTATGCCTAATATGAGAAACATGTGAATTGGTTTGGTAAAATTTTGTGGAATAAATGATGAATATGTGTATGGTAAAATTTTGTGGAATAAATGATGAATATGTGTACAGATGATGTATTAAACATGGAATAATTACGTAGGATATTTTTCTGTTCAATTTGAGTGGTTGTAAGTTAAAATTAGAAGTTTGAAAGTGCTCTCATGGCGGAAAACAAAGTTCTGCCTTTTGCACAACGGTGACGGACGTCACTTGGGTGACGAGCGACCCATCGTTACAAACGGGAAACCTAACGGGCGTCAGTGTAATGGCGGGGAAACCGTCATGGTCTCCAAGACGTGCTTCTTGTCCGGGCGTCATAGGGTGATGAGTTTGTGCGGGGGAATAGCGACGGGTGGTTGTTCGTCAGCTATTCGATTGGCCGGTATTGGGTCGTTTATTTGATCTTTTGAGTAGTTTCTGATTCTAGTGAATGTTTGTTGTTGTTTGGTTGTGTTTGATGAGTTGGTGAGTAAAGTTGTTGTGTTTTAAGAATTGTGTGATTTTTATCTATTGAGGTATGAGTAAATTGTTATTGAATGCATGTATGATTATGTATTTGTGAGACATGATTACATATCATGTTTATCATGTTGATGTGGCAGCCTTATTGGCGATGTATGTGATTCGAAGGGGAATTAATGATGATAATTACATATGTATATGTTAATGCATTTCTTACATCATGGTGTACGAACTTTAGTTTGGTGTTGTATCGCCAATTTAAAAGGGGGGACCAATGAGGAGTCTTTGATTCAGAAAAGAGGATCAGTGACGAGTTCCGATCTATAAGGAGAGTCACTGATGTTCGTGGTTCGAAAGAGGACCATCGTTGAGTGGACTAAATCAATAACATACCTCTGATGTCTAAATTGGTACCATGTGCATATAGAGTCAAGGAGTTGATGCATTGCATACATACCCGATTTACAATAGAGTTATTATTGTAATTGGTGCATTGTTATGAATGATAGTCATGTGATTGGTGATTGCTTGATTTATATTATCATTTATTATTTATACATCGCTAACTTTATTGAGTGTATTCTCACCCCCATGGTTATTTTATTTGTGGTGTTTTGTACTCTCGTGGTACAAATACTCAGGTATAGGAACACTAGTTGTTGTGAGCTGGAGGGTGGCATTTGAGGCCTCTTCATTTATTTACAATTTTCGAGTTGTTTAGTTTTGTTGTTTCTCTAATATGTAAGACTAGGGATGAGTTGCTTTGTTACATGTTATTTTTCTTGAGTTGTTTAATTTATTTCATTTAGTAATTTATGTTGAGACCAATAAATGTTTTCCTTGAAGTTTTGATATTTTATTCTGCTGCATGTTTTACGTTATAATTGAAGAGAAAGACGTATGTTGTGAATGTGTAACACTGAGATTGTGCAAAAATTATATGTTTTACTTTATAAATAAAGAGTCGGGTTTTAGGGTGTTACATAGTTGGTATCAGAGCATGTCAGTCCATTCGCCTAGGTTATGTGAATTTGTTTATTTCCCTATCATACAACATGTGTGTGAACATTGTCGATGCTTGTTTTCCTTTCTTAACAACTTGCCAACAGGATCGAGATTGAAACAAGTAGGGGAGGGACTTTTGCTTCTCTAATATGGGTCAGGTGTAGATGATTGGTTTAGCGTGCCACTGATTGCAAGAGTGCGGGTTTTTCATTGAGACTATGTTGTTTCCTTAACCCTAGAGAGTACGCATTCGAGATTCAAGTTCGTCGGTCAAGTTGAGGAGGTTTCTTTAAGGGGGATGATCAGGTGCTCATGATGTTCGCTTATTTGAGAGTGGAGAGCGATGTTGTGGCTAGTGATATGCCTAAGGTGTGTGAGTTTCCTGATATGTTTTCTGAGGATATTCATGACTTACCGCCAGAGCAGGAAGTTGAGTTTGCCATAGATTTAGTACCTGGTACTAGACCTGTGTCGATGGCCCCGTATAGGATGTCTACATCAAAGTTGAGTGAGCTGAAGAATCACTTAGACTAGTTATTGAAGAAGAAGTTTCTCAGACCTAGTGTGTCGCCGTGAGGAGCGCCAGTGTTGTTGGTTAAGAAGAAAAATGGTAGCATGAGGTTGTGTTGATTACTGATAGTTGAATAAGGTCACAATTAAGAATAAATATCATCTTCCTAGGATTGATGACCTGATGGATCAGTTGGTTGGAGCTTGTGTATTTAGCAAGATTGATTTGAGATCGGGTTATCATCAAATTCGAGTAAAAGCATAAGACATTTCGAATGCTGCATTCAGAAATCGATATGATCACAATGAGTACTCAGTGATTTTGTTCGGTGTGTCTAATGCGTTAGGTGTGTTTGTATAGTATATGAACAAAATCTTTCATACTTACTTGGATCATGAAATTCTGGTATCAGATGTGTGATGTTAAGTGTGATGTCACAACAACACAATATGCTATATGAACAAGGTAATAACAACAGTAAATCAACACAATGAATTGTTCACCCAGTTTGGTCTAACTACCTACGTCTGGGGGCTACCAAGCCAGGGAGGAAATTCACTATAAGTAGTATTAAATTACAGACTCAACAATCCCAGTTGACATCTACTAATCTTAATCACTACCCAGTGACACTTCTACCTAAGAGACCACTTAGATATGAGAAATCACTCACTCCCTAAATCACCTCAGTGATACAATTCAAAGAATACACTTTAAAACCCACCTTGATTCTGCTTAACAGCTTTGATCAAGAACTACACACTCTTGCTTAAAAGCTCTAGAGTGAATACACTTACAACTCAAAATAGTAACCCCAATTCAAACATGAATGGTTTACAAAAACACACACGAAAACTCAAATTGACTCTCAGTCTATGCTCTCTGTCTTCGTTATCTCCAACAAAGGTTGAGGTTGTTTTTTATAGAATTCTGACTTGGGCTTGGACCTCTTCCAAATATCTGATTTGATTTGTTTTAAAACCAGAATTTAAAACAGATTTGATCTTCAAATCTTTTTAAATCTTTTCAAATCAACCCTAATGTTAGTTACATGATCTGCTCCATGATTTGCTCCATATCTGATTGAAAATATCTTCTCCAAGATATTCGCATCCAATCTCTCTAATAGATCTCCTCAAAACGAACTAACACGCGCAACCCTAAAACATCACAACCTGATGTTCTGATGTTCTGATAACTGATGTCAAGACATCAAGTATAACATCAGCACATAAAACTTCAACCCTGCAACAACTAATGTTAGGAACCAATGTTAAGACATCAGACATATGACATCAACATTGTTTAACTTTGTTTTACCAAAATTCCAGCCAATACAAGAACTAATAATCTCCCATTTGGCTAATTTTGGCTAAAACAATCTCTGCCAACATCAGAGGTACCTGCAGCGGAAAAACTTCATACTCACAACCAGCAGCAATCACATTTTATCACATCCAAAATCTGCACAAAGCTAAGCTCCCCCTCAAAACATACCAGCTGTTCAAACATGCACACTCCCCCTCAAGCCTAGAACCACAACAGACACTAGGCAACACATAGGCTAACTCTCCCCCTTTTTAGCCACAATTTGACAACCACCAACAAGTTATACCCTAACACTTACAACAGTTAGTCCTACTAGCTCTCCTTGTCAGTCAAAAGTCAGCACCACAAGACAAGACAAATCATAGAACAAAACCAGATAAGCATAACAGTACTTTTATCCAAGTTACACAACATGCACCCAATGTGCAGAAACAAAAAAACTACAACCTACAAAAGCAAAAAAATAGCAGAAGCAACAATTCAATCTTCATTAGTATCAGAACCATCTGTAGCATCCTCTTCACCTTCCTCTGAACCTGAATCTTCAGCATTGACACCCACATCATCTTCACCCTGTTCCAAGGATTTGATCATCTGCTCAATTTTCATCTTCCTAGCAGTGCTAGTACTGATCACCATATCAAAATCCTTGTAGGCCGCCTTCAATTCTTCAATCAACTCAGTTTTAGTACAGGCCTTCTTAACACCAGAACTTGATGTTACAACAATGTCTGGAACATGATTCCCAACAAACAACTTGGGATGCAAGGATAAAGTTGACTCCCTCTTACATGCTATATCTGAACTAGTTAAAATTCCAGGATGTTGATCTAAGATCATTCCACAGACAAGGGAAGGGAATGCTATAGGCATCTTGATAGCATTAGTGGTAGCATGCTTCACAACTTGATCAAATATGTAATTTCCATAACTGAACTTGACCTTTTTCCCAACATCATAAATAAACCTTCCTAATCCCACAACTATGGTGGTTTTGTGATTAGTAGGTACCCAGTTAGCAGCTCCAATTCTGTGCAAAATAACATACTTGATACTGAGTTTGCTAGCTGTCAATTTACCCTTCAGTGGCCAAACCTTCACTTGAGTGGATGTGATCTCTTTACACACATCATTATCAGTCACTTCCAGTTCACAAACCTCTTGATCATCTCTTCCCAGATACTTATTGATGGTACTAGGAGAGAAATTAATACACTTACCCCTAACAAACACCTTCATGAAGTCCACACTTCTTTTATCAGAAATGTCTATAGGAATGTTAACAACAAATTCCTTAACAAGTCCAGCATAGCACTTAGAGAATTTAGTCACAGTTTTCAACAGGCCAGCAGCATGAATGAGCTCCATAATTTCTTTCATCTCCAATGCATCTTTGCCCAGCTCTCTTTCCAGAGCTAATCTCCTTTGGCACACAAATTTCCATATTGGAGCACTGCTAGCATAATGAAAGGATATGTTGTCCACTGGCACTTCAGGAACCTTATCAGAAATTCTCTTCAAAATGGACTTTTTGACTGGGGTGATGTCTTTAACATCTTCCTCAACATCATACTCAGATTCAGATTCTTCTCTAATCTTTCTCTTTTTGGAGGTCACGCAACCTTGCTCCAAGATTTTGTTGGACCAACTACAGATGTCTTTTTCTTCTTGCCTTCAGCTGTCATCTTAGGAGAAGATTCCACAGTCTTTCCTTTTCTAGTCTTCAATCTTTTGGCAATACCAGGAACAACATTACCAATTACTTCATTATCAGATAAGTCAACAACATCCACCACATTAGCACTCTTCTTCCCTCTGGGACTAGGAGTAACATCCCTAGCAGGTGATGTTCCAACATCATGTTCAACATCCACCTCATCTTCAACATGAGTATCATTATCTTCAACTTCAGCTTCTGCATCTTCAATGACAGACACAACCAATATGTGAAGATTGGTTTCAGAAGTTTGCATGTCACCCTTTTCTCTAACAAATTGATCAGCAGGCATTCGACTCAGAGGTCTAGATATTCCCTTCACAGAAATCCCTTTCTCAAAAATTTTTGTGACAATCTGATCAATATTTTTGTCCACGTCTACCCTTTCTTCAACAGCTTGAGGAAGAGGGGTGGTAGTCTTAGGAGTAGGTTTGTCTCCAAACAAAACACTAGTGACGAACGCTCGACTTTTGCTATCATCAAATTTCTTACCCGCAGATTGATCAGAAGTATTACCTTTTGAAGGCCTCTTAGGTTGATACTTCTCAGATCTTTTCTTTTCTGAACCTGGAATCATAGATAGAGGCGCTATGTCCAAGGCTTCATCCATTGAAACTTCTTTCGTTGAAACCCTAGATGTTGCATGCGAAGAGCTCTTTGAATCAGACTTTTTGGAGGGAGATGACTCATGTTGAGACATTGTTCCTTTGAAACAATTGATGTACAAGGATGTATTGTGTCTTCCAATCTTAGATGAGAAGATGAACATACTTCGAGTGTGGAGATTGATGTAGCGTGTAAGAGTAACAATAGGGAATGATAGCCTAAGGTAAGGGGGCTGCTTTTGTTGGTCACTTAAAAGCCAATAAATGTATTTTCCCCACCAAAACAAATTTCCTTTTAAATTTTTGAAATTTAATAAATGCACACCATAAGTCACTAACCTTTGATGCCTTTTCCACATGTCGAAATTTCTACTTAAGACTTCACAAATTTCAGCACACTTATCTTTAGGGAAATTGTCATTACACTTCATATCTGAGTGATCAACCTCTATGACCTTAGTTTCTTCAAGATTTCCTCTGAATAGTTGCATACCACTAGGTTGTTTGGTGATCCTTCTAATGTCACATTCAGATGTCATAACATCATCCTTGACATTACATGATGAGCTGGACTCTTGAGGAACCCATAAATAACAGTTATCTATGGATCTAACTCCCCTCATAACGACTTCACTCTTCTCATTAGTCACTAAACATTCATCTTTAGTGTAGCTAACCTTGAATCCTTCATCACATAACTGACTGATGCTAATCAAATTAGCAGTCAATCCTTTGATAAGAAGTACATTTTCAAGATTAGGTCCAGCCTCACAATTCAATTTTCCAATTCCTTTCACGTCCCCTATTTCTCCATTACCAAAAGTTACATCATTTGTGGAGTAAGTCCTGATATCCACCAACTAATTCTTAAAATTTGTCATATGCTTTGAGCAACCACTGTCAAAATACTAACCATCCATAGCTGGTGTTCTAACAGATAAGTGAGCTAATAGACATGTGACAACAGCTTTAGGAACCCATTGTTTAACAGCCTGAGGCATGTCCTGCTTCTGTCTAGGTTGAGGAACAGATTTGGGATAACCATGCAGTTTAAAGCAAGAAGATTGTATATGGCCAAATCTTTCACAATAGTAACATCTCACTCTTTGAATCTCTTCTCTGAAGTGATTGAAATGTCTCCCACCTTGATGATGATTTCTGTCATAATGCTGAGGCTGCCATCTGTCAAAATATTGATGTTGTCTTCTCCCATAATTAGGTTGTCTTCTGTAGTGTTGAGTCTGTCTTTTGTAATGATTAGGTTGTTTTTTACCATGATGATGCGGCCTTCTTCTGCCATAACCATGAGGCACAACATTATTAGGTCCAAAACCATACATTTTCCCTTGATGTTGAGACATCGGATGGAACATTTTATGTTTGAGACTAGAAGCCTGCATACTCCTATGGTATTGGGGAGGCATATACTGTCTAGCTCCAGAAACCTGAGGCTTTCCTTGAGGTTGAGGCAAAAACTTCTTAGGTACAGGACCATAGCCCTTTCCATTATTTTGTGGCCCAAGGTGAGGGACAACCTTCTTAATTCCAGAACCATGTCCTTTTTCATGATGATGAGGAATGTTCTGTTTAACCCCAAAAGAACTAACCTCTACAGATATCTTCTTCTCACCCCCATATCCTAGACCAGTCTTATCACTTGCCCATTTTCCAGCTTCAAGGATTTTATCCAGAGTGTCAGTTCCACTATTTAACATTCTGATGGATTTTGACATTTGATCAAGCTGGGATTTTAACAACAAAACTTCATTCTTAAGTTCAACTTTCTCAGTCTCAAGCTGTACAATAATCTTCTTCTGATTCTCCCCTTCTTGACAGACCTCTTCACTTTTCAGACACAGCTCTAGATAAGAAGATGCCAGCTCTACAAAGGTCAATTCACCATCACTAGACTCTCCCTCAGAGGCACATAGTCCAGTCAATGCCTTAACATGCTTGGCATTCTCTTTTTCACTTTCACTGTAATACCCTGTAAATTTATAAACGCTCTGGTTAATATTATTATGATCAACTGGGTTCCGGAGTACTCTGAGCAATTATTTGATAAAATAATTAGAGTAAACTGACGAACTCAGAGTTGATTAAATTAATAGTATTTAACGTTGAGTTTTTATTATTTGGTGCATTTGAGCTAATTTGGACATTTAGTAGTATTACTAATAAATGGTAATTTTCTATACTATCTATTTTTTTCTTTCCACTTCATTTGGAAAACAAACAAAGTTAGAAAAGAAAGAAAGAGAAAGGAAAAGAGAATGAAAGGAAAAAAGAGAGAAAATTCCACAAAGAGCTCAAGATCATCATCAAGCACTCCATTCTTCATCTTTTCATCTCAGTATCAACCTCCTCATCTTGTTGTCCAGGTGGGTTCTAGTTAGACTCTTTAGAGTAGAGTTATTTTGAGTTTAGAGTTAGATTGGAATTTGTGAAAATTGAATAATTTGGTATGAAATTATGAATCTAACTGCTAAAATTCAATGTGTAGTTGTATAGTATATTGGTTGTTATGTTATAACATGTTTTGATGCTTTATGATTGATCAAAATGGGATTTTGGGGTGATTTTGGATCAACCCGTAGCAGGGAAATTCTGCTGGTTTTTCTGCATTTTTCTCTGCCCATACGCGTACGGCAAGGGCGTTACGCGTATGGCAATTTTAAAAGGAATTTCAAGGAAAAAATGTCTCTGCCCATACGCGTATGGCCTTGGGCAATACGCGTATGGCTGGGCGAGAATTTTGGGCAATACGCGTATGAGATGTGCCAATACGCGTATGGCCAGGAGAATTGCAGAAATTCTGCTGTTGTGATTATTTTTTCGATCGTTTGCTTCCAATGCCGTAACTTTTTGTACGTAACTCGGATTGGAACATTTTTGGTATCGTTGGAAAGATAATAAAATGTACTTTCTTATTACAATGGTTTTAAGATTGTCGGCCGATTTAATTAAGTCGGGATTTCTGAAATAGCGTCGTTTTGTCGATTTTTATCTGTTAATGGTGTGTAATTGTTGTTGAGAATGTATGCATATTAAAATATGGAATAGGCAGAGTGAGGATTATTACCATAACTGTGTCGGAAGTGTGAATTTTCCATATGTGGCAACGCTCGTGCATGAAAGGCCGAGGCGTGTGCATTTCAATCATAACCACTATTTCTCGCAGTGTAGTTTAATGAGACTCGAGCACCTCCTCTGAAACGTTATGCACAACTACTTGGCAGGTTTGATTCCCGTAGTGAGTACGATTGGAGCCTACGGGTAAAGAGACTTGTGACGATGTACGGGCCGTGAGAAGTGACGGATCACGGTGTACGGACCGATGATCCCGAATCCAATTCGTATGCCAAGTAGCTACAAGGATCCATGACTCGGGTCGTCTTCTAGACGTAGAAGTGGACGGGAATAGGGGATACCTTGGTATTGGTTATTGATTATGAATCCTTGAGTTTACAGGCTCAGGAGGTACTTCGGTACTAGTGTGAGTTTACAAGCTCACCGTGATGGTTACTTGTGTGTGTGTACTCATGGTCTTTCCCCTTTCCCCTTGGACATGAGTTAGGTTTATTTTAGAACCTTGTAGAGCCGAGAGGACTTTAAGATAGAGAACTCACTGAGATTTGATGTATCTCACCCCACTGTTGTTGTTTACATCACAGGTTCTGTAGGTTCGGTGAAGGGTAAGGACAAGGTTATTTGACTTTCCTTACGGATCGTGGCTTTTGTGATGGCATGGCTTCCGCTATGGCGTTTATGTTTTGAGATCATCGTATTGATCTAGTTCTTAGTTTTTATCATCTTGGAACATCTTGTATATGTAATGCCTTAGACTTTTAGTGTTTTGTATTAGAGGCATTTATGTGTATAATGTGTTAACTATAAACTTATTATATTTCAGTACCAAAAGTGAAACTCATGTATAATATGTGATTTGATGCATGTATTTATATGTGGCCTTTACATTCACTATCAAAGCAGGTCGTATCCTCGATCTAGCCATGAAATAGAATGAGTAACTCTTTCCGTTTCAGATACGTGGTGTCGCCTTTGGTCTTACGTGTTATATTTATGGTATTGAGCCTGATCAACTTAATCCTATTTGTATGACATTCAGGAACATGGCCGACGGACGTAGAAACAACCGTGGAAGACCAAGGACTCCGAGGACTACTCCAATTGGGACGGTTCCATAGGGTGCAGAAGGGAACGCCCCTCTGTATCAATTCATGCAACAGATGCAGCAGCAGCAAAATCAGTTTATGCAAGGAATGGTATAGCAAATGGCTGATGGTCTGCATCCTCCAGTGGTTGTTCCTGAAGTTACAGGGGGAACCTATAGGGAATTCATTCGTATAAATCCTCCGGAGTTTCAGGGAGGGTTAGATCCGGTGAAGGCGCATGAATGGATATCAGGTATGGAAGGGATTTTCTTGGTAGTGCATTGCAGTGAGGAAAATAAGGTAGTATTTGCTTCTCACTTGCTAAAGGGTCCTGCCATGAGGTGGTGGGAGAGCGCTTCAGCCTTAATGACGATACAAGAGGTACCAAAAGTGTGGGAGCAGTTTAAGGTAATTTTTATGGAGAAATATTTTCCGAGTTCTTTAAGGTCTCAGAAGGAGTTTGAGTTCCAACAGTTGAGACAGGGCAATTTATCAGTGGCTTCCTATGCGGAAAAATTTGAGATCATGGCTGACTATTCTAGACAGACCATGTATGCTCCTGATGAGAGGTGGAAGATTGATCAGTTTCTGTTTGGTTTAAGGCCTGAAATTTCACATAGCGTGTCTCAACGGGAATTTGCTACTTATGCTGAAATGTTAAGACAATGTTATGTGGCGGAGAATAGTTTGAAAAAGGTACAAATGAAGGTGGATTTGAACAGGGCAACTCAAAGTGACCGTGGAAGGTCGAATCAACAGTTTAGGCAAAGGCAACAGTCTTCCAAAGGGAAGCAAGTACAAAGTTCTAGAACTAGTGTGCCTCCGGTATGTCGTACTTGTGGAAGGAATCATTATGGTAGGTGCAATTCGGAGGGAATACGGTGTTATCAGTGTAACAAGATGGGTCATGTATCGAGGGATTGTCCTCAGGGTAGGAATCAGACACAAGGGAAGACTACTGGCCGAGTGTATACCTTGGATGCAAGGAAAGCAAAGAATGACAACTCCTTGATTGCGGGTACTGTTTCGTAAATGGACAACCTTGTTTTGTTTTATTTTATTGTGGGGCAACACATTCTTTTGTGTCCACGCGTTGTGTGAAGCGACTTGGGTTGCAAACTATTCCTTTGTTTCCTCCTATGGTGGTTACTACTGCCATGGATGAAATTGTTGAAACACCGCTGATGTGTGAAAATTGTGTGTTGTCGGTGAACGAAAGAGTCTTCCAGATTGATCTTATTTGTTTGTCGCTCAAGAAAGTGGATGTTGTTCTGGGAATGGATTGGCTTTCAGCTAATTCGGTTTTTATCGGTTGTGAGGAGAAGTTAATCATTATTCCATCTGCTGAGGCTACTCCGAAAGATGTGTTATCAACGATTTTAGAAGGTACGGTGGGAATGGTAAATTTCTTGTTTGAGAAGGAGAAATCTGTTTTATTGGTTCTTACTAAGGAAGGGAGTAGTGAACAATAAGTTCTGAGTATTCCAATAGTGTGTGAGTTTCCTGAAGTGTTTCCTGAGGATGTTACTTCTCTTCCTCCGGAGAGAGAAGTTGAGTTCTCTATCGACCTGGTACCGGGAACGACTCATATATCCGTTTCTCCTTATCGGATGACACCGCTTGAACTAAGAATTAAAGGACCAATTGGAGGACTTGATGTCTAAGCATTTTGTTAGGCCTAGTGTTTCACCTTGGGGAGCTCCAGTGTTATTGGTAAAGAAGAAAGATGGGGGAATGCGTTTGTGCATTGATTATCGTAAGTTGAATAGAGTCACCATTAAGAACAAGTACCCCTTACCCAGGATAGACGACTTGTTAGATCAATTGAAAGGAGATTGTGTGTTCTCGAAGATTGATTTACGGTCGGGTTATCATCAGATCCGAGTAAAGAGTTTCGATGTGCCAAAAACTGCATTTAGAACACGTTACGGTCATTACGAATTCCTAGTGATGCCTTTCGGTGTGACAAATGCTCCAACTGTTTTTATGGATTACATGAACCGTATATTTCAGGCTTACTTGGACCAATTTGTGGTAATCTTTATTGACGACATTCTTATTTATTCTCGTACTCCACAAGAGCACGAAGAACATCTGAGAATTATCTTATTGGTATTGCAAGAGAAGCAATTGTTTGCTAAGTTGAGTAAGTGTGAGTTTTGGATGTCAGAAGTAAATTTCCTTGGACATGTTATATCTCAAGGTGGTGTGGCAGTGGATCCATCGAAGGTAGAAGCAGTGATTAATTGGGAGAGACCGAGAAATGTTTCAGAGGTTAGAAGTTTCTTGGGCTTGGCAGGTTACTATAGAAGGTTCATTAAGGGTTTTTCTCAATTGGCCTTACCAATGACGAAACTTACTCAGAAGGATGTTGCTTTTGAGTGGGATTCAGGTTGTGAACAAAGTTTTATGAAATTGAAGGAAAGTTTGACGAGTGCTCCAGTATTAATTATTCCTGATCCTAACAACTCTTATGAAGTATTCTGTGATGCTTCTAAGAGGGGATTAGGGGGTGTTCTGATGCAAGGCGGTCAAGTAGTGGCTTATGCTTCTCGACAGTTAAAAGTTCATGAGAAGAATTATCCAACTCATGATTTAGAATTAGCTGCCGTGGTGTTTGCACTGAAGGTGTGGCGTCATTATTTGTATGGTGTACGTTTTGAAATGTTCAGTGACCATAAAAGTTTGAAGTATTTATTTGACCAGAAGGAGTTGAATATGCGACAAAGAAGGTGGATGGAGTACTTAAAGGATTATGACTTAAATTTGAAATATCATCCAGGAAAGGCGAATAAAGTAGCGGATGCTTTAAGCCAGAAAATGGTTCATAGCGCAGAATTGATGATTTTGGAGTATTCGTTGTTGGAAAAGTTTAGAGATCTTAATCTCCAGTTTGTGTGGACTCCGAATGGTGTAATTATGGGAAATTTGGAGGTCAATTCTACTTTAAGAGTAGAGATTCAACAAGAATAAATGTTAGAGGAGAAGTTACAAGAATTGTTACTTCAACCGGGTTTTACACGAGCAACTGATGGGATTGTTCTGTTTAATCAACGGATTTGTGTTCCGAAGGATGAGGCATTGAAAAGGAAGGTTTTAGATGAAGCTCATAAAGGCACTTTTATGATACATCCTGGTTCTTCGAAGATGTATCAGGATTTAAAGAAGGATTATTGGTGGTCTGGGATGAAAAAGGATATAGCGGAATATGTGTCAGAATGTGCGGTGTGCCAACAGGTGAAGATTGAACACCAAAGACCGGGCGGTCTGTTGCAACCTTTGGATATTCCAGTTTGGAAGTGGGATAGTATTTCTATGGACTTTGCAGTGGGTTTACCCCGTACACAAGGTGGGTATGATTCTATTTGGGTAATTGTAGATCGACTAACGAAATCTGCAAATTTCTTAGCCGTGAAGACTACTTATAAGGCAAGTCATCTTGCGAGGTTATTTATTGCTGAGATTGTGAGATTACATGGTATTCCTTCCAGTATTGTGTCCGATAGAGATCCGAAGTTTACTTCGAGGTTTTGGAAGGTGTTCCAACAAGCTATGGGAACGAATTTGCGTTTGAGCACGTCGAATCATCCTCAAACGGATGGTCAGGCTGAGCGAACAATACAGACGATGGAGGATATGTTAAGAGCTTGTGTGTTAGAGAGTAGAGGGAATTGGAAAGAACTTTTGCCGTTAATTGAGTTTTCCTATAACAATAGTTATCATGCGAGCATCGGTATGGCTCCTTACGAAGCATTGTATGGGAGGAAGTGTAGAACACCTTTGTGTTGGGCTGAAATTGGCGAAGATAGAATTTTGGGACCCGAGATTATTCAAGAGACTACGGAAAAGATTCGAATGATCCGTGAGAAAGTTAAACAAGCACAAGATCGTTAAAAGAGTTATGCGGACAATCGTAGGAGACCTTTGGAATTTGAGGAAGGTGATCATGTATTTCAGAAAGTTACTCCGAGATTGAGATTGAAAGGACTGTTTAAGTCGCGTAAATTAAGTCCGAGATACGTGGGACTGTATCAGATTTTAGAAAGGATTGGTGAAGTTGCTTACAGATTAGCCTTACCACCCTCTCTATCTGAAATGCATGATGTTTTTCACGTATCTCAGCTTCGTAAGTTTATTCCTGGTCCTCTTCAGCCAATTCTACCAGAATCTGTGGAAATAGAAGCGAATTTGACTTTTGAACCGCAACCGAGTTGTATTGTGGGAAGAGAAACAAAAGTGTTAAGGAACAAGGATATTCCACTTATAAAGGTGCAATGGGATATGACGCATCCGGGTGATGCTACTTGGGAATTAGAGTCGGAAATGCAAGATTCTTATCCACATTTGTTCAGGTAATATTTTAAATTCGAGGACGAATTTCTAATTAAGGGGGGGAGAATGTAATACCCCGTAAATTTATAAACGCTCTGGTTAATATTATTATGATCAACTGGGTTCCGGAGTACTCTGAGCAATTATTTGATAAAATAATTAGAGTAAACTGACGAACTCAGAGTTGATTAAATTAATAGTATTTAACGTTGAGTTTTTATTATTTGGTGCATTTGAGCTAATTTGGACATTTAGTAGTATTACTAATAAATGGTAATTTTCTATACTATCTATTTTTTTCTTTCCACTTCATTTAGAAAACAAACAAAGTTAGAAAAGAAAGAAAGAGAAAGGAAAATAGAAGGAAAGGAAAAAGGAGAGAAAATTCCACAAAAAGCTCAAGATCATCATCAAGCACTCCATTCTTCATCTTTTCATCTCAGTATCAACCTCCTCATCTTGTTGTCCAGGTGGGTTCTAGTTAGACTCTTTAGAGTAGAGTTATTTTGAGTTTAGAGTTAGATTGGAATTTGTGAAAATTGAATAATTTGGTATGAAATTATGAATCTAACTGCTAAAATTCAATGTGTAGTTGTATAGTATACTGGTTGTTATGTTATAACATGTTTTGATGCTTTATGATTGATCAAAATGGGATTTTGGGGTGATTTTGGATCAACCCGTAGCAGGGAAATTCTGCTGGTTTTTCTGCATTTTTCTCTGCCCATATGCGTATGGCATGGGGCAATACGCGTATGGGGCATGTCAATACGCGTACGGCAAGGGCGTTACGCGTATGGCAATTTTAAAAGGAATTTCAAGGAAAAAATGTCTTTGCCCATACGCGTATGGCCTTGGGCAATACGCGTATGGCTGGGCGAGAATTTTGGGCAATACGCGTATGGCTGGGCGAGAATTTTGGGCAATACGCGTATGAGATGTGCCAATACGCGTATGGCCAGGAGAATTGCAGAAATTCTGCTGTTGTGATTATTTTTTCGATCGTTTGCTTCCAATGCCGTAACTTTTTGTACGTAACTCGGACTGGAACATTTTTGGTATCGTTGGAAAGATAATAAAATGTACTTTCTTATTACAATGGTTTTAAGATTGTCGGCCAATTTAATTAAGTCGGGATTTCTGAAATAGCGTCGTTTTGTCGATTTTTATCTGTTAATGGTGTGTAATTGTTGTTGACAATGTATGCATATTAAAATATGGAATAGGCAGCGTGAGGATTATTACCATAACTGTGTCGGAAGTGTGAATTTTCCATATGTGGCAACGCTCGTGCATGAAAGGCCGAGGCGTGTGCATTTCAATCATAACCACTGTTTCTTGCAGTGTAGTTTAATGAGACTCGAGCACCTCCTCTGAAACGTTATGCACAACTACTTGGCAGGTTTAATTCCCATAGTGAGTACGATTAGAGCCTACGGGTAAAGAGACTTGTGACGGTGTACGGGCCGTGAGAAGTGACGGATCACGGTGTACGGACCGATGATCCCGAGTCCAATTCGTATGCCAAGTAGCTACAAGGATCCATGACTCGGGTCGTCTTCTAGACGTAGAAGCGGACGGGAATATGGGATACCTTGGTATTGGTTATTGATTGTGAATCCTTGAGTTTACACGCTCAGGAGGTACTTCGGTACTAGTGTGAGTTTACAGGTTCACCGTGATGGTTACTTGTGTGTGTGTACTCATGGTCTTTCCCCTTTCCCCTTGGACATGAGTTAGGTTTATTTTAGAACCTTGTAGAGCCGAGAGGACTTTAAGATAGGGAACT
Organism: Lathyrus tuberosus; assembly: GCA_022829125.1. NCBI lineage: Eukaryota > Viridiplantae > Streptophyta > Magnoliopsida > Fabales > Fabaceae > Lathyrus > Lathyrus tuberosus. Next base: position 31,524,268 of record JALAZF010000006.1, on the reverse strand, counting down.
CACTGAGATTTGATGTATCTCACCCCACTGTTGTTGTTTACATCACAGGTTCTGCAGGTTCGGCGAAGGGTAAGGACAAGGTTATTTGACTTTCCTTACGGATCGGGGCTTTTGTGATGGCATGGCTTCCGCTATGGCGTTTATGTTTTGAGATCATCGTATTGATCTAGTTCTTAGTTTTTATCATCTTGGAACATCTTGTATATGTAATGCCTTAGACTTTTAGTGTTTTGTATTAGAGGCATTTATGTGTATAATGTGTTAACTAGGAACTTATTATATTTCAGTACCAAAAGTGAAACTCATGTATAATATGTGATTTGATGCATGTATTTATATGTGGCCTTTACATTCACTATCTGTATCAGACCAGGAAACAGATAACCCTTTTTTCTGCTTTTTGAGGTGTGTAGGACATTCTTTCTTGACATGACCATAACCTTCACACTCATAGCATTGAACTCCTTTGTCATGATTGGACTTTTCTTCATCTCTTGTTTTCTTCACTTTATCACTAGACTTGTTGTTGTCAGATGTGATGTTCTTAACATTAGGTCTATAGTTTCTGTCCATTCTCTTTAACACCTTATTAAACTGTCTCCCAAGCATCACAACAGCATTTGACAGTTCCTCCTGAGTTTCAAAATTACACTCCCTCTTACCATCTTCAGTATTAGACACCAAAACTATGCTTTTGGTCTTCTTTTCAGGCTCCTCGTTCAATCCCAACTCAAAGGTTTGAAGAGAACCAATCAACTCATCAACCCTTATCTTGCTAATGTCTTGAGCTTCTTCAATAGCAGTCACCTTCATTTTATATCTCTTGGGAAGGGATCTGAGAATCTTCCTTACCAGCTTCTCTTCAATCATTCTTTCTCCTAAAGCACTAGAAGCATTGGACAGCTCAAGAATATTCATGTGAAAATCATGAATGGTTTCATCCTCCTTCATCTTTAGATTTTCAAACTTTGTAGTCAGCAGTTGAAGTCTTTACATCTTGACCTTGGAGGTTCCTTCATGAGTAGTTTTCAAGACATCCCAAGCTTCTTTAGCTACTTCACAAGTGTTTACCAGCCTAAAGATATTCTTGTCAATACCATTAAAGATGGCATTCAAGGCTTTTGAATTTCCAAGTGCAAGCTCATCTTCTTCCTTTGTCCAATCTTCCTCAGGTTTTAGCTTTGTTGTACCATCCTTTTCAACAATAACATGTGCTTTCCATTCTTTTAAGACAGCCTTCCAAGCCCTGCTGTCTAATGACTTCAAGAAGGTAACCATCAGTGGTTTCCAATAGTCATAATTAGAGCCATCTAAAATAGGGGGTCTATTCACAAATCCATCACTCTCCTTGTCCATTGCACCAGAAAGTATCAGCCATAGATCTCACCCAGATGCAGAGCAGGATGTCTGGTCTGATACCAATTGAAATTCTGGTATCAGATATGTGATGTTAAGCGTGATGTCACAACAACACAATCTGCTATAAGAACAAGGTAATAACAACAGTAAATCAACACAATGAATTGTTCACCCAGTTCGGTCTAACTACCTACGTCTGGGGGCTACCAAGCCAGGGAGGAAATTCACTATAAGTAGTATTAAATTACAGACTCAACAATCCTAGTTGACATCTACTAATCTTAATCATTACCCAATGGCACTTCTACCTAAGAGACCACTTAGATATGAGAAACCACTCACTCTCTAAATCACCTCAGTGATACAATTCAAAGAATACACTTTAAAACCCACCTTGATTCTGCTTAACAGGTTTGATCAAGAATAACACACTCTTGCTTAAAAGCTCTAGAGTGAATACACTTACAACTCAAAATAGTAACCCCAATTCAAACATGAATGGTTTACAAAAACACACACGAAAACTCAAATTGACTCTCAGTCTATGCTCTCTATCTTCGTTATCTCCAACAAGGGTTGAGGCTGCTTTTTATAGAATTCTGACTTGGGCTTGGACCTCTTCCAAATATCTGATTTGATTTGTTTTAAAACCAGAATTTAAAATAGATTTGATCTTCAAATCTTTTTAAATCTTTTCAAATCAGCCCTAATGTTAGTTACATGATCTGCTCCATGATCTGCTCCATATCTGATTGAAAATATCTTCTCCAAGATATTCGCATCCATTCTCTCTAACAGATCTCCTCAAAACGAACCAACACGCGCAGCCCTAAAACATCACAACCTGATCTTCTGATGTTCTGATAACTGATGTCAAGACATCAAGTATAACACCAGCATATAAAACTTCAACCCTGCAACAACTAATGTTAGGAACCAATGTTAAGACATCAGACATATGACATCAACATTGTTCAACTTTGTTTTACCAAAATTCCAGCCAATACAAGAACTAACAGATCAATTTGTTATGGTTTTCATAGATGACATCTTGGTGTATTCTAAGTCAGATGAATAACATGTAGAACATATGCGATCTTTTGTTCTGTTTTGTGATGCACCGAAAATGGGCTTATGTGGCATGCTTATGCAAAATCGTCAGGCTGTAGCTTATGCTTTAAGGCATTTGAAGATTCATGGGAGGAATTATCCTACCCATGATTTGGAGTTGGCAGTTGTAGTGTTTGTGCTTAAGGTTTGAAGGCACTGTTTGTATGGTTTGGGGTTTGAGGCTTTTAGCGATCATGAGATTTTGGAGTATTTGTTTTATCAAAAGGAGTTAAACATAAGGAAGAGGAGATGGCTAAAGTTTTTGAATGACTGTGACTTTGAGTTAAGTTACCATCCTAGTAAAGCTAATTTGGTAGCAGATGTGTTGAGTAGAAAGTCTTTGCATATGTCAGCATTGATGGTTAGAGAGATGGACTTGATTGAGCAGTTCAAAGATCTTAACTTGGTGGGTGAGATGACTTCGTAGAGTGTGATGTTGGATATGTTGAAGTTGACTAACAGTGTTCTTGAAGAGATCAGAGAAGGTTAAAATCAGATTTGGGATTGATTGACCAGTTGGTGTTAATTAATCAAGGTAAAGAAGTGGATTTCAGAGTTTATGAGAATGGACTTATGAGATTCTGATATATAGTTTGTGTGTCAGATTTGCTAGAGCTTAAGAAGAGAATTCTTGAGGAAGGTCGCATAAGTGGTTTGAGTATTCATCCCTGAGCTACTAAAATGTACCAAGATCTTAAGAAGATGTTTTGGTGACTAGGTATGAAGAAGGTTGTGGTTGAGTTTGTGTATTCTTTTCTGACTTGTCAAAAGTCGAAGATCGAGCATTAGAACCCGTCTGGATTTATGCAACCTTTGAGTATTACTAAGTGGAAGTGGGATAACATTTCTATGGATTTTGTGGTGGGTTTTCTGAATACAATGAAGGGAAGTGATTTGATTTAGGTTGAGACTAACTAAGTTGTGAATGCATTCTTCTATCTAGTCATGTTTTGAATGATGTCAAAACTAGGATGAAATTTAGCGTTTTTATACATTGGACGGTATCAACCAAAGTCTAGTTGTGCATTTATCATTTTAGCATTAGGATGCATACAAATAAGTTTGAAAATGTTTGGAAATACCTTAGGCATGTTTCATGCATTAGAACTGGACTTTTAGTGTGGAAAATGTTGCATAGGCCGACACACATGAGTTCAGGCCGGCCTATAGAAACATTTGCTTCAGTATAGGTCGACATATAACTTGGATAGGCCGACCTCCACGCTCCAAGAATGAAGCCTATGGCCACTGCCTACAGGTCGCCTCAAATAGGCTGACCTAAAACTTATTCAGGATGACCTGTTGCTTATATAGGCCGACCTAATGACCTTTACAGGCTGACCTGTTGCCTTCATAGGCTCTATTGCCTTTGAAAATTCAAATTTTATTTTCCTCTAATTCTTTTCTTGCATCCCTTTTGCATACTTTTTCCCATGCATGTATATACTCATACATGCATCATATTCTAGAAAAGTACTAGTGAACTGCTTAAATGAAACCAGAATTACAAAGCATTCCCGTCATCTTCAACCTCTCTTCTATGCATACACACAATCAAACTACACATAATTTTTTTTTATTGGGTGACCATCTAATTTAGGGTTGATAACGTCTAATTAGGTTGGTGTAACCGGAAATATTGGGTTGGGATTTTTGTGCGTTTCAAATAAGAAAACTAAGTTGGGGTTTTCCTTCAATATCATTGTGATTTAAAGGTTTTGAACAAGATCACGCAAATATGAATTCGGTCGAGTGAAGGCCTTTGGATAAGGTGGATCCTTTCAAGGGAGTAGTGCGAGACGGTGAATTGTGTTCGTGAATCTTGGGTTCAATAAGTGTGTACTAAGGATTAATCCGACTGAGCGAAAACCACGTAGACGAGTGTAGCAGCATCGTTGGTGATTTGATCAAACTTTAATAAAAGGTTTGGAGGTGGTATAATAAACAACAAACCTTAGGGTTTGTGGTGTTAGAGTTTTTCATCTTTTGTATAAATATTTTTGCAAAGATAAGGTTAATTGCAAGTATCTCAATTCGATTTCGAATTGAGGGCGGACGTACCCATAACGAGGCTGATTGGGGGACTGCCTAAACAAATCTTTGTGTCTCTCTCTTTTTCTCTATATATCTCTTTAATTGTTGTTCTTGCAATTTATCGAGTTCATTGTTGTTTTGATCAATTTGATTGGAAATAATTTTTCAATTATCTTTTTAAAGTGTTGTAGTTGATATAATCATAATCACTTTGATTGTGATTGGCTTTTAGCATCAACAAAACAAAGTGAATTTCCAAACGTTATTAATCACAAATAGTGTTTGATAAATTATCTTTGAGTATTTTAATTGTGAAATTCTGGCATAGCAGACATCAGATGTCCTAACACATATCAAGACATTGTTCTGCATAATTATTAAACAAGAAGCAGAACAACAGACTGATTTCCTAAACATCAGTAACTGCAGAAAGACAGATGTTTCGACATCTGCTCCAACATGTTTATCAAGAACACCAACAGAATAAGTAAATATGCAGAAAGATAAAGGAACATAGAATATGTTAATCTAGTTCGCTACAATTCACCTACTATGGGGGATACCAATCCAGGAAGAAGACTCCACTATCTGTAGTATTACCATAAATCTAAACTCCCTCATTTACAACTTTATCTCCTAATCACTACAACTTTATCTCCTAATCACTACCCAATGAAATCTTTATCAAAGATATCTTCTTTGATATGAGAATCACTACTCACTTCTCTAATCACAAATTGTGATATCTAATTCATCCCTGTCAATACAGAATTCTGTCAAGCATACTTGACCAACAAGCTAACTCGGATTTGCTTAAAAGCTTTATCCAAGAACAATACACAATTCATTACCTAAAGGCTTCTAAATTTATGTGATACTTATGCCTTTCACAATGCATCAAACGACACAAAGGAAGACTTACAAAGCCTAGAGAGCCAACGACTCTCAAAACCCTAAACCCTTATATTACATACAAGAACTAGGTTACAAAAGGTATATCAAAACCTTAAATCTAAGTCCTCTTATCTAGGCTTCAGCAGTCTCGGGCTTCATATCTTTGGTCCTTGATCTATTCCTAAAAGCGCATCAATTATTGGGAAGATTTGTTACAGATTTAAAACTTGCTAAATCAGTGTATTAGTCCAGGATGTCGTGTCTTCAGGTTGGGACAACTTCTTCGACATCTTTGTTCATGGCCAGATTTCTTCATCTTTATCAATAATATGTTTTTCCAAAATTCTGTCAAACCATATGAGCTTTCAATCTCCCCCTTTTGACAAATTTTGGCTAAAACTCCTTTTGAACAATAAATCCAGGAGACTCCTGAATTTATTTTAATCTTTAGTCTGAGTGGCGGTCATGATTGGAATACTGTGCATACCAAATTCATGTTGGTGTACACGAGGAGGAAGATAACACAAACTCCCTCTTTCCCATTAGTCCGTATAGCCCCACCAGAGAGGAAGAATAATCCCAGGGTGAGTGAAGTTGAAAAAGGTCCGGAAGTTGAGACTCCTAAAGTAACAAGAAGGAAGTCTGAAACATAAGAACACTGAACACTCCTATCAAACACAATCCCCCTCCAGAGATCAGTTGTAGACTTCGTAATTCTGAGTACATAAATCATGTAACTCAGGTCATAAGACACAACCTGATCTTTAACTCAAATCACAAGACATAAGGGAAACATAGACAAGATGATAAAGCAAACACCTTATTCAATGTTCTTGCAAAACAACTGTAAAAACAACACACACATCCCCTGTAACTTCACCAAAACAAATGCGTACCCGCCAAGAATGCTTTGATTGTTTCTTCTTCAAACAACACCGTCCAAAAATAATGCAAGTAACGATGAACATGTTTTGCACCCGCATGTTCTCCACTATCTAAGGCACACCGACCAAAAGACCTGTTACTTTAAAAGCATGTCCTTAACAATATCCTGATATCATGTCAGACATTGTCTACCAATAACTTTTGTATTGATCAATACCCCCACAGCCTGCAATAGCAGAGCAATGTCAAGACATTCTTCTTGACATATTATCCTCACCTGAGGCAATAAATCAAAAACTGCTTGAAGCTACAAACAATCTTGATAAAGAATCTGCACCACATCAGCCATTCACTTAATGCTTGACCCTCAAGCAATCCATGTACCACACCAGTACATTTAACAGGCAGAAGTTCTCCCCTATCTTTCTCAAATGATGCTTCTTCAGCAAGAAACACCCAAAATCACCACATGATATCCCATGACAACTTTATGATCATATAGTGAGAGTACCAGGAACCCATCTTTGTACCACAACCAACAAACTCTTGGATTGAGACCAAAACACCATTGATCCCGCTCGTCCATAAACCATCTATACACCAAACGAATTCCTCCTGAATTCTCATGTATAGATCTCCTTGTTCTTTGAGATACAACCCAATTGAATCTGGAATACTTCACATTCCTCAAAGAGACATACAGAGCCCCTTAGTTTGCTAGCTCTCCCAGATGTTCTTCACACTTGAAGGACATCAAGCACATGCTCCAGAAATCCTCAGCCAATTTGCTCCACAAGCACCAAACGGATCCACTTCTAGCATGTCACATTCACATCAGACTTCCAAGACAATCCTTTACCCATCATTCTCCCGTACGACAAGATAAATACCTCTTTGACAAGATGTGAACTCAGAATCCTACTCTAAGGATAACTAACCCAGAAGATGTTCTAACATCAGTTAGGACATCCTTCACATATCATAGACACTAACCAACATGGTTCTTGATATGCTCAACCACTGGACTTACTATCTGCATAGTAATCCAACTAAAGATCTTCAAACAACACTGCGCTACTAGCTTGATCAACCAGAACTCCAGATAACCACAGAGAGGAATAAACTCTCATCCACCAAAAGAAGGTAATCTTCCATCCACTGAGAATTTCTGCAACAAGCTCCAAGATAGAAAAGATTCAATACCTCCTTAAGTCTTCAACCAACTACCCTTCTGCCCAAGAGTAAGTTGTTCCAAGACACTCCTCAAGAGTATTAAATACCACTGTTTGATTATCTTGATTTCTCGATTCCACATATGAGAACTACAAAATGCCACTTTTATTTGCCTCATCCATTTTGAACTCAAATATGAAACCAACCAAATGCCTATTTTTGATTGATCTCACCCTTCTTTAGAACTCCCACAAGATACACTGATCCAATAATGAAATATGATCTTCAAGTTACATGAACTACTTGCTCCATAGCAAGCCATCTTGGATCCACCAAGCCTTAGACATGTAACATCTTCTCATACTTGCAGCTTCCGCAAACTGCTATGAGACAAACCTTTTTGAAACATCCATAACTTCCATTCTCCTGTAGATCAACTTATCTTAAGCTGATGTGCCCCATCACCAACTGAGATCCTGATGTTAAGCTTGATGTCAGAACATTCTGATACGATATCCAGCTGCTGAATTCAGTTCCTCCTTCTGCCACTTAGAAGAACCTCCTCCCTTTAACAGAACAAGAGTTCCATGATCTCATAGACTTGATTCAACAACCAAGTTTGAGTAGACAACCTCAATCCTGCTTAATCTTATCACAGGTATTCCATTCAAGCTCACACCTTGATGAATATCTGCTTTACCACTCCAAATAACTCAACGTGCCATGTCTGATTCTTCAGAGAAAGTTGTCATAGACTACACCATAGCTATACTAAAGGATGCCACTTTCCTTAAGTAGAGCAGTCTGTAGAAAGTAAGAGATAACTGCCACTTAACCTTGACTTCCAAGATGAGTAAGATCACATGCTCCTAAGTACCTAGATCACAAATAAACTGACCCAAGTTGTGCCATCACCAACACCATATTTTGGACAAGTCTCTTGCCAGGACACTTTCCAGATAAACATCAGATGCTTCTAGTAACACTGGAACACACCTGCTGTACTCCAATACTCCTAGATTAGAAATAAACTTATCCAAGAACTACTCATCAAGATTATGGTGTCTTATTATTCATCTTCCACATCACCATTGTCTAGACCAGTTTCTTGCCAGGAAACTCTCCAGAGATCAGATGCTTCTGCCACATTACACTAAAGCAGATTTTTAGGTCAACACCCAAGAGAAATAGACCCAAAAGCTTATGCAGTACCCCTACCATGATTCTGCACAAACCAGATGAAGAAATGTTCCAACATCGTGTTGAACATCAACAATCTTGAACTTCACATACAAGGATAACTAATTAAATACTTGTGAATATCACAAACAACAATTGATCTTAAATCCTTGTTCAATAACCCTGCTTCACTGTTGAAGTCATACTCCAACAGATCACTCCATGAACACTTATCAAGTATTCAATCTTTTACAAGTATCTTCTTTGACAAACAAAGTGTTGAGATACCAAGGCTGCCACCATTAACTCAAGTAACTAAGATTCTCTCTGAATGAACCCTATTTACCTCAACAGTTTTGAAATCTCCATTCAGATTGGATCCACCCTTAGGATTAAGATTGATGAATCTTTCCTTGAACTTTTGGACGGTGAAAATAAATCATCTCCACTTTCTTCAGGTTTATGTTTCACAGAAACACCCTATAGTCAGAAGAATAACTAGAAGACTCAAGATGCACGACTGATATGCCTTTATGAGTGGACTTGAGAGAATTCTCAAGTATCTTTGACAACTTAGCCGATTAATAATTTAGGTCTACCAGGCATCTTCTTGAACTTGGGTGGTTGCACATCAGGATATGGTGTCTTAACCCACAAGTTTGATCCATTAACAGGGTAAATCACATGCTTATAAACTGCCTTGTACTTTGAAACCCTATAATACTCTGGGATGTAACTATCTATTTTGAAATTCCTACTATTCATAGCAGACAAAGCATGAACACATGGGAGTCTTGTGAGTTTCCATCTTCTGCATGAACATATATGATCTTTCAGGTTCACAACAAATTTATCAACTTGATTTTCCATGTGCCTTACTTCAAATATATGTTCATCAGACATCCTAAAGAAATAAACAAACAGAATAAATGAGTCACATGTTTGAACTGTATGTTACAGGCGCCCTAAAGAATTAATGTGTGTTGATATTACATACCTTACTAGCCAGTTGTTGGTGTATGTGCTTGTGACATCAACTTTATTTCTAATATTGGGTAAAATGTCATTCTCATCCAAAGTACCAAACCTTATTCTATTATTAGCCCATCTCTCCATCAAGTATATTCTGATGTCTTCCAGCATAATGATTAGAGGTTTTGCCCTTGCATCAAGAATAACACTATTAAAGGATCCAGACATGTTGTTGAGAACAACATCACATTTGTTTGTAGTTTTAAAGTAAGATCTACTCCAAAAACTTGGTGGGGTCTTCATCATATGTTTAAATGCTTCTTCATTTATGACCCTCATTCCCTTCATCTCTCTTCCCCATGCTTGTGGGTATGTTGACTTGGCAGCCTTCCATATTATGTCCTTCAACATCTTTCCAGGAAACCTCTTCCTAAAATTGTTATAGAGGTGCCTAACACAAAACATGTGCTCCACCCTTGACAATAGCTCTTCCATAGTAGGTAGTAGACCCCGCAATAACATAAAATGTAGCATAAAAATATAATATGAGATGTAGCATAAGATGTAAGAAAAACATAAGAGCATAGGAATAAATGAAAAACTTGTCTTTTGTTGGTCTGAGATGAAGGTGTAAGTCATGCATTGATCTTTGCCTCCAAGGTCATCAATTAATAGCTCTAAAAACCAAGTCCAACTATCCTTGTTTTCACCCCCCACAACTGCATATGCTATGGGAAACATCTGGTCATTATGATCCCTCCCTATGGCAGCCAGAATCTGCCCTCCACACAACCCCTTGAGAAAGCACCCATCTAGACCTATTACATGCCTGCACAACTTAAAGCTTTCCTTACATGCAGCATAGCATATGTAAAGTCTTCTAAAATATGGCCTGTGATCCTCAACACCTTCTGGTACAGGATCAACATTGATCTTAACTGTTAACCCTCGATTGGCTTTTAACAGTTCATGATAGCAGTCATAGACCCTTGTGTAATCTCCCAAAAAAGTACCATCAACATAATCTCTTGTTGCATATCTTGCTCTTATTGCTTTGGTTTTATTCACCCCAACATTCAATTTTTTTGTGCCTTCTCCTTGATATCCTTTATGCTTAACCTTGGATTGTTTTTCAAGCTATTCTGAATTCGTTTACTCAACCATTTTGTACTCATTAGTTTGACATTATACTCTCTACTACAACTGTGTTTGTCAATCACCTTCCTGAGTTGCCAAGTGTCTTCATTTGACAACTTGCTACAGTGAGCCTCCCACTCACAACCAACCTTACAATAGATTGTTTCAAACTCCTTATAACCCAAGTCTTTCAATACACCAACTAACTCAAAATAACTCCATTTGTCTACATCTACTCTCAAATCATCTACTACTCCATTCTCATATACACTAAGACCCTCATCAGTGAATTCACCACTATGATGAATTTTGAGATTTATTAATTCATCCATGACACTTAATCATATTATCTAAATAATTAGAGTTTACACCAACAATTTTACATAAACCCTAAATCTGAACATAAACCCTAAATTTTCGTTTAACCTAAATCAGAAAGAAATGAACTAACTTTTTGATAAACACTTCTTGAGTCGTCTTCAATCCTTCGAGTTTGCAACAATCCTTCGCGTCTGCAACAATCCTTCGCGTCTGCTTCAATCCCTTTGCGTTTGCCCTAGTAGAGCTTCGTTAAGTTTTTCCAATTTGTTTTAACCTTTTAATGTCCTGGGTAATGAAAAGCTACTTCAATTTGTTTTAACACATTCTTATTTCCACGTCAACCACATAAAGTCCACCTGAAAATACGTGGCACCTGTTTTCAACCTTTGACTAATGGAATCAGACGAAAGAATAAACATGACACTAATTTAAAAGTTAAGGGACGAACTAACCACTTTTTAAAATTAAAGGACCAAATTAATACTGGAGCAAAGTTAAGGGAAGAAAAATGTTATTTTGCCTAAATTATATTATTATTTACATTTGAAACCATTGAAGTAGTCAAGTAGAGACAAGTCCAGAGTAAGAACAAATGGAACCGTAAAAGCCGTTGGATTTCATTTCATGCGAGATAGAAACGAAAGATGTCATAAACACTGTATTACACTGACACATTTCACAAACAAAAACGTGAAAGTTCCATAAAAAATCAAACGCCAAAAACGCTCATCGAACCTTCAATTCAATTAATCACTTTTCTACCAAAATCGCTTCTCACTTACTCAACCTTCCATCCATTTCCACAAACTTTCCTTTTCCACATTACGCTAACTCAATTCATCAACAAACTTTTCAGATTCTCCGTCACTTTCCACATTCTCTATGTATGCATTCGCCACTTTCCTCTTTATTATTTTCTTTTCAAAATTTCCCCAATTTTATTAGCTTTTGTAATTCTAGATTTAGGGTTTACTGTTAGATTGGTGTTTTATTGTTGCGATATAATGAACCGTGATTGGTTTTGTGTATGACATTGTTGGGTTTTATCATGTTTGTGATGGCTGGTTGCACTTCGAAACCTTAAAATTCTCATTTTTGTTTTTGTTTGAATTTTGAGTAGTTTTGCCTATTAGAAGAAGTTGGAAATTGGAATAGAAATTTTAGCTGGGAAAATGGAGGATGATAAGAAAAGACGAAAAAACAAGAAGAAGAAGAACAAGCAAAACAAGAATGTGGATACTGGGGTTGGTGAAACAGCTTCTAGGGTTCAGAATCTGGTGAATAATGGTAAGGACGAGCATGCTAGTTTTTCTGAGGCCGTGCTAATTTCGATTGGGGATGGAGAAACAGATAGCAGTGATCAAAATCTGGTCAATGATGCTAAGGATAAGCCTGCTAGTCTTTCCGAGGTTGCGCCAAATTCGATTGGGGTTGGGAAAACAGATATCAGTGATCAGAATCTGGTCAATGATGCTACGGATAGGCCTGCTAGTCTTTCTGAGGCTGCGCCATATTCGATTGGGGTTGGAGAAATAGATACAAGCGATCAAAATCTGGTGAGTAATGCAAAGGATGGGCATGCTGATCTTTCAGAGGCTGTAGTAAACTCAAATGGGGAGGGAGATACTTCGATGAGAGATCAGAATCTTGTTAATAGTGGTAAGGATGAGCCCTCTCAGCTTTTGGGGACAGCAGATGAGCAAAGTGTGAGTGGGGATTGGAATAGAGATGTGGAAGTTCCAAACAGAGATCTGAATCTGGTGAAAAGCGGAGAGGACGAGCCCACTCAATCATTGGACTCTGCAGATGGGAAAAATACTAATGTGGATTCTAATGGTCATCTGCCAAATGGTAAAAAATGTGTAAGTTTTCCTTCAATCAATATAGATTTTCACTCTTTTTTTAGTGTTATAGACATAGTGTTTTATGTTCAGGAGTCAGGACTAGTCCTATGTTTCAATTGTTGGTTTCTGAAACAAAATGTGTTTTTGCTAGATATTGTTATCATTTTTCATTGAAATTGGGTAATTTAGTTTGAACTTATTATTTCCCAGTTCAGGTTCTATACAGTGTTTCTAGGTGCCTGTAACTCGTTCTGCAAGCTATATATGACCAAAAAATTTGCCACCCTTGTTATGCAAACAAATTCATAAAAAAATGCTTCTCCCTCGTTCCCTACCTGTCTCTTTTTTGAATTGAGTGTTTGTGGACATGAATGCATTGCCAAACTAAATGAAATTGCCTTTTGACTGGCCATGTCCATCTGTCAGAAGACGTAGTAAAAAAATTAGGAAATGAAAATGATATTTGCCCAACAGAATTTGTTAAAGATGTCTTCAAAGTTTTTTTTTTTTCATTTTCTTACAAATGTATTTGTTACCATGTTTAATACTTTCAAAATTTTAATGTGGGCACTTTCTTTCGACAGGACATATCAGACGAAACAATTAGAAAATTAAAAGGAGAAAATGCCGTGCTCATTCAGAGAGAGGTAATATTTTACGAAAGAAATTCATGTCCTTTATTTAAGAACGTATGCTTCAATGGTTTTTAACTTGCAAGGCATATCCCTCCACAGACCATATTAGAAGAGACTATCCAGAAATTAAAAGACGAAAATGATAAACACATTCTTAAAGAGGTAGTATTTTGTTTAAGATATATACATGTCCTTTGTTTAATTATGCTCAATGTTTTTATAATATGGACTGTGTATCGATACAAAGGTCACGTCAGAAGAGAGAATCAGGAAGCTGAACGAAGAAAATAATATGCACATTATGAAAGAGGTAATGTTTTACCTGAGAAATGCCTATTACTTAATTTTCGGAAGTAATGTTCCACTGTTCTACAGACCATATCTGAAGAGACAATCCGGAAATTGAATGAACAAAACGACATGCTTGTGCAAAAGGAGGTGATATATTTTAAATTTTATTTGGGTGACATTTGTTCTTTTTAAGTAATGTTTATAGCTTGCAAATTTCTTTCAACACATATAATCTATCTTTACACAGGTTGAATTAGAAGAGAATATCAGAAAAATGAAAAAAGAACTTGATATGCATGCTACGAAAGAGGTAGTGTTTTATGTAAAAATATGTCCTTTGTTTGAGCCCTTAGGTTTCAACTTTTTATAACACATACAGCCTATCATTTCACAGGTCATATTAGAAGATACAATTAGAAAAATGAATAAAGGAAATGATATTCACATGCAAGAAGCGGTAATATATTTTAAATTTATCCAAGAAGTACATGTTCTTTGTTTTAAACTTTTAACATATGGCATATCTCAAAACAGGCCACTTCAAAAGAGACAATAAGAAAATTGATAGAAGAAAATGAAAGGCACACTCAGAAAGAGGTAATTTTACTTTAAACTTCATCTACCAGATTTGTTTAATTTATTATTTGCATGCTTATACCACATTATCACCTATATTCTTTAGCACGAATGCATATAATCCATCTTTATCCAGGCCTTAGCGGAGGAGACAATTACAAAATTGAAAGAAGAAATTGATAAACACATTCGTAAAGAGGTAGTGTATTGTAAGTTTTATCATAGACGTATTTGTGTAACTGCTTTTTTTTTGCAACTTTTTATGTACTTTCTTAATAGCAGTCTAGAAGGAAATCATAGAAAAAAGGACTAAAATGGAGTTTTATTTCTAATAAAATCTGTTATTATAACTACTTTCATGTCTACCACTTATTTTCCCTTTCTTTTACAGGCTACCTTGGAAGAGATTATCAATAAATTAAAAACTGAAAAGGAATTGCAGAAACATACAGAGGTAATTAAATTTGAATTAAACAGTTTTGTTGAATGTGTTCGTGGCTCTTACATCATCATGTCGAAGGAAGATCGTTTTTGGTGAAATAAGTCTCTTTTTAAATGGAAATGCTCTACTATAAGGAAGCTCCAACAAACACTAGTTATTTCCTAAATATAAGCTAATCCAAACCACTATTTGGATTATATTTTTCTTATATATATGTTTAATTACTGAATAGTATATTTAACTGGATTATCTACAGACTGATATAGAGGTGAGAACTGCACAACTGCAGAATGAGAATCATTCCTTACTTCAAAAAGCGGTGAGTGTCTTTAACTGCTTATTTTGCAACTTTATATGTACTTTCTGAATAGAAATCTTGAAGGAAATCATAGAAAAAAGAACTAAAATTGAGCTTTATTTCCTAAAAAAATCTGTTATTATAACTATTTTCATGTCTACCACTAATTTTGCCTTTCTTTTACAGGTTACCTTGGAAGAGATTATCAATAAATTAAAAACTGAAAACGAATTGCAGAAACATACACAGGTGATTAAATTTGTATCAAACAGTTTTGTTGAACATGTTCATTGCTCTTGCATCATCATGTCATGGGAAGATCATTTTTGGTGAAATAAGTCTCTTTTTAAAAGAAAATGCTCTATTATAAGGAAGCTCCAAGAAACACCTGTTATTGCCTAAATATAAGCTAATCCAAACCCTTATTTGAATTATATTTTTCTTATATATGTTTAATTACCAACTAGTATATTTAATCGGATTATCTGCAGACTGATCTAGAAGTGAGAATTGCACAATTGCAGAATGAGCATAATTCCTTACTTCAAAAAGAGGTGAGTGTGTTTTAATACATACATACATACATTATTTAAATATTTAAGGACATTTATTTGGAGATATTGTTTGAGAATATGTTTACTATTTTGTCATATGCAGGCTGGGTTGATGGAAAAAACAAATCTGTTGCTGAGTGAAAAGGTAGTTTCGAGCCTAGCTTCTTCAACTTTGCCAATTCCTTCATTCAACGTTTATATAACCTTAGCTGGTTTCCCCCTTTTAGCCGTTTATATAAGAATAATATCAAGATGTTGAATATTCAATATTATATCATATATGCAGGCTGGATTGATGGAAAAAACCAATATGTTACAGATTGAAAAGGTAGTTTTGAGCCTAGCTTCATCAACTTTGCAATTTCCTTCGTTCACTGTTTATTTAACTGTAGACTGTAGCTGATTTCGCTCCTCTTAGCTGCTTATATAAGCATAGTATTTATATATATTTTTTGTTAACGGAATTGTGGTTTAAATTCTAAATCTGCTATACTTTGTTCCACAGGAGGGTTTCGAGCAGAAAGTAAATATTCTGGAGAGCAAGTTGAGTTCCCTTAGTGAGAAAGAGGTAACCCTTTTCTCATGTGTTATTGCATTGAGTATATTTTGTTAGCTTAACTCTCAGTATAGGACATTAGGTACAGTACCTAATTTTGACGGGTGTTTAATATATAAGATATTTTTTTATCAAGATATTTAATATATATATTTATATTTTATCACGTGCAGGCTGGATTGGTGGGAAAGACAAGTCTGTTACTGCGTGAAAAGGTAGTTTTAAGCATAGATTCATCAACTTTGCAATTTCCTTCATTAACCGTTTATTTAACCTTGGCTGATTTCATCCCTCCTTGCTGTTTATATAAGAATAATATTTTGATTTATTTTTCTGTTAATGACATTGTAGTTTAAATTCTTAGATTCTACTATATATTTGTTGCACAGGAGGGTTTAGAGCAAAAATTAAATATTCTGGAGAGCAATTTGAGTTCCTTTAGTGAGAAAGAGGTAATAAGTTGTCAATTCCCTCACGTGTTATTGCATTGAGTATATTTTGTTTGTTGAAATTGTGATCTTAACTTTTTGTATCAAGTATACTGAGCACCCAATTTTGACCGATCACTTTTTTATAAAATAAGTAATTAGATTTTAATAAATCTGTTTTTGATGAATGTGTTGATGTCTCTCGTGCATTATTAATAGTTATCCTTATATACATTTTTCTACTAAAAGGAAAATTTTACCGGACATCCATATGACCGGTGATGGGACAGTGTTGGGCTTTAAAGAATCAGCACAAAAATTAATTAAGTGTAGTTGAGATGAGGATGTTGCATTGAAAGTGTGGTAAGAATAGATTCGATAAATTTAGAAATGCCAATATTTGAGAGTGTTGGGGTAACACAAATAGTAGAAAAGATGGTGGAAACTAGACTTAGTTAATGCATGTAGAGAGAAGACTTGAAGATCATGTAAAGAGAGTAGATTAGATGGAGGGTAGGTATACCGTTAGAGGTAGACGAAGACTTAGAAAGACTATAAGGCAAGCTATTAAGAAATATCTCGAGATTAAGAAGCATGGTATTTGATAGAACATTATGACGTTGTTTGATCCATGTGGCCCACTCCACTTGGGTGGGGGTAAGACTTGGTTGTTGTTGTATATACATTTTTCTACTTATATACTTAACTTGATTAACTACAGGATGGTCTGGAAATGAGAATAGCACAATTGCAGAGTGAGAATAATTCATTAATTCAAAAAGAGGTGCGTAACTTAATTTCCCCCCCCCCCCCCCCTTTTCATGATTTAGGAGCGTTGAGTTAGAAAAATTATTTATCAAGATTTTTCATATTCAATACTACAATCTTATGCAGACTGGATTTATTGAAAAAAACAATCTGTTGCTGAATGAAAAAGCCATTTTGTGCCTAAAAGTGGTTAGAACTACTTCTCCAACTCATTTATTACATTCAGTGTTTATTTAACCTTACTTATCCACTACTCTGACAGTGTTTCATAATTTTCTGTATTTCTGGGTTAGTGAAAGTTTAGTTGAAATTCTAAATCCAATATACATTATTTTACAGGAAAGTTTAGAGCGAAAAATAAATCTTCTGGAGAGTGATTTGAGTTTTTCTGTAGAGGAAGAGGTAATATGTACCTTGTCTATTCTCTATCAGATTATTGTATTGAATATATTGCTCGTTTAATCAACAACCTTAACTTTCGTTAATAGGTTAACAATTGTCAGCATCCAATCCTTTGTGTCTAAAGCGTAAACAAAAAGTTTAATGAAATGCATTATTTTGAAATCAATAAAAAAATAACTAGCTCAATTTTCAAAACACTCCAGAAGGCCCAATACATATTGTTGTCATGGTTTGTGTCAAGAGTCCCACATTGGACAACATGTGGCCTGAACATATGCTTATAAGTGGGGGTGATTATCATCTTACAAGTCGGTTTCGTAAGGTTTAGGTCCAACCACAATTCTAAGATGGTATTAGTTATATTATTGTTGTTGAAGTTGTGTTGGAGTCCTGCATTGTTTAGGTTCACGGGCTGTTGAATGTTTTTCCTTGCTCGGCATATACATCAATGTTTATTCCTTCTTCAACATCTTAACCTTTTAGCAACGAGGGCAATAAACATTCTTCCACGGGGCTTTTCTTCAAATACAATCTATTTTGATATATCTTTCTTTTGAATGGTAATCAGGGATTTGATTGGAAAATAAAAAGATTGATTGATTGAGAAAATAAAGGTGGTTGTAAAATGAGGTTTGCCAAGAAGAACCTCTCTAGGTTGGTGAACGGACCAAAAAACTTGAGAGAAATTAAAAGGGATATGTAGAGAGGAGGGTGCAGAGCAGTCTGGGGCTTTCTTGGTATCCCATTCTTTGAACTTCCAGTTTAGAATTTTCCCTCCCCCAGTCTACTTTTTTTATTCTACTCAATACTAATCATGGTTGTCAACCTCTCGAGTTAACTCATAAATCTGAGTTTATAACTCTAGTTATCAAAAGTGAGTTACTAACTTGCAAAATTGTTTTTGTAAAATCGAGTAGACTCACCTAGACTTATATACATTATACCTTCATAAACTCACATAAAATCATGAGTTTTAGCACAACTAAACAAGGCTAACAATCTTCACCTTAAAAAACACGAGAACCTTTGTTATAGTTTGCAATGAACCTAACAGGCCAATGAGGTGAATGAATCCAACTTTGATGAGCTTAAACCTAGTTCTAGCAAGCTGATTCACACACCAGTGAGGGGAACCCAATCGCACCAACCTTATCTCTAGTAATTTACTGATTTTGAACCTTGTAACTTTTAGTCTTGTTCCTTGATTTTTATTTGTCATACTTTGTCAACCTATCTTGTGGTTCTGTCCATCAGTTTATTGTGATTCTATATGCGTGTATTCGGGTGTGTGGATTTAGGCTTTGGGCTGGTCACACAATGGTCAATTGTGTTTAGTTACCGTTGTGAATAATCTATTTTTATTAATATTAGTAATAATTTGTGTTCGCTTCATTAGTCAGGCCTATTAGATCAGAATAACTTATATTAACGGATTACTGCTTGTACATTATTCATAACTTGAAATATATTATTCAGTTTTCACAGTTACTATCTGTGATAGATGTTTTAAACATTATTTTTGTATGCTTACCTCACATTTATAAAAGGGCATGTTAGTTCTGTACTCAGAATAGGATTACGATTCCACGATTTATGATTTTACTTCACCTTTTCAATTTTGCGTAAAATCTCGATTTTAGCAACCTTATAAGTTATACATGTCCATTTCTTGTGATTTCGTACCTTACAAGAGATTGTATGTTTAATTTGCAGAACTCAGCTAAAGAAGTTATTTCAAATCTGAAAGAAAACACCAGCTTGCTACAAGTGCAGGTATGTACCTAACGTATATACAATTAAAAATACATGAATATTTTATACAGAAAAACTTAAGAAAGTGTTAGGATTACTATTTTCATGTATCATTGTCCTTAATTTCCTCATCATTATATTTGAAACACTATTATATAGTGTTCAGTTCTGGAATCAGGTTCCTATCTATATATAATGGATTCTTATTGCAAGTGTGAGCCATAACTTGTATTAGTAGAGTTTTATGAGCACCAGAGCAGGTTCCCCTGTGTTGGTGAATGAGAAACATAAATAATTCCTAAATTTTTCTTAATTAGACATTCTGGCTAAATTCTGTAACAATTCAGGCTGTAGTTGTAGTTGTTTTGGTCTGAATACGGATTCATTAATACCTTTGCTTTGGCTTAATTAATGTTATTTTGGCTATCTTGACTGCCTTCTAACATAAATGTTTTTCTTCTTTAGTTTAGTCTTCTTTTCTCCAACTTCCATTATTGATAAAATTTGTCTGGATGAATTACCCTCACATATTGTTATTTGGTCAATTCCATTTTGTAACAAACCTGTGTTAATTCTGATATGGAAATTAAAAACAAAGCTTGGCAGGTGGCAGAGTTGGAAGAGTCCAAGAATAATCTTTTGCTAGAAAACCAGCAATTGAGGGAAAATGTGTCAGGTCTTCATTCAACAGTCCAGAATCTTGAAAACAGTATCTCTTTTCCCGCTTCACAGGGTGCATCTGCAAAGGTTTGTTTTTATAAGGAAATCATTGATAGTTTTATATGATCGGAATGGATTTTTTATTGTTACTTGTCAAGTGTGTTCATGACTTGAAGCCGGAAGGAAGAAGAACCTTTCTTTCCTGGCCTTTCATATTGCCTCTGACAATATTTTGCTTAATGATGGACAGGATGGTGCTTCTGAAAATGAAGAGTTAAAATCTCATATTGAAGAGGCTTATATGTTAGTGGAAAAATTGATGGCGGAAAATGCTGAACTTGTTGAGAAGGTAAATAAATATGCAGGGCTCTTGATGATTTTGTTTATGACTTACTAAAAGATTTGATTTTTCTTCTTCTTTGTATTAGTAGATTTAAATTGATTGGTAAGATTTTTTAGATAGCGTAATGTGTTCTTAACCCATTTATATCCTCAGGTCCACAAACTATGTGTTGAGCTGGATCGGCGAGACACAGAAACTACACTTTTTGAAGTTACTGGATCTGATGGTTTGACTGAATTTGTTAAACCTGTTGAGCCTGAATCATCCGAGGCTATGTCTATATCTGCGCCGGAGTCGGATTCATTAGAAAAGACCTTGGTGGTGAATGATAGTAGCGACTCTTTTCACGCCGGACATGCTGTTGGAGTAATTTCAAACTCTTCACTACCTGATGATGATACTGACGAAATTGTTCAAATTCCACTGGACGATAATGATGCAAGAGATCTACAGCTACAGGATGACAAGAATGTGGAAAATGACGATGCTGTGCCAATAACAGATGCTCCTCTTATTGGTGCTCCATTTCGTCTGATATCATTTTTTGCTAAGTATGTCAGTGGTGCTGATTTGATTGACCAAAAGTCCTCAAACACCAGTAATTGATTCTTAACAGTGGATTAAAATCGCGGTCATCATTTTTATTTGGCCGTCCATAACATACAGTAAACCTCACTCACATTAGTCAAAATATCAATGTAGGTTGGGCCAATTTGGGCCATTTATATATCTGTAATACCAATTCTTTGAACATTAGGAAGTATTTCATCAGGAAGAAATATAGAGTTTTATATCGTATGTTCTATACTTCTCATTGCTTTCAAAGTTGGAAATGTTTCTTTTAAAAATTTGCATCACGAGTAAGGATTTCGGGTGCATTTGGTAGGAATCAAGGGTGTGTTTGGCTAAACAATTTAATTGAGCTCTTTTCGAATAAATGTTTATCATAATATATTAGTTATTCTTATAATGAGAGAATGTTGTTGAGTTGTTTTTATATAAGGTTAAATTCATTTTTATAAATATAAGTGTTTATGTTACAAATTTGAATAACTTGTAAATAAACTCTTTTTGTGTGGTCAAAATAAGCTCTTCCATACACATTTGATAGATGTTGACTAGCTTGTGCCATGTACTATGACATAATCATTCATTTTGTGAATTATTTATTTATTATTATAGAATGATAAAAGAGATTATCATATTTTTAATTTTTGAAATACTATAGCATTATAAATTATATTTAAAAATTGTCTTATCCTTCCAAAATCCTCTAAATTTCTTACCCAATACATTTTTTTTTTTACTTTCCCCAAATTAAGGGGATTTTGAATTTTGAAAAATTATTAATCCTCTAAAATCCTCTCTACCTAAATCCTTCTATTCTCTTAACTTAATTCTTCCTTTTTTTTTCAAAGTTTTTTCCTTCCTTTCCCTCCAAACTCCAAAACAAAGCCTAGATGTCCATAGTTTTGGTGAGTTTAAGGGAAGTTACTCTGGGGTCTTTGGTGAATGTTAGTTGCACCTTATGTACTATTACTCTTAAACTCTGAAAATTAGAAAATACTCATTTGAACAGTCTAAAGATTAAAATTTAGGCGCACCACAATACAAAAAATTTCTTCATCAGAAATGTATTCCCATCCAAGTAAAAAAAAAAAAAAAATACAAGAATTATAAAATTTGGATACACCTTTTGAATATTGGAATTTGGATTTTTTTTATTGTGTGTATGTGATGATAGGGGTAAATTCAAATTTCAATTTCAGGACAAATTCCTAGACAATTTTTCTTCTATTACTTGTATGTGTGATAACAAGGGTAAATTCATATTTCAATTTTTAGACAAATTCCTAGAACAATATTGATTGTGTATTACTTGCGTGTATGTCACAACAAAGGGGAGCATTCGAATTTCAATCTCTAGAAAAACCCCTAAAACAATATTACATGTATTACTTATATGTATGTGATAATAAAGGGGTGAATCCAAATTTTAATCTCCAAACAAATTTTGGACATAATTATAAATGAGGATTTCTTAATGCACCACCCAAGTTTCTTAGGCACCACGTGAAATTATTTTTTTACCCCTCTATTCCGGATGTGTACATCCGGACGCACCAAATCTTTAAAAAACGCAGAGATTTTCCGGATGTACATATCCGGAAATAATTCTGATGTGCACATCCGGAAGAATTTCTTATTAATTCGCGCCAGACCTTCTCCCCCCTCATTATTCACATTTTCATTTCCAAAACCTTACAAATTCTCTCAAACTCTCAATTTCTCATTCCCACAAATCTCGACTTTTTCCACTCGAGTTCTGCGCAGAGCAACTGCTACAACGATCAACACATTCCAAATCCTCCGTATCACATTTTAATCGGTAAGTTTTCAAATTTTAGAGTTTCGGAGTAATTTTCGAGTAATTGATTTAGAGTAGACATTTAGGTGTAGAAATTGTTAGGTTGTATGAATAACATAGGTTAGAGACAATGTAGGTCATTTTTACTGCTTCAAACGGATCATCAGGGCATAAAAATGCCCTTCTGGTTGGGACAGTGGCCATGGCTGGCGTTTTAAACCTTCAAAATACGTACCGGATGTACAGATCCGGAAATACCCAATGTTCAAAGTTCTACTTCCTTCCGGATGTGCACATCCGATAACACCTAACGTTAAAATGCTGAATACTTCCGGATGTGCACATCCGGTAACACGTAACGTTAAAAATGCTGAATACTTCCGGATGTGCACATCCGGAAGACTACTTTTTTATTTCCTTTTTTAATTTTCCTTGTTTTTTTGTTTTTGTTTAATTATTTTTAATAAAAATTTAATTTATTTATTATGCTTTGCAGATTAGATGGCTGACAGAGACGATCGTACCATACATGGACGGACAGCTCAGCACGCATCTGTCCGACGTGAGCGGTTGCAGTCTACAGCCGAGGCTTCCGGCGCAGAGGGAGTTGTGGTAGCCCCTACAGCTGAGGGACATCCTACACCACATCCTACACCACAGCCATCCACATCACAGGTTCAGGCCACTCCCTCGTCAGCCGCCGATTCTACATCTCGGAGGCGTCGGGATTCTACTGCTAGTTCATCAGGGTCCCAGCCTGCACGCAGGCGTCGTCGGGAGACTCCAGCTCCATCAGCTACTCCTCCTCGTTCCCCTGTTTCTGTTCCTGTTCCAGAGGGTGATCACCCAGCACATGACGGTGTTGACGCTGATGACGATTTCGATGAGCTGGGCGGTTACCCCGGGGGACCGTCTGATATGTCCCTACTCGCGGGGTACTCTGAGCATACGACCAGATTTGTCTGGCTAGGACAGGTAACCTTTCTCGGTTTATTTATAGAATTGTATTCGTTGAAAATGTGTTCATTTGTAACATTGTTTTATTTGGAAATTTTCAGGATAAGGCTTCACAGAAGTTCTATAACCACGGGGGTAAGGTTATGGACACGATTGAGATGCTGCCAGAGGCTGAGTGGTTCACGTCTGCACTTGCGCAGTCTGGTCTTGGAGGCTTGTCTAGGATTGGGTATCCCCAGATCCAGTACGGTATCCTGATGGCATTTGTTGAGAGATGGCACCCTGAGACATCCTCATTCCATCTACCGTACGGCGAGATCACGATCACGCTGGATGACATCTCGTGCCTCTTACATCTACCGATCACCGGTACCCTTCTCCGTCACGGTAGGATGACGAAGGCGGACGACATAGAGTTGCTGGTTACAGAGCTTGGTGCTAGCCCAGAGAAGGCACATGCGGAGGTGCACCAGTTGAGGGGCGCACACGTCCGGTTCTCGTTTCTGATGGGTAGATTTACTGAGGCGTTTGCAGAGGCAGGACGGGCAGATGGTGATCCAGCTGAGGTGGCGATCTACAGGACGCGTGCCCTGAGATGCTACTACTTATTTTTGCTGGGCACGCAGGTGTTTGTGGACACCAGCGCCTATTATGTTGATATCGTCTACCTCAGGTACCTTTCGGATCAGACAGAGATCCATCGGTACAACTGGGGGGCGGCTGCGCTGGCATTCACCTATTCCAGGCTCTCTGATGGTTGCCGCTGGGCAGCCAAGACTGTGGCAGGCAGCTGTACGCTATACGTGGTAACAATCTAATATTCTAAGTGATTTTTTCTTTTCTTTTCTTTCTGTATTCATTATAATGTTTGACACCCATGTTATGTTTTCCATTTCAGGCGTGGATTTTACAGCACTTTCCCTATATTACTGGTTGGGGGAGTGCCCAGGGGTACACTGAGGCTATGCCACGTGCTGCTGCATTTGTCCTGCTCAGAGGGAACCAGGCGCCGGACCCCTTCAGAGTGTATCTAGATCGGATCGCTGCTGAGGACGTTTTGTATTGCCCATATGCCGAGCACCGTGTGACGCGTCCGTTCGATGACGTTTGTTTGTTCTCAGGATGGTTGACATGCAGTTCGACCGTTACTGCCCGATACCTGCCAGAGCGCGTCTTGCGTCAGTTCGGTTACACGCAGACGATCCCCAGGATGCCTCATGAGTCTGCTCCTCTAGGCTTGACCCACAGGGAGATAAATGAGCTATATGCTGACTACCAGTCCCACTTGGTACCGGAGGAGGCTCGGGCGACCAGAGCGGAGACAGACTGGAGTGTTGCCGCCGGGTACATCGTGTGGTTCTACACCTTCTCACACCCATGCATGGTGCCCACTGCTGAGGGATCGCCCCCCAGACCCGCTCATCAGGAGATATTAGAGGAGCGGCAGTCTCAGCTGGACCACGCTCAGGATGTCCTACCACGCTGTCGTCAGATAGAGCAGATAGCGAGGCAGGCCATTGCGGACGGTCACCTCCCTGAGGGCTCTGGTGCCAGAGTTGCCGTGGACAGGATTATTGCGATTGCTCAGGGGGCACTTCAGTACCACAGACATCGGTCCAGGATGGCGGGTAGGGGCAGAAGAGCAGGGGAGCCAGGACAGATCCTTCGCCATACGCAGTAGTTTTTTGTTTGATGTATTATATTTATATTATATGTATGCGCTGTATTTTGACAGAGATTTATTATATATATGGATGTCTTCAAATGTATATTAAATTGCGACGATTTATTAACATATGCGACCAAACAAAAAAACCGATTTAAAAAAAAAAAATAATGTTCTGCCTTTTTTCGGATCTGCAGATCAGGAAAGTTTCCGGATGTGCACTTCCGGAAAGAATCTACGTTTTTAAAAAAATTGGTGCGTCCGGATGTGCACATCCGGAATCAGGGGGCAAAACCGGAAATTCAGTTGGTGCCTAAGAAACAAGGGTGGTGTAATAAGAAATCCTCTTATAAATCTTGGACAATATTAAACTATACATTATTCACTCAATAAACCATGCACAAGTCATTCATAACTATGGACAAATTTTTATAAGTCATTCGTAAATCATAACTTAGTCAAACCCGACCCTGTGCAGGAGCAACAAGCTCAACAACATAGTGTCCCAAATTTTTGAGGGTCCTAAAATTATGAAAAATCCAATTTTTTCACATTAATATTAATAAATATTAAAAGTATTATAAAAAATCAAATAAAAAAAAATGTTATGATAAAAACTCAATATGTTAAAAAAATGAGATCGATCAAAGTCAAAATAGTTATAATTAATTTTTTTTATTAATATATGATTATATTTTTGATGTGTCATTTTTAATTATTATAATTGTATTTTTTTTTAAAATTTTGGTCTATTTTTAAATTAGAACTGGACCTCCAGTTTGATTGAGCCGACCCTAAACTCAATCATTCATAACACCGGTGAATTTGAATTTGAATTTTCGGACAAATCTCTGGAACAAGATTTCCTTGTGTGTATGTGATAACAGGAGTGAATTCAAATTTCAATCTCTAGAAAAATCCCTAGAACAATATTGATTATGTATTGCGTGTATGTCATAGCAAATGGGTGAATCCAAATTTCAATCTCTCGACAAACCTATATAACAATATTACCTGTATTGCTTGTGTATATGTGATAACAAATGGGTGAATCTGAATTTCAATCTCCGCACAAACCCTTGACCATAATCATAATTTTTTTTACTATATTATAACCATACATTATTCACACAAAAAATCATAATAAGTCATTCATAACTACGGACAAATTTTTATAAGTCATTTCAAATCATAACTCAATCATTCATAAACCATATATCATCATTCATAAACTACACATGATTCATAACTCAACCATTCTAAATGTTTACATCAAAATACAAATTAAAGTACAATTATTGGATATATCTAACATTCTTACTCCTCATATGTCTCCTATATTACAATGCATTTCGTGTCTCATATAATATTGCTTGTAAAGTGTCCCTGCCTTTCTGAAACTCTCCTCTAACTATGACATCTCTCCTAATAGCAACAATACAGTGACATATAGATAATACATTCACGACATGTGTTTCTCTTCTAGTATCTTATGATGAGATGACTTAAGGGGATCTCATTATGGCATTGGTATCATACAAGGATGGGAAACTGATCTTGACGGCTGATCAGAACCTGAAGTGGACCAAAGATGACGTATGTGATGCTGGGGTGTGAGAGATGAGTAGGGGGTGTACCTGCAAGACACTCCGATGCTAAAGTAAGAATCGGGAAAGAGAGAGAGAGCAAGTACAAAGTATGTATTTCGTAGGGTGATTTTGAATACCTGACCCTCTCAAACGAGAGGGTTTTTATAGTGCCCCCAACGGGTGGCCAACGGTCCCTATTTTCGAGGCGAAATAACTGTTTCCCGGAGAATAGGTAACTGCCAGAAACTAGCCGTTGGGACGGGCAGAGGTGCTCGAAACTAGCCATTGCCATGGGTAAAGGCGCAGTTGCAGGCACGAGCGTCATGACCATTTCTGGATGGTGGAACCGTGCATAACGGGCAGTAACTACCGAGGAGGAGTAGGTGACCCTTGGGGTCATCCGACCATATTTGCCCGGTAGAGGGGCAGAAAGGTAAATGTTGCCCCAAATTGGCTGGACTTAGGCAATTGGGCCGTTCTGGGAGCAGAAGCGGATTGGGCCAGTCCGGAACAGGAGCCCCCCAAGTCGTTGCTCCCGAGCACGACAGTGATGACTTAAGGGTAATTCGCAGTCCTGGGGAGATCTAGAAATGGTCGTCGCTTGTCGACGAGATGAAGTTGTTCTACGATGCCTGAGGGAGTTGGTGCCCGCGGGATACATAGCCGTATGGCATGCCCGGCGTACGGGGAGCCCAACGGTTGATGTGATCTGAAGAGGTGAAGTGCCACGTATGCCTCGAGCCCTGTGCTGCATTAAATGCGTCATGATGGCTAGGCTAAGGTCATGATGATGCCCCTAGCCACGTGTGCTCGTGCCCTCAGAACGCCTATAAATAGAGGGAGAAGCTGCTCATTTGCACTTTTCGCTTCTCTATCTTCTTTCGCTCCTCTGCTCTGCGTTCTTCTGTTTGCTGCTGTCTAGCCGCCGTCAACCACCGTCCAGCCGCCGTACCAGCTCCGGCAAGACTCTTCGACCCTCTAAACTCTTCCTCGACTACGTAAGTAACTTGACCTGATTCATATTTTAGGTTTTTTTTTGCGTTTTGTTCTTCTAGAATGCATGCTGTTAGGGTGGATCTAGGTAGTGTAGTAGCAGTTTTCGGCGACTTTTGGCGGCAGACGGTGGCTTGGCCACTTTTTTCCGCTGTCGTAGTCGCCAGAACCTTAGGAACTTAGGGGTTTAGGTCATTTCTGACGCCGTTGCGACGACATGAGCGTTTGTTGCCGACGGAGCTCATGAATTTTCTAGTGTACCCATGAGTTTTCCGTAGACCTTTAAACGATATTCTGGGTAGCGAACCGGGGTAGATCTCCCCGCGTACGTTGAAGGGGTTGCCCCGGGCATCTCCTCGCGCCATAGCTGTGCCATTTGAGTAGGGCTTAGGTCAGGGACATCGTCCTCGGGCCTTTGCACGCCCTTTCACTTGACCAGCGGTGGAAGGGTGCATTTGATTTTGTCATCGAATTTACTTTTGTCCTCTGCTTTTCAGGTGAAGGAGATGGCCCGTGAAACTGAAGACGAAATTATTATAGAATCGTCCGTGGAGAGCTCCTCAGAAAGTAGTGATATAGAAGACACATCTACTCCCAGCGACGCTGGCGAGACACCACTTGCGAGGACCTCCGTGGAAGAGTGGTCAGTCGCGGAACCTGCTGAGCATGCCTTTGTTTTTGCTTCGTATACTAGAGACGTCTTCACGACCATGGGGGCTGAAGGGGAATGAAAGGTTCATTTCCCTGGAGAGGACGACCGCATCTGCACGGACTATGGGGAGAGGTTCCTGATGTATGAGTATGTTTTCAAGGATATTAAGCTGAGGCTGCCCTTTACTGATTTCCAGAGGTCGGTCTTTGTACATTTAGATCTGGCCCCCTCGCAGCTACATCTCAATTCCATAGCCTTCATCCGGGCGTTCGAATTGACGTGCGAGTTCCTGGAGATAGGAGCTACCCCCGCTTATTCTTTATTGTCTTCCATCTCCAGCGACAAGTCTCGGGGAGGAAGTTCGGCTGGGTCTCGTTGAAACAGGCGAGGAAGTTGTTCAAACCGTTCTCTGGTCCATTAGGAATTTTAAGGAGAGGTATTACATTATCGAGCCCGTGCCAGAGAAGGCCCAGGACTCCACGTGTAACGCCCCAGTTTTGTTAGATTTATTTAATAGAGTAGATTTAATTGGTTTTGGTTTTATATTATTTTATTCTTGACTTTTATTTGACAATATATTATTTTTCATCGTTGTTTATGTTTTATCGCATTTTGAGAGCGTTTGGGAGATATTTGAGCTGGGGGGTATTTTGGTCTTTTGCTTGGGTAAGTTTTATGTTTTTATATAAATAGAAAGTTAGAGGTGAGAAAAACAGAATTTTGAGAGAAAGAAGAAAAGAAAAAAGAAGAGAAAGAGAAAAGAAGAGGAAGAAGAGAGAAAAGAGGAGAAAGTGGGAAAAATCGGGAAAAGCTCCGTTTCAAGCGCGAATAATCGGGTAAGGGTGCGAAATATTGTTATCCTAACTTTGTGTATGATTATGTATGTGTTTTGTGTGGATGTTTTGGTTGGTTTTCCATATTTTTCCGTTTAGGTCGAATTGTAGGAAATCGATAGAAATCGATGTTTTCACGGATGAATTTCGAAATAAATTGCGTAGATTAGTCGTATGAGGTTAGGCCGAGATTATAGAAACTCGTTTGGTTAAAATCGGTTGATATTGTGAGTTTTGACATTTTTGGGGTTTTGAGAATGTGAGATTTTGGTGAAAATCGAACGTCGTAGAATTATCGTTTTATGGTCCTAAAACGTTGATATATATTTGGTAAGGATTACCATGTATTTATTCGGAAGAAAGGAATTGAATCGGTCGGGTTTCCGGAGGGTTTTGTGTAGAGGCAGCAGCTAATTTTTTGGTTTTTAACAGGTGCAATCGATTGCACCAGGATGCAAATCGATTGCACATATGTAAAAGGGCGAAAAATTGCAAGTCTGGGACTGTTCAGTCGATTGCATCAGGAGTGCAATCGACTGCACTCTGCTAGTTTTCCGAAAAATGTTTTCTTTAAAAGTCCGTAACTTTTTCGTCGTTTATCCGTTTTAGCTGTTCTTTATATCGATCTGAAGCTAAAAATATGTTCTATCATTTGGTGAAAAGAAATATTGTTTTTAGCCGACTTTTGGCCAACTTTACCGATTAATCGTGAATAGTTGTTTTTGATGAAATGAATGTGTGGTTATGAATGTGTTGTGGATATGCTTGTGGAGTGAACCCTTGATTGGGGAATTCTTTGTGATTTGTGGCTCTTTGGTGAATATATGCATTGTTTGAGTTAAATGATAATGCATGTTGATTGTGAATATATAATGAGATGTTGTGATGATGGATTGTTGTGGTTGATGGTGAGTAATTATTGATGTGAATGTATGTGGATTATATGTGATGAATGCATGACTATATTGTGAAATATGTGTGCATTGCATGAGTGTATGTGGTCATTTTGTATGAGAAACATCATGACATGCATTCATGTGTCGTGATTCGTGGAGAATCGGGTGTAATATCGCGTCCCTGTTGGGTGTGAGTGATTGATTACACAAATGATCATTTGAGGATCCTCTGAACATTGCGTAGTCAATGGGTGTAATCGTTGCGATGAGTTACACTTGATTCCGTGGGAATCTTCAGAATGATTGTGTGCCCTTGTGGGGTTTGAGCAATCGGATTGTGTCTGCGTGAACAATCCAGAAACGTCGTGTGCCCATGTGGGGTGTGAGCGACAGATTGGTTCTAGAGGGAATCTGCTATAACGTCGTGTGCCCATGTGGGGTGTGAGCGATGATTATAGACGATCATGTGCCCATGTGGGGTGTGAGCGATCGGGTCGTGTGCCCGTGTGGGGTGTGAGCGACGGGGAACATCGTATGCCCGACGGGGAGTTACATTAAGTAACGAGCGATGATTCCAATAAGTTCTTCAATTGAACTTGAGATGATGAGTCGGTACTGCATTGCATTTGCATAGAGTCGTGAGTCGGTCTCTATGATTTGCATTGGTCATCCTTGTATTTGTGCATTGATGAATAATCATATATATATATATATGTATATGTTGATGTGGAATGAGTAGAATTGTGCAGGTTGGCATGGATGGATAAACATGAATATGTGTGTTTATGTTGAATGATAAGCATTATGAGGAATATGCTTGGTTTTATATATATATGCCTTGCGATGTATATTGAGTGAGATGTGATGATTGTGACATAGTAAACATTGATATATGTATGTTTATGGGAAATGATATAAACTGTATCTTATAATGATGCATTATTGAATGAACAAGTATGTGTGTGTTCATGTGGAATGATGATAATGGTGAATGTATGCATAATGAATATGCTTGATGATATATCTATATTGTGATATATGATGAGTTGTGGTGAAAATATGTGTTATATGTTTATGTTGTAGTACATAATTATATGCATTGTTATTATGATAATGTTTCTCACCCTTCTGCTGTTTTATGATGCTCTACGAGGCATTGCAGATTAGGTATCTGACGGTCTTTTTGTGAAGCGTGTCTTCATTTTCCTTGTTGGTCGGTTGGCTCTGATATGTAGCACCGGGTAGCTAGGACGTTTTGATCTTTTTGTGATACATTTGCATATGTATCTTGCTGATGAATTTGTGTATATAAACATGATGTTGCTTGTGATTCATACTGGATGATGTATATATATGTTGATGTATATATGTGGTTGTTATTCAATATTTTAGATGTTTCCGCTTTTATTCTAAATATTGAGATGTGGGTATAAGGACTGAGATCCTTCGTTGTTTGAGAGTTACCCCACTGTTGCATATCATTTGTTGAGCAGGTGTTGTATGTTTTAATTTCAAGCATAATGTGACATACCTTTTTATGCCGTGTTTACAATTATACTCTGATGAAATTTCCAATACGTGCCTAAATGATTTATTTGATTATTTGGGGGTATAGAAAGGGGGTGTTACATTAAGTGGTATCAGAGCCAGTGTTGAGTCAGTTGTTGAGTCTGTTGGTGTGACTGTTGAATACTGTCGGTGTTGTTTGTTCCGTAGTACGTGATATGTGTGTGAAACACTGTCAGTACTTTCTGGTTTTCTAATCCTTTGTTTTCAGGAGTTAAAATGAGATAAGTGGGGGAGAAGCTGGTACTTCTCCATGTTGCTTCAGGTGTGGAGCGCTGGCTCAGTGTGTTGTGAATTGCAAGATTGTAAGTGTTGTTTGGACAGTGTTGTTCCTGATTCCGTAAGAAATGCGGAGGTAAGGTTTATGTCAACTAAGGATTTGTGCCTTAGGTAGTTTTGTGTATGGGATGCAAGAAAGGCTATTATAGTTTGGTAAAGACGGTTTATGCCCCATCATGATTGTCGACTGTCTATTGGCAAATTGAGGAACTGATCACCCTTAATCTCTTGTTGATAGCAGACGGAAATTATGTTGGATGGAATAGGCGGGTCTTTCCGGCTTTGATAGTGTGTGAAATGAGTTGTTTGGAATTTAAGGAGATGATTACAGATTGTTTTGATGAGTCGATGAAGATGCTAATATCGGAAGATGAAATGGATTAGAGGTTTTGGTATGTTAGTCCAGTTGGGAAGTCATTGAGAGAGAATGATTGGGTTTTATTTAAGGACTGCTTCACAGAGAGTAGAGATTGAACTTAATTGGACGAAGGTGAATAGTTGAGGTTTATATCTGCTAAGTAAGTAGGAAACTCTTAGTAGATGGGAATAAGATGTTTGTTTTGTCTGTGATGGTAGTGTTCTGGGAATTGGCAGGAAGTCGCAGTGATGGGCCGTCAGTTGGGCATAGTTTTCAAATGTGTTTTTGGATGGAACATTAAGGTGTTGTCTTAGAGAGCTCCAGTATTGTTGGTAACAAAAGGAAGGATGATGGAATGGAATAACAAGTATAATGGTATTGAGACTATGGACAGCAAACTTAGAGTTCTGGTGGGTTTGGAGTCTTTGGAGTTTTAAGGCATTAATGGAAATTGTGAGGAAACCCTTGTGGGTGGATGTAACATTGTGTTTGAGAATTCTTTTTGGTTGGTTGTTGATACATGTTGGAATTGCGGAATTGGACGGTCAGGAGAAGAAATTGGGTATGGATTACTAACAGTTGAATAAGGTAATGATTGAGAATAAGTGTCCACTTTCATGAACAGATGACTAGAATGGTTTGGTTGAGTTTGAGTGAATTACAATTGTTTGGAATGTTTGATAAGAGTGGTGAATTGTGTGAGTTGAGGCTTTGATCGATTTAATGTGAATGGTTAGGTTTGTTATCCTCGAAATAGGTTGTTATTTACTCGGTTAAGCTTGTATGTGAGTAACCAGTTACCCAGTGAAAAGTTTTGCAAAAGCTTTAAGGATTTATATCTTTTGGATTTTGGTTGGGAATTGCAACGTATAGTGATGGTATTTGGTGTTAGTAACGCGTCTCTAATGTTTATGGAGTAGAGGAATCGTATCTTCCATATTTAATTGGATAAGTTCGTAGTGGTTTCGATTGAGGATATTTGGATTTGTTATAAACTCAGAGGAAGAATGAGTAAAGTGTTTGAGATTTGAATTACAAGTGTTGAAAAGAGACGAAATTTTATGCTAAGTTATTCGAGTGAGAATTTTGGTTGAAAATGGTTAGTTTCTTGGAAATATTATTTCAGATGAGAGTATGGTTAATGGATCCATCGGAAGTAGATGTAGCTCTACATGAGAGGCTCCGAAGTTAGTTAAGGAGATTAGAAACTTTTGGACTCAGTTGGTTGTTATTACAGGTTATGGAAGACTTTGTTAAGTCCGTACTTCTGGTATCTCAGTTGACTTACAAAGGGTGAGTCGTTTGTTTGGATGTTCGTTGTGAGTAAGTTTTGGTGAGCTGGAGTAGAAGTTGTCTACGGTTTCAGCTTTAATTTTGTGTGATCCTAATAAACCGGTTGTGGGGTATTGTGATGTGTCTTAGATGAGTTTAGTCAACGTGGTAATGCAAGAGGGTAAATTCGTGGCTTATGCTTTACGACAATTGAGGATTTATAAAAGGATCTGTATTATTATGGATTTGGAATTGGTTGCGGTGGTATTGTGTTGGAATATTTGGAGGTATTATCTTTATGGTTCTAGGTTCGAAGTGTTTGGTAATCGCAAGGATATTGAGTACTTGTTTGGTCTAAAGGAATAGAGTATGAGACAACAAGGATGGTTAGAGTTCGTGATGAGTTATGAATTTGGCTTGGATTATCCTTCGGGGAAAAGCTGTTGTTGTGCCTGAAAAGTTAAGTTGGAAGTTTCTATGCATGTCTGTTTTGATGGTCAGGGAGTTAGAATTATTTGAGCAATTCCGAGACTTGTGTATGGTGTATGAGATAACACAGGAGAGTGTGAGGTTGGTAATATTAAAGTGAACAGTGATTTTTGGCGAATATGAGAAAGAGTTAGACTTTGGACGTGAAATTGATAGTTTTGATGGTTGCGAGTAATCAGAGTGCTCAGCGGAAGCGTGAGGTGGCACATTTTGTATTTACATGTGTGACTTGTAAGAGTTCATAGGTTGAACATTGGAAACATGTAGGAATGATGAGACCATTGGACGTTTCAGAATGGAAGTGTTAGGTGAAAGGTTTAAATATTATTCATGGGCTACTATGTAAATGGATGTTTTGATTGTATGTTCGATTGGGAATCGTAGCATTGTTGTAATAAGGTTGTGTGACAAAGATGTTGGTATTCTGGTTTTGTAGAGGTTGTGGAATCGATGTTGTGTCGTGGAACTTGTGTTCTTGTTTGTGTTGTTGCCTCGTTTCCATGGTGATGGTTCGAGTGTGTGTAGCTAATTCCTATGATGGGGAATTAGGGGAGTGTTACCTGTGGTGATGGTAACGATCTTGTTGTGTTTCGGTTCTAGAGTGAACCTGTGTGTTGGTATCGTGGTTTTCTTTGAGTTGTGAGTTTGTCGTCAAGTGCATTGTATGGGCTTTGCATCTTGTCGATGTAGTGGTCGTCGTTGTCGTGGCGTTGTTGTAGTTAGCACGGTGGTTTGTCAGTTGTGTTATTTGTGGTGTGCCATTTGTTGGCATGTTGGTTTGTTAGTCGGATGCGAGAGTCGTGTCCGGAGTTGTTCGTCTCAGTATATTTTCGAGGACGAAAATGTCTAAGTGGGGGAGAGTTGTAACGCCCCAGTTTTGTTAGATTTATTTAATAGGGTAGATTTAATTGGTTTTGGTTTTATATTATTTTATTCTTGACTTTTATTTGACAATATATTATTTTTCATCGTTGTTTATGTTTTATCGCATTTTGAGAGCGTTTGGGAGATATTTGAGCTGGGGGGTATTTTGGTCTTTTGCTTGGGTAAGTTTTATGTTTTTATATAAATAGAAAGTTAGAGGTGAGAAAGAGAGAAAAACAGAATTTTGAGAGAAAGAAGAAAAGAAAAAAGAAGAGAAAGAGAAAAGAAGAGGAAGAAGAGAGAAAAGAGGAGAAAGTGGGAAAAATCGGGAAAAGCTCCGTTTCAAGCGCGAATAATCGGGTAAGGGTGCGAAATATTGTTATCCTAACTTTGTGTATGATTATGTATGTGTTTTGTGTGGATGTTTTGGTTGGTTTTCCATATTTTTCCGTTTAGGTCGAATTGTAGGAAATCGATAGAAATCGATGTTTTCACGGATGAATTTCGAAATAAATTACGTAGATTAGTCGTATGAGGTTAGGCCGAGATTATAGAAACTCGTTTGGTTAAAATCGGTTGATATTGTGAGTTTTGACATTTTTGGGGTTTTGAGAATGTGAGATTTTGGTGAAAATCGAACGTCGTAGAATTATCGTTTTATGGTCCTAAAACGTTGATATATATTTGGTAAGGATTACCATGTATTTATTCGGAAGAAAGGAATTGAATCGGTCGGGTTTCCGGAGGGTTTTGTGTAGAGGCAGCAGCTAATTTTTTGGTTTTTAACAGGTGCAATCGATTGCACCAGGATGCAAATCGATTGCACATATGTAAAAGGGCGAAAAATTGCAAGTCTGGGACTGTTCAGTCGATTGCATCAGGAGTGCAATCGACTGCACTCTGCTAGTTTTCCGAAAAATGTTTTCTTTAAAAGTCCGTAACTTTTTCGTCGTTTATCCGTTTTAGCTGTTCTTTATATCGATCTGAAGCTAAAAATATGTTCTATCATTTGGTGAAAAGAAATATTATTTTTAGCCGACTTTTGGCCAACTTTACCGATTAATCGTGAATAGTTGTTTTTGATGAAATGAATGTGTGGTTATGAATGTGTTGTGGATATGCTTGTGGAGTGAACCCTTGATTGGGGAATTCTTTGTGATTTGTGGCTCTTTGGTGAATATATGCATTGTTTGAGTTAAATGATAATGCATGTTGATTGTGAATATATAATGAGATGTTGTGATGATGGATTGTTGTGGTTGATGGTGAGTAATTATTGATGTGAATGTATGTGGATTATATGTGATGAATGCATGACTATATTGTGAAATATGTGTGCATTGCATGAGTGTATGTGGTCATTTTGTATGAGAAACATCATGACATGCATTCATGTGTCGCGATTCGTGGAGAATCGGGTGTAATATCGCGTCCCTGTTGGGTGTGAGTGATTGATTACACAAATGATCATTTGAGGATCCTCTGAACATTGCGTAGTCAATGGGTGTAATCGTTGCGATGAGTTACACTTGATTCCGTGGGAATCTTCAGAATGATTGTGTGCCCTTGTGGGGTTTGAGCAATCGGATTGTGTCTGCGTGAACAATCCAGAAACGTCGTGTGCCCATGTGGGGTGTGAGCGACGGATTGGTTCCAGAGGGAATCTGCTATAACGTCGTGTGCCCATGTGGGGTGTGAGCGATGATTATAGACGATCGTGTGCCCATGTGGGGTGTGAGCGATCGGGTCGTGTGCCCG
This sequence comes from Lathyrus tuberosus, assembly GCA_022829125.1. NCBI lineage: Eukaryota > Viridiplantae > Streptophyta > Magnoliopsida > Fabales > Fabaceae > Lathyrus > Lathyrus tuberosus. The sequence goes on along the minus strand of JALAZF010000006.1, from coordinate 31,487,115 downwards.
TGTGGGGTGTGAGCGATCCATAAACGTCATGTGCCCGTGTGGGGTGTGAGCGACGGGGAACATCGTATGCCCGACGGGGAGTTACATTAAGTAATGAGCGATGATTCCAATAAGTTCTTCAATTAAACTTGAGATGATGAGTCGGTACCCGCATTGCATTTGCATAGAGTCGTGAGTCGGTCTCTATGATTTGCATTGGTCATCCTTGTATTTGTGCATTGATGAATAAACATATATATATATATGTATATGTTGATGTGGAATGAGTAGAATTGTGCAGGTGTGCATGGATGGATAAACATGAATATGTGTGTTTATGTTGAATGATAAGCATTATGAGGAATATGCTTGGTTTTATATATATATATGCCTTGCGATGTATATTGAGTGAGATGTGATGATTGTGACATAGTAAACATTGATATATGTATGTTTATGGGAAATGATATAAACTGTATCTTATAATGATACATTGTTGAATGAACAAGTATGTGTGTGTTCATGTGGAATGATGATAATGGTGAATGTATGCATAATGAATATGCTTGATGATATATCTATATTGTGATATATGATGAGTTGTGGTGAGAATATGTGTTATATGTTTATGTTGTAGTACATAATTATATGCATTGTTATTATGATAATGTTTCTCATCCTTCTGCTGTTTTATGATGCTCTACGAGGCATTGCAGATTAGGTATCTGGCGGTCTTTTTGTGAAGCGTGTCTTCATTTTCCTTGTTGGTCGGTTGGCTCTGATATGTAGCACCGGGTAGCTAGGACGTTTTGATCTTTTTGTGATACATTTGCATATGTATCTTGCTGATGAATTTGTGTATATAAACATGATGTTGCTTGTGATTCATACTGGATGATGTATATATATGTTGATGTATATATGTGGTTGTTATTCAATATTTTAGATGTTTCCGCTTTTATTCTAAATATTGAGATGTGGGTATAAGGACTGAGATCCTTCGTTGTTTGAGAGTTACCCCACTGTTGCATATCATTTGTTGAGCAGGTGTTGTATGTTTTAATTTCAAGCATAATGTGACATACCTTTTTATGCCGTGTTTACAATTATACTCTGATGAAATTTCCAATACGTGCCTAAATGATTTATTTGATTATTTGGGGGTATAGAAAGGGGGTGTTACACCACGTATGTCTGGGAGGTGATAACGAATGAGAACGGGGATGATCTTGTTGACGAGGAGGGAAAAGTAGTGGCAGAGAGGTTGATGAAGTTCCCCTTCTGCTGGAGTGGGACTCACTTTTCCCAGGGGAATGGCCAGTATCTTGCCCAACCGAAGATGTTGGATGATGATGACAATGCCGGCTATGCGAATCTGGGGGGCTTTGTCAACAGTTTTACCCCGGCCCAGTGCTTTACTAAGAGCGGGGATCCAATCTTTGAGGAAGATTGGGGGCAAAAGGTGGAGAGCCGTTATATCAATACGAAGGAGCTCCTCGAGTGCGGGACTCGCGAGGACGCTCTTAAACTGTTGGGTAGCTTTTATCTCTTAGCTTTTTTTTTGGATTATTATCTTCCCCGTTTGCTAAGACGCTCGTTATGTTTTTGCAGGTGAAATGTCTTCAGCGCATGAACGGATGGTGAAGAATGCCCATGCGAAGGGCAAATGTGGACCAACAATCAGGAAGAGTCGGCTCAGCCAACGGGGGCCACCTCCGTAAACGGGGTCGGGGACCTCCTCGTCAACTCCTCCACCCGTCCAGTCTTCCCCAGTGCCCGTAACCTTAAGGTTCAAACGCTCACGGTAGACCGAGATGGTGGACCTCAGCTAGGCAGGGGAGAAGAACAGGTTCGAGCTGCCCCCGTGCCTCCACAATAAAAGGTTCTTCGAAGGCCCCTCTTTGACGGATCCTCGGGCGGAGTCTCTAAAACTCGAGGCAATGAATCGCCCGAGTAAAGGGCAATGTTGGCACAGGATGCTTCCGCCCTGATTAGGGTCTTGGAGATGGCGGCGGTTTACGCCGAGGAAGATATCCATCATGACTCTGAGTTGAAGAAGGCCCAGGACACGATAGTGGTCTTGGAGGAGAAGTTGAAGAAGTCTAAGGAGAAGGCTAGGGCAGGCGAGAAGGCGATGAAAAAGTCCCAGGAGGAGCTGACCAAGATCCAAGGGGAGAAAGACACTCTTGCCGCGGAGAAGAAATTCGCGGAAGATTTGGTCGAGCAACTGAGGTCTGCTGCTTCCCCTGCCGAGGATGAGCACATGGAGTTGAAGGAGCTGCAGACTCGGGCTGAGCTGGTTGCCCGTATCATCCAGGCGGAGAATGTCATCGAAGCCATTGGCGAGGATTCTTTCAACAACTCTGTGGCACAACTAAAGCTTGTGAACCCCGGGGTCCAACTTTCCACTGAGGGGATCGGGTTCCTGTACCATGTTGAGAATGGAAATATCTTCATCCCCGACTTTCTTCATATTGGCGAGGAGCATGCCCAGACTCTCCACGAGGACTCTCAACAGATGGAGAAGTGATCTCTTTTTTATCGTATCTTTGGCCTGCGTGCCGTAATTATGTAACTTATCGTTTTGTACGGGGCATAACCCCTTGTTAATGTAACAAGTACAATTGTGGTCCTCGTGACCACTTATTATTGTAATATATATGTTTCCGGCCGATCTGGTCGATTTTTTATGATCTATATTCACGCATGGCTTTATCTTTCTTTATTTTCGCTAAGTGTTGGAACTTTGCTCGGTACGCGTGTGTGCCCGCTGCAAGGGCAACTTTGAATTATTTATTGTTACGGGACTTGCTCGACTTAGATGTGTTCGGCAGTGAGGTCGAACGACCTGGGTATCTTCCAGGCATGAGAGCGGAGCTCAGGTCGCGTTTGAGGCCTGAGTTCACGGCGTGAACTTCCCATCGCGAGCTGGGTGTTCTGCCTGTCATGGTACTCAGACGACGACGGGCTCGATCGAGGAACTACTGTTGGGCATGGGTTTTGCTCGTTCTTGAGCGAAAGCCAGCCTTGATTTGTTTCTGTATACAACACTTGTACCTGGGCGTGCATTCATGGTCGGTACACTATGCTCGTCGTATCGACGAAGCAAGCCGACGATTAGGGCCTTATCTGTGTCGTAACCCGAAATTTAACCTCCCCTTTTGCCTTTTGCATAAGCATATGCATTTGCATTGATGGTATACGCATTCGCATTTTTCTCTGTGTTTTTGTCGGAGGAATGTTCAGGTTTTTTAAGCCCGATTAATCATGTCCTCACAAAGACATCACATCATCAATACAAGCACAAAACAAGGGTTTCTAAGCCAATTCCTCAAAGCAAGAGGGCAAAAATGGAACCGTGGCCACAACACCTTTTTTCAAGCAATCTGGGCAAATTTTGGCCTGGTTAATCGATTAACCATTTGCTGTTGCAAATGGGTTAATCGATTAACCCTTGTAAAATTGGCAGATTCTGCTGCTTTTTCATGACAACAACTTTACCTCTACATTTTTGGGGTCTACTTGGTTCTAGCATTGTGTGGAACATTATAGATAGTTCAAGACCATTCAAGACACTCCACTTACATTTATTCCAATACATCACTTTGAATTAAGTCCACCATGTTACTTAATTTCCAAGCATAAGAGCCATTGATTTGCACTTGCATTGGGATTGCTCCACTGAGTTAACTAACTAACTAACCGAGTCAACTTCCGAATCAATGAGTTGAGTGTAACTAACACCAAAGCAAGCTCCAAAGCTCACTCCAAAGCACATTCCAAACCTAGCCTACTCCAAAGCTAGTCTCTATATAAGCAAACCTCCACCATTTCACAAAGGACACACACACACAAACCTTCAATCATTTTCACAATTCTTCACTTTTTTCACTCTCAATTCTTTTATTTCTCTCTGCATTTTTCTGCAAGTTCTACACATTCATCTTCATCTTCTTCCCAAACCACACTAAAGCTCCATTGTTACCATTGAAGAGTAGTGAATTTCACATTGAAATTTCTTACTCTTGAGCTTAAACCTCCATCATCTTCAATTTTCCTTGGATCTCTGCAATTACAGCAAGTTCTACTTTAATTCAAGTGATTACTTCAATTGTTTCGATGCAAATTTGATTTCGGAGCTTTTATCGCATTTTTGTTTGCTCGGTTTCGCTACGGTTCGAAGTGCAAGTTCAGGATTCTCTGGTTTTCTTGGCTTCTTTTCTCTACATTTCACTCACAACAATCACCAAGGCAACTCTCTGGCTTGTAGTATGGTTAATTCTCACTTAATTTACTGTTTCGATCATTTTCGCGCGTTTACGATGTAGTTTCGATAGTTTTTCGGTTTGATTAATCATGTGATTGTTTGATCTTTGATCTCCATGTTTAATGCTTTTAATTTGTGTTTAATTGCTCATGATCGATGTAATTTTCGTGCACAAATGTAAACCATGGCATGTGGATGTTCAAATAAGTGATTAACTGCTGAAAGCACTTTTGGAAAACTGATTTTTAGCCACTGCTTTAGTGTTAATCGATTAACACTTTGCAGTGCAAAAGTGTTTATCGATTAACACTGCTTTTTATTTTTTATTTTTTTTGCTGTTTTACAAGTGTTAATCAATTAACACTTTGTAGTGCAGAAAGTGTTAATCGATCAACACTGAACCAGAATGCCATATTTGCCTATTTTTCAAGCTTGTTTGATCTCCTTTCCTCATTTAACTTTCATGGCTTGATATGCTTGATATTTATGGATGTTTTATAAGTTGTTTAACCTCTGTTTGAAGCATGCTTGCGAACTTTCGAGGCACGATTTATCCATTACATAATTGTTTGCATTATTGGCACTACATTGTTCATGATCATCCTTGCACATCTTTTGCTCACTTGATTACATGATTTGTGTTGATGTTTGGTACTGTTTGCCATGCTATTTGCATTGAGTTTGTTTCTTCTTGAGCAAATTCAATCTTGTACAATCATTAATTCACACGTTGCTTTGACGATCTTTCGACTCGTAAAAGATTGTTGGCTTGCTCATTCCCTTTGATCGATTGATCGAAACCTTGTTTCGATTAGTTGATTCTCCATTTCTCCTCTCTTTAGGATCCTTTAGAGTCTTGTTCTCTTGATCCCCTGCCAAGTCAGAGATTCACACGACGCACTGAAGCACTGTACAAATTGGCGCCGTTATGCTGTCCGTTTCAATGTCCGCACTATACTCTTATGCTAGAGAAGGGACGAGAGTGGAGAATTCCTACACTCATCTTGATTATTTTGGGTAGGGGACGAATGACCCTATACCTGGAATAATCGTCTCTATCTCCAGACTGTAGTGTCTCTCAATCCTCATTCGAGTCGATCCTGGATCACTCCTACCCCTTCAATCTATCTTCTGATCAATCACCATTTCCTTGGTTAAAGATCTTCGCCACTTTGGGTTAGCAACTTCCTTTTGGCTCAACACCTTTTCTTCTGATCAATAATTGTTCATTGATTCCCCACCCGAGTCGTGATCTTTTGTCCCTTTGATTAATCACAATCATTCTGTTAAAATCAAACGTTCGTCTTTCCCAACAAGTTGCAATACTTTTCTTTGGTCAAACACAACATTCCTGTTAAACACCGAAACCCTAGCAGAGTTTGCAACCTTCTCTTGGTTCTTCTCCCTTTGATTGGTTAACCACTGCCTGCCAGTTAAAACACCAATTCACAATTTTTCAGTTAACCACAGTCTATCTGTTAATATACTGAGCCTCTTTTGAGTTAATCACCTTCTCTTGGTTACTCATTCATTTTTATTTTCGGTTAATAACAGTCTTTCTGTTAACATCGAATCCCCAACAGTTAGCAACCTTCTTTTGGTTAGAATACTCACACCCTTAGGTTAGTAACTCTCTTTTGGTTTAAATACCTTTTCTTCGGTCAGGTACTTCTTGTTCAGTCAGTGTACTGAACCTCTTTAGGTCACAACTTTCGCTTGGTTCCACACCCGTCCTTTGGGTCACAACCTTTACTTGGTTCCACACCCGTCCTTTGGGTCACAACTTTTGCTTGATTCCACACTCGTCCTTTGGGTCACAACCTTTTCTTGGTTCCACACTCGTCCTTTGGGTCACAACCTTCGCTTGGTTCTACACCCGTTCTTTTGGTTGATCACAGTCTATATGTTAAAACCTTTCTCCTCGAAGAGTTGCAATCTTTCCTTTCTTCGGTTAACCACTGTTTATCAGTCAATATACCGAAAATCCCTTCAGAGTCAAACACCTTCTCTTGGTTCAATACTCTCTCTTTTTGGTTCATCGCAGCCTGCCTGTTGACACCATACCCTCTCTTCCTCGTAGATTTTTAATCTCTTTCTCTTCGGTTAACTACTTCCAGTCAGTTAACATACCGAATCCTTACTCTCTTGGTTTCTACACCGTTCCCTTTGTTTGTCCCGAGTAGGGTGGCTAACCCTCAGATCCCCAGCATGGTCGCTTTTTTTTCTTACTTCCCCAATAGTGTTACTATTATTCTTTGCTCCTTTATCTTATTAGTTTCGACACCATTCTTGCTTTATCCTCAGCATAGTTACTTCTTTTCCTTTGCTCTTCTTTCTTGGTTCTGACAACAATTCTTTTGCATCCCTAATGGATTTTTCTCTACCTCTTTTGATCTTGATTTTGACACCATTTTCCTTCCCTTTTATGTCTTTGTTCCCCGAACTACATAGGTTCTGAATTCCTCATTGCACTATGAGGATACGTAGGCACGAGATTGCGAAATCTTGGCGAGCCACTTTCTTCCATTCTTCTTCTCTTCCCTAGTACCTTGAACCACGACGCTCTAATTTTCTCATTGTACTATGAGGGTACGTAGGCACGAGGGCCCTAATCCTCTGCGAGCACTTTCTTTCTTTTTCTTTTCTTTCACTTTTCTCTCTTCTTCTTTTAGCTATACGCCTTTAGATAGATAATCCATCAAAGCCCAGAAGAAAGCGAAATGGTTCCCGTCGAGTACGACGGATGCGTAAGGTGTTTATACCTTTCTTTCGCATAACTGACCCGCTTACCCGTTTCTCTTCCTCTTGGGTTTTATCGATATTTTCCCTGTCCTTTGGGACTAAATAAAGTTTGGTGGCGACTCTGTTGTATCTTTGAGTGGGCGATTCACTCAGGTATAATCCCGCTAGCTTCAAGCTGTAATATTGTTTTAGATTTTCGGCGTTCCATGGTCGAGCATGTTCTTCCCCGTTAAGGTGTTCAAGGTAGTAGGCCCCATTCTCTGTTTTTGCCCGAACACGATAGGGTCTCTCCCAGTTTGCGAGCGAGTTTGCCTTCTCGATAATTTTTGTGATTCCTTCTTAAGACGAGACTGCCTACTTGGAATTCTCGTCATATAACTTTGGCGTTGTGCCTAATTGAAATTTTTTGTTTTAGTGAGGCTTCGTGAAGGGATGCTCCTGACAGGACCTCTTCGACGAGATCGAGCTCCTCTCTCAGTGCCTCGCTATTTGTCTCCTCGTCCAGGGGGAACTCAGTCCGCCTGGAGGGCGCATGTATTTCAATGGGGATCACTGCCTCAGTTCCGTAAGCTAGACAGAAAAAGGGTTTCCCCGGTCGAAGAGTGGGGCATAGTGCGATGGGCCCAGAGTACGTTGTGCAACTCCTCGACCCATTGTTTCTTCGTTTCATCCAACCTTCGTTTGAGGCCTCGTGGGATTACCCTGTTTTCTGCCTCAGCTTGGCCGTTAGTTTGGGGATGTTCAACGGACGTGAAGTGTTGCTTCGTGCCCAGTTGGGCGAAGAACTCCTGAAACTTTTTGTCTGTAAACTGTGTCCCGTTGTCGATGACTATTTCTTGGGGGATTCCGAAGCGGGCGAGGATGTTCCGCTTGTAGAAGTGATGTATGTTGTGGGCCGTTATTTTGGCCAGAGCCTCTGCTTCTATTCACTTGGTGAAATAGTCAATGCCCACTATCAGTTACTTATTCTTGTTTTTCCGTACGACTAATGGTCCCCGGATATCCAGGCCCCACTATGCGAAGGGCCATGAAGAGGACATTGCTTTGAGTTCATTGGGCGGTGCCAAGTGCATGCCCCCGTGCCGTTGGCATTTGTTGTATCTCTTCACGTGCTCTTTTGCATCATGCTGCATGGTCGGCCAGTAGTATCCTGCTCGTAGAGCTTTCCTGGCGAGGGATCTCCCCCGAGGTGTTGGGCGTTGATCCCTTCGTGGATATCACGCAGGACGTGGGCGACCATCTCTTCCTTGACACATTTGAGTAAAGGGATGGAGAATCCTCGTCTGTAGAGCTTATTTTCGACCAGGACGTAGGAGCAGGCCCTGCGCCTGCGCTGGCCTCTTTGGGGTCGGATGGTAGTTCATCCTTAGCGAGGTAATTATAGACGAGGGTCATCCAGTAGCTGCTGTCACCGATGACTTGCACATCGAGGATCGCGAAAGCTTTCTCGATGCTGGGCCGAGGAAGTACTTCCTGGATGACGGATTTGTTTCCGCCCTTTTTCTTCGTGCTCGCCAGCTTTGACAAAACGTCTGCTCTGAAATTATGTTCGCGAGGAACATTCTTTACTTCTACCGTTGCGAATTTCGTCATCTTCTCCTTGACCAGTGTCAAATATTCAGACAAGTTATTATTCTTAGCCTGGTATTCTCCTCGAAATTGGAGGGCCACGAGTTGAGAATGGGTGCAGATGATGACTTCCTCGGCTTTTAGGTCTTTGGCCAGGCGTAGACCGACGAGGAAGGCTTCGTATTCAGCCTGATTATTGGAAGTAGGGAAAGATAAGGTAAGCGAGACTTCGACGATAATTCCTTCCTCATTTTCCAAGATGATACCTGCTCCGTTTCCTGCCGAGCTGGATGCCCCGTCGACGAAAGTGGGGGAATCAGCGAATGTCATCTCTGCGACAAAATCGGCCAGTGCCTGAGCTTTGAGGGCCTTTCTAATATCGTATTGGATGTCAAATTCGGACAACTCCAACGACCACTTGAGCATTCTGCCGGTCATGTCTGGTCGGCCTAACAATTGTTTCACGGGTTGATCTGTTCGTACTACGATTGTGTGAGCCAGAAAGTAGTGTCTTAGTCTCCTCACAGTGTCGATGAGGGCCAGGGCTACTTTCTCTATCTGTTGATACCTCAGCTCTGGTCCTTGCAAGGCTTTGCTCATGAAGTATATGGGTTTTTGCCAATCGGGCATTTCAGGAATGAGGGTGGCGCTGACGGCCTCGGTTGCCACGGCGAGATAGAGGTACAAGGTTTCGTCGTTATCTGGACGAGAGAGAACGAGAGGTTCTGATAATGATCGTTTTAGGTGGAGGAGAGCCTGGTCTCATTCCTCTGTCCACTCGAAAGCTGCCTCTTTGCGGAGGAGTTTGAAAAAGGGTAGTGCGTGCTGAGCGGACTTCGCCACAAAACGTGATAGCGAAGCGAGCATCCCATTGAGGGATTAGATGGACTTCTTCGAGTTTGGCGTGGAAAATTTGGAGAAGGCCCTACACTTGTCGGGGTTAGCTTTAATTCCTCGTTCCGTCAGATATAAGTCGAGGAATTTGCCCGCTCGTACCCCGAACGCGCACTTCTCTGGGTTGAAACGCATCCGATACTGTCTGGCATGCTCGAAGACTTTCCTCAAATGGGCTGTGTGGTCATATTCCTCATGGGATTTCACGATCATATCGTCCATATAGACTTCGAGCATGTCCCTGATTTCTCCCCAGAAGACCTTGTTCATCATCCTTTGGTAGGTAGCGCCAACGTTTTTCAAGCCGAAGGGCATTACGTTGTAGTAATAGTTGCCTGATTCGGTCATGAAGGTTGTGTACCTTTTGTCGCTTTTTTCCATGGGTATTTGATTGTAGCTCAAATAGGCGTCCATGAACGATAACAGTTTAAAATCGACAGAATTATCAACAAGTTTATCTATATTGGGGAGGGGACATGCATCTTTAGGGCAGACCCTATTGAGATCGGTATAATCAACACACATACACCATTTTTCGTTAGACTTTTTAACGAGTACAACATTGGACATCTAAGTAGTGTACTTGGCCTCCGAAATAAAGTTTGCCTCGATGAGGTCTTTTACAGCTTGTTTGGCATCCTCCGTTTTTTCTGAATACTGCTTTCTCCTACGTTGTGCTACAACCCTAGCGGCGGGGTCGATTGTGAGCTGATGGAAGGTGACGGCGGATCTAGGCCAGGTATTTCCGCGGTGCTCCAACCGAACAAATCCGCATTCTCCCTGAGGCAAGCTTTGAGCTGTTTCCTAGCTAAGTTGGGGAGTCCGGTACCGATCTTCACTCCTCGTCGGGGGTCTTCGCCGAGCAGAACAAGTTTGAACTCGCCATCCAGAATTGGGCGTATTGGATGGGAGCTCTCGCCGGTACTGGTTGAGGCTGAGGGGCTGCTCGAACAAGTCTGGGTCTCCTTCTGGTCATCCTCGGAGAAGTGGCTGTCGAGGTCGATAGAGTCGACATGGGGCAGCGACTTTGCATCCTCGGAGCTGCTGGGCAGGGCCGACTTGCTGGAAGTCTTCGACTTGGCGGCAATGGTGTTGAGTCCTTTGGTGGCTGCTTTGAAACATCTCTTTGCTGCCTCGATGTCCCTGTGTAGAGTGGCGACCAGACCCTTAGAAGTGTAATACTTCATTTTTAAGTGCATGGTTAATGGTACGGACAACAATTCGGCCAAAGTGGGCCACCCAAAGATGCACTGATAGAGAGAAGGACAATCGATGACCAGGAATTAGACTTTAATAGACCTAGCCGTCTATGCAGATCCAAAAGTCATGATCAATTCCACATATCCCCAACGCTTTGTGATCGACCCGTTGAAGCCCTGTAGGTCAGAGCCTACGTATGGAGTTAGGTGTGATTCATCTAGCTGGAAGGTGGAAAACAGCTGCGAGTACATGATGTCGACCGAGCTGCCTTGGTCGACTAGGATTCGACGAACATCAAAGTTACCCATCCGGGCTCTCACGAGTAGCAGAATGCTTATGTTGGGAGCCCCACCGAGGAGTTCCTCGCGGTAGAAAGAGATGCAGACCGACTCTCCTCGGACTTTGTCGAGCGTGGTACTCCTATTGGAGCTCGCGCTAAGAAGATGCTCGAATTTCCTTTTAACGGAGTCCACAATAACCTTGTTGAAGCCCCCTCCGGAGATGACCATGGCGGAGGGGAAGGTTTCCCATGGACTATGCGCTGCGAAGTAGGGGAAGCGTTGAGTCCCTCGCGAATATAGAAGTCCTCAGGACGTGATATGCTCATGGCGACCTGAAGGTTTGTCTCTTCCGAGGAAGGCACCTCTTCCTCGACTCTCTTGGACTCCTGGGCGTCTTGCCGAGGAGCTTCCCTTTTCTTGGTGAAATGTTTCAGGTGCCCTTCCATGATCAGTATCTTAATGGCATCTTTCAGGTGGATGCAGTCGTCAGTTGTATGGCCGTGGCTTTTGTGAAAACAACAATATTTCGACTTGTCAGTATTCGGCTTGGCCAAAATCTGCTTAGCGAATCAGATCCCTGCTTGTTTGAACTCTGCGTTGGCGCAATCGGAAAGGATTTTCTCCCTGGAGACGGTCAGGGGAGTATACTCATGGAAGCGGCCAGAGGGTCCTTTGTTGTCCCGGGACTCCCGGGGGCGGTCTTCATGTCTTCGGTCTCCCTGACGAGATTTTGAATAATCATCATGCTAGGAGGCCCGGACACTCTCTTGGTGTCGTGAGTCCCGGGCGGAGCTGGCAGCTTCTTTTTCCTCATACTGGATATATGCTTGCGTCTTGAGGAGGAAGGCATCTAGGATCCTCGGAGTTTCAATGCCAACTGCTTTGGCGAATTCTGTTCGGGGACGAAGTCCTCGCTCGAGCAAGAACTTCTTTATGTCATCGGTCGTCGAGACCTGTACTTCTTTTTTATTGAACCTCTCGATGTAAGCTCTGAGAGGCTCGTCTTTCCCTTGAATTATGGCCTCAAGGGAGGATTCGGTCTTCAGGTGGCGACGGAATACCGTGAAGTATCTGGAAAACATTCTCCCCAGCTGTCTCCACGAGGTGATGGATTCGTCGGGGAGTTTCTTATACCAGGTCATCGTTCCCTTTCTGAGTGAGGTGGGGAACAATCTACACTTGATGACGCCTCGGGCGCCACAATAGTCGAGCAGAGCATCGATATTCTCGCTGGTCCCTCCTGGTCCTCTTGGTTCCCGGGGAGTACTGGCTCCGTGAAGAGATGTGATCACACTTCCTGACGGCATGAGACTCTGAATCAGGTGGTGCCCGACAGTCTCTTTCACGTCAAGGAGGGGGACTTCGGGATCTTCGGCGCTCTTTCCTCGACGGAGGGGATCTTGGCCGGTTAGACTTCTCTAGGGCTCCAATCCTCGCGTTCTGTCGGAGGATTAGGAGGTTGGTTTTGTTGAGGGCTTCAAGAAGGGCCGCCACGGCCGGGTCGGCATTGGGCGGAACATGTTGGTGGTCCAGGGAGGGTTGGTCCTCAACATGATCAACACGAGCAGAGGAGGGAGACGCGGTGGATCCATCTTTCAGGTGATGGGCGTCGCCTCCTAGGAAAGGTGCAGCTCCGTCAGTATCAGTCTTGACGAGGAGAAAAGTAGAGTGCGAGCATCATGAACGTGATCTTGGCTTGGCATGATCGGAATCTTGGAAAAAGGGCTGTTTTGGTCTTGAATCTACGATGGAAGAAAGACGGGGATGACAGATTTCTCACAGACGGCGCCACTGATCTTGATGGCCGATCAAAACCTGAAGTGGGCCAAAGATGACGTTTGTGATTCTGGGGTGTGAGAGATGAGGATGGGGTGTACCTGCAAGGCACTCCGATGCTAAAGTAAGAATCGGGGGAGAGAGAGAGAGCAAGTACAAAATATGTATTTCGTAGGGTGATTTTGAATACCTGACCCTCTCAAATGAGATAGATTTTATAGTGCCCCCAGCGTGTGGCCAATGGTCCCTATTTTCGGGGCGAAATAACTGTTTCTCGAATAATAGGTAACTGCCAAAAACTAGCCGTTGGGACGGGCAGAGGTGCCCGAAACTAGCCGTTGCCACGGACAAAGGCGCAATTGCGGGCACGGGCGTCGTGACTGTTTCTGGATGGTGGAACCGTGCATAACAGGCAGTAACTACCGAGGAGGAGCAGATGACTCTTGGGGTTATCCGACCATATTTGCCCGGTAGAGGGGCAAAAAGGTAAATGCTGCCCCAAATTAGTTGGACTTAGGCAATTTGGCCGTTCTGGGAGTAGAAGCGGATTGAGCCATGCCTAGTCATTGGGCCAGTCCGGAACAGAAACTATATAAAATCATTGTATGTAAGTATACCATACTCCATGGATGAGGAACTGACAATACATACATCCTATGGCATCATATGCTCATAATAATCCATAAAATATCACATAATCTCTATAGAGGACAATGACAAAAGGAGAAAATGAGGGGTTCTTAGGTATATCCTATAGATATTCGAACTATCGCATTACTCACTCAGGTAGATGTGAGTACATAATTTGAGAGAAACAAGCCAACCATCCAGAGTAACAACATATCACCTCCAAAGGTTGCATATGACGGATGTAACCTAATGCATTTTAATTAGAATCTATTAAGGTTGCATTGCATGCATCAAAATAAAAAAAATCATTAAAAGTAAGAATGAGAAACTTACTAAATATGAGAGATGAAGGTGCTTGTCTTGAGTGAAAAGGAGTAGAAGTTGATGAAGGTGTTTGGTTTGAATGAACAAGAAGAGTAAATATTGAAAGAAAAGTTAAAAAGATGTTGGAATCAAATTTGTGGAATCTTTGTTCGTGTTCTTGAGATATTTTGATTACAAATGTAAGAGAATGAAGAGGGAACGACTATCCGCGTGCTACTTTTGTGTGCATATGGATTTTAATTTGTGTAAGTGCCCTCGATTTTGTAATTCGAACATATATTTTAGGGTTAATACCTATTTTGCCCCCTGCCATATAGGTGCTTTTTGAAAAAACCCCCTGCGAAAAAAAAAGTTGCAGAAATTTCCCTAACATTTGAAGATTCTCTCAATTCTGACCTTCATCACATCCAGTCACCAAAAAACTGATGTGGCAGCGTTTTTTAACTGATGTGTCACGCCATGTTGGTTTTTTATTTTTATTTTGAATTATTTTAATGCCACGTGCACTTTATTTTATGTTTATTTATTATTTAGATTAGAAAATATGTTAAATGTTCAAAAACTTGCTAGATGTAGGATTCAAACCCACCCCCTTTCTCTCATTGCTTCAATAGCTTACCACTAGGCTAGAAAGTATTTGTTGAAATATTGTCTCCTTTAATTGATTTTAATACATGTTTTTCGTTTTTTACTTTTAAATGATGTTAATATATTATAACTAAATAATATATTTAGTTTTAATTTTTTTTAATGTTACATATACTGTACCAATTTTAGTTTATTAAAATGCTACAATTATTAATTTTTCAAAACTAAACTAGACTAATCCTTTATAAAAACTAAACTATTAATGTTTAAACTATTAAAATAAATTAAATTAAACTAACGTTAATATAATTAAGAAATAAATTAGTTTATTAATTTCTAAAATAATAAATACTGTAAGTACTGTAGCTAATTTAATTTAATTTTTAATAATAATAAACTAATTAATAAATTTATAAATTAATAAATACTGTAATTAATAAACTAATTTAATAAACTAATTAATAAACTAATTAATAAATTTATAAATTAATAAATTTATAATTGCTGTAGCTAATTTAAAAATTTATTAATTAGTTTATTAATTTCTAAATTTATTAATTAGTTTATTAATTTCTAAATTTATAACTAATAAACTAATTAATAAATTTATAATTACTGTAGCTAATTTAATTTATAAATTTATTAGTTACACTATTGTAAATTTATAATTACTGTAGCTTATTTAATTTATGTTTTAATAATAATAAACTAATTTAATTTACGTTTTATTAATTATAGTATTTATTAATTTATAAATTTATAATTACTGTAGCTAATTTAATTTACGTTTTAATAATAATAAACTAATTTAATTTACGTTTTATTAATTATAGTATTTATTATTTTAGAAATTAATAAACTAATTTATTTCTTAATTATATTAACGTTAGTTTAATTTAATTTATTTTAATAGTTTAAACATTAATAGTTTAGTTTTTATAAAGGATTAGTCTAGTCTAGTTTTGAAAAATTAATAATTATAGCATTTTAATAAACTAAAATTGGTACAGTATATGTAACATTAAAAAAAATTAAAACTAAATATATTAAATATATTATTTAGTTATAATATATTAACATCATTTAAAAGTAAAAAACGAAAAACATGTATTAAAATCAATTAAAGTAGACAATATTTCAACAAATGCTTTCTAGCCTAGTGGTAAGCTATTGAAGCAATGAGAGAAAGGGGGTTGGTTCAAATCCTACATCTAACAAGTTTTTGAACATTTAACATATTTTCTAATCTAAATAATAAATAAACATAAAATAAAGTGCCACGTGACATTAAAATAATTCAATAAAATAATTCAAAATAAAAATAAAAAACCAACATGGCGTGACACATCAGTTAAAAAACGCTGCCACATCAGATTTTTTGGTGACTGGATGTGATGAAGGTCAGAATTGAGAGAATCTTCAAATGTTAGGGAAATTTCTGCAACTTTTTTTTTCGCAGGGGGTTTTTTCAAAAAGCGCCTATTTAAAATTGAGTTTGTTGTATTGTGTGCGTCCGATTTTCAAACTCTAAACCGTACAAAAGGTGTATTTTTGAATTTTCATCGGAGTGACCGAGAAATAGTAAAGATGTATTCAAGAGTTCCCATGTATAAATTGACAACTACAACATAGAAGTCGTGTAGTGACATTTTTTTTAAAGCAATGTTTGTATATAAAACAAAAAATAAAGTTTGTTTCTCCATTAAAATTTATTACCATGAAAATAAGATTGCTTTTGCTTTTGAAAATTTGATGTACTAATAGTTACTATTATAGTTTCAAATGTTAAGTTAAAGCTATATGTAAAAGTAAAAGAAAATAGCAAGATGCTTAAACACAACCGATTCTCTTTTGATGCCAAGACCTCAAATTTTCAAACATGGCAATGGAACACTTTGAATCTGTCCTATGTGAATGGTGACTAGTGCTAATAAGTGGATACTCTGATATCTTCAATCATCCTAACAATTTCCTCCATGGATGGTCTTGAATCAGGCATCACTGCTACACATGCCATAGCCAGTTGCAACATCTGAACTAGTTCTTCTTCAATATCTGAATATCTCATTAGCTCAAGATCAAACACTTCAGCAGTCCATTCCTCTCTAACAACAGATTGGACCCATTTTGGAAGATCAACCACATCATCATCATGCCCCGGATACTGAACCGGTGTTTTCCCAGTCAGCATCTCAAGGAGAAGAACACCAAAGCTGTATACATCAGATTTTTGAGTCGATTTTCTGCTTTCGTTCGCCTCCGGTGCTTGGTAGCCGGAAGGATTTTTCGGGGAGACACATAAACCTGTTAGAGATGTTAGGCCGAAATCTGATATGCAGCCTTGAAGATCGGTTGAGAGAAGCACATTGGATGATTTTATGTTGCCATGGACAAGTTTCCTTCCATTGGATGAGTGGATATACGCAATGCCCTTAGCAGCTCCAGCCATGATCTTCAGTCTGGAATCCCAGTCTAGTCGAGTTCGTCCGGTTTCACTTTTTCCTGTCATCATGTTTCATATGATGTGATGTGATATAGTGCGAAAATGAAACAGTTGATAAAAAAAAGTTCAAAATGAGAGTAATTAGTAATTACCATGCAATAACTTGAAGAAGCTTCCAGATGTGAAGTAATCATAAACAATAAGCTTTTCATTCTTCGAATAATAGTAAGCACGAGGCGGAACCACATTCGGATAATGATCAAGCCTTCGAACAATCTCAATTTGCTGCTCAAATTCCTTTTTTCCAATTGCCACTTCTTTTAGCCTCTTCACAACCACTGTTGTTCCCTCTTCCAAGATAGCTTTGTAAGTTGTTCCATAACTTCCCTTACCAAGTACTTCCGCCGAGGCTCTCAGCAAATCATCAAGATCAAAATTATAAGAACAACCCTCAAAAAATATTAGCCTATTTCTCTCATTTTCTTGCACACCACTTCCAAATTCCTTTATAAGCTTCTCTCCTTTCTCTTTATGTTTTACATTTTGTTCGCCTACTTTCTTTTCGAAACAGCAGAACACTACTATAAGAACCGGAAGAAGCATTACTGCAAAAACAAAAACACTCAAAGAAATAGCAATTTTTTCCCATGTATTAAGCTTCTTGTTTGAGATATCACTAGGTACTTTTGGTGAAACTATGAATGGAGACAAAATAGTTCTAGGGGAAGAAGCTAAATAGCATTGTTTCAAAGGTGCACCACATAGCCTTAAATTTCCCTTAAATGAAGATGCATGAAACTTATGAAACCCTGATGGAATTGAACCATTAAGACGATTGAAGCTCAAATCCAAATTCTTAAGATTAGGTAGCTCAACAACAACATTAGGAATAGGTCCTATGAGAGAGTTGTTTTGAAGGTTTAGTCCTATTAGATAAGTCATGTTTTGGATTATGCTTGGAATTTTTCCAGTGAAAGAGTTATAGGACAAATCAAGAAGCCTAAGACGAGGTGGTAAATAATCAGGAATATAACCTGAAAAGTTGTTATGTTGAAGATATATAAATCTTAGAGAAGGAATGGAAAAAATGTCACTTGGGAGGTTCCCAAACAAGGTGTTGGTTCTAAGACTAAGACTGATGAGACCAGGTAGCTTACCGAGGGTGTTTTCCGGGAGAGTTCCGCGCAATCCAACGCCCGGAAGCCTTACGGATCGAACATGTGAGCCATTAGGATTGCATTTAACTCCCATCCAAGAAGTGCATATTGAGGTATTAGAGCTCCAATTGAGTTTTTCACCATGATGTATTGAAGCAACAAAATCAAGAAGTGCTTGCTTTTCTGAGTTTAGATCAGATTTAGTTTGGGGAAACACAAGTAAGAGTAGCAAGAAAATTTGTATAGTGGCAAAGTAGGATAGTAGCATCATCAAGTTTTTTATATGAATCAAGGTTTTTTCTTTTGGAAGTAATGGAAATGAGTATATGTAACTGTGAGAAAGAAAAGGTTTTTTCTTTTGTTGTTGTCAAAGCAGTGATGGTTTGGTGATTGGTGGGGGGAAGCAACGGCCAAGAGGAAGCAATGAGAAGCTTTAACGGCATATCTTGAGGAACACACAACACAAGTATAGAGAAAGTAAACAAAAGCTACTTAATTAAAACCACCATACTATATATACAAATTACTATCCTTAATATAAGTTTCTTTACCAAAAAAATTGTATATTTGTTTTTCATTTGATGTTTAGGAATTAGGAGGCAGAAATTCAACGTTGAAGTGAGGTTAGTGTACTTAGCTTAAACTACACGTTCTCTTCCTCATCGATCAGGCCAACCTATAGGAAAAGGACTAATTAGGAATTTCATGAGTTTAAATTTTGTGGCGGAACTTGCATATACAAGTAGAAGGTCTCGAATAGCTAAGCGTTTAATTGTATAACTCCCAAATTTATCTTATGACCAGTCTTTCCACGATTTTACTAAAATTGAACAACTCCCAACTTTATCTTACAAATAGTCTATACTCGATTTCATCAGAGTCTTCTATGAAGTATAATGACACTCTTGTCTTGATAGATAACACAACGTTCAAACCGCATTCAAAAAACTATTCCTTCACCTATTACAAACAACAAACTTCACACAAAAATATTAAATAATCTAATGTGCCACTAGTCTCCCTCAAACGCTCAATCTTTAGAGATGAGGGTCCACAACACTGAATTACGACTAAAGTTGAAGATGATGAAAAGTGCTAAAAGAGTCTCTCTCTATCTCTCACACACACACACACACACACACACAATCCACATTCTAAGATGTTAGTCATATGGTATCAACAAGGAGATAGATGCTGGTGAATGAAGGACACACACAAAGGTTCTCTCAAGTTTCTGGATAAAATGGGTCTTGGTTCTTGATGGTTATCATGAGTTTGACCAAAATTGAATCATTACAAAATTGATCAACTCACTTTCTCTGGTTTCCCTCAACAACAAGTTACACACACAAAGTGTAACAAAAAGAGATGTAATTTTTTTAACGAATTACACTCAAGATGTTATTTCCTAAACAAGAAAACGATACAAAGAGTCCTAGGAATAAACACACTAAAAAAGGAAAGTCAAATTGACATTTTTTTATAACAAAAGTGTCATCAAATCTTTCATTATGAAAGAAGTTCATAATGAGAGATTCATTTTCTTGGATCAAAGAAACAATTATTTAAATCTAAGGTGGAAATTTGGAATTTTGAGGTTATGATTCAAATCACTATTCAACCCCATGACTTTTGTCAAATGCAAACCATGATTCGAGTCATATTGTGTTGTAATTCGAGTAACTTGTATTTCATGATTCGAATCAAATCAAGCAGGGACAAATTTTTGCTTTCATGGAAAGTTGTGATTTGAGTCAAGTTTAACTTGTGATTCGAATCAAATTACACAACGCCAAAATCCAATTTTTACAAATCCTATGATTCGAATTAAACAACTTAACATCTTGATTTAAGTGTTCTAACTTCTGAATCACGTAACACTTGATGAAAAGACAAAAAACCAACTTGCTGGGCCAAAAAGGACACACAATATCATGGAACAACATTCTAATCAACTGAATAATGAAGGGACTGAAAGTACAATACTACATAGCCAAAGCAAACAAAATACAATTGAAAAGCGAACAAATTACAAACATGCAAAAAATAAATAACACATACACACAAATTGACAAAAATATCAAAATTAAAAAATGATACCATACGATACCGTGACTGCAATTTCAGTCTCCCCTTTTTTATGTTTGGAAAATTTGGAGATATTATTGTTGATCAATTTGATTTGAGATTTATTTGAAATTTGAAGAAAAATTGAATTCGGTGAAATGCTTAGCACACTATAGATGATTGTACAACACATTACTTGAGCTCTTACGCCCCCTGCATTAAATAGTTATTGCGTGTAAGTATTGATAATATCTCGATAAATTATATCCCTTTGACAAATATCAAAAAGAAAAAAAAAAGGAATGCAAACAAACAAATCCATGAAAAAAAGAGCCAATAATTTAAATGCCACACTAGCGAACTAACCAGACACCACAAAAACTGCATACGATTATTATTGCAAAAGACGCAATTTCATAAAATAATCAAGAAACAAGATAACATAGAGAAACCACATACAACATATAGAGATACTAAAAAACAAGGCTAAAACTTACCACCGAGTACATAACTAAAAACTTATAAGGACTTCATAAAATAACATCAGATAATATTCAAAAGATTAATAACTAACATGATGCAAATGTCATTTAATGATATGTATGAAAAGGTAAGAAATCAAGGTAAATAAGCTGTAGGCAGGTCAGAAGTGGCGACATCAGCTACATGATCAATGTTGAAAACAAATGCGGAGCTTCCAATGTATTCTATGGCACATTTCAAAGTGGAAACTTTGGCCATCACTCTTGCTTTCCTTGCTTTCACTTCTTCTCAGATCTTCTCTCTACCTTTTTATGATTCCTTAGCCACGACTTCAATACGACCCATAATCCGGTCTTCATGGACTTGATTATCAGCCATAATCTTACCAAACCAATCATCGAAATAAGCTTTCACATCAGCAGACAACAAACTAGCAGAAGATGAACTAGTTTCTCCAGCAGAACTAGCCCCCTTCTTATTCTTTGGTTTCACAAACTTGTCCTCATACACCTTCCTTCCATATTTCTCCAAGTAGAAGTAAACACCTTTTGAATCGGTGTAATACCTCATCATGGAGGTAACAGATTCCTCCGACATTTTCGGAGCTTCCAAAAAATTAGCTTCATCAGAAACAATGCCATTTAGCTCTAGAATAAACTGAACAAACGATGTGAAAAACAAAAACCCATTTGGAGTTTCCTTGTAGTGAAAAACATCATTTCAATGATAAACTTCACCTAATTGATGTGATTGCAATGTATAAGAGCCCACATCAAATACAAATCAAAGTCGTGAGCCCTAGCCCAATTACGTGGCTTTCGATAGAAGATTTAAACTATAATCCAATGAAGGATTCTGATTTCAAATTTTACTTGGCTTATGTGAAAGTTAGCTATGTCAAGAAGATCATAAAAAACATACTTAGAAATCAATTGCACAAACATATCCTATCAATATCTGGTGATTTATCAACGTAAACATTCATACTAACAAACTTCAAACCAAAGTGAGCAGTGAAATCAGTGTAATCAAATTTAACTTCCTGGTCCTTGAATTTACTTATTAAACTAGTAGGAGATAACTCCAGGTTGTATTAGAAAGATTGGGCGTGATGTGGATTGAATTTCTTTTTCAATCTAATAAACTTTAACAAATCGTGTTTTGCAAAGGGTTGAAGAAATCTCACCTTCAAATCGGATTCAACACGTCTGTCTACAAACTACTCCGACTTAATCAGCTTATTCTAAAACTTTTCAGATAACACATTCGGACTCTCTTCAGGTAGCAAATGGATGATCTTGTGGCAGATGGCTGAAAGGGCGCAATTATGAGCAACCGGGCTCTTGTGAGCAATACAAGCATCAGGAGTATCCTCTAATGCTTGCACCTTAGTTCTAAGTCTCTTCGGATAAGGAGCAATGAGAGATGTATAATTTGTAACTTTCTTGCCTTTGCCTCTGTAGGATGAGTTAATATTCATGATTGATGGAAGAGATGATACCACTTGAACAAATTGATGTGAATGGAGTGGTTGGAGCCAAAGGGGTTTGAATGAAATGTGATGAGATCTGTTGATGATTAATAATGGATGAATGAGATGAGATGAATTTTAAAAAAATGGAAATGAATTTCGTTTTTAAGAGAAATCTTGAAAATGAGTTGAAATGAAGTGAAAATGAAAGATTGAGTGTTGAAAAGTGTTAAAGGGTAAGTTTTGGTTTCATGATTCGAATCATGTTATAAGTGTGATTTAAATCATGCGTTAAAACTTTTAAGGAAATGAACTATGATCTGAATCACGTACAAGTGCTGACTCGAATCAAATTTAATAGACCCATTTCTCAAAAAAGTTTAAAGTTGTGATTCGAATCATGAAGGAATATTTAAAAAAAAAAATTTAATGCATGAAAAATGTTTTAATGAAATTCAAAAGGTTTTAAATGATGATTTTAGTGAAAAACATCTTTTATGCAAATGACAAAAAAAAGTAATGCTATAAATAGATGAATACGTATGAATAAATGACTAATGCGAATGTAAATGCTATGCATGGACGAAACAACAATTAAATCGATGCATGAGACAATTGCATGAATAAAATATGAAATGCACAAACATAGCAACATACACATATTTCAAAAAAACAATATACTTACGCATAAAAATAATTACAAATATACATACAACAAAAAGAATAAAGAGGGTTGTAACAATCATATCAATTCTGACGATCCAGACTTAACTTGATTCACACGAAAACGATTAGTGATCAACAACAAGAATAACAAAAGCTAAAATACGACCAATCACAGACAAATTGGATACAACTCCTCTTACACGTCTGAAAGCCACTATCAGGCTCTCCTCATAAGCCTTCAAATGAACTCGTATGACGGATATTCTGTTTATCTTTGATCGACATATCTTGGCAATCTCAGATAACTGATTCAACTCTTTGACGATTATTAGCACTTTAAGCGACACCATGAAACCCTTTGTATACCCCATATTATCTAAATGCTCAATTGGATATCAGTGAGATCAGATGAGTGTCGGTGTGCTCTATCTCTGATCAATTGGATTAATGGAATCCTCTAAGTACCTTAAGTATTATCAATTGAGATCAATAGAGCAACTAGTGAACTCTGAAGAGATCAATTATTTATAAAAGGGATAGATCAATTTTATTAATTCAAGAGAGGATTTTATGGTAACTCTAATAATTGATCAATTGGTGTGAGACGATAAAATATCGATTGGAGGTATTTTACCCTGTTGGATTATATTTTATATATATATATATGTTATAAGAGAAAGAAAAGGAAGTTAGTAAAGAAGAAGAAAAATAGAAAGTGGGGGAAAGAGAAAGAAGGAAATGTGGAAAGGGAGAAGAAGAGAAAGAAGAGAAGGAAAAGCTTGGATCTTCATCAATTCATCATCTTCTTCGATTATCAGGTGGGTTCTAGTTAGTACTTAAGCTCTAGAAGTTTTGGAATGTTAGAGTTTAAGTTAAAACTGGTAAGTGAGAGATTATGTTGGAATCGATTGTTTTAACGGTTCAAATGTGGAATAAATTGCATAATATAATCGGGTTATGCAAGAATTTAGTCGGTGATACTTGTTGTTAAGTTCCAACATGTTTTGGTTGAGATTGGATTGAAAATATACCATTAAAAACAGATTTTTATGTTTCTGATTCAGTGGTAACCGGTTACTCATTTTGAGGTAACCGGTTACTTGAAGGAAAAATTGAAGTTTTACGTGAAAAATGAACTAAGTAACCGGTTACTCATTCTGAGGTAACCGGTTACCAAAATGTGCCTCTAACTCTCATTTTGATTCTGTTTTGAACAGTGCAGCTTGAGTAACCGGTTACTCATTCTGAGGTAACCGGTTACCACTGTTGTAATTTTGAAAAAAGGTTTAAAAAATTCATATCTTTTGAACCGTGTTTCCGATCGAAACGTTCTTGGTATCGTTGGAAAGCTATGACGATCCTCTACCCAATAAAAAGTGAAAATATTGAGTATGATGTAGGATTATTGAATTGTTAATAGTTGGGTGAAAATAATGTTTTATGTGATATTTGTGATAAGTGTTTACTTATGCAAATTGTGTTGTACTATATCTATCTAATTGTTATTAAGTATGATTGAGAGAATATACATGCTTAAAATATGAATCAGGAAGAGTGAGGAAACTTTACCCAAAAGAAAATGGTATGATTCTAGGTTGTGACTAGGATTGTGGTAGAGAACCTAGATGGCGATGCTCGTGCATTCGATGTATAGAAGTGCTTCCTTGACGAGTAATGGTCTAGGAGAGAGTGAAACACTAGTATGGAACTTGTGTAACCTTTGTGTTTTTTAGAAAAGGCGAATGTGGCCTTAAGGCGAATGTGACCTTGTGATTGTCGAATACAATCACGTTTGTGTAGGAGATCACGTAATCATAACCGTTTCCCTTGAGTTGCTGTTTCATGAGCCTCAAGCTCCTCTGAAATGTACGTATGACTACTTGGCAGATTTGATTCCCGCGTGTAGTACGAATGGAACCTACGGGTAGAGACTTGTGATGGTTAATAGGCCATGGGAAGTGACGGTTCACGGTTAACAGGCCGATGAACCCGAATCCATTTCGTATGTCAAGTAGGTTACAAGGATCCATGACTCGGGTCGACTTCTAGACGTAGAAGCGGACGGGAAAAAGGGATGCATTGGTAAGGTTACCGATTAGTGATATTTTGAGTTAACAGACTCATGACATGTTTCCATATAGTGTGAGATTGTGAACTCAAGGTCATTTCCCTTCCCCTTAACTTGAGTTAGGATTTGGCTAGAACCCTGTAAAGCCGAGAGAATCCATAAGATAGGGAACTCACTGAGATTTAATATCTCACCCCATTATTGTTGCTATTTTTCAGGCGTTGTTTGCAGGTTTGATTTACAAGTGGAGCTATGCTTGGATGTTTCAAGAGAAGCTTAACTTTAGTTTTCCGCCGTGTAATTGTTTGTATACAACTGAGGATATTGTATATTGATCTTAGTTTTTGTTTTGGCTAGTTTCCATACCTTGTACCATAGATTGTGTTTATGTTTTTAGAATAGTCAACTATGTGAATTACGCCATTAGGAACTTATGATGGTGTCAGTACCAAATAAAATGTTTATATAGTATTATTCTAGGTATATATTATACAGGGCGTTACACCCTTGAATCTTTGTTAATTTTTGAGAACTCAAAGAACATTGCCGAATTTCACAAACTACCTTCATTTTTTTTTACGACAACCTTGAAAGAATAGGTCATTAGAAGATGTTTTTTTGCTTCTTTTTTTAATCTCTCATAAAATTCAAGCATGTTGACATGTGTGAATGCATATACATCTTTAAGTAGGATTAATCAAAAACAAACTTTAAGATATAGTGTCAGGTTTCCGGTTACACTGCAGATACCTCAAAACTTTGTTAGTTAAATCATGGATGAATCAAAATTTAGAGAATATCTTAAATACAATTGATGATTGAAGAAAATACTAGTAAAACTTTACTTTGAGTTAATTTATGCAACACATGCAATGAATGACCAGACATTAAAAAATCAATGTAATATCAATGGGATTCATTGAATTGCATAAACTTCCAAACGAATACAAAAACTCATCTAAGATCGAAAATGAACTATATCCTCAACTTTTGGAGTACGACAAAGAATGTGGGAGGAACAGTGTACTTGAGTCCCTAACTGATGTAGTTGATGCTTACATTGGAAATTTAGCTGATAGTGGATTTGTTGAATGCAAACACTTGCTTCGACTGGAACATTATTTAATTATTATAAATAATTAACATAATTTTAAATATATTTTTTTTTGACTTGGAAGGGCAAAGCCCAAACTAACAAGCACACTAGCCTATAATATTTTTATCTTCTAAAAGAAGATTGTACATAAAGTTAGGACAATCACTAAATATTTTCATGTCTCCTTGAAGACTTAAACTAAACTTTGCTAACGTATCAACACACCGGTTGGAAGAACGTGGAATTTTGACCAGCTTGAGTTTCAAGATACCGTCCATTTGTGTCTTGATTTTGCAGATTAGATTTGTTCCATGATGAGCTCCTGATGTATCTTGTAATGCCTTCAATACTGCCTGGTTATCTATCTGCAGACATAATTATAAATATTAATAAAATCATATTTTAAATCAGAAACATCAAAACTTAAAAAAAAAAAAAAATAAGGATCAAAATTAATTAAGATAAAGAAATAAACATAAAAAGATCAACTCACTGTATAAAAAACAACTCATTGATTCACCGATCTCATCAAAACTCATTGATTCACCGATCTCATCAATGAACCGGCCATAGCGCACCGGTTTTTATCGGATCAATTGCAACATTGGTTTGATGATTTTACCGGAATGCTTTACTCTTCGATTCGCGGTCTAATTGGTCTAACCGACCAAAACGGTCCGAATTTTAAAACACGAAAACGTGTATCCAATTACTTACGTAATTTGTAAATTTCGAAATCTCAACCTATTGATGTTTTATAAATTGGAAAGTGTATTTTCTTTTAATAAACCCTCTGATTTTCATGGAAAAATGGCTCGATTATTCAACATTCAGTTATTTGACTTCAACCAACTCATTGAAATTCTCAATGAGATTGATGATTCTTGTAACATCTCAAACTGTTTTGAAGATATATATTAATGTTCCCACAAATCAAACACAATTTTTTTCAGTGTTTTATTCAACTCCAACACGCTTATTAAACATATTTATTGAGAATTTTTATGCACTACTGAATAATCTTATCCCTTGAATCAGATATGATTTGTATAACGATAATTTGAAACTGAATAAAATAATTATTAGTATAGAAACTCACACACAACTCTGATGATGGTGTCCAACCTAATAATATCGATAAAATTAAATTATACTGTTCATTGCAAGGGGAAAATAAACACTCAATCATGTTATATTTTTCCTGCATTATTTGTATAGGTATAAGATAAAATATAAATCCACTAATTTCTCTGCATATTGCAGATAACATATAATGCATCTTTACTTTCTTTGCCACTTTGACATTTATAATTTGAAATATCTCATCCTTCTAAAATAGAAAATGAGATAAGAATTACAACATAAATAACATGTTACAAATGCATCAACCAGAACCTATATGCTATAAGAGACCAAAAGGCTCAGGCAGGTTCTCAAATCCAGTATCAAATAATAAGGAGCCTTGATCAAATTTATCATCAACACTATGCAGCCAGTTTGTATTCTTCAAATCTTCTTTAAGCAACAGCGCATCGTAACGAGAGCTCTCGTATACGTCAATTTCACTCAGTTTTGCTGAGTATTGTCTTTCATCGATCTCTCTTCCTTTTATCATATTTCTATTGATTCCGTTTACCACGTCAAAATGGGATCCGTTGCTTTTGTTTAGTATGTTTCCGTTCACTTCGATGGATGTTGGTGGAGCACTTGAACCGCGATGATATTGACTCTTGGGCGTGGAATTTCGAATACTTTGTGGAAAGAGCGTGGTGCTTGATAGTGCACGATGGTTTCCTGAGCCGTTCCTTATGTCCTGTTAATCAGAAAAGTAAATGTAAATTCAGTTTGCATGATAGAACAAACTTGCTTGAAGCATAGAGTATACAAACCATGTGCTTGATTGCCATGTCCAAGGATTTCTTTGAGATATTCCTCCCAAATCCAGAGTTGTCAGTTGTGTTGGTTGAGGCTTTAACCGATCTTCTTGCAGCTACCTCGGGAGCATGTGAAGCTTTTCTAGGCTCATGAACATCGGTATGATGGCCATTGCCGTTGGCAATGCCACGACTTTTACTGACAGGTTCTGTGGATCTGCCTCTACTGACAATAGGAGATGAAGCTCGCCGTGGCATATTAACCGACACTTGAGTTTCAGAACTATTTCCCTTCAGAGTGTTAACGCCAGGACGGGACCTACCTGCAGAGACTGGCCTATCAGGTAACGTTGTTCTCAGGTTTGGTGGTGTATCAAGGGGAAAATCGGATGGAACAACAGGTTGTGGTGGGGGTCGGATTCGTGGACTCGGTGAGCTTGGCCGTGAGGATGGTGCTGAACTACGTCCGTTCAATGAAACACGTCCAGCTGAAGTTGAAGAACTTGTTGCAGAGGAAGGAGAAAGAGATGGTATTGAACTCCTACGAGTGGGAGTAGAGGGACGAGATAACGAACGAGTTGGTGGTGCAGATGGGGAATGTAAGTTTGCAGGAACCTGAGGCCTAGAACTAGGGGTGGAAGGCCTTGAGCTTTGTGATATTGGTCTAGGCTTTTCAGCAGTAGAGCTCGTAGAAACTGTACGTATTCTGGAGGGTGTTGAGGACCTTGATGGTGTTGTGCGGGAAGTAGGAGTTGAAGGCCTTGTCGAAGATGTCGAGCGGGTTATCGGGGAAGATGGTCTAATGTAAGATGAAACTGAAGCTGAGCTTGTGTTGAGGATATTTGTGGAGGAGGATCTGTTTGAAGAATAGTTATTGTTATACTGTGAGTGTGAAGTGGAGATCGAAGGACGAGTCACTGAACTGCTTCTTGCTGGTCTAGAGTGATTGTTACTCTCAGATTGTGAGACCGAAAGCTGAAACAAACATGACAAAGAAGTTAAACATGATTAAAAACACCTAACACATCATTTTCAACAGGTCAATAAATTATGAATTAGTTCTCCAAGTAATCACTAAGCTCAAAGGCACTAACCGGTGAATTACCATATCCATATTGATTACGGAAACCAACTTAAGAAACAGAACATGTATACATTTTAATCGCTTTTGCCCACATGAGAACAAATATATCAAAATTTGGTAGAAAAAGGAAAGATATATTTATAAACTATGGGAGGGCCACACATACCCTTGAGGCCTTAGTGGTAGAAGTTGATCTACTCAAACTTCTTCTCGGAGGCGCCAAGGTTGGTTGTGATTCACTTTCTGATGGTGGAAAAACCGGAGTTCCGGGCGGAGTGAGGAGCCTATTAACATAAAACACTGATTCTAATTACAAACTAAGCCACCAATAGTAATTTGCATCCACGCGTGCAATAATCAATAACTCGAGCTATTTAGCATCGATTTCCTCACTTCAAATAGTAAGGCAACAACTAAAATATTATTGTAACCTAGATTTAACCGAATTGGCTATGAGTTCCTTCATAAATATTCATCTGCTATAATTTCCAGATCTAGGAATGAATGATCAACAAAAACTTCTAATAATGCACATAAAAACATTAACATCAATTTCCTTCCATCTTTCTTCTTTCGGCCGACTTCAATCTACTAATGACAGATCCTTATGAAATAAGTGTAAATTGTAGCATACATACCAATCATAATCATGCTTTCCTCCTTCTACAGATGCCAACATATCCTCAATCCCATTTCTAGCTGGCTTTGCTCCTCCAACTGAGAGTCTCCCCAATTTCACAGAAACTGAATCCACAAATAGCAATCAATTAATATCATAAAAAAATAGAAACAAGACAAAAATTGCATAAACAATAGACTAAAGCCTAACTAGTAAACATCCTTAACAAGACAAAAATTCCAGAAACAATAGACTAAAGCCTAATTAGTAAACATCCTTAACAAGACAAAATAGCATAGATTAATTGACATCATGCCAAAAAAACATCCTTAATCAAGCTATTTTTTTTCTCCCATTTAACATAACCAGACATGACATCATTTTCATTAAACTAAAACGAAAAACCCAACTTCAAATCCAGGTCGGAACAATTCATGGTCAGATTTTACTTATTTCAGACAGAAGTTCGGAATTTCAGAAGAAGAAAAAACATGTTTTTCGGAGAAATTAAGAATGAGAAATCAAAAGGTTGATAAAAGCACCATCCGAAGAGTCATCTGAAGAAGGTAGAGAGAGTGACCGACGGTTGTTGGAGAATAGATCAAGGGCGTTATCATCGTGGTTGCTGTTGATGGAAACACCATTAGAGTGATTATTGAAGGTGTTGCTTCGTCGGTGATGGTTGAGGGATCCATAGAGAGAGTCTCTTCCACTTCTACCATTCATCATGGTTGGTGGTTGATTCCACTGTCACTGCAACAGCAACAGCAGCAACAACAACAAGATCTAGGAATTGTGCAATGCAATGAATGGTGTAATTGAATAAATGTGCTAGATCTGCACGTGGTTGGTTATGTGTTTGTTCATGTTCTTCTTCG
Organism: Lathyrus tuberosus; assembly: GCA_022829125.1. Taxonomy (NCBI): domain Eukaryota; kingdom Viridiplantae; phylum Streptophyta; class Magnoliopsida; order Fabales; family Fabaceae; genus Lathyrus; species Lathyrus tuberosus. The sequence goes on along the minus strand of JALAZF010000006.1, from coordinate 31,456,959 downwards.
TCTAACCTACAATCATGAAAGATTTTGTTTTTTTGCTTGTTGAGGTGGGAGTGTCAGAGAAAATAAAAAATGATGAAAGGAGGGTGAGGGTGAGGGTGAGGGTGAGGTGAGAATTGAGATTGATATATTGATATATGAATATGAATACTCACCATCACATGGTTTATTATTATTTTGTTATTATGGCCCACTTTTTTGCTTGCTTACTTCCTCATAGATCAAGGATCTATCTTTCTTTGTTTTCCACACTTGTTAATGTTGTGTGTCCCATTGGCACATGGCTTGTGATGGGATTCAACCTTCCTTTCTTTTTCTTCTCTATTTCTTTGGTTTTCAAGAATTTAATGATGGACAAGTTTAGTCTTTTTTTTTATAGAGGAAATAGTTTAATGTTATTTTAATCAATGTTTTACTTTTTATATGTTAATGGTAAGTTATTTGAGTTTAAGATATTTGAAAGAACATACATCATAATCATATTGTATAGTTTTGTCTTTCAACTTTTTTACAAAGGTTTAATATAAAATAACATTTTGGGTTTTTGTCTTTCACCTATTTAGGTGTTAGGTCTTATGGTCAACTTTTAAAATAAATATGAAATACATTTATTTGTTTTATTACAAATGATACATGTTTTTAATTTAGGGTAAGTCTTCCATGGTCATAAGACTTTACATACAAGTTTAAGCATATTTATATTTAAAAAAAAGTAAAATTTAGATTTTTTTTAAATTATTAAAAGAATAAAGATAAAAGTTAATATTCAGTAAGTATACTAAAAAATTTTATATTTAGTATTGTAATTATACAAGAATAACTCCATAATTTAACTTACAAAACTATTATGACAAACCATGTTTGTCTTTCATAAAAACTCATTTAGGTTGTATTATATTTACTCTTTGTTTGGAAGTTTGGATGGGAAGGAATAAGAGAGAGCATAGTTGTAAAAATCGGACTGGACCGGCTGACTAGATCGGTTGAACTAGAAATTGGGCCAGTAACCGGTGTGGTTTAATAGAAAAATTTTACCCCATACCCCTACAATTATACCCATACCCCAACACTAAATTTTTTATGACCAAAATACCCTTGTATAAATAGTTATAATTTTAGAAATTTTTCATTTCCATTTCTCATTTCCTAAAGTCTTCCGGGAGAACATTTTATTCTAATGAATACCGGAACACTCACACCAAGTCTTCTAGTTCACAAATTCCATTCCGGAACACATTTACAAGGTCTTCTGGTTCATAAAATCAATACCAGAACACATAAAGTAAGTCTTCCGAAAGAAGTTACGTACCAGAAGTCATGGCAGAAGTCTTCCGGTACTTTAGGTTTTTGAGTTTTTATACTGGAACTCTTACATGAAGTGTACCGGTTGTTTTACATAAAAAATCAAACCAGAACTCTTTCCTGAAGTGTTCCGGAACGCTTTTTTTTAATATATTTTTTTTAATTTTTATTTTGACAGTGGCGCGCACACGAGGCAAGGACGGTAAGATCCCTAATCGCGGTCTAGGACGGGGCGAATCACCGCGAATGGCTGAGGAAGAGCATATTGGTGCATCTGCTTCAGCATCACAACCTGTTGGATATCCCGGAGGACTGTACGATACCTCTCTTTTGGTTAAGTACGAACATCATATTGCTAGACATATATGGTTCGGTGAGGTAAATAAACTACAATTATTTGATATTGAATAAAATTTGAATTTGTTATGTTGTATTTTATAATATATTTACTTTTAATTGTTTTCAGGAGAGGGGTCCGAAGAAAGAATTGAAGGTATCAGGACATGGGTTGAAGCTGGATCAGAGGGTTCCACAGCAGCTTCCTAGAGAGATGAAGAATTTGGTAGTTAACTCTGGTTTAGCTTCACTTCAGAGAACAAGTATGTCGAAGATAGATACGAACCTGGTATCCGCATTTGTGGAGAGATGGCATCTAGAGACATCTTCATTTCACATGCCATTTGGTGAGATGACGATTACTCTGGATGACGTCTCTTGTCTGCTTCACTTGCCCATCAGGGGAGTCTTCTGGAGCCCTCAAGATATCAGTGAAGGGCTTGTTATTGACTGGGCTGTTGATTACTTAGGAGTTTCTCGGAGAGATGCACAAAAACAAGTCCGTGAATGCAAGGGTTGTTATTATAAGTTGGAGTGGTTATACGATCTATTCGTCGAGCATAGAGTTGCTTCTAGTTGGGCATATGGGACTAGAGCTTATTTGTTGATGTTAGTGGGTTCTACGATTTTTGCGGACAAGACCTTTACGCTTGTCGAGGCTCGATACCTTGCATTATTTATGGACTTATGGGGCTTATCAGGATATAGTTGGGGAGCAGCTGTGTTGGCTACCCTTTATAGATATTTCGGAGATGCTTCCATGTTCAGTTGTAAGCAGCTTGGTGGTTATCCGACTCTCCTACAAGTATTTATTTTAATTTAGTTTATTAATTTTAGTTTATTTATTTTAATTCTTGTAATTAATTTTATTTAGTATATTAATTTTATTTTTCTAGTTTATTATGTTATAATTAATTATTTTAGATTAACTAATAGTATTCATTTTGTAACAGTGCTGGATTCATGAGTATTTTCCAACACTTGGAAAAAAAAAGGAGAGAATTGGATACCAGCTACTAATTTTGGTCTCCCTCGAGCGATGCGATGGTCCTATAAGCAAGGTGTCCTGAAGGTGGATGACTTGCGACCTATTATGGACGAGCTGACACCTGACGATGTCATATGGCGCCCATTCGAGAACCATAGAGCATGGCGCCAGTTTGATGAGTTATGTCTATATAGGGGGTGTCTGAGGTGGGGTGACATTATTGTTCCATACTTGCCTGACAGATGTATGCGTCAGTTTGGATACAGGCAGTATGTTCCACCTCCACCTCTTGATTATACGATGGCTGGTGATATTGATGTTGAGTGGATTAGTTACCATCAGAGTGTTGCGGATGTGATTCGTCCGACAACACTGGCCACCACAGCATCTGAGACAGATGATGGATATCTTCAGTGGTATTATCGTGTTTCGCATCCTCGTCTGATACCGCCCCGTCGTGATGCGCCTAGAGAGGTGTCAGTTCCCGTTTACGAAGCAGGATCATCTGATCCTAACTAGGCTCGTGTTTCTTCATTAATTCATCATTATCTTCAACGGGCTGGTGCTGAAGAGGATGATCCACAGTTTGCTGACTTGTTCAAAGCTTTACATATTGCTCGTTCACATTGACTTATATTTATGTTTATTTAAATGTGTTAACATTTAGACTTTGTGACTTATGTTTGTGTTTATGTATTAACTTTTAGACTCACTTGACATAGTTGGGATATGTTTATGTATTAACTTGTAGACTTTTGTTTAGCTTTAAAATGAATAACATAATAGTTGATTCATGTTTTGAAATTAAAAATGAATAACATAATTCAGGAATCGTGTTTTGAAATAAAAAATGAATAACATAATTTATATTTCATAATGCGTTGGTAATATAGGCGTAAGTTGTTGCCAATGTTGTAGACGTGTTGCAAATCCTATCATCCAAGATGTTGATTCTGAAGAACGAAACTTCTTCCAATCTACTGTCACTGGTGGCAATGGAAACCCTTCTTTCATGTTTACCTGAACAAAAAAAAATAATCAAAACGTAAAATATAAAGTCTCTAAGAAATTAGGTTAGTCACATTAACTAAAAAAAGCTAAGTAAAAATAACTAGGTACCTGAACCCAATGATTTGTGTTTACAAAACCAATGCAGTAAAAGGATACATTTGGTGAAAATGAAGTTGTCATAGGGAAGAAAGTCAAGCATTCAAACCCTAAACAGACAAGTACAATGTTATAACGATTCGCTATCAAGTAACCCATATCTGGTAGAGTCAACCATTTTTGTGGTAGTTGAGGACCAAATGTCTCTATCATCAAAGATTCTCTCACTTCTGCTAACCGTTCACTAAATAAATTGGCATACAAACTTGATCTTTCATTATGTATTATTTCCAACCCCAAGTCTCGACGAACCATTGGCCAACCATCTTCACCATATCCATGCAATGAAGCAATGACTCTAAATCCACAATTACCATCTAATACAACATTAACTGTATCATCAATATATGACCTGATGTGATTAGGAAACTGAAAGATGGACTGCTTATATGACTGTGAAGATTTTGATAATTTCAACTTCTTCAAAGCCTGTGATGGCTGAGATTTCTTCTGTGAAGATTGTGATAATTTCAACTTCTTCGAAGTCTGTGATGGTTGAGATTGCTTCTGTGAAGATTGAGATGCTTGATCAACATACTCATGATACGAAGGGTCCCTATAAACATCATACCCTACTGGTTTTTTTCCTTTCTTCTTGACTTCCCCTTTGATTTTTATTTTCTCAGGTGGTGGACACAAAGAAGTCATTGTGGGAAAGGCAAGTTCAAAAACCCTACTTTTTAATGCATTTTTCCCAACAAGATCTAGTGACCTAAACCTTTTCCATAACTAGTCTATTGCATTACTCATATCCACCTCTGATCCATCATCTACGTCTTCCTCAAACTTAACTTCCATACTTAGTTTCCTCCAATGAACATGCACAACATCTATTGGTATCGATATACCACCAATTCTATATCCTGTCAACTCACAAGCACAAGGTAATCCATAGGTTGTTCTAAGAGTACAACGACACATTTCCTTGTTAGTTCCTACATAATCAACCTGTGTTAACTCTTTAACAATGCGTCTCAATGCAGCTCGAGACACTGAACCACGCAGATTATTGTAAAACGGACTTACGTGGGCATGCTCAACTTCATAAAAACTCTTTTGAAAAGAAACTCTAATGTTGCCCAGTTGTAACTTTAAGTTGTCATTCATAGCCTCCCAACATTTGACCATGTCACCAATATTGTTCCCCAACATATACTTTAACTTCCAATGAGCAGACTCAACCCTAAAAAATAATACATATTAAAAATACTTTAAAAAATACTAAAAAAATATACAATTTAGAAATACTAAAATCAAATATATACCGATTAGTCGTGGTGTTACCCAAATGTAGCACTCAATCAATCCATGCTCCAACAAATCTTTGTCTATGTGGTGTCAACCATGTGTCCTTCACATAATCAATAAATTCATTACAATCAACACATGCCTGCTTAAGTTGGTTCAACCGTTGATCATACTCAATCTCATCAGTAGCCCATACAACTTTAGTCCATAATTGGTCAATTGTCTCTTACTTGTCACTAGCCACATATTGTTTCCGTTTTGCACCAACATTTTTGTTAATATGAAATCGACATAGCAAATTGATCGACCTTGGAAACACAGTTTCAATGGCTTTCATCAAGGCAAGATCTCTATCTGTCAAAATCACTTGTGGACACAAATCTTTCTTCACAAATAATTGTTTAATCTTATCTAACACCCAACAAAACATCTCAGTCTGCTCTGACTCAATATACGTAAATGCGACAGCAAAAGTCAACTCGGTTGATGTCATGCCAACAATTTCAAACAGAGGTTGCCTATATTTATTTGTCTTTTAAGTGTTGTCCATAACTAACACAATAGGAAAAATATTCAACAACTTAACTGAATCTGGATGAGCCCAAAATATATCTCTAATAACTTCATAGTCATCTCTTTTTCTACACCAATAAACATAACCTGCACCCTCAATAAGCTTAAACAAATGTTGTATCTCACTTCTAGGACCTCTTATCTCTTTTTCTATCATACTCTTTTGCTTGTATATTTGTGTGATCCGAGTGACATTATCTGGATCCTGCTCTTGCAAGGAAAGCAATATATGTCTAGGTGGAAGCTTTCTCTTTGTCAAATTAATAACATGTTGCTTCTGATCAGTTGTCAACCTACCAATAAATAAGTGACCTTCTAATCTATCAGACAAACCATGGTTATGAACTCCACATTTTACATCAACCTTCCATCCAGACCAATCTTTCGCCGAATTCGACCTGATTTTAAATGGACATCCACATTTTTTCGTTGCACTTTGGTACCACTACCAGTATCCTTGTGTTTTCCACCTTTATCACATCCAAATATTAATTTGTTACTTCTTCCTCTCTTGACCGTTTTAATATCTAAACGAGTGATGATAACCGTTACTTTATTCTGGATTCTGATCTCTTTAATCCATCTTATCACCTCTTCTCGTGTACCAAATCTTTGAGTAGTTGAAAAAACATCAGACGTATCTACACATATCTGGTCTTTATCGCTTATTTGCAGAGGAATTTTTGTACCTACATAAAAAAATAAAAAAAATTAGAATAACGAAAACAAACCGGAAGTCTCAGGAAAAGAGTTTCGGTATACAAAGATTACAAACCTGAACTCTTAGGAAAAGTGTTCCGGTACACATTCCAAGCAAACCGGAAGACATGATGGAAAGTGTTCCGGAAGAGTCATAAATATGTCTACGCACCAGAAGTCTTTTTGCAACACTTCTGGTACGTACTTTGTAATAAACCGGAACTCTTAACAGAAGTATTCCGGATTGAAAATTTGCATACCGGAAGTCATAGCGAAAGTGTTCCGAAACGAGTTGGATTGGGTGAATTTTTCGGAACTCTGACACACAGTCTGACAGGAACAGTAATCAGTAAAAAAAGGACTAATACCCATTTCCCCCCTGCCATATAAGCGAGATTTGAAAAACCCCCCTAGAAAAAAAAAACTTGCATAAAATACCCTGACTTATCAAAATTATTTCATGGTAGACCTTTTGCACGCCACATCACCAAAATTGCTTATGTGACATTTTTTTCATATTTTCTTTTAAATTTAAATGCCACATGGGTTAATGATGAGTTGTAATGTCCAAAATACCCCTAAGTCCAAAAACATTAACTTAATCTTTTTCCTTCCACAAGTTGTCCAGGTTTTGTGCCCTAAAAAACTAGTCTTCTTCGCATCCAATCTTCTTCTTCATCGCAACCAGGTTTTGAACGTCTTCTTCGCATCCAGTCTTCTTCTTCATTGCAACCCTTTGTATCTTCTTCATATCATCTTCATCTCATCTCGTCTTCTTCTTCAACCGAAATCATGAGCAAACAAGTATGCTCAAACTCTAGCACGTCTTCTAATGGAAGAAAAATTCCAAGATGCGGCCATAATATGAAGATGAAGATGTTTGTTTCAAAATCGATGGCAAATCCTGGCAGAAAGTATTGGAAGTGCAGGTTTTGGGGTAAAGAAGATGACTGCAACTTATTCCATTGGGATGACGAGTTTTTTAGTGGAGAAGAAACAACTTTCATGGAAGGAGAGATTGTAAATCTAATGAGCAAAATGGAGATAGCTTTTACCAAGGAGATTGAAGAATTGAAGAGGAATGTGTCTAGCTTAAGGATTAGGAATAATTTTGTAATAGTTGTGCTTGTTGCCTCATGTATTTTTTTTCTTTTTGGGTCGTGTAACAAATTAGGATCAATGTAATGTAATAAAGTTTATTGCACTGTAATGAAGCTTATTGCACTGTAATTGTTGTTTTTGGTTATGAATCAAATTTGTTACAACTTTGTACTATTGCCAAGTTATTGTATACATTGTTGTATTTGATGTCTTGAGTGTTAAAACTCTTGGTAATATTATTGTATACATTGTTGTAACAAAATGTCTTGTGTTTACTAGTATACATTGTTTTGATAGCAGACCACAAGACTGATATCAGTAATGTTCCTAATTACTAGATGTCTCAGTAGCAGAACACAAGAAGATTAACATAATAACTAGATGTCTCAAATACTCCATGTGGCATAAGCAGAACAAAGTATTACAGAACAAAGCATAGTTTTAACAAAACAAAACAAAGTAATACAGAATGTCAAAGTATTACACAAAAAAACATGGCTGTTCAATATCCTCCCAAAGTATTACACAAAATATCCTCCCTAATTACTGTGTCATTCTTCTCTCAATATCCTCCCACTTGTTTTTTTCTGCACAGAGGCCTCTTCATCTAACATCAAAGGTGCTTCAGGTGTTGAACCAACTCCACCAATTTGTCTTGCATTCCTCACCTCCTTCAATCTCTCACTGCACCTCTTTTTCTTCACAACAGATTGAGTAACACTCTTCTTCTTTGCAACCTTTTTTTTCTTGGCAACAGGGTGCGTAGCAGGCTCAGTTGTAGGCACATCAACTCTGCTTGTTGCAGGTGCAGTTGGTGCATTATTGGCAGGTGTTGGATTTACTACCTGTGAATGTTGCTCTTCAAATACATTCATCATGTCATCCAGCATAACATCTATGTCTGCTTCATTCATTTCTTGGACAACTGTTTCAGCAACATTATTTTGTGCATCATCATTTCCTTGGTCAGTATTTGGTGCATGCTCATTATCAGTTGGCGGGGCATTCTCATTGTCAGTTGGTGAAGCAGATGTGGATGGCTTAGTCCTTGGTGTTTTTCTCTGCAAGAAAATTAATACAACAGCAGAATGTAAGAAGATTAACATAACATCAGAATGTAAAGGAAATATCAAACATTGTTGTTATACCTTTCTCTTCAATGCATTAGGATCCTGCACATTGCTTTGACACTTTCTTGAGTTATGGCCAAATTTGTCACACTTTGTACATCTATATGCTACTCCAAATCTCCTCAGCCTTGCCCCACTTTCATCATGCTCTCTAATCCTTAACTTCTTAGGCCTTCCTGGACCCTTCTTATACTGAGGTGGCAACATGTTCTCAACATCCACTACAGGCCACATATCCATACCATTGATTGGACTAACATTGTTTTCATAGTAAGTTTTGTAAGCATCCCTCATGTAACAAGGGTCAACAAATGTCTCAGGGTCCAAATTCTGATAATGCATTGCAGACACAGCATGCCTACATGGAATACCAACAAGCTCCCAAAATCCACATGAACATCTTTGTTTTCCAATGTCAACAACAAATTGCAACCCATTGTATGGATGATGCACCTGCCATAGGTCAGCCATACTCCATGTGGGTATCCATTCTCCACTCATCATAGTTTCCTTGTCTAGTCTTTTCCTAGGATTAGGCATAACCGTATGTGTCCATTTTTTAAGTTTCACTAAGTTATTGGCAATCCTATTCATCAAATAATTCCTAATCCATTCTACCATTGTGAGAATAGGTTTATCCCTAGCTTGTAAGATAGTACTATTAAAAGATTCACTCAAATTATTCATTAACACATCACACTTAGGATAGAAACTAAATGAATGCTTACACCATAACTTGGTAGGTACTCCCATCAACCACTCCCATGCTTTCTTGTCTAGTGTCCTCAGCTCATTCATCTTTTTCTCCCAGGCTTGAAAGTATGTAGCCTTGGCAGCCCCCATCAATAGATCTCTAATTGCAGCTCCACCACCAAATTTCTTCTTGAAATTTGCGTAGAGATGTCTGAGGCATATTCTATGCTCAATATGTTCAAACATGTCTTCAAACACACTTACAAGACCCTGAAACAAACATACACAAAGCTAATAAAGAGATCAATACAAATACACTAAGAATTAAAGACATATGGACACATAGATAATTATTACCTTCTGTTGATCTGAGATAAAACATATTTCCTTTCACACCCAATGTCTTCCATGAGCAACTCCATAAACCATTTCCAGTTATCCTTAGTTTCAGTTTCTACAACACCAAAAGCCAAAGGGTAGTATTAGTCATTTGGATCCCTTGCCACAACAACTAGTAACTGACCACCATATTGAGTCTTAAGGTGACAACCATCCACTCCAATAAATGGCCTACATGCCTTAGTGAACCCTCTCTTGCAACCATCGAGGCAAAAATAAAATCTTCCAAACCTTGGTGGTAGGGTTGGTAATGGTCTCTCAGTGTTAATCTTGACTGTATTTCTTGCACAGTGCTTCTTCAACTCAGCTGCATATCTCCATAGCATGTTAAATTGCTCCTTTGCATCTCCTTCAATAATTTTCTCAGCCATAGATCTAGCTCTCCAAGCTTTCCCTTTGGTTATGCCAATTGAATATTTCTGCCTTAGCTCAGACATTATTTCTCCAACTTTAACTTTACCTTGTGACTTCCTTTTTTCAACAATAAGTTTAGATACCCACTTGGAATTGGCAGACTTGTTATTTAATACCCTTGCACATGTGTGTGCCCCCACCCAAGTCTTTATTTGGTAAGTGTGCCTATCCCCCACTTTACTACATAAAGCTAAAAAACCACATTTACCCTTGCACTCTACCCTAACCCTATAACTCTCATTCTTAACAAACTTTATCTCTCTACCATTTAACACTGACCACTCCCTAATAGCATCTTTAAATTCAGAAAGAGAATTGAATTCCATACCTAATTTGAATTGAAAGTCTTTGTTGAGCAGCTCACCTCTAAACTTCTCAAACTTTGGCTTGGAATGCTTCTCCTCTATGTCACTTTCATCAGGGTCAGAGCTATCCAATTCCTCACTTTCATACTCCACCTCATTACTTCTAGAGTTACTTGGATTCCTTTGTGAACAAGACCCCAACACATGTTTAGGTACTTCGACAATGACTTTGGCCCCCTTCTAAATGGGTGTCATCTTCTTTGGATCCTTTGATGCCCTAACTTTGAATCTCAATGACTTACCTTTAACCTGAACCCTATTTCCCTTTTCTGGTATAACCACTTCCTCAAGTACCACATCATTATTTTGTTCATCCACTTCATCACGTGCTCTCTCTTCTTCACTGTCATCAAATGTTATGTCTTCATCACTACTATCTTCTTCACTGCAGTCACTAAAAACATCAACATCCGGGTTCGACACCTTAGTCATCATGTCTTTAATACCGTGTTCTACCCAAATATGACCAACCACATTACAAGACATGCTGTGAGATGCAATGTCTCCAGCTTGAACATCATCAACAACATGAGTAAACCCTTCGTCCACCTGTGGAATGTTCCTCCATAACCTGAATCCTCTGTAACCCCACTCTCTAACCAAACTAACAGCTTCAAAGAAACTCCACTTATCAGAGTCTTGACCTTCAACGATTGTTTCACTCCCTCCCCGGTAAAAGATGTGACCTTGATGGACAAAGTTTCCACCGTGATAGAAAATGACTCCAAACACACCCATTTCTGCAAATACAAATCAAACCAGCAAAGAACAACACCGAAAATCTAAATACAGGAAAACATCAACAAAATAGGTAAATATCATACCTTTTTCGTATCAACAGACGCGATTCCTAGAGTCAATGGAAGAAGACGGACTGGTTTCGAACGAACAAGGCGGAGTGAAAGTGATGAACTGTCAATGGAAGAAGACGGAGTGAAACAATAAACCTAATTGTTAGGGTTGGAAACGAGACAGATGAAATGTCTTGATTTTCAACTATGAAATGTTTTTGGACTTAGGGGTATTTTGGACATTACAACTCATCATTAACCCATGTGGCATTTAAATTTAAAAGAAAATATGAAAAAAAATGACACATAAGCAATTTTGGTGATGTGGCGTGCAAAAGGTCTACCATGAAATAATTTTGATAAGTCAGGGTATTTTATGCAAGTTTTTTTTTCTAGGGGGTTTTTCAAATCTCGCCTATATGGCAGGGGGGAAAATGTGTATTAACCCTAAAAAAAATAAAATAATAAAAAATAAACAGGGATGGAATTTGCATTTGGCATGGGTATAACTGTAGGTGTATGGGGTAAAATTTTCGTTTAATAGTTGGATTGCCTTTGTCGTCAAACCGGTAAAAAACTATGCAAACTGGGTTGGACCGGGGAAAATTAGAAAATCGACGATTTCCGTAAATCGGCAGTTCCAATGTTTTTTTTAATTAAAATTTAAATCTAAACGTTGTCGTTTTGAGTTATGAAAATTTAAAAAAAAAATCTTGTTATCCATCCAAAGACGCAGAATGCAGTAAAGTGAGTAAACAATCACTCAACCCAGACAGAAGCAAGCAGACCACCACCACCGTTTTGAGAAAATCAAACACCACTGACCATTTCGTCCCCCACCACCGCTTCGTCGTCTTTCTCCTCGCCACACCACCTTCGTTCTCTCCTTCGCACCACCAACTTCAAGTTCGTCCTTTTCGCCGCAACATACCAACAACTCACCATTATGGTTCCAGTGTCGTTTCCATTTTCCAGGTTCAATACTCCTCTGTTTGTTCTGTTGAAATTGTTGAAGATTAAATGAGGGTTAGTTCAAGATTAAATTTTTATCATATAGAAATAACTTATGAATAAGTTTTTATCGTATAGAAATAGCTTATGTATAAGTTTTTTTATGCTATTGATAGTTGAATAGAAAATGTGAGCATGAGATCAGTAACTTATGAACAATATCATGAAGAATGTTTATAAATTTTTTGTAATAATTACATAAGTACCAGTATGTTATTTGATATTTGTACCATTTGAGAGGTTCTTGGTTTAATCTTTTGTGAAAAATAAATCTCCAAGAGAAGTCATACACTTGTTGTTGTCTGTCTTGAACATGATTGTCTTTGGTAGCAGTGCACCTGTGAATTTCATAATATATGGTAGAATACTGACGTGTTGTTGTTTTAAATTATGTGTTTAAATTAGACTTTATTCATGTATTTTATTCATGAATATATGGTAGAATAATAACATTATCTCTTGGAAGTTATGTGAATTTCATAATATATGGTAGAATAATAACATTATCTCTTGGAAGTTATGTGAATGTCATAATATATGGTAGAATAATAACATTATCTCTTGGAAGTTATGTGTTTAAATTAGACTTTATTCATGTAGTTTAACATTAGTTGAATGTTAGTTTTTTGCTTTGCTTCTCTATACATTAGTCATCTTATTTCTAATTTTTCATGTAGAAATTATAAAATGTAGTTTAAAGTCGTGGTTGTTGTTTTATTTTATGAGTGGACTTTCTAGGTATCTTGTTTAAAGTTCATGGATTTGGCAATTTGAATTTGACATATGTGATACCAAAGTGTATTTGAATTTGGCAATTTTGAACTGTTTTACAGAAAAATGGCATCTTCTGAAACACCACCATCACAACCATCATCACAAGAAGCCTCTTCAGCTCCTAGTTTAGTTCAACATAATGTTAGAGGAAAGACTGATATAGCTTGGGCACATTGTACTAAAAGTCCCGATGGAAAATATCTTGTTTGTATCTACTATCACAAAGCTTTTGGTGGAGGTAGAATTCATAGGGTAAAACAACACTTGGCTGGAGTAGTAGGAAATGTTGAAATTTGTAAGTTAGTGCCTGTAGAAATTCGTTTTCGGGTGAACCAACATCTTAACGAGCGGAGCAAGAAAAAAAACTCCAGATGTGCTGAAAGCGAGTCATTTTCCGCGGATGGGGGTGAATTGCAAATACAAGCGAACCCATGAATTGGTGCATCAAAAAAGAATGACACTCGCATAGGTACTTATTTTTTACACAAAACAACTCCGGGAGCTCAGCCTACTTTAAAAAGTGTGATACAAAGTAAAGAAGTGGTAGAAAAGTGTGATCTTGCTATTGGAAAGTGGTTTATTGATGCATCTATTCCTTTCAATGTTGCAAAGTTGCCTTATTTTTAACCTGCAATTAGTGCTCTTTGTTGCATGAATTTTGAATATAAAGTTCCTACTATGCATGCCCTTCGTGGTAATTTGTTAAATAAGTGGGTTGATGACGTGAAGATACAGATAGAGAAATTTCATTTTATTTGGAAGGATACATGTTGTACTCTTATGGAAGATGGGTGAACTGATCGTTGTAGGAGAACTCTTATCAACTTTTTAGTTTATTGCCCCAAAGGAACGATTTTCATAAAGTCCGTTGATGCCTTCGGTGCTTTTAAAACAACAGACACATTGTTTAAGCTTTTCAAGGAAGTAGTGTTGTATGTTGGCCTGAAAAATGTTGTTCAAATCGTTACAGATAATGCTGCAAATTATGTTGCTGCTGGAAAGTTGTTGGAAAAGGAGTTTCCTAAGTTGTATTGGTCTCCTTGTGTAACACACTGTATTAATTTGGTGTTGCAAGACATGGGGAAATTAGAGGAAGTAAGTGGGGTTGTGTCACATGATTCAAAAATTACCAAATACATATATAATCATTGTTTTGCATTGTATTTGATGAGACAAAATGCACGTGGAAGAGAAATACTTTGTCCTGCTCCAACCCGCTTTGCTACTAATTTCATTGCATTGCAAAGTATTTTGTCTCATAAAGATGCATTAAGAGCCATGGTAACATCCAAAAAGTGGAGAACCACAAGTTATTCCAAAGATGTCAAGGCAAAGCAATTTATGGAACAAGTCTTAGACTCGAGCTTTTGGTCTACATGTGCTGACATAATGAAAATTACAGAACCTCTTGTACCTGTGTTACGTATTGTTGATAGTGAAGATAAATCGGTTGTGGGATATCTCTACTGAGTTATGTATAAAGCAAGAAAGGAGATTGAGAAGAGGTTTAGAAGAAATAAGTTGAAAGTAAAGCCTTATTTGAAGATCTTAGATAACCGTTGAGATGAACAACTTTGTAAAAAACTTTATACTGCTGGTTATTGATTAAATCTATCTTGTAGATTCAGTCCAGAATATGAAAAAATCAATATCAGCGTATGTTAGTGATCTTTAACAAACTAAGTCTACACAAATTTCCAAAAACAAAACAAAATATCCATTGAATGGTGCAATGAGAATTTTGTTTTGTTTTTGGAAAATTGTGTAGACTTAGTTTGTTAAAGATCAGTAACACATGCTGCTATTGGTTTGTCCCTATGAATGGAGATTGAAGATAAGTTTTTGGTTGGGTTTTTGTATAGTTGACTACTTTTGGTAGCTGTTATTGCATTCATATATGTTGCATATTTCTTGGTTGTAATTTATCTTGAAACAAGTAGAAACTTATGAAGTTAGTTATATCTGCAATACCTACAAAATAGGTAATTTGTTAAACAAGTAAAAACTTGTTTGCTGCTATTGCTTGATATGTTACATTTTAGTACAATGTCAATATATATTTTATACTGCTAGTCTTTAAGCTAGTTAAGTTAGTTATATACTATTATTTTTTAAGAATATTAATGAGTTTTATGTTTGACATTATCGTTAATGATTTATAGAAATAAGAAGGAACAAAATTATGATCCTATCAATTTTGAAACACTTGGTGATCATTATGATTAGGTGTTGGAGGATTCACCACCATTCTTAACCATTGAGGAGGTGGAAGCACTACGCAAAGATCTTGCTAGTATGACAATCCAACCTATGTCAAATGATATTGGCATGATATTAGTTATTGTGATTACAATTTTGTTATTTTAATTTATTACTATATGTTAATTGCTTAACTCGCTAAATCGATGTTGTTATAGATCAATTAAATTTGGATGGGGTTGACGTTGAGGTTGATGCACAACTTAATTCTAGAGAAAACAACCAAAGTAATGATATCATTGATGGGGAAGATGTTGCAGATGCGATTGATTTTGTTGCAGATGGTTTTGATATTGAAGAAGGAGATCTCAATATTGAAATACTTTTACCTCTATGGAACTTAACTTAGTAGACATTGAAGTTATTTTGTTATAAATTATTCAATTAGATTACGTTGAAATTAGACTTTGTTTGCAATTGTTAGAATTTTGGGTCACAAATGTAACATTTAAGGTGTTAGTGTCATTACTTTAATTAGTCAATACTTAAAGGGGTCTAATTAATATACTATTAAGTTTGTGGCTAAAAGCATAAATGTCATGAAAGGTCAGGTTATTGTGTAGATACTGTAAGTCAATATCTAATTTGATGAGGGGCCAAATTAGAATATTGAAAACTAAGAAATAACCCTAGGGTTATTTAAATGAGTTATGGTCCCCATTTGTAGAGTACGAACAAAATAAGGTTTATGAGGTTTTCTCTCTTCATCCCCATCAGAGAAGATTCAAGAAACCCTAAGGAACTCTATAAATTGAAAGATCACATACCCGGAACCTTCAACGATTTCAATGGCAAATTCAAGTACGATTCCGCCTTCATTCTCATAATTGTATTTGGATATGGGTTTAAGGGATACAAGTTGATGCTATATCGACTTATAGGAATTATTTTAGAGTTCTGTTCTTGATTTCTATATCGGTATAAATCATAAGGTTTTGAACGGATCTAACAAGTGGTATCAGAGCCACCCATATCTGATTCAATCTGTTTTTAGGTTATTTAGGACCTATTGATCTTCCAATTGTATAAATCAATATATGCTGTGTTTATGAGTTTTTTATTAGGGTTCTAAAATTGAGATCCTTTTTTATCTTACAAAATTTTTGTGCTCAAAATCTTGAATCTGAAATCAAATGTCAGGTTGAATTTATCGTCAATTTATTTGCTTTTATACGGAAACTTTTTTGCTCTTACACTCTTTTGTTATTATTATAATTGTGCCTTTTGTTGGTTTTGACTAAAATACTCTTTGCCACTTATAATCTCCAAATAATAGTCATTTTGTTGGATGACTAGATTCATCAATATCTCTCTGTTTTCTTCTGTTTATATTATAACCATTATTAAATATTATATTTTTGATCAAATAAATATTTCCTATGTAAATTGCACTTAGATGCATATCAAAGGATAATGTTATATATAGAGTTGCTATACCTAACAACCAACACTTCTGCAGCTAAAGGTAATAAAACTAATGATATGGTTCCATCTTCAGTGCGTAATGAAACTGTTCATAGTGTGAGAGCAAGAGTTGTCTCTACAAGTCGATCTATGTTTTGATGATAACAATGAAAGAACCATTTTATGTTCAAACGTGTGTTGTGTGCAGATCATATTCATAGAAGTTATCAGATCCTACAAAGCACCAGCCAGATGAGCGTAATTGATAATATGTGAAGTTACTATGTGTGACACAAGTCGCAAGAAGCAAGAACGCTTCTGTATTTGATCGTGATCAGTCAGATCCAAGGATGCCGATATTGCTGTTGCAACGCTCTTGTGGATGCTCCCTGAAAGTGGTCGAGATTCTGAAGATTGTGAAGCTTCTGAAGAAGAGAACCGAAGTGCTGAAGACTCTCATGACTTGAAGTTCTAAAGGCGGAAGGCTCTGAAGACCAAGTGCAGAAAGACTCAGAAGTCTTATGTGTTCTGAAGTTTACGGTTCCAAAGGTCAAGTGCTGAAGACTCTGAAGACGGATTCCTAATGGACAGCTCTGAAGTTTCTGAAGACTTGAAGTAGTAAAGGATAATGTTCTTAAAGACAAGTGTTGAAGTTCTGAAGACTGATTCCTAATGGGCTTCTTCAAATGACTAAAGACTTGACGTATCAGATATCCTGTTAAGAAGGCTCTACTCATGCTTCATCAATTTACCATCAGAAGCCTCTGAAGTTTGGAAGTCAAATGTTACCACTGTGAGTAACTGTACACAGCGCCCAAGAAAGATATATCCCGTCACTTCTCCCACAGCAAAAAGGAGATGTGTCAGTACAACTAATTATTACACAACGTCTCTTTTCCAACAACAACAGTATTTCAAACGGCTATATTTCTACCGGGCTATTTAAAGGAAAAAGTATTCGCTTCTAAAGTAATCGATTCAGTCCATGAATGGAGAATTGATAAAAGTCATTGTGTGAAGATAACAACAATGATGAGTTCTTGTTGTAACACTTAGAATATTCAAAGTTGTCACCATTTACACATGGCCAATTATTGTTGAAGCTCAAAGATCATCATTCAACACAACAATAATCAATTGAACATAAGTTGTTGATGAAGAAGACAACATTGCAAATCAGTCAAGTCATCGACCACCTTCTCGTCAACGCTACATTGAAGATCTGAAGCAAGGAGTTATTGCTCGAAGCTTGCTCACCAAGAAGACGAAGAAGAAGAAGATCTACAAGATGTCAACAACTATCAAATCATTATACATCCTTGCAGTTCTTAGAATAGCAAGGAGTTGTTGCTCATATCTTGCTTGAACACGTGTGTGTTCTTTGTACTTAAACTTAGGAGTAATCTGCTTGTTAAGAAGCATCTTTGTAATCTCCTATAAAACTAATTCTTGGTGAATTAGGATTCCTTGAGTGGTCAGTGTGACCGGACACTCGAGAAGACAACGACGAGATGTCATTATGGGAAAAGACTGAAATAGGGTCAGTAGTGTTATATTCATTGCGATGAATCCCTGAACGTCTAGCTGTGAAATCCTAGCAGTAGATCTTGCGAGATTGGAACCTGCAGGTCAATGTTCGTTATATTCATTAAGTTGAATCCCTGAACGGTTCATTGTGGGTTAGTCACAGTGCGGCTGTGCAAGTTGTTAGTCATCGGCGTGGCCCGTGCATCTGTAATCGAGATTGATTATAGTGGATTAAGTCCTTGTGTTCAAAGCGAAATCACCTGAGGAGGGTGGACTGGATTAGACCTTGTGGTGAACCAGGATATATCATGTGTTCTTTACTCTTATGCTTAATGTCTTTGTTTATGTTCTATATTGAGTATCAGAACCTTACATAAGCAAGTCAGAACCTTGCAACTCTGATAAGCTTCCGCTCTGCAAGTTCTGAATGATACACATAGTGTTCAGACTCTTAAGTGGTTCTCACGCGTTAAGCATTGTCAAGTCTGAATATAACTTCACAAGTTAGAGTCTCTCAACGAACTCTGATGTAACGTAAAGTGTCTTATTGACAAGAAGCGAAAAGTTGTTAAAAGAGTAAATACACAATTCAAACCCCCCCTTTCTTGTGTCTTTCTCGCACCTTCACATAGTTTTGTTGAATTTTTTCTCCAAGTCTTCTATGCGGTGTATAAGGATAAATACAAGGATCGATTTTCTTTTTAATAACCGCATTATAAATTTTTTTGGTTTAAAAGAATTATATGTTTTTTTTTATTATTTATTATTTACTATAAATAATATATGCGATTTTATATTTCGAAATTAAATTTAGTATAATGTTGTAACAGTACAATAAAATGCATTGGTGTTTTTGATTTGGATTTAATTTCAATTTTTCTTTGGTTCAATTTTGTTCGAATTTGTCTACGGAATGTATTTTTATACAGTAATTTAACATTCTTAAGTAAGTAGTTGAAATGAAAAAGTCGCCAAAGTGACCTCTTTTATAAATATTGCTTATGAAAAATGTTAAATATTTTTATAGTTTTTGTGTATGTTTGTCCATGCGAGTATCAATTGACCCAAAAGACAATTGGTGTTTGGCTGATTTTCATATGTGTCTGTGATGGTAAACATGTGATAATTATGAGGTCTTACATGTGAATAATAAATCAATCCAAAGAGGGGTTTATTATTCGACATGTTTTTATTATCAATGTTTGATCGTTACGACAAGAGTACCACTAGCAGTCGACATTATTGTCCAAAGACTTGATATTGGTGGTGCACTGGGTATCTTGAGATGTTTTATGCCTTTATTTCAACAACATTGATGATTTGGTTTTTATTTATGTGAGTTTGGGGGAAGAATAAGGTTAGAGACTTTGTCTTAGAGGAAAACTAGATAACAATTCCAGAATCGATTCATATAGTTACTTTTGATCAAGCAAGTACGGAACTTGCACAAGACATTGTTGCAATTCCTCAAACTCAAGATTGTCGCTCCCCGGGATTTTCATCCAAGTACAAACGCGAAAGTGGCACCGAAACAGAGTCGTCAGCAATGTGTATTTATCCCAAGAGAGGGAAAGGAAACACTGCATAAACCTGGGGGAAAGGAAAGAGCATGATCTTGCGACCAAGAGAACTGGGTTCGGGAGTCGGTTACGCGAAGGGAAGGTATTAGCACCCCCACGCGTCCATCGTACCCGATGGGATCCACGCTTGCTTGTCTCGATCAACGGGTGTAAGGAAATGATACTGGAAAAAAGAACTGGAAAAGGAAAGGAGAGAAAGAGAAACAAATATAGGGAAAATAAAAGAAGTGCTCGAATGGGCCCTACCCCACTGCCTACGTATCTCATCGGGAGCATGAGAATCAGAGCGACGTAGTTCCCCTCACTAGGGATGGATTGTTTGTGTTTTTTAGGGAATGACTAACGTTCTAGCTCAGGTGTTGCAGGCTCGTTGGTCCGAGTGCGTTACCATCTTGCAAGAGAACGAGGAGAAGCACGTTCGTACGTTGAGAATGAGTGAGATGAGGAAAAAATTCCAGAAGGAAAGACGTCACTGTTTGTTTTTTGTCTTTTAAGAAAGAAGTGTTTTGATTATTTTATGTTTTGTAACATGTATTGTATTTAAGCCCCTCATGTAGGATCAAATGCCTCGCATATCGACTCAAGACGGGACGCATGCTAAACATTCCAAGAAAGTGAGAGAAGACCCCACACTCCCCTGTCCCCACATGAAAGGCCTAAATACAATAGGTGTTATGCCTTTATTAAGTGTTTTTTACTTTTGTTTTAAGATGGGAAGAAGAGACTCAAAAGCGGATCAAAAGTGAAAATCTAATGAGGGAGACTAAGACTCAATCCTAATGTTATCATACATGGTGATCCTATGGTCAATGGGGTTTAACAAACTTACTTCTAAAAGAAAGAAGAAGAAGAGCAAAAGAAACAACTTACTTCCCACATGGAAGTTAAGTTGATCTTAAAGAGGGATGAAAGAAAAGTTATTCAAGGAAAGCATATAAATGCTTATCAAACACAAACTTGAATGATTAAATGAAATAAGAGAATATAAGAGAAAGAAATGTATGTGGAACTAAGTCCACACACTTACTTACCTTTAGCACCTACATGAAAATGTTAGTTAAAAACAATTTACAAGTAATGCAATAAGAAAAAGAATATCAATTGGTGAACAAACAAGTTGAGAGCTAAAGGATAAAGCTCCTAAGAAATGAACCTCAATCAAGATCAGAATCTATGCTTTAATGGTGTTCTCTAATGTTAATTAAGCAATAAAAAATAAACCATACACAACTAAAGATCTTAAACATCAAAGAAGTGAATCATGGAAAAGATAGATGAAGAATGAGTGGATATGCAAGGTGATCATGCAATTATGCTTCAAATAATGTCAAAGTCAGAATGTGGGTGACCTAAACATGTGCCTAAACATGATATATAAATGTCATATGAGGTATACAATCAAGTGTCCAAACATTAAAAGTGCTTAGGAGAAGAAGTGAAAAGGTATGAATCATGAATCAAACCTACAAAAGTTCAAGATGAACCTCAAGTATCAAAGTCAGAGGTGGTATGTCATATTAGGATGAAAATAAAATGCACAAACCAATCACATTCAAGCAATTACAAGTCATTTAGAAGCAAGAAGCAAAAGAAACATGCATTTGGATGAAACATGTTCAAGTATGCAAAGTAAGACATAAATGGCATATGGAATGAATGCAATACTTCAAAATCAGAGGCATACATCATACCAAAATCCTATGCAAAAAATTCAGAAAGGAAGGACCTCAAACAATCAAACAATAGTCACTTATGAATCATGAACCAAAGTGCAAAGATGAGGGACCTAAATGCAATAAAAGAAAGTTCTAAAAAGAAACAAAAATATTTTTATTAAGTTTTGAATGTTACTGAATGGATGCAAAAATGTTTAAGGAGCTATGAGAAATAAATCTTTGAAATGCATATATGAAAATAGAAACAAGTTTCAAAAGAAATAAAAGAAAATTAGGGAATAATATGCAAATATTCACAAAAATCAAAATTAAAAAAAATAGAAAATTATTTAAACATATTAAGATATCACATGAATTTTTGTAGAATTTTTAATGATGTTTTTGTATTTTTAAAAGTCAATTATGAAACAGGTATAAAAAAGAAATTAAAAGAAAAAAAAGAAAGCAAGCACGGGGTGCAGAGAAGTAATTTTCACGTTCAAAAATCCACTGGGCCCAGTGGAGGGGGTGCAAACATCAAATTAGAATCCAAGTCCATATGTGTGGTTGTGTGTGACGCATGTACATGCAGTCAATATGCTGATGCAATCATAGCCATGCAATGACTCAAATAAAATGATCCAACGCATCACATATCACGCACACCAAAGCAACCATGCACATGCACACACAAAGACACTCAGATTAAAAATAAATTGCACGCGTATGGCACATGATTTCATTAATGTGTTGGCAATGTTATGGACGTTAGATTAATCAGACGGTCAAGATCAACAAAATCAAAGCAATCATGTAGACACAAATGTAGGCGCATATTAACTATCATACAATCACACACATGCCATAATTTCATTAATGCGTTGGCACATTATTAACCACACGATGAGAAAAAATCAACGGCCACGTTTAAAACTCAGAAACCCTAACAATTGCAAACCACCGGCCGGAGAAGGACCTCCAGTCATCTTCTCCGGCGAGCAACCACCACCTGTAAACCTCAAAATCTCCAGAAATGCGCAAACATGATATCAAAATGACGCTGACACTACGTACATCATGAATCCACAATCACTTCTCACATAACAAGCACATACACAGAGAACAGAAGAGATTAAAATATGCCCTAGATTTTGAATCTAGACCTCTAAGAGGCCTATCAACTAGACGGATACTTCAGAGCTCCTAATGAGCTAAAATCAGCAAGAAACAAGTAATAATGAAGAGAAAACGTGCGATCAAAGTTAGAGAAATCAAACCTGAAACTGATAAAGCTTTAGATATACAAGAATACCAGAGGAATGTGCTTCTTCCTTGAGCTTCGATTGGCCAAATAAAGGCTGAGAAAGGCTTTGAATCAGTGAGAAATTGATTGAAACAGTTGGAAAACAAGATGAAGATCTATGCAACCTCAATGTATTATGGATGAAGATGGAGAATCTTGATGTAAAACTCTGAAGAAAACTGAAGAATAATGAGTGAGTTCTTGAGGAATTCAAAGAGCAAATTAGAGAGTTTAGTGTGAGTGAATCGTGAAAAATGAGAGAGATTGAAAAAATGAAGTTGAAGTCCAATTTGTGAAGTGAAAATCTGATTTATATGTGTGGTTTAAAGTTAACTCCACTGGTCAACTGAGTGAGTTAGGGTGAGTTGATGTGGTTAAAGTGAGTGCACCCTAACTAACTGAGTCAAGTTAGTTAGGGGCGAGTTCCTTGGCTGTGATATGGTGATGGTGATTTATGGTGTGTTATGGTGGAGGTTAAGAAAGAATGGTGATGATGAAATGAAGCTGCAGCAGAAACTTGTTCGACAAGTTTTATCTTCCTTTCTCATGTATGAAGCAACATGGGGAGTCCGTAGTATGCAAAAGATGTTTGGCTAAATGAGGCAATGATGGAAAGGGTGGAGGAATGCACGTGCAAGCTGATATGGATTCTCAACACTAACCATGAGTTTTTTATGGTTTTGTAGCAGCAACACACTTAATGCTCCCATGGATGTTTGGAGATGAAATTCTCTCTCACTAGTGTATGAAATTATGAGATCTTTGTGGCATTAGAAAGAGGAAACATTATGGAACAATATTGGTGTGAGAATGGGATTGAATTAAGGCTTAGAAGTTGATGAAAAATAGCTCATAACACAAAGGTTTGGAACTGGTGGAAGGGCGAGGCATATTGTGGCATGGCGTGGCAACTTGGTGCATGGAGTTTCAGCATGAACATACCTACTTGGGACCAATATATCTTCATTATAACTTGATCAAATCAAAATTTGTCCAACATCAACATTGAAGAGGGCATGGCAAGGAACAACTTTGATGTTGAATTTTTTTTTATTTGGAGCTTCCATCATTGAGAAAAATGGGTGGACATTTGGCACACCAAGTGTTTGTCAAAATTATGGCGCGTGGGCCTGGGCATGCTTGGTCATGACTTGATTTTGGACCTAGTTTCATCAAACTTTGATCAACCATAACTCACTCAATTTTTATCCAATGGAGAAGTTCTTTATATGGATTTAAAGCTTAGAACATGAATTTTAATTGGCTCAACTTGGGCCTGAGGTTTGAAGCTTTTATCTTGGAGAAAGAGAGCCTCAAATAAGGGTGCAAAATGGTCCAAAGTTACTATTTTTGGCAACCCTAAAGTTTCTATTTTTGGCAGTTTTGTGATTTCTTGATTTTTCATTATTCCTCCATCATTTCTTGACCAAATTTTGTCCATTGAACATATGTAACATAAATTTCATGAATTTGACCTCAAAAAGTCAGGAGTTGACTTTTTTCACTGCACAGTTGACTCTTTCCCCAATTTCTTGATTATTAAGCAATTGATCAATTGAGACCCTTCTGAAACCAATTGATGAGCAATTTTCCATCCATATACACTTAAGAACACAAGGAATACCATGAGATCAAGTCTTGCCCAAAAAATCAGAGTTAAAATGATTTTAGGTCAAACCCTAATTTTGGCACCTTCTGGTTAGGAGAAAATAACACATCCTCCAAATCCAAATTCCTCTGAATATGATGTGTATCCTCTCAAACAATGATGAGATATGCCATTTGGAGATGATAAAAACTCAAAGAGCTTGCCCATTTGAGGGTCAAATCTCAATTTTTGACTGCCTTGTGTAGGAGATGATACACTGCCCAATCTTCTTGATGAATTCTCCTCTTCCTATGCCTTGTGGATCAAAGTGAGATGATACATGGCTTAAAGGACCCTTGAGACTTGTGAGAAACACTTGGCTCTTATTCTTTAGCTTTGGATGATCAACACCTTTGAGAAACAACTGATCACATGCCCTTATGCAAGATGCAATGCAATGCTTGATGTTTTGTTTTTTCTATGCTTGAATGCAATGCAATGAAATGAAAGCTCATGCTAAATGATATGAAGAAATGAGAGGGCAAATTTTGGGGTATTACAAAGATGATTTCGTAATTCATGAATAACAAACTCAAAATCCTCAGGAACAAGTGTTACAAGAACCTATACCTTTGCGGAGATCCACTAGAGAAAGGAGAAATGCTATTCCGGATGATTACATAGTCTTTCTCCAAGAACATGAGGAAAATAATGGTATGCTGGAAGATAATCCAATCAACTTCCGTCAAGCCATGTGTTGCAGTGAGAATCAGATATCAAGCTATTAATTAACTTGAATCACAAATCATGAAGTTCACCACCGAGCTTTGATTTATCCAAAGGAAAGGGTAAAGATCAAAGAAAACCCTAAGTACGCTAAGTAAAAACACAACAAGGAGATCTAAAGTTCGGGAGTTGGTTATACCTAGGGAAGGTGTTAGCATCCTAAGTATCTGTAGTACTCTAAAGGAACCTCTTGTTAGCATTTGTGTTATTTTATTGCTTGCTTGCTAAGGGTATTGTGCTAAGGTAAAGACCTTAGGGTTTATTTCTAAGTATGCTCGCCAAGACACCGCATCTCGTGCCTACGTATCCTGACGGGAATGGAATCAGAGCATTCGTAGTTTTCCTCAATAAGGGTGAGGAACTCTTGACTATGGTCAAAGTTCCAAAGGAAAAGTAAGTATCCATGGCGAGATACCTACATAGAATACAACGACTCTAAACTTAAGGTTAAGTTAAAAGACGAGTAAGTGTCCATGGCAGGAACTTACATAGAGTACAACGACTCTAAACCTAAGGCTAGGTTAAGCGGGTAAGAAGTGTCTATGGCAGGACACATACAAAGAGCACGGCGACTCTAATCCTAAGGCTAGGATGAAACGGGAAGCAAGTATCTATGGCAGAACAATTTGCAAAGAGCGCGGCGACTTAGATCCTAAGGCTAGGATAAACAGGTAAAGGAATGAGTAAGCTAGGCTAATCTATGACATGGCAGTCAACGGGGAGTCCTTTCCTTTGGAATGTAATGAAGGGAAGATGCTTGCCTAATATTATCACGTAAAGGATTTGAATTTTAAAACCTAAGAGTTAACCTGATTCAATAAGATTGAATCAAGAACTCAAGGGGACATAAATACCATCCAGTCAAAGCAAAAATCAATACGAAAAAAAACCAAGAGTTAAATCGAAATCTAATCACAACCAAAACTTACCAAGATCAATCATTAAGGATTTAATCAAGAATTTATGCCATAGTTTAATCAAAATCGGAATACAATTAATATCTACACAAACTAAACCAAGCTTAAATATGTTTTCAATTAAAATGATCATCCTAATTAACATTTCACCATAAAATAAATTTTCTATAAAACTTAGAAGAACTAAAACAAAAAAACCTAATTAATAAGAAAAATGTATAGTTTTTATTTATTTTTTAATAAAAAAATAAAAAGGTGGGCTTTAAGCCCACAAAAAAAATCAAAATGAAGCTAAAAAAAAGAAAAAAAATAAAGCTAAGAAAAATAATGGGTCGGACGCCCGACCCAAACAACAGCAACAACAAAGTGAAAAGAGATTTGAGAACCATTCAGTTCTCTCTCTCACGGTACCGTGTTTTCGCCGTCCTCTTCCCCCCACTAGGGATGGCAGGCAGACCCAAACCCGCGGAGCCCACCCGCACCCGAACCCGAGTCAACGGGTGAAAACCCGAGTTGACTGGGTTCGGGTTCGGGTTCGGGTGCCACCCGATATTTAGGGTGCGGGTTTGGGTAGTGTGAAACCCGCGCCCGAAACCCGAAACCACACCCGCTATATATATATAATTTCAAATAATTTTAATGTTTTTGTTGCATTTTTGTGTTTTTGCTACGGGTTCGGGTTTGGGTGGCTAAACCCGAACCCAACGGGTGTGGGCGTGGGTGTTATTTTGCCACCCGAATAGCTTTTGGGTTCGGGTTTGGGTGGTGATTTCGGGTGCAGGTTTGGGTAGTGTGAAACCCGCACCCGACCCGACCCGTTGCTATCCCTAAAACGTGAGCCCTAAATTCCTCAATAAAAAATTTGAGCGATTTACGGAAGAAGCAACAATCAAACGCTACATACAAATGATCAAGATGATGCGAGGACAGAGGTTTGGAGAGCTTACCTATCGGAGTTTGTCCGACGCGTCTTCGACGGCAACGTTAACACGAGAAAACCAGAGAATTCTATAGGTATGCTTCGAACTCTCTTCTTCTTCTTCTGTTCGTCCGTGAATTTGTTGTTGCTTCTGATTTTGGTGTGTGTGATAACTGCTACTTCTTTTTAAATTATGGGCATTTTCATTGCGTGTGTATGTGTATAGTTTGTTGAATGGGATGAGGAAGATTGTATGTGTATTGATGTTTGTTTCTGAATCTGGGGATGTGTTTGTGGATTTCTCAGTGTATCTGATTGCTTGTTTTTGATACTGTGTGTGGATTATGAATACTGATAATGCTCTCTGCTGTTACTATGCGTGTTCTGTCTTTTGTTCGTGTGAATTTGATCTTTTTTATAACCATTTTGAAAAAAAATCAAATTTTGTGGTTTTGAATTCCTTTCCATTTTAAGTCCAGTATGTTTGATTTGTTTTGAAAAACACAAGCTGTAACTTTCTGTTTTACTCATGACTTTGTGATGAAAATTATTGATGATGTCTTATTTTGTTTGCCTTCACGATCCCATTCAATTTGGTGTTTGAAGAGTTTTCGTTTTTGGCTTATTATGTCTGATTTTGCCGTGGAACATGTCACCTTTATTTTTGGAATTGTGTTGGATAACTGTTTTGGGAAGTTTTGAATTTGTCTTGAGATTTGATGAACTTTACTGCTTGTTTTTTCATACGGATTGCTGATGTATCTCTTGAATTCTGTTTTCTTTTGGCGGTACCGGCTGATGCTACATCCTTAATTTATGGACATCCTCAATCTTCCAAGCTCCGTGACTATATGTGGATCATCAAGGTATTCGCTCTCCTTAGTTTCCTTTAACTATTTTTATGTAAAGCTCCAATTTGATCTCTGATATTGTTGCTAAAACCGTGACCGAAACTTATCCATGAAACATGCGTCGTTGTGGACTCTAACTAACTTGTGATGGCCTTTGATAGCGACAACTCTTGCTACTTGTTATATTAATCTCGCTGCCCTTTTGCAGGTTTCAAATTTCCTTTACGACACGTGACATTCATACCATTCCATCATCAATGGCATTGCAACCAACAAAATTTGATTCAATGGAGGAGAGAATCAAAGGTGTAACAAAATCATTGATCGTAAGTGTAATTTTCCACTGCCGACCAGAGACGCAAATCACAATTTTGGTAAAGCATACAACAGGGTAGTCCTTGTTAGAGAAACAAGAACCGTACCACTTCATAACCAGCAGTTACAGGCTTGTCGTTGAAAGTAACCTTCACTTTCAAAATTTTCATCATCGGTAATATATTGACCTCCTTCATCCTATTAAACGAGTAGCTCATATGTTCAAGGAGCCTCCTTTCCACCTTAATAAAATTGCCATCCTTTTCACCTTAATAAAACTGCCAGTATCAATATCCCATGTGTGAAATGTGCAATCCATACTTCTAGGAATTAAAATTCAATTAAAGGTTGCAACAATTTGAGCAACACATTATTTGACATGCTTCCAAACAAAGAGCAACACTTGTATATCCTATGAACTTCTTGCACTTTAAACTTTTGTAAGAAACCTTGACATCATCGTGTACATCTTTTAGAATCTTGAATGATCACATCATCTTGAGTTTGAACTTTAAATGTTAGTGAATAATGTGGACTTGAATTTGAATTCCTCACGGTGAAATAAAAAAAATTATACTTTCAAGCACATTACTACCAATGATAAAATTTAAACTCTTTCTTTTAAAATCCACGGGAAATAAATGATGATCAAACTCCATGGGTAAGAACAAAATCTTCCTTAAATTAAGCTTGACTTTTATTACCCGCATGGTCAAAGATTTAGATGACGATGAACTTAGCACATGAATCATTCCTTGAAAATAAGGATGCAACTTGTAATGTCACTCACCACGAAATTCCAACCAGCTCTCAAATGATCAAAACCAAACGGACAGAAAACCCTAATCCTCTTTGGGGAAACCTCTGAGAAATCTTGAGGAAAATGACCTTGTATTGACTAAGGGACCATAAGAATGAGAGCATATCTTTCCTTCATCTCCACAAGAATTCAACACAACTTGCAAGGGACTACAAACCCAATGAGCACACACAAAGCCTCCACGACTCTTGAACCATTTGCAGCAACCCTAATTTCACAAATCAAACAAACAAAGGACTAATAATTCGGTTAGCTATGCATGGATGATTGACCTAAGATGATGTGTAAAAAATCAAGGAATCTAAGGGTAAAATTTGGGGTATGACAGTTGCCCCTATTTAAATATCTTCACCGAATGACATGTGCGATGAAAATCTTCATGAAATCATGGTGAAAGGTATTTAAATATAGATAACCAAAAATTTTGCCCTTAGATGCAATGACATGCAATGCTATGGACAAAAGAGACTATCCTACAAATGTTAACATGCCATGAACTCTAGCATGATGAAGATGATGGAATGATAAATGCAAAATGCAGACAAAAACGAAAGCAAATAGGGATAAAGTCAACACAATGAGTAACCACTCACTGGGGATGACAACACACTAGGGAATAGAAATAAACTGGGAAATCTAAAGTGATGGATCAACAGGTTCAGGCATGACCGGCTGACACTTTAGAAATCAAGATGACAAAAGATCCTCCCTGGAGGTAGAATCGGAAAGACGGTCTCCACTGGGGAATATCCAGAGCAGTTGACCAACAGGTTCAAGCATGACTGGCTGACACTTTAGGACAAAAGGTAAAGCAGGATCCACATAGCAATAGGACCATGCAAACAAATGCTAGAGTTTTCAAACAAGAAAGAACGTCCAAGCCTCTGGAAGTTCCTTAAACGAAGAGATTAAACGGGATCTTCAAGAAACATCAGGAAAAATACAGGGTAATTAAACTCTTCTGTATGCCAAAATAATTGGACTTCACGGGGAAACTCCCTTTGGATAAGGTTCTCGAAAGAGATTGCCACTTATCGTCGTAAGGGGTTTACGCACCACCAAGAAAAGATAAGCTTCTCAAAAGAGACGACCACTTATCGAAAAAAAGGGATAAGCTTCTCAAAGGAGACTGCCACTTATCGAAAAGGGATAAGCTTCTCAAAGGAGACTGTCACTTATCTGACAATAGAAAAAAGGATAAGCTTCTCGAATGAGACTACCACTTATCGTCGAAAGCAAAAAGGATAAGCCTCTCGAATGAGTCTGCCACTTATCTGGAAGTGTAAAATGATAAACTTCTCAGGAGAGACTGGCACTTATCTGGAAAAGGAAAAAGGAAACAAGCTTCTCAAGGGAGACAACCACTTGTTGTTGGAACTAACGAAACTGGATAAACTTCTCAGGAGAGACTGCCACTTATCTGACAAAAGAAAAAGGGATAAGCTTCTCAAAGGAGACTTTTACTTATCCGCAATGATGATTTGTAAAAGATTCTTCTTGAGAGACACAGTGCAAAATAGATGCACACTCATACTAGGTTCGGCGACCTAATTAGGTTTAAAAGGCGATTTGCCAATGGATCAAAGTTCAATCTAGGAACAAGCTAAAAAGAAGCGGTCAAACAAGACTCCAACCATTGAGGAATGAACTCAAATGGGGGATTTACCTTATCCAAACATGGAAAAGATAACTGAAGCAACCATCATCCACGAGGGTCAAACTCTGTGGGGAATTTATAAGGGATGACACTTTCTGCCTAAGGTTGACAACTCTACTTGGAGAGAAGAAACAAACCCAGTTACTTGATGGTAAACACAACCAAAGTAAACGACAAAAGACAAACAAAGTAGAGAACATGCTCATGTTCTATGTATGTCTGTATGAATGAATGTATGTCATGCTTATGCTAACAAAACAAACGAAGAGAGGTAAACTGGAGATGAAATAAACATCTCGACGAGGATACTCGACCAACCTCTGCAAGAAGGATACATCTATCAAGAGATGGATAGAAAGCCCTAGGCGGAACAGTAGTCATACTTCAAGGTTTTAAACTTTCTCTGGGGATAAAGAGTATTCCATTCGGGGATATAACCTCATGACTTCACCTGAGGGGTTGCTGTCATGAGTCTGATTTCCTTGTCGAAGAAGGAAACGTCCAATGGAAAGAGTCAACCATGATTAGAGACTTCATAGGGGATAAAATAAATATCCACTTCATCGGGGAGTATGGAGTCAAGGAAGCTTATTGGGGAAAATAGGGTAACTTCAGTGGGGAACAAAGATGACTCCAATGGGGAGCAAATCCTCAAAATTAAAAGACAAGTATCACAAGAAGGACACTGGGGAGATTCCCTGCAGTCTTGAAAATCACTTATGATTACAGGATTGGTCCAAGAGTGTTGTCAGTTTATGCTTCAATGGATTTTTTTTGCTGAAAATGGTCTAAAAGTGCTTCTGCAACATTAAGACTTCTTAGGGAACAAAGATTTCCTTCAAATCCTTCCACAGGTAAAAAAACAACTTTATATTATTTTCATTGTGTTTTCAAAAAACGGGTTTGAATTAAAAAACTTTTCACTTTCAAAATTATTATTAACAAATGACATTTTGCATAACAAAGAAAAGCAGAGAAAGCGTAAAAATGGCAAAAATTGAAAGGCAAAAGTCTTATTTTATTCAAGAATGGTAGCTTGAAAATGGCAAATCTCCATGGAGTGTTACAATTGAAATTGGCAATAGGGAAAAGTTACATTAAATCCAACGACACCCACTAACCCTAACAACTAAGACTTCCCAAAATCCTGCTTCTGACGAGAGCGACTGGATTGAACTCCTGCTTTGATTTTCTGCAACGGTGAATACCATCTTGTGCAGTGAAATTCCTTTTGTTCCTAACTTTTGCCTGGATCGCCCTTTCGAGTTTTCAATCCACCGGTACGCTCATTTTTTCCTAAACCGCCCTTTCAGGTTTTCAGCTTAGCGAGCTCTTATTATTTTTTATTTTCATCCCTAACTTTTGCCTCGATCTCCTTCGTAGGTTTTGATCCACCGGGATACCCATTGTTGCTTAAGTCTCCCTTTCAAGTTTTCGACTTAGCAGGTTTTTTAGGCATAATATTTTCAGACTGCATCAAAGTTCATAGGATGTGCAAGCTCTTCACCATCCATTGTTGTGAGAATTAGCGAGCCTCCTGAGAAGATTGTCTTCACAACAAATGGGCCTTCATAGTTGGGAGTCCATTTCCCACGTATGTCTTTATGAACTGGCGAGATCTTCTTGAGCACAAGCTCTCCTTCTCGGAATTCTCAAACACATATTTTCTTATCAAATGCCCTCTTCATCTGCTTTTGGTATAACAGGTCGTGGCACATTGCAGTTATGCGCTTCTCGTCTATAAGATTCAGCTGGTCAAATCTTTCTTGGACCCATTCTGCTTCATCAAGCTTGGTTTCCATCAACACCCTCAAGGATGGTATCTCTACTTCAATAGGAAGGACCGCATCCATTCCATACACCAATGAAAAAGGGGTTGCCCATGTTGAAGTCCGCATTGAAGTCTTGTATCCGTGCAAAGCAAATGGTAACATTTCATGTCAGTCTTTGTATGTCTTTACCATCTTCTACATGATTTTCTTGATGTTTTTATTCGCAGCTTCAACATCTCCATTCATTTTAGGACGATAATGTGAAGAACTGTGGTGCACGATCTTGAAACTTTCACACAACTCCTTCATAGTTTTATTGTTTAATTTAGTCCCATTATTTGTTATGATTCAGCTTGGAATTCCATAACGGTAGATAATCTCTTTCTTAATGAAGCGGGCAACCACTTGCTTAGTTACATTGGCATAAGAAGCAACTTTTACCCATTTTATGAAATAATCAATGGCAACCAAAATGAATTGGTGGCCGTTAGAAGCTTTAGGCTTGATTTCCCCAATCATGTCAATGCCTCACATTGAGAAAGGCCATGGCGATGATAGAACATTCAAAAGCGTTGGAGGCACGTGCACCTTATCAGCATAAATTTGGCACTTATGGCATTTTCTGGCATATTGGATACAATCAGATTCCATGGTTAACCAATAATACCCAGCTCTCATAATTTTCTTTGACATAGCATAACCATTGGCGTGAGTTCCAAATGATCCCTCATGAATTTCTTGAAGTAACATGTATGCTTCACGTCTGTCAACACATCTAAGCAGAACCATGTCATAGTTTCTTTTATACAACACATCATTGCTGAGGAAGAATTTGGATGCCAATCTTCTCAGAGTCTTCTTGTCAAGAGTTGTAGCATCAACCGGATATTCCTAGTTTTGCAGATAATTCTTAATGTCGTGGAACCATGACTTGCCATCAGTTTCCTCTTCAACTAGTTGACAGTAGGCGGGCTCGGTCTTGCGCTCAATTCGAATGAGTGATGCTTCATTAACAAATCTAACTTTCCACATCGAGGCTAGCATGGCTAAAGCATCGGCAATATGGTTTTCAGACCTCAGGACATGTCGAAAAGTGACCTTATCAAAGTATTGGATCATCTCCACAATATAAGCACGGTACAGGATTAACTTTTTGTCTCGTGTTTCCCATTCACCCTTGACTTGGTAGATCACTAAAGCTAAATCTCCACTCACTTAAAGAATTTTGATTCGGAGGTCAATGATTGCCTCAAGACCTAGGATGCATGCCTCATACTCGACGACGTTGTTTGTACATTCAAAATCTAACCTTGCCGTGAATGGGGTATAACTGCAATCGAGATTCATCAAAACGACACCTATGCCATGCCCACTGTAATTAGAAGAACCGTCAAACATCATCTTCTAACAGGAACCTGGCTCAGGGCCCTCATCAGGACCTGGCTCATCATAGTCCTTTTTTTACCAACATAATGTCTTCATCAGGAAAGTCAAACTTTAGAGGCTCATAATCTTCAACCGGTTGGTCTGCAAGGTAATCTGATAAGATACTTCCTTTAATAGCCCTTTGAGTCACGTATTGGATGTCGTATTCGGATAAAAACATATGCCGATGGGCAAGTCTCCCGTCTGAGCAGGCTTCTCAAAAATATACTTTATTGGATGAATTTTCAAGATTAACAAAGTAGTGTGACAGATCATGTATTGCCTGAGACGCTTAACAACCCATGCCAAAGCGCAACAAGTCTTTTCCAAAATTGAATATCGACTTTCACAATCTATATTTGTTGCTCAAATAGTAGAAGGTGTGCTCTTTTTGTCCAGTCTCATCGTGTTGGCCCAGTACGCAACCCATAGACTTCTCTAGAACAGTCAGATACATGAATATAGGTCTTCTTGGAACAAGCAGAATCAAGATGGGAGACTTTTGCAAATAACCCTTGATCTTCTCAAACGCTTACTGAGAATCAAAATTCCAGTCAATAATCTGATCCTTGCGGAGTAACATGAATATTGGTTCACAGGTAGCATTCATATTGGAAATAAATCTGGAAATATAATTCAGGCGTCTAAGAAAACCTCTGACTTGTGTTTCAGTTTGTGGAGCGGGCATTTCTTGAATGGGTCAAACTTTATCAGG
Organism: Lathyrus tuberosus; assembly: GCA_022829125.1. NCBI lineage: Eukaryota > Viridiplantae > Streptophyta > Magnoliopsida > Fabales > Fabaceae > Lathyrus > Lathyrus tuberosus. The sequence goes on along the minus strand of JALAZF010000006.1, from coordinate 31,422,478 downwards.
GTCTACTTCGATTCCTCGTTGGCTTACAATAAATCCAATTAACTTTCCAGATCTAACACCAAAAGTACACTTAGCAGGATTCAGTTTCAACTGGTATTTCCTGAGTCGTTCAAACAATTTCAACAGATGATCCAAATGGTCCTCCTCACTTGGGACTTGGCAATCATGTCGTCGACATACACCTCGATCTATTTATGCATCATGTCATGAAAGAGTGTGACCATTGCTCTTCGATATGTTACCCACGCGTTCTTGAGACCGAAGGCCATGACCTTATAGCAATAGGTTCCCCAAGGAGTGATGAATGTAGTCTTTTCCATATCAGCAGGGTCCATCTTAATCTGATTATAATCGGAGAAGCCATCCATGAAAGATAAAAATGTGAAACGGGTTGTATTATCCACAAGTGTATCAATATGCAGTAGAGGGAAATCATCCTTTGGGCTTGCTTTGTTCAAATCCCTATAGTCTACACACATTCTGACTTTACCGTCCTTTTTAGGCACCGGCACAATGTTGGCTACCCACTCAAGGTACTTTGCAATTGTTAGAAAACCTGCATCAAGTTGTATTTTAACCTCATCTCGGATCTTCATAGCCATGTCAGGTCTAGTTCTTCGAAGTTTCTGCTTTACAGGTGGACACTCTGGTTTAAGCGGCAACTTGTGAACAACAATATTAGTGTCTAGACCGGGCATGTCTTGATATGACCATGCAAACACATCAACATATTCCTCTAGAAGCTTGACCAACATCTATTTGACATCAGTCCCAAGTGTTGTACTAATCTTGACCTGTTTCTTTTCCTCATCAGTGCCAAGATTAATCAACTCTACTTGCTCTTTGTGTGGTTGAAGTTCAATGTACTCATACTCAACCAATCTTGCCAGTTCAGCGGGAACTTCAAAATCTTCCTCACTCTCATCCTTAGCTTGATAAATGGGCGAATTAAAGTTAGGAGTGAAAGTAGAGTCATCGGATTCAACGTGGTTTGGGATTATTCTGCATGTTTGGAATGACTTATTTTATTAAAAGCACAAAAGAAATGCAAGAGGAAAATGTTTTTATTTATTAGTTTTGAAAGATTACCAATTTCTTTTAAAAGTAAAAGCGAAAAACAGTAAATGAAACAACGAGAATTTAACAAAATGCATTCATCGATAATCATTTTAAAGTAAAAAGGGGCCCTACAAAATAGTCCAATAGCCTTGGGCATAACTATGGAATTTTGAAAACAACAAACAAAGGATAATAAATTACTTTGATGAATGAAAGATCATTGGGATCTCTATTGCTTCCCAGTTGTCCAAAGAAACATCACACTTGAACACCAAATTGCTTGAGTCTTCGTCCTCATTATTATCTTCAACAACATTGATCTGGAAACCTCCATTGACAAAAACTTCTTGAAAGCTCTTCGGGCGACCTTTGGCAGATGTCGATGCTCCATCTTTAGTTAGTTTGTAGCCTAACCCATGGCGATTTATCTTTGTCTTGACATCTATCACCTCTCCCCAACCTTTGGGTATACCTTCTTTAATTGTTGATCTGGTACTCTTGAAAGACGCAAAAGACGGATTACTCTTGCCCATTAATTCCTCGACTTCCAATAGGACAGCGTTGGCTATTTCGAGTGCTTGGAAAGAAGTTTCCAAAGCATCCTCGTCAGCTTCTTTATAACAGAATGAAGACAAGTTACTTACCATCAAGTCCTCCTCACCATGCACGATTACCAACTTATCATAACTCACAAATTTTATTTTCTAATGTAATGTTGAAGTTACATCACCAGCAGTGTGGATCCACGGCCTTCCAAGTAGACAACTGTAAGCAGGGTTTATATTCAGCACTTGGAATGTGATGTCAAATACATGTGGACCAATTAAGATCGATAGCTCAACTTCACCCATTACAGTTCTATGAGAACCATAAAAAGCCTTGATTATCAAAGAAGTAGGTCTCATCTCAGTCTCTCTGTAAGCCAACTTTTCAAGAGTCCTCTTAGGTAAAACATTTAAAAAGGAACCGGTATCCATAAGTACTCTTGCCAAAGCATCGTCCTGACATTTCACGGACACGTGCAAATCACAATTGTGATTATGACCTTTTCTTGGTAACTCGTCTTTACTGAAGCTAATGGTGTTACAAGCAGTAATATTTGCAATCACACTATCAAACTGACCAGTAGTAATATCTTGGGCGACATGGGCTTGAGACAACAACATTTTCAATGCAGCTCGATGAGCAGGTGAATTCATAAAAAAAGACAGAATTGAGATCTTGGAGGGAGTTTGGTGAAGCTGATCAATGACCTTATAATCACTTTTTCTGATAATCTTCAAGAACTCAGCATTTCATCATTTTCAACCACTTCTTTCTCTTTGTCTTTGGTAGGCACAGTGGTAACAGTTTCCTTAGGCAGAGCCTCATTGAAACGGGGAGTATAAATACGACCACTTCGTATCATCTTTCCTACCTCAGCTATATTAGTCACATCTTCACTAACACTTTTCAAATCTTCTCTCGGAATAGCCTTCCCAGATTCTTTGTCAATCATTGTCACATTGTACTTTCAAGGTACGAATTTAGAGTCTCTGAAGTGAAAAGGATTGGGCTTTTGAATGATTACTGACTTTGGTGGATTAACTGCAGAAGTAATAACAGATTCTGGTATATTGAGCACATGCTTTGGTGCACTGAAAAATAGGTACTGCAGAACTTGATTCTGGCAAATTGAAAATGGGCACTTTGTCACCTGGTTCTGGCAAGTTAAAAATGGGCTTAATCACGACAATTTCGTCCTTCTTCAATTTACTACTCGCTTGTAGAAAACCATCATTGATCAAATTTTGAATACCATCCTGAACCAACATACATCCTTTAGCACTGGCATCACAATCTTTACAATCGTCAAACAGCTTTGAATGGAAGACTCGGAGAGGAGTTTTAATCTCGGAAACATCAAGAATTAAACTCTCGTCAGATACCTCATCAACAACATTGACAGACCCATGGGTGGGCAAAGGATTTTTCTTAACATTAGGTTGAGAATCACCAAAAGACAGAATCTTCTTCTCTATCAACTCTCTTACCAGGTGCTTGAGAGCATAACAACTTTCTAGATCATGGCTAGGTGCACCTTCATAAAACAAACAATGAGCATTTGGGTTATAATTTGGAGGAAGTGGATTAGGAGGTGGACCCAAAGCACTGGTAGTTATCAAACCTCGTTGCACCAATAAAGGGTACAACTCGGTATAGGTCATCAGAATAGGAGGAACATGAGGTTTATACTGCCTTCGGTTGGGAGCATTCTGGCGAGGTGCTTAATTTTTCAGTTATTGATAGGCAGGAGCGTTGGGTGCTCGTTGATAATTGGGTGGAGCTTGGGCGGGCTGATAAACAGGAATCAGTTGTACAACAACTGGTTGATAAACAGGAGCCGGTTGCACAGGCTGGTTTGCAGGAACTTGTTGATTAAAAGCGGGTGTAACAACAGCCACATACGGTTGTTGAGCAAACTGGACAGGGTAACCTTGTTGTTGAGCATAGTTTTGTTGTTGTTTCCAGGGCTGATTTCTTCTTCTGCTGGATATTACGGCATTAGTTTCACCCTTTTTTTTCTTGTGAGAACTATTGGAACACTTCTTAGCATGGTCTTTATTGGAGCTTGAACTACCAATAGTACTTGACATTTTTCCACTTTTTAAACCCAATTCTACCTTCACACCTACAACAACAATATCATAAAAATTGGCGGTCACGCTTCCCACCATTCTTTCATAAAACTCAGGACGAACAGTGTCGACAAACCAATCAGTCAATTCTTTTTCAGTCAAAGGAGTAGGGGTGTTCAAATCCAAACCAATCCAAATAAAAACCGCAAACCGATCCAAAAAAACTGAAAACTGCAAAAAATCAAAAATTATTGGATGTGTTTGGATGTGATTTTATAAAAACCGATCGGTTCGGATCGGATTTCAGATTGATTTTTCAAAACCGATCCAAACCAAACCGAACCGCATGTATATATTTTTATACTTATTGATTTTTTATTAGTATAATACCTTGTACTAATTTATTATTAGTTGATACTTTTTTTTTATAAAATACTATTTATTAGTTTGATTTAATCTATTAATTTTTATTATTTCATTTGTTTCAATCATAACTGATCATTATCATTTTGTAATATTAACTTTTAATAAAGTATATGTTATATATTATATAAAATTTATTATTTATTAGTGTTTTTACAATATTAATAAAATTATAATTTGTAATTTGGATATCCAAAAAACCGATCAAAATCAAACCGCAAGAAATTGGATCGGATCGGATCGGATTTTTTTAACTAATCATCCAAAACCGAACCAAACCGCAAGTAAATATATCTTTGGATCGGATGACATTTTGCTACAAAACCGATCTAAACCGAACCGCGAACACCCCTACAAAGGAGGTTCCACTTGCGAAGCAGTCTCTCTCCATCTCTGAGCGTATTCCTTGAACGACTCATAATTCTTCTGGGACATACTTAGCAGTTGCCTTCGATCAAGAGCCAAGTCCATGTTGTATTTATAATGCTTGATAAAAGCATCAGATAGATCTTGGAAACTCTTAATGTGAGACTGATCCAGACTTAAATACCACTTCGACGAAGCACCCTTCAAATTGTCTAGGAAACAGTGAATCATCAGCTTATTATTATCAACATGAGCGGCCATTTTTTGATAGTACATGATCAGATGGCTCTTTGGGCATGTAGCTCCTTCATAGTGATCAAAGCTAGGAGTTTTGAACTTTGGAGGCATAACCAGACCAGATACAAGACACACTTCTCTAGCAGCAGCACCAAAGACTTAATCTTCTTCCATCGCTCTTAACCTTTTATAAATAATTTCCACATTTTCTCTGAGTCTCTCATGACGTTCATCCCCATCTTCCGACATGACAGGGACATCATATATTAGTTGATGCTCATTGAAGTATGGTTGCACACGGGGATGCACAACAGCTGGTGCAAAAGTTGGAATCACATGAGGAGCTTCAGTAACCAAAGAAATAACTTGTTGGACTTCTTGAACAATGGGAATTGCAGCAGGCACAGGCACAAACCCTGGTGGAAGACCGTATAGAGGTACATTTGCTATAGTAACAATTGCTGGCTGAGGCTCCACAACTATATTGACAATCTCAGAAACAACAGTGGGCTGAGTATCCATCTTGACGTGTATAACCTGTAGTATATCTATAATTTGCCCTACGTTCCCCCGTAGGTCTTCTAATTCATTGTTGACGTGATCAAGCTCTTGACTCTGTTCCGCCATCCTTTTACGAGCTTGATCTCTGGTGTTGTATGGGCGCAGATGATTCAGGGTGAAAGAACTGAAGACGAGACAACAAAATGAGCAAAATGCAAAAGGAAAATGCACATGCAATGGCGTGAATGCAATGCAATGCAATGATTTCAAGGAACTCAAAACCAAGTTGCAAACATCTTGGAAAAACTGAAAATTTTTAATTTTATAATCCATGATCTCTATTGATTTTGTAAAAGAATGAACAATTGAATTCCTTGAAACCAAACAGATTATTCATGAATGCATGAATGTATGGATGAATGTATGCACAGATACACATATATACAGGCAAATAAACAAGGGCCTAGGTTTGAGGATCACGAGCATGGAGCCATGGTCTACCCATCCCAAAAGGTGTGTACTAAGGATTCTTGTATATGCAGAGCAGGGTTCTAAGAAGTTCCCAGAGTCATCGATAAATCTTTTGGATATTATCGGCTTGCACGGCTACTCATGCGGACTAATAATATTCTCAAGATAAACTTGTCTGAGTGTAGTATTGCATGACAACCATCACAGGTCTACACCTGGATAATCACTGCATTACGTCCTAAAAGGCTTAGAGGGGTGAAGAGATACTAAAGGTTCTCAGCTTCACAGACTCCCAGGTTGGAAAAAGTAATGTCAATATGACTACTCGTACGACATCAGTAATCTGAAAGGGGCCTCCACTGAGCATGGTTATATCATATGTTAATCATATTAGGACTACTCCCAATAGTTAACTATTGATTATGCCATAATCCTATTGTAAATGTACACTCAAGTCCGGGTTAGGACTTATCTCACCACTCAATATAACAACCCATGAAACAACAAAACAACAAGCAAGCAAATAAATATCATAAATAAGCAAGTTAGGTTTACCCTCTGCTGAGTTCCCCAGTGAAGTCGCCATTTCTGTTGTGGTGAGAATCAGATATCAAGCTATTAATTAACTTGAATCACAAATCATGAAATTCACCACCGAGCTTTAATTTATCCAAAGGAAAGGGTAAAGATCGAAGAAAACCCTAAGTGTGCTATGTAAACACACAACAAGGAGATCTAATGTTCGGGGGTTGGTTATACCTAGGGAAGGTGTTAGCATCCTAAGTATCTGTAGTACTCTAAAGGAACCTCTTGTTAGCATTTGTGTTATTTTATTGCTTGCTTGCTATGGGTATTGTGCTAAGGTAAAGACCTAAGGGTTTCTTTCTAAGTATGCTCGCCAAGACATCGCATCTCATGCCTACGTATCCTGATGGGAATGGAATCAAAGCATTCGTAGTTCCCCTTAATAAGGGCGAGGAACTCTTGACTGTGGTCAAGGTTCCAAAGGGAAAGTCAGTATCCATGACGAGATACCCACATAGAGTATGTCAACTCTAAACTTAAGGCTAAGTTTGATGAGTCCAAGCCTTTGAGGTTGGCATCAATTTTGGTAAAACTAACTTAACAGAAAGATGTTGGACAAAATGTTTTAACATGTTGAACTGACTGCGGGTTAAGTTGTTAGACAAGATGTCCTATCATGTTCATTCGACATCTTTGTCTATTACAGTTTGGAATAACTGTTATCTGATTTCCAGTTTTTTTGGGAATGTGAATTTGTCCTAGGTGGCATCCGAGATTGAGGAATCAGAGATTCCGATTCTAAGAGGAATATGTTGTTTCTAAGTGTGGAGACACTTTAGGAAACTTAGGATTGAAGAAACTATTCTAGAGAAGAATAGGTCGCAGATTCTGTGGAGCTGAGTTACTGCGATTCTAAAGCCCAAATCCAATTTTGTTTAGTGATATAAATAGGATGGATTTAACCTAGAATATGCACTAAATATACACAGCTGTTATTGACTACTAGGTTTTGTACTTTTGTGAGCCTATCTTGTATTTCGTGAATACCTAAGTTGGACAGTTTTTATTGAGTTGTAATTGTTCAGTCACTGCTATGATTGAAAGGGAATTGAGAAGGGTCTCATACCTAGGAGTGTCTTAGGTAGAAATCTAGCACGGGTAGTTTCTATGTGTCAAGTTGTAAACGGTGGAGTTTAGCTTAGAACCAATTCTGCTTAGTGAATTTCATTCCTGGCTTGGTAGCCCCCAGACGTAGGTGTTGTTGATCACCGAACTAGGTTAACAATTCTTATGTGTTGTTTACTTTCTGCTGTTTGTATTCTGTTCTTCATTATCCTTGTGTGAGAAGCAGATATCATGTGTCACGACATCCTGTCTGACATCTTAGTGATCTGCTTGACCAGAATTTCAATTGGTATCAGAGCAAGCATCCTACTCTGTATCTGAGTGAGATTCAGGGACGATATTTTCTGGTTCAATGGATAAATAAGGAGGAATTTTAAATAGACCACCCATACTTGATGGTTCCAATTATGAATATTAGAAAGTGCGCATGGTGGCGTTCATCAAGTCCATGGATGGTAAAGCTTGGAAGTCTGTGGTTAAAGGGTGGGATCCACCAAAGACCAAAGACAAGGATGGGAATATCATTGGTGAGCTAAAACCTAAGGAAGCTGAGAGGATGAAGATGATAAGCTTGCTCAAGGAAGTTCCAAAGCCTTGAATGCCTTGTTCAATGGTGTGGACAAGAACATCTTCAAGCTCATCAAGAACTGCATTGTTGCAAAGGATGCCTGGGAAATCTTGAAGACTGCTCATGAAGGAACCTCTCGAGTTAAATCCTCAAGAGTTCAACTTCTCACCTCCAAGTCAGAGAACTTGAGAATGAAGGAGGATGAGAGTATTCAGGAATTTCATATGAATATTGTGGATATTTCCAATACCTCAAGTGTTCTTGGAGAGAAGATTCCAGAAGCAAAGCTTTTCCAGAAAATTGTAAGATCTCTTCCTAAGAAGTTTGACATGAAGGCGACAACCATCGAAGAGGCTCAAGACATCAACACCTTGAAGGTAGATGAACTCATGGGTTCACTACAAACTTTTGAAATGGCACTGAATGAAAAGATTCAGAAAAGGAAAAGTTTAGCCTTGGTGTCTAATCGTGATGAAGGGAAGGCAAACTCCAAGGAAGAGATGTCTAAGGCTGTTGTGCTTCTAGGAAAACAGTACAGTCAATTACTGAAGAAGATAGAGGGAGAGTCAAGAGATAGTGTCAAGACTCAGCCGCTCAACAACCTTAAAAGGAATAAGTTTGGAAGTAATTCCAATTATAAAGAGAAAATGGGAAAATAAAAAGGGATCAAGTGCCTTGAATGTGAGGGATTTGGATACATTAAATCTGAGTGTCCTACATTCCTCAAGAAAGAAAAGAAATGTCTCTCTACATCCTGGTCTGAAGATGATTCTACAAATGATGAAGAATCACCTAAGCAAGTTTCTTCTCTCACAGGGTTGTTTGACTCTGATGTAGAATCTGACATTGGAGATCTCTCATATGATGATCTAGTTAACTATTACAGGGGGCTATACACAAGAAGCGCAGAAATCTATCATCTAGGAGAAGATCAACATAAGATTATCATGCTCCTTGAGGTTGAAAGATTGAAGCATCTTGGCATCATGTCTAATCTTCAAGAGGAAGTTACACTGCTCAATTCCAAACTTGACAATGTAACCAATACTATTAGAATGCTCAACAGCAGCTCTGATGTGCTAGATGAGATACTGCAATTTGGGAGGAATGTTGGAGATGTCAGAGGACTTGGATACAATGACAAAGTTGGGATGCGTAAAAGAAGAGATACAGAATCTAGTTCACCTCAGCTAAATAGGAAAAGGCAGAATCAGAAAATGTCACATGGGATGTCCCAACGTCTGTGTAGACATCAAAGACATCCTACAGGCAAAAAGAAACAAGCCTGGAAATGCCATCACTATGGTAGATATGGGCACATTAAATCCTACTATTACCAGCTACATGGTTATCCCAAGTCTGGTTCTCAATCCAGAAGGATACAAACTGGTATAAATGGAGAAAAGTGGAGTCCGAAAAATGAGTCTATGGCTCTGATAGTCCATTCCTCTCTAAAAGAGTTTGTTGAAGAAAAATGGTACTTTGATAGTGGTTGTTCAAAATACATGACTGGTGTCAAGGACTATTTGGTAAATATAGAACCCTATGCCTCCAACTGTGTCACCTTTGGAGATGGATCCAAAGGAAAGATTAAAGGGATTGGAAAATTGGACCATGTCGGGAAACCTAGACTTGACAATGTTTTGTATGTCAAAGGACTAACCGCTAATCTAATTAGTATTAGTCAACTTTGTGACCAAGGCCTAAAGGTTAACTTTACAAAATCTGAATGTTTGGTTGTAAATGATAAAAATAAAGTTATCATGAGGGGTTCCAGATCAAAAAATAATTGCTATGTATGGACTCCGTTACAGACAGAGTGCTCTTCAATGTAAATTAGGAAGCATCAGAAATCCTCCTCAGAATTGAACATTGATAAATGGGAGAGTGGAAGGTTAACTAAGATGTCCCACAGAAAGTTACAACTTCAGACCGTCTCAAGGATTCTGGACCTTCTTCATAAGGTTTCTATGATAAATGATCTTGAAGGAAGGAGATATGCCTATGTGGCCACTATTGACCCAACTACAAAGAATGATTATCCAGCAACCATGATTAGTCACTTTTGGTGCACAGGAATGAGGCATATGTCAACAAGAGAAAATGTCACACAAGATGTTATGACATTATCCCATGACAACCTGAGCCCTCTTGATGTCCTTAAAAATCAGTTTGAGAAGCTGAAGGGTAAATTAGGGCTTTACATAACTAGGGGTCTAGAAAAATTAACTTGTAAGGATACTGGTCAAGAAGTTGTATTTTCCCAACAAACAAAAGGAGGGTTTCAAAATCAATTATTTCAAAGCAAGTTAAACCGTTTTCACTCTGTTCACTTCTCCACAATCTACTCCTTCTCCCGGTGTGAAGAAAAATCCAATCTTATTCTCTCTATGATGTCTCAACAACAATCGTCAAAAGGAGGAGACATGAAGGAGATCGTTACATCTTCTGCTGCTAGGGCAAAACCTGGGAAGGTGTCTACTAGAGACGCGATCAATGTTGTTCCCCTATCTATGGTGCCATGCAAGTCTGAGAAACTCCTTGCAAGAAGGTCTAGGAATCTCCTTACCGATAATACTTCTAAAACTACTGATGCCTCTTTTGATCCTAGAAGTAAGAAAGAAATTATTGAAACAGATAAAAGAATAAGAAAAATAGTGGCCGAGCAATTAAATATAGGGGGTAGACTGAATACTGATAGAACTATGTCAACCACCTCTACTCTTGTTGCGGAACCGGAGGAGGTGACTGAACAAAAGGGTGACAGAGATACTGATGAAGGAGATGGTAATACAATGTTAGAAGAGAACCTTCACACATTTGCTGGTTATGTTGAGAAAAATGTTGGACCAGATAATGGAACATACTTATCTCTAGAGGAATCACTAGAATAGGCATTAAATGGTACTGCTGAAGAAGTAACTAATAAGGTTATCAATGTTGATGATTTACCTTCTGATGAAGAGATCATTGCTAAGAGTCTCAACCCTAGTGTAGTCAAGAGATTGAAGAGAAGAAAAGGTAAAAGTGTGGACACTGAAAACACTACTATCAGAAGAAATAATAAATCTGTGGTTGGACCTCAGAAATCTTGGAGCAAGGTTGCGGTTGTATCCAAGAAGAGAAAGGTTGCGTCTGACACTGAGTCAGACTATGATGTTACAGAAGATGTCCAGGACATCATACGTCAAAAGGATTCAGTTGCTAAGAAGAAGACTGTCAGTATTCCTAAAGTTCCCTGATCCGCTGTCACGCACGGGTCAAAAACGAGTATTTTTGAAAATATAGTAAACGGTAACGACAACTCGAGTATCGTTCTCACAAGGATTCTTGTATTATTTCAACCAACTAAAGAAAAGGTTTATGGGGTGGGTTTTGAATTTCGATTAAACGAAAAAAATAATTAAAATAAGTGATTCTAAAAAAGTGATTATCAAAATAAGCTGAAACGGTTAATCTGCTGTTTTGGTTTCCCAACTTATCATCGATCCAAATAATTTCCAATTCCTAAGCGGACTCTATCCTCTTTTCGATTATAATAACAATCAAACAAGCGCAATTGATATTATTACGATACATATTCCTAATTTATGAATTAAGCAAATAGATGAGATATAGTAACCGTGAATTAAGCAAATAGATGAGATATAGTAACCGTGAATTAAGCAAACACGAGAAACATACGCGGATTAAGAAAACGCGATTAAACTATAAGAACATGCAATCATCGAAACAAATCAATCAACCCTAAGATAAATTGAATTAAGCAAAAAAAGATATCATAGAGAAGAATTGAAAGGAAATATATTTTATTGGAAATTAAAAGAACCTCAAAGTGTCGGTGGAAACCGATTACAGTAGATTAATCCGAAGAAGTTAGTTCTCCATAAGATTCGTACAAAGCAAAAAACAAAAATAGTGAAAAGAAGGTTATGAACATTGTACGGTTGAAAACCTTATAAACAAAATAAGGTTTTTCACTACTAACTCAAACATGGTCGGAAACATAAACCAGACCCATAAAACGACCCGAAACAAATTATTTTCTAAAGTCAGAATTCGGGTTCTGACTCCAACAAATTATTTGACCATCTTCCACTCTAAATCAGCTTCTACATAAAGCATGAAAGTTGTAGCTCTCTGTCTTAGCTTTTCATCGACTGGTAGAACGCGCAGAACGACATTCCGTAGCTCAAGTTATGACCTGCACAGTGAAAGGTATCAAATAAGTGTTAATGCTGAAAAATAAACCGCGAAAATAAAATAAAGGTAGAAACAAACTTAAATGTGAAAACACATTAAAATAGTAAAAACACTCAAATAAACTGTAGGAATGCCTAAGTACAAACATAAGAGAATGTGCATTAAAATGCACTGATCAAATTCCCCCACACTTGAACTTTTGCACTCTGAGCAAAATGATAACTTCAAAAATTTAAAAGAAAACAAAGCAGAGCATGCATTTCCAAAAGTATTTCCAAAAGTATTCAATATACAAGGTACAAGTAGAGTCCTAAGTCTAAGATTCAAAAATATGGTGTTAGTGAGCAACTCTTTTGTGACATTCAAAACATATACGAAAACAACTTACCGAAGAGTACATCAAAAGTAGTAGGATCCTCACAAGATATAATTCACCCAACTCTCAAGTGTTTAGGCTAACTGTTTACACTCAAAGCACAACATGAAAGTTAATACTACTATAAGCTTGAAAAGACTCTAAATCCACATTTGAAATACATGCACACATAGATCAAAAGGACTTTTATTCAGGTTGTAACGTGGCCAAGATAAGGGTAGAATAAATCCTAAGGGGTAGTAGGCTAAAACTCAAAGGGTCAAAACAAAATTGAAGGAGAATTAGGGAGTTGAACTAAAAACACTTTAATAACCTTCAAACAACAACTTTCTCATATTTTCCTCTTTTTATTTTTTTATTTTTTATTTTTTATTTTATTTTTTTTCTTTTTCAAAAGGAAAATGTATTGACATCCTTCTTTTTTTTCTTCTTTATATATATATATATATATATATATATATATATATATATATATATATATTTTCCTTCTGCCAACCTTTGAAACATCACAAATGTATTGTTCAACCCCACAAAAATCCATACAAGACTCTTTCGACCCCTTGATTAGGGTGATAATTTTGTTTTTCGCTTTCGGCTTGTAATGAGTTTTAAATAAAAAAAAAGATGAACAGGCTCAAAGGGGTTTCCTACAAGGGATAATATTTTGCAGGGTTGGCTTTTTGGCTAAGTGGCTAAAAATAAAGCAAAAACAAGTTGCCTTTATCATATCAATGTGCACAAGTAAACAAAAAGCTTCAACATAGTTAATTCAAATTCTAGAGACTAACAAACATGAGTGAAACACACAAGAAAGGAAAATGAATAGATGTTTTTATGCATTATCCATTATTAGGCTCAAATTCTCATAAGGTTTAGTGATCTACCACCAATGATGTACAATTCAGAGTTTAGTCCTACATATCACACTAAGAATGCACAAAAAAGAATCAATCACATCACAAGTCTTTAGTCAAGAGAGCTAAGAATAAAACTCATACTTGTAACTCAAAAACCAAAGAAAAAACATGCTATTTTTTTTTTGAAAACAAAGAAAATAAAGAAAGAAAAACAAAAATTGGTTCCCTCCCCCACACTTAAAACACGCATTATCCTCAATGAAAGGACATAATATTAAATAAGAGTGAGGGAAAGGAAAGAACACACCCGAGTAGTCAAGGTAGATGGGTGATCACATAAGCAGCCTTTCCTAAAGAGAGATCTTTTACGCTTTCCTCTTACATCAATGTGGGGCTCTCTTTTATGCGGTGAAATTTGAAGTTATTATCAGAGCTCTCGCTTTCGCTTTGTATTCCGGGATCAAAAAATGATCCTAGAAAAGTGGAAGTGTGGTCCATCCAATTAAATCACTTTTGGGGCTACCTAAACTCAAGAATGCTAACCAAGGTCCATCCAATGCCCTTCTTATGTTCCTGCAATGATTTCTCTTCCTGCACAAATTCAAATAAATTATTAGGAAGTGGTTTCAGCTCTAGGGAGGGTGGTTTTTCGATGGATGGTTTGTTCCAGGCAGCCGGGGTGTCGAGAGCTTCAGCCATATAAACAGCTTCATCTACAACTCCATCTGTAGGAAAAATGTCAACCTGCACGACACCCTTAATCTCAGCACAGACAGAGCAAACGTTAGTGTCAGTATAGTCATCACATGAGTAACTATCATCAAAATCATACAATGATGGAAAATCAGCTGCAAACAAATCAATACAAGTATTGTGAGATTTGGGTCGAACTCATGTTGTGTCAAAGGAGAGCTTTCATGTGTTTTGACAGGAGGCAAGCATGCAGTCGAAGCTTGTTCACATGCTGATGCCTAATTGTTACATATTGTAGTCGAAGTCTGGTCTAATATGTACTGTCGAATTGGGCCTTGTGTTAAGGATTCAATTGTTTAGGTTTCTTGGGCTATAAGTTACCTAGTTAGTCTATAAATAGGCTAGTACACTCAATTTATTGAGTGTGGAAAATTGTGATATTCACTTGTGATCATTTGTAAACTTTAATGAGAAAGTGAATAGTAAATATAATTTTATTTGCCCAATCCTTGTTGTTCCTTCTTGTTATTTCTTCTTCTTCTTCTTGTTTTCTTTTCCGTTAACCCTTGTTTTGGTTCTTGATCATCAAGAAACCATTTATACTTTGTACAAAGACATCATTTTTCACAACAAATTGGTGCGGTGAGCGTGGAGAAGATGTCTTCAACAAAGTATGAGATTGAAAAGTTCACCGGAGTGAACCATTTCGGTCTTTGGCGTTTGAAGATGAAAGCCCTACTGGTGCAGCAGGGTTGTTTGGAAGTGTTGAAGGGACAGGCAGCCATGGACACTGCGTTGACAGAAAGAGAAAAGACGGCAATGATCGAGAAAGCACACAACGCAACATTGTTGAGCCTTGGTGATAAGGTTCTCCGGCAGGTATCAAAGGAGACTACGACGTCAGGATTATGGGTGAAACTCGAAAGTTTGTATATAACCAAATCTCTGGTGAATCGTCTCTACCTGAAGCAAGCTTTGTATTCTTTCAAGATGAGTGAAGACAAAGCTTTGGCTAAGCAGTTGGATAAGTTCAACAAGCTGATTCTTGATCTTGAAAATATTGATGTGAAGATCGATGACGAAGATCAAGCATTGTTGTTGTAGTGTGCTTTGCCAAGAACGCATGCTCACTTCAAAGAAACCCTTTTGTATGAAAGAGAGTCCCTGACCTTTGAAGAAGTTCAAGCAGCCTTGTATTCGAAGGATTTGAACGAAAGAAAGGAGCAGAAACCATCATCAGTTGGCGAAGGGTTGTCCGTGAAAGGAAGATCGTCAAAGAAAGATGGTAGGTTTGACAAGAAGAAATGTAAGGTTCAACAAAAGTCTTATGGTGATGATATGTCTAGTATTAAATGTTATCACTATAAGAAGGAGGGTCACACAAGAAAAGTGTGCCCTGAGCGCCTGAATAATCATGGAGGTAAGGACACTGGGAATGCAGCTATTGTGCAAGATGGTTATGAATCATCTGATGTACTTGTGGTGTCGAGCAGCAACTCTTACGAAGAGTGGAGTATGGATTCTGGATGTACTTGTCATATGACTCCAAACAAGAATGTGTTTGAAGAATTATGTGATCAAGATGGTGGATTAGTGCTGCTGGGGAACAATAAAGCTTGAAAGATTGCAGGTATTGGATCTGTTAGATTCAAGCTCCATGACGAGTCAATAAAGTTATTGAATGGGGTTAGGTATGTACCTGATCTTAAGAGGAATTTAATTTCTCTTGGTGAATTCGACAAGAAAGAATATGTTTTCAAAGGAGAGCAAGGTATCCTGAAAGTCATGAAGGGGTCGAAGGAAGTCTTGAGAGGTGTGAAGAAACAAGGCTTGTATACCCTTGAGGCTGAGGTTGTAAGTGGTTCGACAAATGTTACATCCATGAAACCTGTGTCGAAGACATATTTATGGCACATGAGATTGGGCCATGTCAGCGAAAGAGACTTGGTCGAGTTGGGGAAGCAGAACCTGCTAAGTGGTGACAAAGTTGAAAAGTTGGAGTTTTGTGAATCTTGTGTATTTGGTAAATCCTGTAGGGCGAAGTTTAACAAAGACAAGCAAAGAACACATGGATCCCTGGATTATATTCATACTGATCTTTGGGGGCCTGCAAGGAATCCTTCACACTCAGGTGCAAGGTATTTTCTATCCATCGTTGATGACTATTCCAGAAAGCTATGGGTATTCATTCAGAAGATGAAGGATGAAACTTTTGAGAATTTCAAAAGTTGGAAGGTTCTGGTCGAAACTCAAACTGGCATAAAGGTTAAGAGGTTGAGAACCGACAATGGCCTTGAGTTCTGCAATGAAGCATTCGACAGTTACTGTGTGGAGTCTGGGATTGCAAGGCATAAGACTATAGCAGGTACTCCTCAACAAAATGGCTTAGCTGAGAGATTCAATCGAGCAATCCTTGAAAGGGTTAGATGCATGTTGGTTAGTGCTGGATTGAAGAAGGTGTTTTGGGCAGAGGCTGTTTCGACAGCAGCTTATCTGATAAATAGATGTCCCTCGACTGCGCTGGGAATGAAGACACCTGAAGAAGTTTGGTCGGGTCATCCACCAGATCTCGACAAACTCAGAGTATTTGGCTATTTAGCCTATGCTCACATTAGGCAAGACAAGGTCGAACCTAGAGCTCTGAGATGCATGTTCCTTGGATATCTTGAGGGAGTCAAGGGTTATAGGCTGTGGTGCCTAGAACCAGGTCACAGAAGATGTATCACAAGTCGTGATGTAGTTTTCAAAGAAGTCGAAATGGCGTTCAAGAAAACTGGTGATGTTGGTCGAAGTGCAGAAATCTCTGAAGAGGAGCTGGAACAGGTAGAGATGCCTGTTGAGGTGGAGCATAGTGATGCTGAAGTGCATAGCCCAGATGAAGTCGAAGAAGAAGAGCAAGATGCTGAGGAGGTTGAGGAAACTGTCGATGACTACCTACTAGCAAGAGATAGGTCGAGAAGAGTCATCAAGCCTGCTCAGAGACTTGGTTATGCAGATCTTATAGCTTTTGCCTTAATCTCTGCAAGTGATGTACTTGATGAAGAACCTAGAGATTACAAGGAAGCTATAAGGAGTCGAAACAAGACTGAATGGCGAAAAGCCATGGATGACGAGATGAAATATCTTCATGATAATAACACTTGGGAGCTGATTGAGAAACCTGCAGGAGCTAGGTTAGTCAGTTGTAAGTGGATTTTCAAGGTCAAGGAAGGAATCAAAGGAGTGATGTCGAAGCGCTCTAAGGCGAGGCTGGTTGCTAGGGGGTTCACTCATAAAGAATGAGTCGACTTCAATGATGTGTTATCACCTGTTGTAAAGCATAGATCCATTCGAATGCTGTTGGCTATGGTGGCAAAGTTCGACTTGGAACTTGAGCAAATGGATGTGAAGACAGTATTTCTGTATGGTGATCTAGATGAAATGATCCTGATGCGTCAACCTGAAGGGTATACAGAAAAGGGTAAAGAAGATTATGTGTGCAAGCTGAATAGGTCTTTGTATGGCCTGAAACAATCTCTTCGACAGTGGAACAGGAGATTCGACAAGTTCATGGCACACATTGGTTGCACTAGAAGTTAGTTCGATCACTGTGTTTACTTCAGATTTTGACCTGGAAACTCACTTGTTATGTTGCTGCTGTATGTGGATGATATCCTCATAGATAGCAACAGTGTTGAGGATGTAACGAAGGTGAAGGCTGAACTCAGTAAGGAGTTCAAAATGAAGGATCTGATAGCTACAACCAGGATTCTTGGGATTGATATCCGAAGAGATAGAAAGCAGTCGAAGTTGTGCTTATCTCAAGAGACATACCTACAGAAGATTCTCGACAAGTTTGGTATGTCGAATTCAAAGCCTGTTGTGACACCTACAAATCCTCAGTTTAAGCTTAGTACTACTCAAAGTCCGAGTACTGAAGCTGAAAGAATCTATATGAATAGAATTCCATATGCTAGTGTAGTGGGTTCTTTGATGTATGCTATGGTCTGTACGAGGCCAGACATAGCATATGGAGTGAGCCTTGTGAGCAGGTATATGGCCAATCCTGGAAAGGCGCACTGGCAAGATGTAAAGTGGATTCTCAGGTACATAAATGGGACTCTGAAAAGAGTCTTGATTTATGGTGGAGCCTGTGGTGGTGATAGCATAATCGAAATCGAAGGATCTATTGACTCTGATTATGCAGGTTGTATGGATTCCAAAAAGTCTATTTCTGGATATGTTTTCACAATGTTTGGCACATGAATCAGTTGGAAAGCGATGCTTCAGAAGGTTGTTACCTTATCAACCACTGAAGCTGAATATATTTCCCTCACTGAAGCTGTGAAGGAAGCATTGTGGCTTGAAGGTTTTACAAAGAAGCTGAAACTTCAAGGTCGAAGTATCACTGTTAAATGTGATAGTCAAAGTGCAATACACCTGTCAAAGAATTCAGCCTATCATGAGTGAACTAAACACATTGATGTGAGGCTGCACTTCGTCAGAGAGATAATCGAGCGTGGTGAAGTCCAGGTGCTGAAGGTTTCGACTGAAGACAATGCTGCTGATATGATCACTAAGACGTTGCCAAGTTGCAAGTTCTTCCACTGTATGCAGTTGATAAAGCTGCATGATGAAAGCTAGTTGATTCCCTTGCTGCTGAGTTAGATCCAAGGTGGAGATTTGTGAGATTTGGGTCGAACTCATGTTGTGTCGAAGGAGAGCTTTCATGTGTTTATGCAGGAGGCAAGCATGCAGTCGAAGCTTGTTCACATGCTGATGCCTGATTGTTACATATTGTAGTCGAAGTCTAGTCTAATATGTACTGTCGAATTATTCTGTCGAATTGGGCCTTGTGTTAAGGATCCAATTGTTTAGGTTTCTTGGGCTACAAGTTACCTAGTTAGTCTATAAATAGGCTAGTACACTCAGTTTATTGAGTGTGGCAAATTGTGATATTCACTTGTAATCATTTGTAAACTTTAATGAGAAAGTGAATAGTAAACAGAATTTTATCTGCCCAATCCTTGTTGTTCCTTCTTGTTATTTCTTCTTCTTCTTCTTTTTCTTGTTTTCTTTTCCGTTAACCCTTGTTTTGGTTCTTGATCATCAAGAAACCATTTATACTTGGTACAAAGACATCGTTTTTCACAACAAGTATCATCAACCAACTCAGAAATTAATTCAATATGAAAAATAGAATGCTCTTCTTCATCAATCTTCTTACTTTTCTGTACTCTATGTGGGAAAGGTATCTTAGGTACATACTCTTTTTCTTTTTCCTCAACAACAACAGAAGGCTCAGGTTCAGGTGTGACCTCAACAACTTTCTCATTTTTTTCCAGGGCAGAATCTGTAACTTTTCTGGATCGCAAGGATATTGCACTCACATTAGGACCTTTAGGATTCACCAATGTTTGAGAAAGTAGTTGGTTTGATTCTTGAGCTTGTTGTATGGCATTTATTGAAGTGGTAAGTTGTCCAATTTGTGTCTGCAAGGTATGAATACTAGAATTTGTTCGTTGCTGAAACTGGAGCTCATTTACAGCCAATTGCTTGATAAGGTCCTCTAGTGAAGGTCCGAAAGGTGTAGCGGTGGTTACTTGTGGAGGGTTTTGTTGTGGTGGTAATGGTAACATCAATTGTTGTTTCACTAAAGAAATAAGCTCATCAAGTATGGTTTCTAGAGCATTGTTGTAAGAAGAAACCTGAATCTCATTCACACCTTTTGTTTGGACAAAATAGTTTCTAGTTGTAAACTGTTGGGAGTTGAATGACATATTCTCAATCAAGGCTTTGGCAGCAGCTGGGGTCTTATCAAAAAGTGCTCCACCATTAGCAGCATCTAAAACGTTTCTATCCATTGGTAGCAATCCCTCATAGAAATACTGGATAAGCAATTGTTCGGTAATCTGATGCTGGGGGCAACTGGACACTAACTCCTTGAATCTTCCCCAATATTCAGCCAATGATTCATTATCGAGCTGTCTAATACCATATATATATTTTCTAATTGATGCAGCTCTGGAGGCAGGAAAGTATCTCTCTAGGAATACTTTCTTCAAATCATTCCAAGTTGTGACAGAATTCGGCTCAAGATAGTAAAACCAATATTTGGCAGCACCTTGTAGTGAAAACGAGAATGCTCTGAGCTTGATATGATCCTCTGTGATTCCTTCAGGTCTCAAAGGTGTAGAGCACACAACATGGAATTCCTTCAGATGCCTATGCGGGTCTTCACCTGCAAGACCATTAAACCTTGGCAACAAGCGTATTAAACCAGATTTCAATTCGAAAGGTACAATAACAGCAACATATTCAATACATAAAGCATTATAATTCACATCAGGGGCAGCAAGTTCTTTAAGCGTTCTTTGGTTAGCCATATTAAATTTAATAGGAAAAAAAATTAAAAAAGAATGAGAAAATACAAAACCAATTTAGCAATTCAACAAATGCAGAAATACCAACAATGTCCCTATTGAGAAAATGAGTGGAAAAGTAGAAAAGAGGTTAAAATAAAATCTAAAAAATATAAAAATATGACTAAAAATCAAATCAAATCAGAATAAATATCTACAAAAAATTTCGGATTTTTTTGAAAATATGAAAATAGAAAATAAATCAAATAAAATAGAAAAATAAAGAATTTTCGATTTTCAGAGTCAAAATCTTTTAGAATTTAATTCTAAATGAGTATTGTTCAGCGATTTTTTTTCTAATTTTATGGAAAAAATTAGGAGCAAATCGAAACAGTAGCTTCTAAATTTACCTGAAAGGCTGAAACGCTTACCACAGCACTGCAACCCTGAAAATCAACAAGCAAAAAACAAAAAACAAAAAAAAATCTAACAAAAGTCTAAACTAAAATCCTAAAATTGGCTAACATTAACAAGAATCCCCGACAACGGCGCCAATTTGATCCGATGTCGCGCACGGATCAAAAATCGAGTATTTTTGAAAATATAGTAAACGGTAATGACAACTCGAGTATCGTTCTCACAAGGATTCTTGTATTATTTCAACCAACTAAAGAAAAGGTTTATGGGATGGGTTTTGAATTTCGATTAACAGAAAAAATAATTAAAATAAGTGATTCTAAAAAAGTGATTATCAAAATAAGCTGAAACGGTTAATCTGCTGTTTTGGTTTCCCAACTTATCATCGATCCAAATAATTTCCAATTCCTAAGCGGACTCTATCCCCTTTTTGACTATAATAACAATCAAACATGCGCAATTGATATTGTACAATACATATTCCTAATTTTCGAATTAAGCAAACGGATGAGATATAATAACCGTGAATTAAGAAAACACGGGAAACATACGCGGATTAAGCAAATACATTTAAAGTATAAGAACATGCAATCATCGAAACAAATCAATCAAGCCTAAGATAAATTGAATTAAGAAAACAAGATATCACAGAGAAAAATGAAAAGGAAATAGATTTTATTGGAAATTAAAAGAACCTCAAAGTGTCGGCGGGAACCGATTATAGCAGATTAATCCGAAGAAGTTAGTTCTCCATAAGATTCGTACAAAGCAAAAAGCAAAAATCGTGAAAAGAAGGTTATGAACATTGTACGGCTGAAAACCTTATAAACAAAATAAGGTTTTTCACTACTAACTCCAACAGGGTCGGAAACATAAACCAGACCCATAAAACGACCCGAAAAAAATTATTTTCTAAAGTCAGAATTCGGGTTCTGACTTCAACGACTTATTTGACCATCTTTCACTCTAAATCAGCTTCTGTATAAAACATGAAAGTTGTAGCTCTCTGTCTTAGCTTTCTATCGACTGGTAGAACGCGTAGAATGGCATCTCGTAGCTCAAGTTATGACCTGCACAGTGAAATGTATTAAATAAGTGTTAATGCTGAAAAATAAGCTGCGAAAATAAAATAAAGGTAGAAACAAACTTAAATATGAAAACACATTAAAATAATAAAAATACCCAAATAAACTGTAGGAATGCCTAAGTACAAACATAAAAGAATGTGCATTAAAATACACTGATCATTCCCTTGGATAATATCTCTTTCCAGACTCTTGAGTATGTAAACAAATGGCCATATGTGTACCAAAGAAGAGTAGCTTTGGAAAGGGCACTAGAGAAGGACGCATTAGAATGCCAAGAAGTGGTGAAACTCATTAATGACGCATGGCTAATGAGGACAGTCACTAAACTTAAATACTTCTATGAGAGGCTGGTAAAGGCATTTGTAGTAAACATTCCTGACAACTGTAATGATGCAACCAGTAGGAAAGTGTATGTCAGAGGTAATGTTGTGACATTTTTCCCCACAGTGATTAATAGGTTTCTGGAAAGATCTAAAGAATCTCAGCCTGAATGTGAAGACACTAGTGATCAAATATGTCAAGAGATCACCTGAAACACTGTGAAACATTGGCCTAACAATAGGAAACTTTCTGCTGGGAAGCTCAGTGTGAAGTCTGCAATTCTGCATAGAATTGGTACTGTCAACTGGGTGCCCACCAACCATACTTCAACCATCTCAACTAGTCTTGATAGATTCATTTATATTGTTGGAAAAGGAAGAAAGTTCGACTTTGGAACTTACATCTTTGATCAAATCTTGAAGCAATTTACATCAACTGCTGTCAAACTTCCTATATGCTTTCCTTCACTTATTTGTGGTATAATTCTGGTTCAGTACCCTGGCATCCTAGTATCTGCAGATCATGCAATGAAAAGGGCATCTCTCTTGACACTGCACTATAAGCTGTTTGTTGGAAATCATGTCCCAGACATAGTTTCAACATCTGCTCCTACATCTGTTGGTACAACTTCAGAGGAGGAAACTATTACTCAGCTGAAGGAGACCTCCAGGGAGCTTGATGTCATCATCAAGACCAGTACAACCAAGAAGGACAAACTGGAATGATTGATACAAGCTTTGTCTGCTGAGCAGAACAAGGACATCGAAGCTGACACTAGAGATGGTAAAAAGTATGTTGCTGAGGAGAACAATGATGAAGAAGATGTTGATGCTAATAGTGCTGGTGATGATGCAGAAGAAGATGATGATGAGGAAACAGAAGATGACTACTGAAAGTTGTCTTCCCTTTATTTTATTTTTGTTTTGGTTCTGTAAGGGCTTAATGCCTAGGATAATTTACTTTCAGTTGGGTGTGTACTTTAATTACTGTTTATTTGGTTTTTGAATTAGTCTTTCTGCCTTTGTCATATTATGGCTAAAAAGGGGGAGTAATACTAACTTTACTAACCATTGCTGACTACTACTAACCATTGAGGGGGAGTAGCGCTTCTTGCAGAAGAAGGTACTGGTTAAGGGGAGACAAAGTTTTTGTTCCGCTTCTGTTCTGATGATCTGGTCTCCCTGTTCTGAATAATTCTGTCTACAGGTTAGTTGTAGTTAGTTTTAGCCAAAATCTGCCAAAGGGGGAGATTGATGAGTCCAAGCCTTTGAGGTTGGCATCAATTTTGGTAAAACTAACTTAACAGAAAGATGTTGGACAAGATGTCTTAACATGTTGAACTGACTGCAGGTTAAGTTGTTAGACAAGATGTCATATCATGTTGATTCGACTTCTTTGTCTGTTACAATTTGGAATAACTGTTATCTAATTTCCAATTTTTATGGGAATGTGAATTTGTCCTAGGTGGCATCCGAGATTTAGGAATCAGAGATTATGATTCTAAGAGGAATATGCTGTTTCTAAATGTGGAGACACTTTAGGAAACTTAGGATTGAAGAAACTATTCTAGAGAAGAATAGGTCGCAGATTCTGTGGAGCTAAATTACTGCGATTCTGAAGCCCAAATCCAGTTCTTTTTAGTGATATAAATAAGATGGATTTAACCTAGAATATGTACTAAATATACATAGCTGGTATTGAGTACTAGGGTTTGTACTTTTGTCAGCCTTTCTTGTATTGCGTGAATATCTGAGTTGGACAATTTTTATTGAGTTGTAATTGTTCAGTCACTGCTGTGGAATTAAGAAGGGTCTCATACCTAGGAGTGTCTTAGGTAGAAATCTAGCACCGGTAGTTTCTAGGTGTCAAGTTGTAAACGGTGGAGTTTAGCTTAGAACAAATTCTGCTTAGTGGATTTCATTCCTGGCTTGGTAGCCCCCAGTCGTAGGTGTTGTTGATCACCGAACTGGGTTAACAATTCTTGTGTGTTGTTTACTTTCTGTTGTTTGCATTATGTTCTTCATTATCCTTGTGTGAGAAGCAGAGATCAAGTGTCACGACATCCTGTCTGACATCTTAGTGATCTGCTTGACCAGAATTTCAAAGTTAAAAGACGAGAAAGTATCCATGGCAGGAACTTACATAGAGTATGACGACTCTAAATCTAAGGCTAGGTTAAGCGGGTAAGAAAGGTCCATGGCAGGACACATACAAAGAGCACGACGACTCTAATCCTAAGGCTAGGATGAAACAGGAAGCAAGTGTCCATGGCAGAATAATTTGCAAAGAGCGCGACGACTCAGATCCTAAGGCTAGGATAAATAGGTAAAGGAAGGAGTAAGCTG
Source organism: Lathyrus tuberosus (assembly GCA_022829125.1). Taxonomy (NCBI): domain Eukaryota; kingdom Viridiplantae; phylum Streptophyta; class Magnoliopsida; order Fabales; family Fabaceae; genus Lathyrus; species Lathyrus tuberosus. The sequence continues at coordinate 31,397,944 of JALAZF010000006.1, read as the reverse complement.
TAATGAGGCCGAATGCTATAATTAAGGAGGGAAATGATGACATGGTAAATTCTGTTGTAAATGCAAGCACAAATCAAGGAATGAGGGTAACGACAAACACAAATCAAGGAGTGAGAAGAGGAAACCGAAACCGTCATCCTAACATTTTGTTTCTGTTCTTTTCAATTTAACGCTTTAATAAATTGTTTAACCCTCTATTGCTAGAGGAAGGCTTTCAATTAATAAAACATTGTCAAATTCTTTATCATTCTGGTGTAACCATAACAATTGGTGCTTTCACTGACCCATGGCAGACAACACCCATATAAAGGAATTGCAGTAGAAAATGGACAGAGCCTGACAGTTGAAGGGATGGTGAAACAACTCTAGGTTCACATCCAAGGGCACAATATTGTGGTTCCAGCATACTTGCTCCCTGTTGCTGGAGCATATTTAATCTTAGGGTCATCGTGGCTCGCAGCACTGGGTCCGCACATCACCGACTACACGACACTTACATTGAAATTTTGTTTACTGGACAAATTTATTACTCTACAAGGGGACAAAACCATAGTTCCAAAACAAGCCCAGCTACACCAGTTGAGACGGATGCAACAAACACACGCAATAGCAGAATGTTTCACAGTGCAGTTACTTCACAATAAGACAAGTCCAGAAGAACTACAAGGGCTTTCAAACGAAGTCAAACCAGAGATAGCTATGTTGCTCAACACATACAAAAGGGTATTTAAAACACCATCAGGATTGCCGCCACCAAGAGAAGAAAATCACGAGATACCTCTGCTACCTGGTTCTAAACCAGTGAAAATTAAGCCATATCGATATCCTCATAGTAAAAAAGAACAAATCGAGAAGATGGTATAAGAGATGTTGGAACAAGGAATTATCAAACTAAGTAACAGCCCATTTTTGTCTCCTATAATTCTAGTAAAAAAGAAGGATGGATGTTGGCGATTTTGCACCGACTACAGGGCCCTTAATAGCATTACTGTCAAGGATAGCTTTCCCATGCCAACCATGGATGAATTGTTAGACGAATTGCATGGTGCAAAGTATTTTTCTAAGTTAGACTTGCGCTCAAGGTACCATCGAATCTTGGTTAAAGCAGAAGATAGGCACAAGACCGTTTTTCGTACACACCACGACCATTATGAGTGGTTAGTCATGCCCTTAGGATTAACAAACGCGCCTGCTACCTTTCAATGTTTAATGAATAAAATTTTTTCTCACGCTTTAAGAAAGTTTTTGCTAGTTTTCTTTGATGATATCTTGGTGTACGGTGCTTCTTGGCCATGCCACTTACAACATCTGGAATGGGTGTTACTAATGTTACAGAACCATGAGTTGTTTGCCTAATTATCAAAATGTTCATTTGGTCAAAAGGAAATTGAGTACCTAGGCCATGTAGTGTCAGGTACAAGGGTGTCTATGGAAAGTAACAAAGTTAAAGCTATGATGGAATGGCCACAACCTAAAAACATCAAGCAACTCAGAGGCTTCCTTTGTCTCACTGGTTATTATAGAAGGTTTATAAAAGGGTATGCTCATATTGCTGGTCCACTTACAGACTTATTGCGCAAAGATGCATTCAAATGGAAGGCTTGAGCGGTAGAAGTTTTTAATAGTCTAAAACGAGCAATCACTACAGCTCCCGTTCTTAAATTGCCAAATTTTGATGAACCATTTACTCTAGAAATGGATGCATCCGAAACTGGAGTGGATGCAGTGTTGGGACAAAATGGTCATCCGATAGCATTTTTTTCAAAAAAATTATCATTACGGAGCCAAAAGCAATCTGCCTACATTCGAGAACTCCTAGCTATAACGAAAGCACTAGCAAAATTTAGACACTACTTATTAGGGTACAAATTTGTGATTAAAATAGATCAAAAGAGCTTGAAGAATTTGTTGGACCAATCATTACAAACCCCGGAACAACAAGCATGGCTACATAAATTTGTAGGATTCGATTTCACAATCGAATATAAGCCGGGAAAGGAGAATATGGCAGCAGATGCTCTATCTAGAGTATTCATGATGGCTTGGTCTGAGCCTCAAAGTCAGCTACTAAAAGAGCTCAAAGACGAACTGACACAACAACAAGAGTGGCGAGATATTTTGCACCGCAAACGGCAAGGTACTGAAGTAGAAGTGCCATATGTCATACAAGATGGATTAATTTTCTATAAAGATAGGCTAGTAGTACTGAAAAATAGTCCACTAATAACAAAAATATTAACGGAATATCATAGCTCCCCTATAGGAGGACATGCAGGTGTGACCCGGACCCTGGCCAGAGTACAAGCACAGTTTTACTGGAGTAAAATAAAGCATGATGTAAAGGAATTTGTGGTAAAATGCACCATATGTCAACAAGCTAAATCTTTGAATACAACTCCTATGGGATTGCTCCAACCACTCCCTATCCCTTAACAAGTGTGGGAAGACATAGCTATGGACTTTATTACTAACCTACCTAAATCTTTTGGTTTTACGGTCATCATGGTGGTGATAGATAGATTGACAAAGTATAGTCACTTCATAGCTCAAAAAACTGACTATACTAGCAAAACAGTGGCAGAGGCTTTCATGTCTTATGTAGTCAAGTTACACGGCGTCCCAAAGTCCATAATATCCGATCGTGACAAGGTTTTCACGAGTGCTTTTTGGCAACAATTATTCAGACTACAAGGTACCCATTGGCTATGAGTACTGCTTACCACCCCCAAACCGACGGGAAATCGGAAGCCGTAAACAAGTGCCTTGAGATGTACTTAAGATGTTTTACCTTTGATACACCAAAAACATGGTACAAGGCGCTCCCATGGGCAGATGTAGCGAGCGATTTTGGACGTGTTTCTTAAGCACTGTCACTCTGGGGTTACTACAGGTCGATTCATTTTTTATCCTATTGAGCTGACTAAGGAAGGGAAATAGATGTCTCCAATTAACCCTGCTTGCATACTGAGTTTAAACAACGGTCTGTTAGGTTACGGATGCTATATGGTAATGGGGCCTTTTTCTTCTTACTTTGTTTAGAGCGAAACACCGGGAATGTTCATGGGGAGTTTTGTTAGGATGCTAGGACTGATGCTTTTCATTTGATATGTGAAGGTACGGGATTTGGGGCTTTGGATTAGTGTGCTCGCTAAGATTTTACTTTCAATCTTATGTCTACGTATTCCCGTTTACTGAAACAGGGAAATCAGAGCGATCGTAGTTCCTCATATTCAATGGGAGGAAATGGTGTTTTGGTGTCTTGTTCAAAGCCCAAGATGTGAAGCTGAAAAGATGGTTTATATCTTGTTCAAAGCCCAAGATATGAAGCTGAAGGGTCTATTTGTATCTTGTTCGAAGCCCAAGATGTGATGCTAAAAAGGTGTCATCTTTAGAGAGAATTTGTCATCTCTAAAGGGGGTCTGTTTGTCACGACTGTTGGGTGACTGACTATAAAGGAGGATTACTTTAACCGGGATATGTGAATCCTAGCAATGCCATAATTTCCTTTATAGGGGGTTTTAACCTGAAGAAGAAGACTTTAACTCAGTGTAGAGCAATGCTATCTTTCCTTAGGAATTTCTCATGCTAAAAGAGGGACAGTTGCGTGGATGTAAATAATCCAGAGGCTTGCCGCTTACAGCAATTAGATGAAAGGAGTTGTTGATGTTTGTATCCTGTGAACGAGGCACAGTTTTGATGCTAAAAGGTTGATTGACTCAACCAGGGTTTTTCTTATACAAAGCCTAAGAGGAGGCTATTGACCCAACAAGAGGTTGATTGACTCAACCAGGGTTTTTCTTATACAAAGCCCGAGAGGGAGGCTAAAAGGTTGACTCAACAAGAGAGTCTTTTATACTCAACAAGAGAGTGTTTTTGTATCTCGTACGAAGCCTGAGATAGAGGCTAAAAGGTTGACTCAACAAGAGAGTCTTTTATACTCAACAAGAGAGTGTTTTTGTATCTCGTACGAAGCCCGAGATAGAGGCTAAAAGGTTTACTGTTTCAGTTGAGTGACAGGTCCAGTAGGTTGGTTAAAAGAGAAAATCAGTTCTTATAAAGAGACTAATTAAAGGTAAGGCTATGCTTTGGGATTGATCAGAGGATCAGGGTTATTTCCTGTTCTTTAAGGAAATGGGGAATCCATAGGGTATTGGAGATTGTCCAAGTCTACTGGTGTTTTTTCCCTTCTTAAGAATGCCTTCGAGACTCAAGGAGATTATACTGTCCAAGTCTATAGTTTTATATTTTGTACTATGCTTAAAGAAACAGTAGTAGTACGTTCACGGTAGAAAGATCTAGACTCTTCTAAAGACTGTTCTATTAAGATGACTAATTTATGTTCCTATACCTCTAGGAGGTCGTCGGGACAATTTGTACGAAGCCCAAGAGGAGGCTCTCTTCCCGATGGAAGAATTCTTATACGAAGCCTAAGAGGAGGCTGTGAATACTTCTAAGAAGCCGTAGGGTCCTTGTACAACGCCCAAGAGGAGGTGGGGATACTTTTAGGAAGCCTGTGGGTCCCCAAACCCCAAGAAATTCAAGATAGGCTATTCACAGAGAATAGATCAAGCCAGGAAAGTCTGAGAATTTGGAAGAAACTCAAGAGATGCCATTCACGGAGAAAAGATCATCTCTGGGGAGTAGAGTTTCTTTGACGATTTCTAAGGGTGACAGTCTGAGAAAGGTTCACCGAGAATGCTGCCTTTCACATCTCCATATTGTTTAACCCCAAGAGGAGGGAAGACTGTATCTGATAATCCTATGGGGATCTAGTTTTGACTGTATTTAAGAGTGACCAACAGGGCTTAGTGCTAGACATAGTTGTCGGGGAAACTCTAAATATATATACTAGTATTACACAGTTGATATGAGTTTATGAAAGAAGAATTACAGTGAAACAACCCCACAATACAGTTATATGTATATGAAAGCGGATAAAGAAAGCATATAAACACTTACTCGGTTGTAGAGCTTCCATGCTGTTTGGTTAGTTGTTCAATGAAGAAAGATTGAAAACAACAGTATATTCAAAATTTAAAGGAGAAAGTATTTTGAAAAGATGTTGGGGCTTACAGCTCAAGGAGAGGCCCAAGGTTTATCAGTGATCGCACTGTCGCTTTGTACAGAGGGACTTATACAAGTGACTGAGGCCTAAGAAAGGTTTTCTGTACAAGGGGATGGGTCTTACACTCTCTCAAGAGGCCCAAAAGATTTATTTTTGTACAAGTGATGGGGCTTACAGCTCAAGGAGAGGCCCAGGGTCATTTGTTTGAAAATGGCGATCGCGCCGAGATTTTCGAAAACGCGGTGGGTCTTATACAATGCATTGAGGCCCAAGATGGTTTGGTTTTCAAAGGGGGTTGAGTCTTACACTCTAATAGAGGCGTAAAAGATTTTGAATGGGTCTTATAGCTCGAGGAGAGGCCCAGGGTTTTTTTCAACGGACGATGATCGCGTCGAACTTTTTGAAATACCACGGGACTTATACAATAAGTGAGGCCCAAAAATAGGTTTGTATTTACAAAGGATTGGGTCTTACACTCTATTAGAGGCCCAAAAGTGTTTGAAATTGTTTGATAAGGGTGAAAATCAAAGAAACCCTAATTTGTGATTCTTTAAAAGTAAATATTTAAAGAAAATCAAATAAAATACCAAATAAGTTTGAATAAACCATTTATGATTTTTGTTTAAGGTTTGAAAAATGAGGGATTAATCACAAGGTGAATTAAAACTCACTTGGTTTTTATTTTCAAAGTAAATATTCACTTTTAAAATGTTTAAAAACATTAAAAAGGAATTTATTCACAAAAATACTAATTATATTAAATAAATAATATAAACTTAATTTTTTTGTGGAATAAAATATTTCAACATTTTTGTGATTTTTTGCAAAAAGAACCAATAAAAAATAATTAAAATTGAAGGAGTTATTAATTTTCCAATTAATAAAACATGAAAATATTGGAAAAAATGTGAGAAAACACAAAATGGCATGGGTGGGGTTTGAACCCACGACCTCAAGGTTATAGGGCGTGCGCCTTACCACTGGGGTGGTGATACATCCATTGCTTGAAGTGAAACCACAAATATACAAGGCATGCCTTGTTTTCTAGGCCTGGTCAAGGCAAGGCAAGGCAAGTTTTGCCAAGAAACGGGAAGGTCCATAACTTTCTCATTTCTCAATGGCTGGGGACAAAATTTATATGCATCTGGCCTAGAATTTCACAAGGAATCCAATGGTGGTGGTATTTTTTTCAGATCATACTCCCTCCTCAAAACCCGATAGTGGTTTTGAAAAAGGCCTATAATTGTATTTTCTATGCTACACTTTGATACAGACATGAATTACATGATGAATTGGTTCAAACACAACATATATAACATGTATGAGGTGTGTATGATCAGTGGACTTCAAAGCAATGCATATTTTGGAAAGTTCAAGTCATGATGCTTACCTCTTTTTGAGCTTTTGGAGTTTTCTGTGCAATCTGCCAAACTTCTTGTTCCAGAAATGGTTTGATGCTTTAGACACTCTCAAATGATCCCTTAGAAGCTTTGAGGATGGTTGGAATCAGCTGGAACCTGCAAAAACACAAACCGGCCCTTTCTTGCAAAAGGGGTTAAAATGACCAAAATAACAACTCTCTCAAATGGTGTTCCAGATGGGGGAACCATTTGGGACAGTTCAAGGATGTTATTTGGAGTGTGTTTGAGGTTTTATCTGGTTTGGAAAGTGACTGAATCAAGATATGGCTTGAAAAATGCACAAAAGGCCTATTTTGAGGTTTTGAGAGGTGACTTTGTGATTTTGGTGTTACAGGTTACTTTTGATAGTTTGGATCACCTACATATGATGTTTATGAGGTGTTGGGATCATGAGTTGTGATGGAAATGTTCTCTAACTCAAAAACTCAGAGTTACCTTGCTAAAGAAGGCATTTTGGCCTAAAGAGAGGGATTTTGAGGAAAGCATCTGTTTGATGGCTTTGGTGTACTCAAACTGAGCACAAATGAGCTCTATTTATAGTAGAGCAAGTTTGTTTTGGGATCAATAGTGAATGGTGTAATACCCCAAATTTTGACCACTTAGATTTCCCATCATTGTGAAAATCATCATCACAATATGGATGAACCATAATGCTTCATTAGCCTCCCCAAAGATGGGTGAGCATCCACTACAATCAAAATTAGGGTTTCAAGCCCTCTCTGAGTGCTTAGACAAAGGATCAATCAAGAAATGACATGATCTTCAACTTTTCTAATCTCTCAAACATCCACAATGGATCAAAAAGGACTCCCACTTCAAGGATTAAGCACAAGGCTGCTCCCTTCTAGGTGGATCAAGTCTGAAGATCGACAGTGTCACCAAATTAGGGTTTTGGTCGACCAGGGCCTCCAGATGGAAATTTTCATCTGGGCACAAGGCAATGATCCAAAACATAACCTAATATACTCCATGGAACCTCATGGACCCATTCATCAAGTCAATTTTGCCTCAGGGGATGCTTACATCAAAAATCAGGAATTAGGGTTTCTTGACCTAATTCACCCCTAAGTTAACTTTTGGGACAAACCATGAGCCAAGACCTCAAGAGATGATTTGAGGGTCTCTAATATACCATATTGATCCATTTAGAACAATGGATTGATCCAAGAAGCTTGAGCAACAAGTCTCATTTTCATCTGCACCACAATTAGGGTTTTAAGGGAAAAGTCAACTGTAACTTTGACTTTTGACCAAGACATGCTCCCAAACCCTAATACATGATTGAATATACCCTATGACACCCATGGAACATGTCCATCAAGTTTGATTTAGGTCAAGGACATGATTTCCTGAAGAATTGCACAGTTTGGAATTCATCTGATAAAAAGTCAACTGTGCACAAAAGTCAACTTTGACTTTTTGAGATTTTTCACCAAAATGGATTTTTAACCCTAAAATGATGTTAATGTATGATTTGAATCATCATTCATCAAGAAAAATCAAGAAAAGTGAGATAACTTGTAAAAGGGGTAACCATAAAACTTAGAAATTTTTCTAAGTTAAAAATAAAGTGGCAAAGGTACCAACTTTGGAGGACCATAACTCCTAAACCACAAGGCCATTTTTTCTCATACAAAGATGGATTTGTAGCCCTCATTATCACCTACAAAAACTTCAACTACAAGTCATTCCAATTCATTAAGGATTTTGAGTTATGGAGTGATCAAAGTGGCTGAAAAGTGAAAATGTCACTTTTTCCAACACTTAGTGAAATTTTCACTAAGTCAGATTCTGCCTCACTTTTTGCCAAATGTAGGGGGATTTTTCACTTGGAATCAAAAGAGATCAAAACCAAACTTGTTCAAACATTTGTTGTATCATGTAAGAGCTTTCCAAAATGGCCAAGAACATTGCCAAATTCAACCTACACCATGAGATACAACATTGCCAAGTTGCCTTGCTGAAATCTGTCAAGGCAAGGCAGAATTTGCAACTTTGGTCGATTTGCCAAAATCATCCAAATTCAATTGCTCCAATCCACTTGGACACCTCAGAGGATTGAATCTAAAGGGGACAATCACTGAGCCAAGCCTCCAAGGTCCAAGGAACAAGGAATAGCATGCTGAACCTAGAGTTGCCAAAATAGGGACAAGACTTCAAATTTGGAATGAGGCATTCAATGGAACCATCAAGGTGGCATGGACTAAGCCATTCTCATCTGAAATCAGTCAAGACTTATCCAAGACCAAGGGGCCCAAAGCTCTGTGCCCTAACCTCTAGTCAATGGCTAGAGGAGACTTGGATTTTCATTTGCCAACATTGGCCAAACCTACTTACCAGCTGCCATGCACTATTCCTTGCAAAACAAACTTGCTCTACTATAAATAGAGCTCAATTGTGGTCAGTTTAAGTACACCAAAGCCATCTAACAGATGCTTTCCTCAAAATCTCTTTCTCTTGGCAAAAATGCCTTTCTTAGCAAGGTAGCTATCGGGTTTTGAGTTTGAGAGCAATTCTGCACAAACCAATCACTCACACACCTCACATACATCACATATGAGCTGATAAAACACTCACATAACTTCTGAAACATCAATTTCCTAAAATCACCAGCTGGTTGCTCAAATTTTCAAACAAGGTGCAGCTGAGGTACCACAAAATGATCCAGCCAATTTCAATCAAGTCCAACCATCCAAACACAATCCATAGGGTGTAGGGAAGCTGTTCAGATCATCACCACTCATCTGTAACACCTCCAAATCAAAAATCACTCTGAACTTGCTGTCACGGCTTGGAGGTAAGCACATACTTGGTCATCTCTCAATCTATGCATATTTCCTCGCACAATAATTTGGCCATATGTTCATAATCATGCATGGAATGTTTTCCCTCAATTAATTGCATTGTTTGAATCGTGTATAAAAAATCCTAGCCTTCATGCAGAAATTAGGGTTCTTGAGGTCTCTTCGTGATTTCTTGTTGTATGTTTAATTTAAATGAAATTAAAATACATAGACATGATCGTGAGGTTGAGGCGAGCATAATGATATGTGGATTGCATGATATGATTACGTATTCATGGAGATTGGATAGAAAATGCAAATCTGAGAAACCCAGAAAAACGCGCGTGTTCTTGCTTGTGTTCTTGGCGCCTTTTTCCAAATTCAAATATTTGAATTTTGTGATTTTGTTTAATTGATTCAAAAATTAATTTCTCTCTGAGTTTTAATGATTTTGAGTTGATTCTTTTTTTAATAATTCACAAAAATGTTAAAATATTTTATTTTATCAAAAAATCCCAAAAATATTATTTATTTCATATAATTGATATTTTTGTAAAGAATTAATATTTTGATTATTTTTGGCATTTTAAATATTTTTTCTACATTGATTTTGCAACTTTTAATGCTTTCTAATTATTTTGTAGGTCAATACTTAATTTTTGAAGCATTAATCCAAGATCACAATTTGTTTTCCATGTGTTAAACAATTTTTGATCATTTTAATTGAATTTTTATTCAATTAAATACATTTTGAAAACAAATTAGGGTTTTGGATTAATTCAACCCTCATTTCTTTTTCTTTAAAACACTTTGGGCCTCTTGAGAGAGTGTAAGACCCATCCCCCCTTGTACAAACACTTTTTGGGCCTCACTCATTGTATAAGTCCCTCTGTACAAGTAAACGGCGCAATCGTCGCCCGTTTAAAAATAAAAATCATTTGGGCCTCTCCTTGAGCTATAAGACCCATTCAAAACACTTTGGGCCTCTATTAGAGTGTAAGACCCAATCTCCCTTTTAACCAAAAACATTTTGGGCCTCACTTATTGTATAAGTCCCTCTGCGTTAAAAGAAAACCTCGGCGCGATCGCCATTTTTAAACGAAAAATCATTTGGGCCTACCCTCGTGTTATAAGCCCCTCTCTTTTCTTTAAACCTTTTTGGGCCTCTTGAGAGAGTGTAAGACCCATCCCTTTGTACAAAAAACCTTTTTGGGCCCCAGTCACTTGTATAAGTCCCTCTGTACAAATTCAACAGTGTGCTCACTGATAAAACCCTGGGCCTCTCCTTGAGCTGTAAGCCCCAAACCTTTCTTTTTCAAAGCACTTTATCCTTTGATTTTGAATATATTGTTGTTTTCAATATTTCTTTGTTGAACAACTAACTAAACAGCATGGAAGCACTACAACCGAGTAAGTGGTTATCACTTTCATTTACTGCTTTCATATTATAAACTGTATTGTGGGGCTGCTCACTGTAAGTCTCCTTTCATAAACTCATATCTACTGTGTAATAATAGTATAGATATTTCGAGTTTCCCCGACAACTACGTCTAGAACTAGGTGACGCCGTTTCACTTATTCGTAGAAATAGACGCCTAGATCCCCAATAGGAGCACCAAATACAGTCTTCTCTTCGGCTGTCCTCCTTAGGAATCGTCAAGAAGCTCTACTCCCCAAGATGAATGTATTCTCCGTGAATGGCATCTTTGAGTTTCTTCCAAATTCTCGAACTTTCCTGACTTGATCTATTCCTTGTGGATAGCTTGCCTTGAATGTCTCGGGGTTTGGGTACCCACTACGGTCATAATCTTGAACCTTAACTAAGGAACCCTCTTTAAAAGTTAAAAGTCGCTGGATAGTAAACCTCGCACGTTTACCAGTGGTTTTCATCTTTAAAAGAGTTATCTCTCCTAATGGAAAGGAGATGATAGACCCACGGGCTTCTTAAAAGCATCGGCCTCCTCTTGGGCATTATTCAAGGACCCTACGGCTTCTTAGAAGTATTCACAGCCTCCTCTTAGGCTTCGTATAATGATCTCTTCCTCCGGGAATGATAGCCTCCTCTTGGGCTTCGTACAAGGACCCGTCGGCTTCTTAAAAGTTCCCAGCCTCCTCTTGGGCTTCGTACAAATTGTCCCGACGACCTCCTAGAGGCATAGGAACAGAACTTAGCAATCTACATAGAGCAGTCCTTTCCAGAGTCTACTACTGTTTCTCGAAGCATAGTACAAAAGATATGCCTGATCCTCAAATCAAATCCCTGAGTACAGTATTGCTCATATAAGAACTGATTTTCTCTTTTAAATCACTATATTGGATCTGTCACTCAACTGAAACAATTACAATAGCCTCCATCTCGGGCTTCGTACGAGATACCAAAATTCTCCCCAGTGGAGTCAAAACAACCTTTTCGCCTCTCTCTCGGGCTTTGTACGAGATACAAAAACACTCTCTTACTGAGTATAAAAGATTCTCCAACTGAGTCAACTCTTTGCTAGCCTCCTCTTAGGCTTTGTATAACGATATGCCCCAATGGGTCAAAAACTTTTAGCCTCTCTCTCGGGCTTTGTACGAGACACAAAATAGCCTCCTCTTAGGCTTTGTATAATGATTTTCCTAGCGGAAATTAGCCTCCTCTTAGGCTTTGTATAAGAAAACCACTGGTTGATCCAATCGACCTTTTAGCATCAAAGCTGTGCCTCGTTCGCAGTACACAAACATCAACAACTCCTTTCCCTTCATCTAATCGCTGTAAGCGGCAAGCCTCTGGATCATCTACATCCATGCCACTGTCCCTCTTTTAGCATGAGAAATTCCTAAGGAAAGATGGCATTGCTCTACACTGAGTTAAAGTCTTCTCCTTCAGGTTAAAACCCTTTCTTCAGAAATTATGGCATTGCTCGGATCCGCGTATCCCAGTTAAAGTAATTCTCCTTCCCCCTCTTTAGAGATGACAAATTCTCTCTAAAGTAGAGGTCTTTCAGCTTCACGTCTTGGGCTTTGAACAAGACACAAATAGACCTTTTAGCTTCACCTCTTGGGCTTTGAACAAGATACAAATCACCTTTCGCTTCATGTCTTGGGCTTTGAACAAGACACCAAAACACCCATTTCCTCCCATAGAATAGGAGGATCTACGAACGCTCTGATTTCCCTGTTTCGGTAAACGGGAATACGTAGGCATAAGATCGAAAGAAAAGATCTTAGCGAGCGCAATCAACAAAAAACCCCAAATCCCATATCTTCGTCAATCAAAAGCAGTAATTCAAAAGCACCAGTCCTAACATCCTAATCCTTATTCCCCGCCAGAAACCTTCTGCCCAGGTAAAAAAGAAAGAGAATAGTATTGGCGAAAATACAAATAACCAGTACAAAGGCCCCCCACATTGATAGCATCCGTAACCTAACAGACCGCTGTTTAAACTCAATATGCAAGCAGGGTTAATTGGAGACATCTATTTCCCTTTCTTATTCAGCTCACAATAGGATAAAAAATGAATCGACCTGTAGTCTAAGCTCAAATCGCAGAGAGCGACCAGCGCTTAAGAACCGCGTCCAAAATCGCTCGCTACAAATGGCAACTGCAGCAGAGGTTTGGCCAATGGTTACACTTTGGAATCCAAGTCTCCTCTAGCCATTGACTAGAGGTTAGGGCACAGGGTTGTGGTTCCCTTGGTCTTGGATAAGTCTTGACTGAATTCAGTTGCAAATGGCTCAGTCTATGCCACCTTGGTATATGCATTGAATGCTCCAAAACAAAATTGGAGTCTTGTCCCTCTTTTAGGCAATTCTAGGTTTGGCATGCTGCTTCTTGTTCCAAGGACTTTGGAGGCTTGGCTCAGTGTTTGTCCCCTTTAAATTTGATCCTCAGATGTGTCCAAAGTGATGACAAGGCTTGGAATTATCTGATTTTGCCAAATCGAGCAAAAATGCAAAATTCTGCCTAGCCTTGGCAGTTTTCAGCAAGGAATATTGCCATTGTCATATCTCATGGCCCAAGTGGAATTTGGTGATGTTCTTGGCCATTTTGGAAATCCCTCATATGATACAACAACTGTTTGATCATATTTGGTTTTGATACCTTTTGGATCCAAGTGAAAAATCCCCCTACATTTGGAAAAAAGTGAAGGCAGATTCTGACTTAGTGAAAATTTCACTAAGTGTTTGAAAAAAGTGACATCTTCACTTTTTGTGATTTTGATCATTCCATAACTCAAAATCCATGATGAATTTGGAAGGAGGTCAATTTTAAGCTTTTGTAGAGGGTAATGAGAGCTACAAATCTAGATTTGGATGGGGAAAAATGGCCTTGTGGTTTAGGAGTTATGATCCTCCAAAGTTGGTACCCTTGCCACTTTGTTCATAGCTTAGAAAATTTTCTAAGTTTTTATGGTTACCTCTTTTACAAGCTATTCCACTTTTCTTGATTTTTCTTGATGAATGATGATTCAAATTATACATTAACATCATTTTAGGGTTAAAAAACCATTTTTGTGAAAAATCTCAAAAAGTCAAAGTTAACTTTTGTGGACAGTTGACTTTTTGTCAGATGAATTCCAAACTGTGCGATCCTCCATGAAATCAAGTCCTTGACCTAAATCAAACTTTATGGATTGATTCATAGGTGTTATAGGGTGTATTGGATCATTTCCTAGGGTTTGGGAGCATGTCCTGGTCAAAAGTCAAAGCTACAGTTGACTTTTCTCGCGAAACCCTAACTGTGGTACTGATGAAATTGAGACTTGCTGCTCAAGCTTCCTGGATCAATCCATTGTTACAAATGGATCAATGTGGTATGTTGGAGACCCTCAAATCCTCTCTTGAGGTCTTGGCTCATGATTTATCCCAAAAGTCAACTTAGGGATGAATTAGGTCAAGAAACCCTAATTCCTGATTTTTGATGTATGCATCCCTTGAGATCAAATTGACTTTATGCTTGGGCCCATGAGGTTCCATGGAGTATTTTAGGATATGATTTGAAGCATTGGCTCATGCCCAGAGGACAATTTTCATCTGGAGGCCCTGGTCGACCAAAACCCTAATTTGGTGACACTGGCGATCTTGAGGCTTGATCCACCTGGAAGGGAGCATCCTTGTGCTTAATCCTTAAAGTAGGAGTCCTCTTGATCCATTGTAGATGTTTGGGAGGTTAGACAAGTTGAAGATCATGTCATTTCTTGATTGATCATTTGTCTAAGAACTCTGAGAGGGCTTGAAACCCTAAATTTGATTGTAGTGGATGCTCACCCATCTTTGGGGAAACTGATGAGGTATGATGGTTCCTCCATATTGTGATGATGATTTTCACAATGATGGGAAATCTTAGTGGTCAAAATTTGGGGTATGACAGATGCCCCTATTTAATCTTCTTGGACCCGAAGGTGTGAATGGCGAAGGTATTCGGGCATTCGGGGTGCAAGAGGATTAAATATCGGAATACCCAAAATTTTGATGGTGGTTATGAATGGCAATTTGCCCATCCTTCTTCTTTTGCTAAGCAATGATGCTTAGAAAAGGTAAAAACTTCCCCTCGATCCTGATTTCCTACCAAGGAACTGGTCTTAGTTTCTAAAATAAACTTCCCCTCGATCATGGTTTCCTATCAAGGATCTGGTCTTAGTTTCTGATGTAAACTTCCCCTCGATCCTGGTTTCCCACCAAGGAACTGGTCTTAGTTTCTGATGTAAACTTCCCCTCGATCCTGGTTTCCTACCAAGGAACTGGTCTTAGTTTGTGAAATAAACTTTTTTGACAAGGGACGCTATTCGTAGCGATTTTCCTCAAACTTCTCGCCGAATTTTCTTGGAGAGATGCCATTTGATGGAAAAATATTGATGTCAGAGTTGCTGGGGAACCCAGTCGTCTGAATTGTAGAGGTGTACAAACTTCTCTGTTTGGAGACGCCATTTGTCGACTCTACTGGGAAAACGAGTCTCTTGAGAGACTGATTTCACGCTTGGGGATATTACATCATACTTTTCTTGGGATCTTCCCAGAGAAACGCCATATGATGTGATCCAATTTTGAGGTGCTGATGACCTTTTCATCAACGATTTTTTTTTCGGAGAAAAACTGCCGTATTGCCGAATCTCTGCTTAAGAGGCTTCCTCTAGGGATTTTCCTTAATCCGGGAAAGCGAAAATATCATCTTCAATGGCGAAGAGTGACACCGGTTGAAGGTTCTCTGGTCTTTCAGAGGTTCATGTTATCAAAGTGGTCAAGGGCCAATTCTGATCCAGAAATAAACTAGAGGAGAGAGATTATTCAGACGCAACCTTTCCTGACGAGGAAAGAACTTGACAACTCGATTGAGAAGACTGTCACCACTACGGGACAAGATCGACGGGAGTGATAGTGATGCAATATGAATGTGAATGAAAATCAATAATGCATGATGTATGTATATGCTGACAAAACTGACGCGACATACAGACTAATAGATGAACATGACTGGATACTCGGCCATTGCGGGGCGAAGAAGTACCGCTGGTTCAAGATAGCAATTCTGCCTTGCTTAGGAGAAACGGTCCCTGTTGGGAGCAACGCTGGTCGGGCTTAGGAGATGAGAACTCAGCCGAAGAGGTCAGATGGAGCATTCGTATCTGACATAGTTGATCCTTCATTCCGGCATACTGGTTTAGAAGGAGTACTTTGATTCTGCACTTTGAGGCTCGAACACCTTTGGAGAAGCGATCAATGTTCTTTCGATGTTCAACCGTCAAAAGAAATTGCCATCTTTATTTTTAAAAGCAGAACAATTTTAACAAGTAAATTCATTTTTGTTTCGTTTCAAGAATCGTTGATCATGTTAAAAACATCATTCTGTAAAGCTAAAACAAATATTAATTGCAAATAAAAGCACAAGGGCTCAAATTTTATTGATAGGATGGAACTCAACCAAGCGCGCGATTACATAGAGTATTTACAAAGTTAGAAAATGGTAATTTAAGGGAAAAGGGCTACATTGAAACATAACGACCATTATCCTTCTACCAACTTTAAATTCTGGACATCTTGAGCTTCTGTCGAAGATGACCTTAACTGGAGTTTTCTTGACGGATGATGTAACTGTTGCCGAGGGACTTGCCCCT
Organism: Lathyrus tuberosus; assembly: GCA_022829125.1. Classification (NCBI taxonomy): domain Eukaryota; kingdom Viridiplantae; phylum Streptophyta; class Magnoliopsida; order Fabales; family Fabaceae; genus Lathyrus; species Lathyrus tuberosus. Next base: position 31,381,584 of record JALAZF010000006.1, on the reverse strand, counting down.
TTGTCGAAAGTAGTTACTTGCCATTATCCCTAAGTTTTTCCTGGATTGTACTTTGAAATTTCCAATCCACCGGGATGATTTTTGATCATGTCTCTATTTTTTGCCTTGACTGCCCTTTCGGGTTTTCAATCCACCGAGACATTTTTTTTAGGCGAAGTATTTCTTGACTACATCAACATTTGTGGGGTAGGCAAATTCCTCTCCATCCATGGTTGCAAGTCTCAAGGCACCGTCTGAGAAAGCTTTCTTGACCACGTAGGGGCCGTCATAATTCGAAGTCTATTTGCCCCGAGAATCAGTGAGAAATGATTGTATCTTCTTGAGCACAAGGTCTCCTTTCCTGAAGACGCGAGGTCAAACCTTTTTGTCAAACGCCATCTTCATTCTTTGCTGATACAACTGACTGTGGCATAGTGCCGTTATTCGTTTCTCTTCGATCAGGTTGAGTTCGTCGTGTCGACTTTGACACCATTCAGCTTCTGTAAGCTTAGCTTCCATCAATACCCAGATTGATGGGATCTCTACTTATATGGGAAGCATTGCTTCCATGCCATATACTAGAGAGAAAGGGGTTGCCCCTGTTGAAGTGCAGACAGATGTGCGATAACCGTGAAGAGCAAAGGGTAGCATCTCGTGCCAATCTTTGTAGGTTACAACCATCTTTTGAACAATCTTCTTGATGTTCTTGTTAGCCGCTTCTACCGCTCCGTTCATCTTTGGTCGGTAGGGAGATGAGTTATGGTGTTCGATCTTGAACTCTGCGCATAACTCTTTCATCATCTTATTATTCAAGTTGGATCCATTATCGGTAATGATCTGGCCTGGAACACTATAACGACCGATGATATTGTTTTTGATAAATTGGACCACCACTTGTCGGGTTACATTAGCGTACGACGCTGCTTCGACCCACTTAGTGAAGTAATCAATGGCTACCAGGATGAACTGATGTCCGTTTGTAGCTTTGGGCTCAATCAAGCCAATCATGTCAATTCCCCATATGGAAAAAGGCCATGGGGAAGAAAGAACTTTGAGATGCATTGGCGGTACATGAATTTTGTCGGAGTATATCTGACACTTGTGACACTTCCTCATGTACTTGTAGCAGTCGGATTCCATTGTCAACCAATAGTACCCTGCTCTTAGAATTTTTCTTGCCATTGTATGTCTGTTGGCATGAGTGCCAAAGGACCCTTCGTGAATTTCTTTTATCAGCATGTCTGCTTCTGGTCTGTCTACACATCGGAGCAAGACCATGTCAAAATTTCTCTTATAGAGTGTATCACCGCTCAGGAAGAAACTGCCTGCCAGCCTTCTGAGGGTTTTCCTGTCCTTCCTTAGTGCCCCAGGTGGGTACTCTTGTTTCAGAAGGAAGCATTTGATATCGTGATACCAAGGTTTACCGTCTATGACTGCTTCAATCGTGAAGATGTAAGCGGGCCGTTCAAGGCGCATTATGTCGATCTTAGGTAGGTCATTCCATTGACCTACACTAATCATGGAAGAGAGAGTGGCTAATGCACCAGCCAGGTGATTCTCCTCACGAGGGATGTGATGAAACTCAATTCTGTTGAAGAAGGGTAGCAACCTTCTCGCGTAGTCTTTATAAGGAATTAATCCTGATTGGTATGTGTTCCAATCTCCTTTGATTTGATTGATAACCAGGGCTGAGTCGCCATATACATCCAAGTTTTTGATCCTTAAATCAATTGCTTCCTTGAGACCCATAATACAAGCTTCGTATTCGGCCTCGTTGTTTATACACTTGAATGTAAGTCTGGCGGTGAAAGGAATGTGGGTACCCTGAGGGGTGACAATGATTGCCCCAATTCCGCTTTCGTAATGATTGACAGCTCCGTCAAAGATAAGCCCCCATTGGGAACCTGGTTCTGGCCCTTCACTGGGTAGCGGTTCATCGCAATCTTTCATTTTCAAATACATGACATCTTCGTCCGGGAAGTCAAACCCGATTGATTCTTGATTGTCAATCGGTTGATGAGCCAAATGATCGGCTAAAACACTTCCTTTAATGGCTTTCTGAGCGTGGTATTCGATGTCGTATTCTGATAGCAACATCTGCCAATGGGCAATCCTTCCCGTGAGAGCAGGTTTTTCAAAGATATACTTGATTGGATCCATCTCGGAAATCAACCAAGTAGTGTGACGAATAATGCACTGGCGCAGACGTTTGGCTGCCCAAGCCAAAGCGCAGCAAGTTTTCTCAAGCATAGTGTACCGAGTCTCGCAGTCGGTGAATTTCTTGCTCAAATAGTAGATGGCAGACTCCTTCCTTTTGGTTTCGTCTTGTTGGCCAAATACACATCCCATTGAGTCCTCTAGGACTGTGAGGTAGATAATCAGTGGTCTTCCTTCCACTGGGGGTGATAAAATCGGAGGGTTCAACAGGTATTCCTTAATACTGTCGAATGCGGTTTGGCAGTCTTCTGTCCAAACGCAGTCCTGATTCTTTTTAAGTAATTTAAAAATCGGTGCACATGTCGCGGTCATGAGGAATATGAATCTAGAGATGTAGTTTAACCGTCCCAGGAATCCTTTGACTTGTTTTTCAGTTTTTGGAGAAGGCATTTCTTGAATGGCCTTGACCTTGTCAGGATCGACCTCAATTCCTTTCTGGCTAATGATGAACCCTAAGAGTTTCCCTTAACGGACACCGAAGGTGCATTTGTTGGGATTCAAACGGAGTTTGTACTTTCTCAACCGCTCGAATAGCTTTGACAGATGGGTCACATGCTCCTCTTCTGTCTTAGATTTGGCAATCATATCATCGACATATACCTCGATTTCTTTGTGTATCATGTCATGAAAAAGAGTAGTCATGGCCCTTTGATAGGTCGCCCCGGCATTCTTCAAACCAAACGGCATCACCTTGTAACAAAAGGTATCCCATGGGGAAATGAACGAAGTTTTCTCCATGTCTTTTGGCGCCATTTTGATTTGATTATAGCCCGAGAATCCATCCATGAAGGAGACAATTTTGAACTTTGCTGTACTGTCTATCAGCATGTCAATGTGCGGCAAAGGAAAGTCATCCTTTGGACTAGCCTTATTTAGATCTCTGTAATCCACACACATTCTGAATTTTCCGTCCTTTTTTGGAACAGGTACGATGTTGGCTAACCATTGAGGATATTCTGATGTGGCGAGGAAACCCGCGTCAATCTGTTTCTGTACCTCCTCTTTGATTTTGACGGCCATGTCTGGGTGAGTCCGTCTCAACCTCTGTTTTACTGGCGGACATTCCGATCTCAATGGTAAATGATGTTCCACGATGCTGGTATCCAACCCTGGCATATTCTGATAAGACCAAGTGAATACATCGGGGAATTCTTTGAGAAGCTTTACCAAACCCTCTCTGGCAGTTGGACTGAGCAGTGCCCCAATTCTGATTTCTTTTCTCTATTTTTCTGAACCTAAGTTTACCGTTTCCAACGGCTCTTTATGAGGTTCAATGGACCTTTCCTCCTGTCTGAGTAATCGAGAGATCTCTTCTGGAATTTCGTCGTCATTTTCTTCTTCAGCCCCAAATACCGGGAACTCAAAGTTGGGAGAAGGCATCGGATCGTATGTTTCAACGGGGTTTAAAACAAGCAATCTGCATGACGGTATGATTTGTGTTTAGAAGAGATAGAGAGAATGCAAGAGTGTGTGCAGTGTATTTCTTTGAAAAACTGCTTGTTTATTATTATTGATTTGTTTTTTAGGATTACCATTTTCTGAAAAAAGAGAAAAGAGAAAAGAGAAAACAACAATAAATGTGGGAATTACAGAACGACGTTATGTTATTCATGAACAAGTCAATTCTTGAAATTACAACCCTATAAAATAAAACTTTTTCTTTTTGGGCAAAGCGAAGAGGGAAATTTACAGAAAGTGAGCCCTATCAAAAACATCTGTTTCACCTGGGCGAGGCGAAAGGTTAAAGACGACAATTACTTTGACTTATGAACAATCTTCGGAACATCGACAACAACCCATTGGCGGCGAACTCCTCCGTGAATCACAAATTCTAGCACCTTCCTTGATTTGTCTTCAGAAATAACGTTGATTTCAGGTGGAGCAGGATCATTGGAATCTGTCTCCCAGGCAGAATTGTCGTAGGAGGATTCCTCTGTTGCATTTTGCATAGCATTTGTGCTCTCAAGTAGATCTCCCCATCCAGTTGGCTGGATGTCTTCGAGCCTGATATGAGAGCTTTCGGGAGCAGTGTACTTGACCATATAGTCGTATTTCCCACTTGGTCGTCCCAGGGTGTCCCACACTTCTTTGGAACTGGATGAGTCATCCTTTTGATGACGTTGACATCTGGAAAAGCATAGTTGATGAATTCAAGTCCTGCAAACGTTGCAAATTCATCGTCGTACTGGACATTTTCTGAATGACCTGATTATTGATTCAATGACATGGTGGAGACGCAGGTATTCTTTTCAATGATGCTCATCTGGTTTTCATTGTTCGGCTGATTTCCTTGCCCCAAGTCTCCTGGATACGGCTGCCACATTGGCAGGCCATAATAGTTGTGGTCTAAGTTGTCCTTCATCAGAGTGTCCTCCTCTAATGAGTTTGGTGGAGCACGACATCCTTCTGGATCACAATCTCCGTATATCATTTCGACATCTGACCTGGGTATAAATCTCGGACTCTGTGTAGGAAAGCAAACGGGAGTCTGCGTTTCGTCCTGAGACATATAACCGTCCTTGTTAAGATATGACTCCCATTCTTCCTCCATATCAGAGGAATCATCTTTATTGATGGTATGCACTTCTTGAGGCACTGGGTGAAGGAAACCTCCACTGTGGAAGAAGTCTTGAATGGGATGAAAACTTTCATTGCTGGTAGTAGCTGTCTGGGTACAGGTTGCAGAAAAACCAATACCCTTCCTTGTTTTATTGTCAGTAGGAATGACTAGCTGTCCCCATCCTGTTGTATTGGTACTCTCGACCGCTTTGATGGCATCTTTGTATGAGGAAATGGAAGTTCCCTCTTCGGATTGATTGTCCTTGCTCACCGACAGTGCTTGGAACTGAGTTCCAATAACCTCCTCGGGTTCTACACCAGTAGATGATGATAAGTTACTCACGAGCAAGGCTTGTTCCCCACAGACTGTGACGAGTTGATCGTTCTGGACGAACTTTAACTTTTGGTGGAGGGTCGAGGTGACCGCCCCGGCCTGATGTATCCAAGGTCTTCCTAATAAACAACTGTACATTTCCTGGATGTCCATGACCTGGAAAGCGACTTGGAAAGTGTGAGGACCAATAGTTATGGGAAGGTCGACTTTGCCGATAACCGTTTTTCTGGACCCGTCAAATGCTTTGACGACGACCTCACTGGTTCTCATCGGGGGGTCCTTTGAAGGATAATTGTATCAAAGTGGACTTTGGCATAACATTCAGGGCTGACCCTGTGTCTACCAGTACGCTGGCTAAAGCATCGCCCTGGCAGCTGACCGTGATATTGAGCGCCATGTTATGACGGCGACCCTCTTTAGGTAATTCCTCATCACTAAATCCCAAGTTATTGCAGGAAGTGATGTTAGAGGCAATGCTATCGAACTGTCTGATTGTTACATCCTGTTCTACAAAGGCCTGCTCCAAGACTTTCTGTAGAGCCTCCCTGTGCGCTTCTGAACTGAGTAAAAGTGACAGCACATAGATCTTTGAAGGAGTTTGTAACAGTTGATCAACAATGTTGTATTCACTCCTTTAGATGAGCTTCAGCATCTCATCGTTGTCTTTTGAAAGGTCGGGATTACTGGATTGACCGACTGGTGGATTGGGAACTTCTGTCTGAGGTTCCTTTTCGTTGTTAAATTCTTCAACTCCTCGGTTGAAGATTCGACCACTCCGTGTTACTCGACTGATGTCTGCAATATTCACGATGGAGGGTAGTGGAATTTCCTTTCCATTCTCGACTGTTGTTGCACTATATTTATAAGGGATAGCCTTAGTTGATTCATACGGTAATGGTCCCGGTAGATAGATGACTATGAGAGCCTTCTAATTTTTCCGACCATCGTAAGCAATTTCGATCCGTTCCTGGTTGGGAACTCTCGATTCGTCAAGTAGAGGGATGATGGTACAAACATCCCTAGCCTTCTGATGATCAGAGATTATGACAACATCCTCAATTTGATCAGCGAGGTAGTCCGGCGCCCTGTTGATTGGTCCGGAACCCGGATATGGGCGAATCTCTCTACGATCCACCTGACCCTGAAGAGCTGCTCGCACAAGGTAACATCCTTGGTTACTTTCCGAACAGACTCTACAATGTTCGTAGTTGTGTGGTGGCACCTGGCCACGCCCGCTTTGAATACAATGTAACCTCACTAGGTCAGTTTCCACAGATCGAACGTCCCGACTTTGATGCCAAGTAGGGTTCCCGTTGGTAATACTAATTTGCTGGGTGTCTTCATCCATATAGATTGGAAGCCACCAGTGGTTCAACAAGTGCTGAAGGGTTTCCTGGACAAGGGCACAACCTTGATCGTTTTCACAACCCGCCCTACAACTCTGATAATCATATGATACCAGGAACCCGAGCCGGACCTGTTTAGCATGTAACTCCACCAGGCTGGTATTCATCAAGCGAATATCGAAGATTTGAATCATGTTGATCTGATAGGGATTCCTATCATGGTAGTCCTAGATCCATCCAAGATCCATATGACGCTGGAGGGCCTCTTGTACAAAAGAGCATCCCTGTTTGTTTACCGAGCAAGTTAGACAGGAACTGTAATCGTGTCGCGGCAGATTATGATACTGGCTTTGCCTGGAGTGCATCGCCACCAAGTTGACATTCATTGCACGGACGTCGTGGTTCTGAATGATGTTAGAATTCGTGTAAACCATGTTAACTCCACGAACTCGGTGCTCTTGGATCCATCCGAGATCCATCTATTTCTGTAGAGCTGATTGCACCACAGAACATCCTCGATTGCTTTTCGAGCAGATATCACACTGGTGATAGTTATGAGGTAGCACATGGCCATATCTACTCTGTCTGCAATGCATCTTAACCAGATTGGTTCTTAACAAGAGTACATCATGAATTTGATAGACGTTGTTAGTCTCTCCCTCTATCAAATTGACTGTAGCTTTCTCGTGTTGAGGCAGCGGGTTTGTGAGAACATTAGGATTTGTATCCTTGAAAGATAAGACCCCGCTCCTAACAAGCTTTTGCACGTCGGATTTGAAATTGAGACAGTTTTCTACGTTATGCCCTGGTCCTCCTTGATGGTAAGGGCAAGTCTGATTCACTTTAAACCAAAAAGGCGGATTTTCCGATACTGTAAGAGGAGACTTATTCTGGACATGCCCCTTAGCCAGTAGTAACGGAAATAGTTCTGCGTACGATACGGGTTTAGGATCAAATCCTAGTGGCCGCGTTGCATGGTTGTTGTTGTATTAAGGACGAGCCTGCTGAAGAGGCTGTTGAGTCCTTTGCTGATTAGGTTGGCTCTACGCAACCTGAGATTGATACGTAGAAATAGGCGCAGGATTGATAGCAGGAGTCACAGCCGCTACTGACTGATAACGTCGCCTTTGCTTTCCGAGAGAGATATTCCCAATATCTTGCTCTTTTTTCTTAGAGAGAGCACTACCGTATCGCTTTGTACTACTTGATGATCCAGTGTCTTTGACTAGACGTCCTTCTCGGACGGCTTCCTCAAGACGAACTCCCATACCGATCATCTCGGTGAAGTCACTGGGCGCACTAGTAACCATTCTATCGTAATAAAATGAGCTTAAGGTCTTTAAGAAGATCTTTGTCATCTCTTTTTCCTCAAGAGGTGGACAAATTTGAGCGGCAATTTCATGCCATCTCTGAGCGTATTCCTTAAAGGTTTCCTTGTCCTTTTATGACATTGATCTGAGTTGATCTCTGTCGGGTGCCATGTCCAGATTGTATTTATATTGTTGGACGAAGGAAGTGCCAAGATCTCTGAAAGTGCTAATCGTAGCACGGTTTAAACCCATGTACCATTTTAGGGCGGCACCAGTTAAACTATCCTGAAAGTAGTGAATAAGTAAATCCTGATTCTCTGTCTGAGCTGACATTCGCCGAGCGCACATCACCAAGTGACTCTGAGGGCAAGAGTTACCCTTGTACTTTTCAAAGTTGGGCACCTGGAATTTGTGCGGGACTTTCACATTAGGGACCAAACAGAGGTCCGCGGCGTCCTTTCCAAATAAATCCTGACCGCGAAGGGCCTGCAGTTCTTTCTGCATCCCCAAGAACTGTTCCTGGAACTCATTCATTCTTTCGAACATGTTATCGTTTCCACCAGAAGGTATATGTGGAATCTGTCCTTCCGGGATAGTGTGTACCACGGGCGGTGGTATAGTCATTATGGCTGAGACTCTCAGTGCCTCCCGAAGTTTGTAACCTTCGGGAGTTGCTGTCATGCCTCTGGCATCTTCGCTTTCCCGAAGTTTGTAACCTTCAGGCCCAGTGGTTCCTGCTGCAGTCCCCTGATCCTCATTGATCGGCGAAACATATCCTTCCGGGATATAGTTAAGTGGTATGCCCCAGGGACGATCTTTTGGCATTTTGTACCTAGGATCAGACTTCTCCACTATGGACGTTGAGGTGATCTCCGAGATCACAGTCCTTTGTAGCTGAGCTTCTGCCATGGCTTGCATGTCGTTATGAAGCTTTCTCATATCCTCTCTCAGAGCGTCGATCTCTTCTCTCAACTCTCTGTTCTCTTCCTCGAGATCATCCATCTTTTTCTGACGATTGGCCCGAGTATTATACGAATGAGACAGTTTGAATCTAGAACCGAGACACAAACGTGAGATTCGTAGGTAAGAAGAATACGTGACGTGAGAATGATGAATGCAATGATTATATTAATTGTTTTTTTGTTTAATCAAAATAAACTTCGACAATTAGATTGCAAATATCAAACAGTGGGGAAACCCCATTTTATTGAATTCAAAGGATTGCGAAAATAGAAATACAGTAGATTACAAGGTGCGGAAATAGAAACCTAAGCTAAGGGGTCCCGAGTCCTCTCCGGGGAGAAACTGGGTGCTGATTCTGGTACTTTCCTTTTCTTGGACCGGGGTTCTTGGGCCGTTGTCGGGTTGTCATTCCTTTGCCAAGTGAAAGGAACGAGTAAATTCCTTTAGTCATCCTGATTATCCACAGCATGCTGCTCTAAAATCTCGATCAGAGCATCCTTATCTTTCAGCAGTCGCTGTATTTTGGTACACTCCACATTGAGAATGCGGTATTTGTTCTTCCAAGACCTCCTCTCCTGTTGAACTTTGTTGAGCGTAACCTGAAGTTTTTCCGTTTCAGTCATGAAGTACATGACAGATTCCCTCGGCGGAAGAACTCCGTGACGAGGATAAGACATCTTTAGCTTGAGAGCTCTAGTTTGTACCCAGTGGAGATAAGGCTCCACCGAGACACAATCCGGTTTTCCTAGAGACTCTCAACCTTTCTTATGAACATGTTTCCAAGCGTGCACTATTTCCGTCTTTAGTGCCCTGTCATTTTCTCCTTCTTTGAAGAAAAGACCTTCCAAATGAGCATTACGCGGGACATGCCTCATCAGGTATCCAAATTGACGACGAACCAATACTGGATGGTAGTTGATTCCTCCCTTAGTTCCTATGAGGGGTACATTGGGGAAGTTTCCACAACGGTCAATGATCCTGATCCCGTCATAAATCCTATTGCACCAATCAATATCAGAGTTGGTAAGAGACATGATTTTCTGCGACCAACGCAAGGCACTCTTATGATCCTAAAACGCAGCAGACTTGGGTAAATGGGAGATAAACCATTTGTATAGCAGGGGTACACGGCATGTGATCATCCCTCCGCTGTATAAATTTCCTAAGTGTACAAAATGATACGCGTCCGCGAGCAAAGTTGGCACAGGGTTTCCAATAAGAAAAACCTTAATGGCGTTGATATCGACGAAGCTATTAATGTTGGGAAACAGAAATAACCCGTAAGTGAGTAAGACAAAGATGCTTTCAAAAGCAGTCATGTTCCCTATACTAGCAAAGTACATAGCCTTCTTTGTCAGGAACTGGGCTGGCAAACCTGAGAGCCCACCCTTGGTGGTCATGTGAGTCTTGACTTCTGACTCATCTAAATAAATTGCTCTTGCAATGGTTTGATCTTTTGGACTTTCTTCCAGTCCAGAAAATGGAGCTCGATCAGTAATGTGTAGATCGGTTAGGTGAGAATACTCCTCCAGCGTTGGTGCGAGCTGGTAATCCAGAAATGTGAAACAGTGATAGACCGGATCGTAAAACTGAATGAGTGCCTCCATGATTCCTTCAATCACATGGACTCTTAACAGAGGTAGCAGACCTCCGTACTTGGCTCTGAAAGCTTCAAGGTTAGTGATAATCCTTGCTAATCCTCTCAAATCTTCTAGTTTTGGAACCCTGAAGGTATACTTATGAGTTCTCCTTCTACCGAAATCCATGATCGCAATCTTTTTCTCTGACATTTGCAATCATTGTCTTAGTTTAATTTGAAAAAGAGAGACTAGAAGAGAAGTTTTTCTTTGATGTAATGTTTTTTAGATGAATGCATGAATGCAGCACACTAAAACATAGAAAAAACATGGGGTCAAAGGGTCGGTGTCATGAAGTCAAGGCTCTACCCCCCCCCCCCCCCCCAAAGGTTTATACTAGTGATTTTTGTACCTGTCTCTCAAAATCATCAGTTCTTGTCGAGAAAAGACCAGCGGGCCGGGAACTGGCTAGGTGATTTTTTTCGAAGAACCATCAGAAGAGGGTAGTATCGCATGACAACCATTTCCAATAGTTTCCGCACTACTAAAAGAGGTTTTTCCTAGGTGTATACTCAATCTTTCCACATGCGGCATCACACGCATTCCCATTAGCAGAAAAATAAACACAGATATCAATTAGGAAAAGCAGTATATATATTTGTCCTAAAGTCCTAGACTTTAAAGAGCTATGAATCCTATGTTCCTGACAAAAATGGCTCCCCGGCGGAGTCGCCATTCTGTGGTACCTTCCCAACTTTAAAGGTTTTGACCTAAGATCCTAGTGAAGTAAAAAAAAAGTCCTATCCCAGTGAAATCCCCAAAGAAAGAAAGAAAAGAAAAGAAAAAGGCCCCACGGTGGACGCCACTTTTCTGTGGTGGCCACCGCCATGAAAATTACTTGTCCAAGGTTTTCACCTGAAATTGTAAGAAAGAAAGAAGGGCCCCACGGTGGGCGCCACTTTTCTGTGGCGAACACCGCCATGAAAATGACTTGCCCAAGGTCTTCACCCTAACCTGTAAGAAAGATTTGGCCCCACGGTGGGTGCCACTTTTCTGTGGCGAGCACAGCCATGAAAATGACTTGCCCAAGGTCTTCACCCTAACCTGTAAGAAAGATTTGGCCCCACGGTGGGTGCCACTTTTCTGTAGCGAGTGATTTTGGACGTGTTTCTTGAGCACCGTCGCTCTGGGGTTACTACAGGTCGATTCATTTTTTATCCTATTGAGCTGACTAAGGAAGGGAAATAGATGTCTCCAATTAACCCTGCTTGCATACTGAGTTTAAACAGTGGTCTGTTAGGTTACGAATGCTATATGGTAATGGGGCCTTTTTCTTCTTACTTTGTTTAGAACGAAACACCAGGAATGTTCATGGGGAGTTTTGTTAGGATGCTAGGACTGATGCTTTTCATTTGATATGTGAAGGTACGGGATTTGGGGCTTTGGATTAGTGTGCTCGCTAAGATTTTTCTTTCAATCTTATGCCTACATATTCCCGTTTACCGAAACAGGGAAATCAGAGCGATCGTAGTTCCTCCTATTCTATGGGAGGAAATGGTGTTTTGGTGTCTTGTTCAAAGCCCAAGACGTGAAGCTGAAAAGATGGTTTATATCTTGTTCAAAGCCCAAGATATGAAGCTGAAGGGTCTATTTGTATCTTGTTCGAAGCCCAAGATGTGAAGCTAAAAAGGTGTTGTCTTTAGAGAGAATTTGTCATCTTTAAAGGGGGTTTGTTTGTCATGGCTGTTGGGTGACTGACTATAAAGGAGGATTAATTTAACCGGGATATGTGAATCCTAGCAATGCCATAATTTCCTTTATAGGGGGTTTTAACCTGAAGGAGAAGACTTTAACTCAGTGTAGAGTAATGCTATCTTTCCTTAGGAATTTCTCATGCTAAAAGAGGGACAGTGGCGTGGATGTAAATAATCCAGAGGCTTGCCGCTTACAACAATTAGATGAAAGGAGTTGTTGATGTTTGTATCCTATGAACGAGGCACAGTTTTGATGCTAAAAGGTTGATTGACTCAACCAGGGTTTTTCTTATACAAAGCCTAAGAGGAGGCTATTGACCCAACAAGAGGATGCTTTTGTGTCTCGAACGAAGCCCATGAGGGAGGCTAAAAGGTTGACTCAACAAGAGAGTCTTTTATACTCAACAAGAGAGTGTTTTTGTATCTCGTACGAAGCCCGAGATAGAGGCTAAAAGGTTGACTCAACAAGAGAGTCTTTTATACTCAACAAGAGAGTGTTTTTGTATCTCGTACGAAGCCCGAGATAGAGGCTAAAAGGTTTGCTGTTTCAATTGAGTGACAGGTCCAGTACGTTGGTTAAAAGAGAAAATCAATTCTTATAAAGAGACTAATTAAAGGTAAGGCTATGCTTTGGGATTGATCAGAGGATGAGGGTTATTTCCTGTTCTTTAAGGAAATGGGGAATCCAGAGGGTATGAGTCTACTGGTGTTTTTCCCTACTTGAGAATGCCTTCGAGACTCAAGGAGATTAGACTGTCCAAGTCTAGAGTTTTATCTTTTGTACTATGCTTAAAGAAATAGTAGTAGTACGTTCACGGTAGAAAGATCTAGACTCTTCGAAAGATTGTTCTATTAAGATGACTAATTTCTATTCCTATACCTCCAGGAGGTTGTCGGGACAATTTGTACGAAGCCCAAAAGGAGGTTGGAATCTTTTAAGAAGCCGAGGGACAATTTGTACGAAGCCCAAGAGGAGGCTCTCTTCCCGAAGGAAGAATTCTTATACGAAGCCTAAGAGGAGGCTGTGAATACTTCTAAGAAGCCGTAGGGTCCTTGTACAACGCCCAAGAGGAGGCGGGGAAGCTTTTAGGAAGCCTGTGGGTCCCCAAACCCCGAGAAATTCAAGACAGGCTATTCACAGAGAATGGATCAAGCCAGGAAAGTCCGAGAATTTGGAAGAAACTCAAGAGATGCCATTCACGGAGAAAAGATCATCTCTGGGGAGTAGAGTTTCTTTGACGATTTCTAAGGGTGACAGTCTGAGAAAGGGTTCACCGAGAATGCTGCCTTTCATGTCTCCATATTGTTTAACCCCAAGAGGAGGGAAGACTGTATCTGGTAATCCTATGGGGATCTAGTTTTGACTGCATTTAAGAGTGACCAACGGGGCTTAGTGCTAGACGTAGTTGCCGGGGAAACTCTAAATATCTATACTAGTATTACACTGTTGATATGAGTTTATGAAAGAAGACTTACAGTGAAACAGCCCCACAATACAGTTATATGTATATGAGAGCGGATAAAGAAAGCATATAAACACTTACTCGGTTGTAGAGCTTCCATGCTGTTTGGTTAGTTGTTCAACAAAGAAAGATTGAAAACAACAGTATATTCAAAATTTAAAGGAGAAAATATTTTTAAAAGATGTTGGGGCTTACAGCTCAAGGAGAGACCCAAGGTTTATCAGTGATCGCACTGTCGTTTTGTACAGAGGGACTTATACAAGTGACTGAGGCCCAAGAAAGGTTTTCTGTACAAGGGTATGGGTCTTACACTCTCTCAAGAGGCCCAAAAGATTTATTTTTGTACAAGTGATGGGGCTTACAGCTCAAGGAGAGGCCCAAGGTCATTTGTTTGAAAATGGCGATCACGCCGAGATTTTCGAAAACGCGGTGGGTCTTATACAATGCATTGAGGCCCAAAATGGTTTGGTTTTCAAAGGGGGTTGGGTCTTACACTTTAATAGAGGCCCAAAAGATTTTGAATGAGTCTTATAGCTCGAGGAGAGGCCCAGGGTTTTTTTCAAAGGACGATGATCGCGTCGAACTTTTTGAAATACCACGGGACTTATACAATAAGTGAGGCCCAAAAATAGGTTTGTATTTACAAAGGATTGGATCTTACACTCTATTAGAGGCCCAAAAGTGTTTGAAATTGTTTGATAAGGGTGAAAATCAAAGAAACCCTAATTTGTGATTCTTTAAAAGTAAATGTTTAAAGAAAATCAAATAAAATACCAAATAAGTTTGAATAAACCATTTGTGATTTTTGTTTAAGGTTTGAAAAATGAGGGATTAATCACAAGGTGAATTAAAACTCACTTGGTTTTGATTTTCAAAGTAAATATTCACTTTTAAAATGTTTAAAAACATTAAAAAGGAATTTATTCACAAAAATACTAATTATATTAAATAAATAATATAAACTCAATTTTTTTGTGGAATAAATTATTTCAACATTTTTGTGATTTTTTGCAAAAAGAACCAATAAAAAATAATTAAAATTGAAGGAGTTATTAATTTTCCAATTAATAAAACATGAAAATATTGGAAAAAATAGCAAAAATGTGAGAAAACACAAAATGGCATGGGTGGGGTTTGAACCCACGACCTCAAGGTTATAGGGCGCGCGCCTTACCACTGGGGTGGTGATACATCCATTGGTTGAAGTGAAACCACAAATATACAAGGCATGCCTTGTTTTCTAGGTCTGGTCAAGGCAAGGCAAGGCAAGTTTTGCCAAGAAACGGGAAGGTCCATAACTTTCTCATTTCTCAATGGTTGGGGACAAAATTTATATGCATCTGGCCTAGAATTTCACAAGGTATCCAATGGTGGTGGTATTTTTTTCCAGATCATACTCCCTCCTCAAAATCCGATAGTGGTTTTGAAAAAGGCCTATAATTGTATTTTCTATGCTACACTTTGATACAAGCATGAATTACATGATGAATTGGTTCAAACACAACATATATAACATGTATGAGGTGTGTATGATCAGTGGACTTCAAAGCAATGCATATTTTGGAAAGTTCAAGTCATAATGCTTACCTCTTTTTGAGCTTTTGGAGTTTTCTGTGCAATCTGCCAAACTTCTTGTTCCAGAAATGGTTTGATGCTTTGGACACTCTCAAATGATCCCTTAGAAGCTTTGAGGATGGTTGGAATTAGCTGGAACCTGCAAAAACACAAACTGGCCCTTTCTTGCAAAAGGGGTTAAAATGACCAAAATAGCAACTCTCTCAAATGGTGTTCCAGATGGGGGGAACCATTTGGGACAGTTCAAGGATGTTATTTGGAGTGTGTTTGAGGTTTTATCTGGTTTGGAAAGTGACTGAATCAAGACATGGCTTGAAAAATGCACAAAAGGCCTATTTTAAGGTTTTGAGATGTGACTTTGTGATTTTGGTGTTACATGTCACTTTTGATAGTTTGGATCACCTACATATGATGTTTATGAGGTGTTGGGATCATGAGTTGTGGTGGAAATGCTCTCTAACTCAAAAACTCAAAGTTACCTTGCTAAAGAAGGCATTTTGGCCTAAAGAGAGGGATTTTGAGGAAAGCATCTGTTTGATGGCTTTGGTGTACTCAAACTGAGCACAAATGAGCTCTATTTATAGTAGAGCAAGTTTGTTTTGGGATCAATAGTGAATGGCAACTGCAGCAGAGGTTTGGCCAATGGTTACACTTTGGAATCCAAGTCTCCTCTAGCCATTGACTAGAGGTTAGGGCACAGGGTTGTGGTTCCCTTGGTCTTGGATAATTATTGACTGAATTCAGTTGCAAATGGCTCAGTCCATGCCACCTTGGTGTATGCATTGAATGCTCCAAAACAAAATTGGAGTTTTGTCCCTCTTTTAGGCAATTCTAGGTTTGGCATGCTGCTTCTTGTTCCAAGGACTTTTGAGGCTTGGCTCAGTGTTTGTCCCCTTTAAATTTGATCCTTAGATGTGTCCAAAGTGATGACAAGGCTTGGAATTATCTGATTTTGCCAAATCGAGCAAAAATGCAAAATTCTGCCTAGCCTTGGCAGTTTTCAGCAAGGCATATTGCCATTGTCATATCTCATGACTCAAGTGGAATTTGGTGATGTTCTTGGCCATTTTGGAAAGCCCTCATATGATACAATAACTATTTAATCATATTTGGTTTTGATACTTTTTGGATCCAAGTGAAAAATGCCCCTACATTTGGAAAAAAGTGAAGGCAGATTCTGACTTAGTGAAAATTTCACTATGTGTTGGAAAAAGGTGACATCTTCACTTTTTGTGATTTTAATCATTTCATAACTCAAAATCTATGAGGAATTTGGAAGGAGGTCAGTTTTAAGCTTTTGTAGAGGGTAATGAGATCTACAAATCAAGCTTTGGATGGGGAAAAATGGCTTTGTAGTTTAGGAGTTATGATCCTCCAAAGTTGGTACCCTTGCCACTTTGTTCATAACTTAGAAAATTTTTTAAGTTTTTATGGTTACCCCTTTTACAAGTTATCCCTCTTTTCTTGATTTTTCTTGATGAATGATGATTCAAATCATCATTTACATCATTTTAGGGTTAAAAAACCATTTTTGTGAAAAATCTCAAAAAGTCAAAGTTGACTTTTGTGCACAGTTGACTTTTTGTCAGATGAATTCCAAACTGTGCGATCCTTTAGGAAATCATGTCCTTGACCTAAATCAAACTTGATGGACATGTTCCATGGGTGTTATAGGGTATATTGAATCATGTCCTAGGGTTTGGGAGCATGTCCTGGTCAAAAGTCAAAGCTACAGTTGACTTTTCTCGCGAAACCCTAACTGTGGTACTGATGAAATTGAGACTTGCTGCTCAAGCTTCCTGGATCAATCCATTGTTACAAATGGATCAATATGGTATGTTGGAGACCCTCAAATCCTCTCTTGAGGTCTTGCCTCATGATTTGTCCCAAAAGTCAACTTAGGGGTGAATTAGGTCAAGAAACCCTAATTCCTGATTTTTGATGTATGCATCCCCTGAGGTCAAATTGACTTGATGCTTGGGCCCATGAGGTTCCATGGAGTATTTTAGGATATACTTTGAAGCAATGGCTCATTCCCAGAGGACAATTTTCATCTGGAGCCCCTGGTCGACTAAAACCCTAATTTGGTGACACTGGCGATCTTGAGGCTTGATCCACCTGGAAGGGAGCATCCTTGTGCTTAATCCTTAAAGTAGGAGTCCTCTTGATCCATTGTAGATGTTTGGGAGGTTAGACAAGTTGAAGATCATGTCATTTCTTGATTGATCCTTTATCTAAGAACTCTGAGAGGGCTTGAAACCCTAAATTTGATTGTAGTGGATGCTCACCCATCTTTGGGGAGACTGATGAGGTATGATGGTTCCTCCATATTGTGATGATGATTTTGACAATGATGGGAAATCTTAGTGGTCAAAATTTGGGGTATGACAGCAGAGTACTGGTATAATACAGCATTGCAGACAAGCACTGGTATGACACATTTTAAAGCATTGTACGGGCGGGATCCCCCGAACCTAACTTGGTATAATTACAGTGCCACTGACCCTATACCAGTCCAAGGCAACTGATTGAGCGAGATACATTGCTTGCACGACTAAAGTCACAGTTGTTGAAGGCGCAACAAGTCATGAAAAATTAAGTTGATAAGAATCGTAGGGACGAGAAATTTGAGATTGGGGACTTGCTGCTTGTCAAGTTACAACTGTATAGGCAACATTCTCTGCATTGAGAAAAAATTACAAATTGTCTATGAGGTACTTTGGACCATTTTCTATCATTGAGCGAATCGAGGTTGTTGCGTATAAGCTCGAATTGCCACACACAGCCAGAATCCATCCTGTCTTTCATATATCCCAACTGAGACCTTTTAAGGGAGAGGTTCGAGACCCATATCTTCCATTACCATTGTCGACTACAGATAATGGAAACATAGCCCAACCTGCAACAGTGTTAGATTGCAGGGTACTGATCCAGGGAGAACAGTGCATTCCTCAGGTGAAAATTCAATGGGAACCTGGTTTAGACACCACGTGGGAAGATGTCAAAGATATGAAAAACCACTATCCTCTTTTCAACCTTGAGGACAAGGTTGATCTCATAGGAGGGGGTATTGTAATGAGGCCCAATGCTATAATTAAGGAGGGGAAGGATGACATGGTAAATTCTGTTGTAAATGCAAGCACAAATCAAGGAATGAGGGTAACGACAAGCACAAATCAAGGAGTGAGAAGAGGAAACCGAAACCGTCATCCTAACATTAAGCACAAGGACTATATATAGAATAGAGTAATAGAAGAAAGAGATAGGATTGACGTGTGTTACTATTTCTCTCTCTCTGAACTTTGTTTTTGTTCTTTTCAATTTAACGCTTTAATAAATTATTTAACCCTCTATTGTTATAGCAAGGCTTTCAATTAATAAAACATTGTCAAATTCTTTATCATTCTGGTGTAACCATAACATAAGCTAGGCTAATCTATGACATGGCAGTCAACGGGGAGTCCTTCCCTTTGAAATGTAATGAAGGGAAGATGCTAGCCTAATATTGTCACGTAAAGGATTTGAATTTTAAAACCTAAGAGTTAACCTGATTCAATAAGATTGAATCAAGAACTCAAGGGGACACAAATACCATTCAATCAAAGAGAAAATCAATACGAAAAAAAACCAACAGTTAAATCAAAATCTAATCACGACTGAAACTTACCAAGATCAATCATTAAGGATTTAATCAAGAATTTATGCCATAGTTTAATCAAAATCGAAATAAAATTAATATCTACACAAACTAAACCAAGCTTAAATATGTTTTCAATAGAAATGATCATCCTAATTAATATTTCACCATAAAATAAATTTTCTATAAAACATAGAAGAACTAAAACAAAAAAAAACCTAATTAATAAGAAAAGCAAAAAATGTATAGTTTTTATTTATTTTTTAATAAAAAAAGAAAAAGGTGGGCTTTAAGCCCACAAAAAAATTCAAAATGAAGCTAAAAAATAGAAAAAAATAAATAAAACTAAGAAAAGTAATGGGTCGGACGCCCGACCCAAACAACAGCAACAACAAAGTGAAAAGAGATTTGAGAACCATTCAGTTATCTCTCTCGTTACTCTCTCTCACAATTCCCTGTTTCCGCCGTCCTCTTCCCTCACTCTCGTGGCTTCTTCATCATCCTCACATCTCCATTTTTGCATTTTTTCGCTAGCTACTCTCTCTCGCTCTTGTATACTCTCTCTCTCTTTCTCAGAAGCTTACTTCGCCTGAGAAAATGAAGAACGACGAACCGCGGCGTCGCCGCCTTCCCTTGAAGGCCAAACCCCAAATTCTAACCTCACCTCCACCAATTCCTATCTCCTAAACCTAATTCCTGCATCAATTTCACATAATTCCCGTTCAATCAAACCAAATCGTAGTAAATAGAACGTGAGCCCTAAATTCCTCAATCAAAAATTTGAGCGATTTACGGAAGAAGCAACAATTAAACGCTACATACAGATGATCAAGATGATGCGAGGACAGAGGTTTAGAGAGATTACCTATTGAAGTTCGTCCGACGCGTCTTCGACGACAACGTTAACACGAGAAAACCAGAGAATTCTATAGGTATGCTTCGAACTTTCTTCTTCTTCTGTTCGTCCGTGAATTCGTTGTTGCTTCTGATTTTGGTGTGTGTGATAACTGCTACTTCTTTTCACATTGTGGGCATTTTCATTGCGTGTGTATGTGTATGGTTTGTTGAATGGGATGGGGAAGATTGCATGTGTGTTTATGTTTGTTTCTGAATCTGGGGATATGTTTGTGGATTTCTCAGTGTATGTGATTGCTTGTTTTTGATACTGTGTGTGGATTGTGAATACTGATAATGCTCTCTGCTACTATGCGTGCTCTGTCTTTTGTTCGTGTGAATCTGATCTTTTTTATAATATTTTGAAAAAAAATCAAATTTTGTGGTTTTGAATTCTTTTCCATTTTAAGTCCAGCATGTTTGATTTGTTTTGAAAAACACAAGCTGTAACTTTCTGTTTTACTCATGGCTTTGTGATGAAAATTATTGATGATGTCTGATTTTGTTTGCCTTCACGATCCCATTCAATTTGGTGTTTGAAGAGTTTTCGTTTTCGGCTTATTATGTCTGATTTTGCCGTGGAACATGTCACTTTTATTTTTGGAATTGTGTTGGATAACTGTTTTGGGAAGTTTTGAATTTGTCTTGAGATTTGATGAACTTTACTGCTTGTTTTTTCATACGGATTGTTTATGTATCTCTTGAATGCTGTTTTCTTTTGGCGGTACCAGCTGATGCTACATCCTTACTTTATGGATATTGATGCGTGCTATCCGCAAGTATACGGATTACGTCAGAGTAATATAAAAGATTTATCGATCCCACAGAGACCAATGTCAATCTATCGATTATTATTGTTACGTTGTTTATCTAAGGCTAAAAATCAGAGTAAAAGTTTTCCACAAAACGAAAAACAGAAATAAATCAGAATAAGACTATACTGGAATGGTAATTGGAAACATAACGATAAATTGGTTTGCAAAATAAGATATAAAAAACGTGCGAAGTGTGAGAGTGTATTTATAGAGAATGAACACAAGTGTCACGCTTAAGTTCAGTTCCAAAAGACAAATCACACAAACGATTAAAGTAATAAAGTAATGACAGAGACAGAAAGTAAACAAATATAAAGTAATGCAATAAAGTAAATAATTATAAAGGCAATGCGGATAATAATAAATTACAAATTATAAAAGAAGCCTGATCCAAAGCGGAGACTTAATATGTTACAGAGCTAGAAAGTAAATTGAGGGAAATGAAAATCTGACTTGAATGTAAATAATTTCGAATATAAAACTCCTAACTATGATTGCTCCAATCTAACTAACAACGATAGTGCAATAACCCCTCAATGTGAAGGATTATTGCTTTACAAAGTGGACTTTATGCCTAAGGTTGGAAACTAGAATTGGATAATCCAAAAGTGAAAATGCAAGGCTTTTTATAGTAATCATGAGCTGTAATTGCCACGCAGCATTATGGAGAAACGGTTGAGTAATAATTTCCTTCGTGTGTAACTGCTTCTAATGTTTCTGACCCTTGCCCTGTTGTAACGTTCGGCGCCCGCCGACCCCCTCTCCGCGTCCGTCGGGTGTGCATTTTGAATAAAACGTATTTTGTGACAGTTGGAGTGTGGGTGAAACGTACTGCTCAAATGACATCCTCTATGGCGTTCGCTAAGTGAAACGGCTAGTGTACAATTTGCACAGGAAATCTCCGTTTTAGCCCCGTTTTGAGTCATTTCTTTACTGCAGGCTTAAATCAGGCAATGTATCTGAAAGTAAAACAAAATACCATAATAACAAGGGAAAATAACAAATAAACAACTAAAAACATGTGCAATCGGAGTCAAATATATAATGTGTTTTAGTGTTATCAAATTCTCCCACACTTAAACCTTTGCTTGTCCTCAAACAAACTCTCATAAGCAGAAAAAGAAAAACAGCAAACATACAAGTATCTTATATGGGCTAAAGGCTTAAATCTGATCAATGATGCATCAGTAGGTACTAACTAGTGAACCAAGGGTATCGTAATGACACTTTCCGCTATTTGTAGACATAAGTTTCTCTCCTATACAAACCAATCCAAACCATGATGTTATACTTAGGCATATCTTACTCATTCCTTTCTTACCCCTTTTCATTCAGGTGTAATCACATTAAGCCCGTTATCTTCCATTCGCATGGTGAACATAACCTGTGGTAATCTTGATCCTATTATTATATCAAAATCTTGATACTTTTGATATATAATTTTTTTTTCTTTCACTTTTCTCTCTTTTTTTTTTGCAGGATCTTACCTATTTGCATCGGTTTGTCACTTAGCGGTGGCTAAGATGGTGCTGACTGCTAGAATAAACTACTTAAGGGTAAGTGATGAAGGGTGAGATTTTAAGGCTACCGTATAAAAAAAACTGGATAGGCTCCTATAATTGAGAAACTTACGGTGTAAAAATGATATCGATTTTTCAAAAGTTTTCCCAAGCCATTGCAAATGATACTTACTTGTCCTAATAGCCCAAATTTTCAAAATAAATGCTGTTTTCTTAGTTCAAAAGAAAAATTAATTTTTGTTAAGGCTCAAGAAATGGGAAAATAGACAAACTCACAAAAAATGACTCGTCAAGCACATGTGAAACTTTTTTAGAACAAACTAAACTATACTAGAAAGCAATAATAAAATAGAAATAGTAAAGACAAGTAAAAACAGTAAATATCTTCTCCCACACTTAAACTGAACATTGTCCTCAATGTTTCGATAAAAGTAAGAAAGGGATAGGTGAAACCTGGCAATCACTCATGTCGGCCACTGGGACCATCTCCATCATGCTCTGAACGTCTGGGACGACGACTCCTACTGCGGTGTCGGGTGGTATGTGACAACTCCATCTGCTCAATCCTCTCTATTAGAGAGGCATTTTGATCTCTAAGTGCTTGGAAGTTCTCGAGATTGGACTGCTATGACTCCCATATAAAATCCATCATCTCATGCTATTGTTGGTACATGGCATAGAACATGCCATCACGCTCTTCTTCTCTGGCTTGCTATGCTTGCCACATTTCTTCGATGATATAAAATCCGGAAGAAGTACCTGCAGGACGGTTAGTAATAGGTGGGGTGTGTGCAGGTTATACATGAATAGGAGACTGTTCCATACGATCAAACTCATCATCCGTCTCGTTTCCTTCGTCCTCGGGGACGTTTGGTAGTAACGGACCTAAAATAGGAGCAGCCTTCAAATCATAGAGCTAGCTTTCTCTTTGGCGTACATTAGTGCTTCTTGAGCAAGGTAAAGCGACACTCGGGACGGCGACATTGCGAACCATGAGGATATAGCCTCCTTCCGGCCTCGCTTTGCATAAACGCATATCTCGCAGAAATCTTAAATCAATGATGCGAGGCGGGAGTGGTTCCAATGTGGCTAACTCGGTGTCCAGGTGGAGGGCTCGTGCAATGAAGGTAATAAATCCTCCAAATGGCACGGTGTTGCCCTTTTTCTCAATAGCCCGCATATGTGCTATCATAAATGGCACAAGATTTAATCTTTTTCCAAGTAAAGCAGCCTGTAAAAATATAAATTCTTTGGAATTCAAATTGTTAGAATTTTCACGAGCAAAAATAGTATCAGCTAATAAAAGGCGAAACACTCGTATGGCTGGGTTATGAATGTCGGAAGCCAAATTTCCATCAAAGGAGTAGGTGGTCTGACCAGTGATGTCTTTCCACAGTTGGAAAACCTCAGTTGACCAATTTGTGTCTATGGGTGCCTCACAAACGACACCACTCCCATAATAGAATCCTAATAACTCAGCAAGTGCATCAGTGGTATAAATGTATTCAACATTGAACATTCTAAACCTTACTGTGCCTACAGTGCTAGCGGTGTTTTCTCTGATAGTGTACTCCAAAGAACTCAAAAATTCGCGGGTTAGCCTTGCATAAGTAGGCTCCTGGCGAATAAAGATACTAACTAATTTTAAATTTTCTAACAGATAAAATACGCTATACCTTATACCAAGGTTGTACAGACAGATATCATTAATGTACCTCATCGCAAGAATGTTGCGTGTTCGCAATCTGTCCCATTTCTCCCATTGCTTGACTCCGTTTGTTCCAACTCGAAAAATAATGTTCCCATGTTCCTCTGCTGCCATTGTTGAAGTGAAATGAAGGTTTAGTAGTGAATTTGGGGTTTTTTTTGTAGATTTGGGTTTTTGGTTGAAATCTTTGGATTTTATTGAGATAATGTGGAATGGAAGTGGTAATGATAGTGGGGAAGTTATGAAATAAGGAATTGAAATGGTTTAGTGGGGTTTTATGGTGATTAAAATCGGAGTCATTGGGGATGGAAGATGAAGAGAGTGGCAAAAATGGGGGTTTTCATATTCTGGTTCGTTCATATCCCAGGACGCCTCCGCGTCCGCCAAGTAGGGGTCCGCGTCCGCGGACTGTGTAAACTGGGCTGGCACGGGTTTGGGCTTTGGTTGGTCCATGTATTTCTCCTTGGGGTGTTTATAGCATATTTGAGAAATTTCTTCATAGGTGTACATGTATGAAATATAGAAAACAAACTTTTTATATTATATATATATATATATATGTGTGTGTGTGTGTGAATGTAGAAATTAAATAACAATAATATTATTAACTCTAAAAAAATTTTAAATTATAAAAATGAATGAAATAAATTTTTTTAAATATTACCAATAGATTGCAATAATGTAGATATTTATTATAACTTGAAATAATATGACACTCGCATATAGCATATGGATGCAATGAGTCTAATAATAATAACGATGGAAAATTAATTTTACTAATAGTCTGATAATAACGATAATAATGATAAAGATAAGAACGTAGTAACGGTAGAAATAAACAATCATAACAAGCATGTGGTAAGTCTCCCCCACACAAAGTGTGAGCTATGACCCAGAGCTCCTGAATATCTTCTAGAAAGACTGTCGACGGACACCCTGACTCATGTGAGGACAAGGTGCCCGTGCTTCTGTAAGCTGGCGTCTGAGATCGCAAATCTCCTGGTATAAAAGATCATATGATGAAGCATTTGTTGCGTCTGAGATCTGTATCTGTAAGGTGATTTTGGCGCATTCTTCGCGAAGAGAAATGATCTCCTTTCGCATAGCGTTAAACTCTGAATATATGTCCCTGCGTTGTAGATTAACGTTAGAGGAATAGACAGTAGTCCTTTCCAGGTGGGGTCCTAGGTCGGATGGGTGTCTCGTCTTGGCCTTCCAAAGCATATGACCAGTTAGCTTTGTCATGGACACTTGTCCGGGTGTGGTTTGGAAAACCAAAGTAGTGAACGAATTCATCGTCTATTAGGAGCTTAAAGTTATCTGCACTAAAGAATGCTCTCCTGATAAGGCCACGGTCAAGGCAATGATTAATGTCAATTAAGGTGTAGCCACAATGGGAGGTAAGATGAGTTAGCTTGTTGGCTAGACCTAGGGCATAAGCTATGTGTGTAACAGTGCCACCTACATGGATAGGTCCTTTGGAATATCCAGCAGTTAAGTATAGGTTATACATCAGAAAATTACCACTAGCTAATGGGCGTGACTCAGTAGTACAAAAGAGCATCAGAATCTCTTCTTCGGTAATCTGGTTCTCGGTTTCACTTCTACCAAAGAAAGTCTCGGCCAGGATCATTTGGAAATAACGGAAGGCTGGGTTGTGGATTTTGTTTGCTAATTGGGTGGAAGGATCAGGCCCTCCTCCACCGTTGATTTTGCTCCAGAATATGTCAAGCTCATCCTGCATAACATTGACTTCATTCATAAAATGGATGGCATCCATGCCACACTGAAAACCAAGTAATCTAGCAAAATCCCTGTGGTTAAGTGTATACTCGTTCCCAAATAGTCTGAATCTTATGCTTCCACTGTTGTAACCTCTTCCACTGTAGGGGTCATAAATGAGTGAACTGAGGAACTCTAAGGTTAGATGCTTATAGGTTACATTCATTGCTTCAGAATACTCATGCCACTGGAGCTGGTGACAAAGGTACCTCACACTGGCCTCAATACCTAAGGTTGTTAAACAGTTTGGGTCAGGGAACCTAGTGGGTAGGATCGGTCTCTCAGAAAGGACTACATATTTCTTACTCTGTTCGTCATCTCTGAACACGATGTGCATGTCATCATAGCTCTGCATCCTGAAAAGAAAGTTAGTGTAGAATATCTGGGATGATGTGATCTGTAACCTGTAAACATAGACATTTCATAAGTCAGTCCAGTTAGTCAAATAATATAAATAATAAATCTTTTTATTTTTCTGAAATAAATTATATGCATAAATAAAAAATAATGAAAAGAAAGCCATGGGTTGCCTCCCACGCAGCGCTTGTTTTACGTCGTTAGTTGGACGAATGTAAAACTTACGTTGTGGATGTTGCTCTAGGTGGGTCTATCAGAGTGTGACCAGATTAGTAGGTAGGGATATCGCCTCCATAGTAGAGTTTTAATCTTTGTCCATTTACTAAAAAGAAACTACATGAATGATTTACAATTTCAAATGCTCCAGATTTCAAGACTTTGGTGACCTCATAGGGTCCAGTCCACCTTGAGCGTAACTTACCGGGAAATAATCGTAACCTAGAATTGAAAAGA
This sequence comes from Lathyrus tuberosus, assembly GCA_022829125.1. Taxonomy (NCBI): domain Eukaryota; kingdom Viridiplantae; phylum Streptophyta; class Magnoliopsida; order Fabales; family Fabaceae; genus Lathyrus; species Lathyrus tuberosus. The sequence goes on along the minus strand of JALAZF010000006.1, from coordinate 31,355,341 downwards.
AGTACAGAATCGCCTACGTTGAACTCCTTTTTGGCAATTCTTTTGTCATGCCATGCTTTGGTTCTCTCTTTATATATTATGGCGTTTTCATAAGCATTTCGGCGTAACTCTTCTAATTTGTGGATATCTAGAATACGTTTATCTCCGGCTGTCAAGTAATCCATATTAAGAGCTTTTATGGCCCACTAGGCCTTATGTTCAAGCTCGAAGGGTAAATGGCAAGATTTTCCGTAGACTAATTGATAAGGGGTTGTTCCTATAGGGTTTTAAAAGCAGTTCTATAAGCCCACAAGGCTTCTTGTAGCCTTAAGGACCAATCTTTTCTAGAAATTGATACGGTTTTCTCTAAGATTTGTTTTATTTGCCTATTTGATACTTCTACTTGTCCACTAGCCTGCGGGTGATAAGGTGTGGCTACTCGGTGTTTAACTCCATATTTCTTTAAAAGGTTTTCGAATATCCTAGATATGAAAGCGATCCTTCATCGCTTATAACCAATCGATGTACTCCAAACCTAGGGAAAATATAGTTTTTAAATAGTTTAATGACTACACAAGTATCGTTGGTGGGTGAAGCTATAGCTTCAATCCATTTGGATACATAATCAATAGCTACTAAGATATACTTGTTTCCCATCGAAGATGGAAAAGGTCCCATAAAATCTATACCCCCAACATCGAAGAGTTCTACCTCCTGAATATTTCTCAGAGGCATTTCATCTCTTCTTGAGACGTTCCCTGTGCGTTGACATCTGTCACATCTTACAATGTAGGCATAAACATCGCGCCATAAAGTTGGCCAGAAAAGACCTGCTTGAAGTATTTTAGCGCATGTTTTGGATGAGCCTAGATGTCCACCATATGGTGAAGAGTGACAATGTTTAATTATAGTTTCTACTTCTTCTTCAGGGACACAGTGACGGAAAATGCCATCTGCGCCTCTTTTGAATAAGAGGGGTTCGTCCCAATGGAAGTGTTTCACGTCGTGATAGAACTTCTTCTTCTGTTGGTAATTTAGATCATGTGGTATGATATCAGCTGCTAGATAGTTAACAAAATCTGCGTACCAAGGTATGGTTGTCACTACGAGAGCTTTTTCAATGTCTAATTCTAAATAGGGGTCAGGATCATCATCATGGATGGTTCTAACTGCTCCTACTAATCTATCGTATGCGAAATCATCATTGATAGGAACAAGATCTTGTTTTAGATATTCAAGCCTTGAAAGGTGGTCAGCAACCACATTTTCAGTGCCTTTCTTATCTCGGATCTCCAAATCAAATTCTTGAAGTAAAAGGATCCAGCGTAGTAATCTAGGCTTAGCATCCTTTTTGCTTAATAGATATCTTATCACAGCATGATCAGTGTAGACTATGATTTTTGCTCCTACTAAATAGGATCAGAATTTGTCGATTGCAAAGACTACTGCCAGGAGTTCCTTCTCGGTTGTGGCATAATTAAGCTGAGCCGCATCTAAAGTCCTACTGGCGTAGTAAATCACATGGAGTTTCTTATCCTTGTTTTGTCCTAGAACAGCGCTGATAGCGTAATCGCTAGCATCGCACATAATTTCAAAAGGTTGGTTCCAATCAGGAGGTTGAATGATGGGTGCGGAAATCAGTGCTTGTTTTAAGTATTTAAAGGCTTCAAGACATTTATCATCGAATTTGAATTCGGCGTCTTTCATAAGTAAGTTGGTTAATGGTTTAGTTATTTTCGATAAGTCTTTAATGAAGCGTCGATAGAAACCGGCGTGTCCAAGGAAACTTCGGATTTCTCTAATGGTTTTGGGTGGTTGAAGGTTTTCTATTACTTTTATTTTGGCTTTATCAACCTCAATGCCTCTTTCGGACACTATGTGTCCTAGTACTATGCCTTCAGTAACCATAAAATGGCATTTTTCCCAGTTTAGAACAAGGTTGACTTCTACGCATCTTTCCAGGATTTTCTCAAGGTTGGTTAAATAGTTTTTAAAACTGGATCCACATATCGAGAAATCGTCCATAAATACTTCCATGATCTCATCAAGGAAATCTGCGAAGATTGACATCATACAGCGTTGGAAGGTAGCTGGGGCATTGCATAGTCCGAATGGCATTCGTCTGTAAGCAAATGTTCCATAGGGACATGTAAAGGTTGTTTTCTCTTGATCATCAGGGTGAATGTGTATTTGGAAGAATCCTGAGTATCCATCCAAATAGCAAAAGTAAGAATGCCTAGCTAAACGTTCGAGCATTTGGTCTATGAATGGAAGTGGGAAGTGATCTTTCCTAGTTACCTTATTAAGCTTCTTGTAATCAATATACATCCGCCAACCATTTTCTATACGTTTGGCTATTTGTTCTCCTTTTTCGTTTTGTACAGCGGTGACACCTCCTTTCTTAGGTACCACATGTATGGGGCTTACCCTTTTACTATCGGATATTTGGTATATTATTCCAGCCTCTAACAACTTTAACACTTCCCTTTTTACTATGTGACTCATTATAGGATTTATCCATCGTTGATGTTCTCTGGAGGGTTTTGCGTCTTCCTCCAGCATAATTCGGTGCATACACACGAAATAACTTATTCCTTTGAGAGATCAGAGATATTATAACCTAGAGTTGAGGGATATTTTCTTAAAACATCTAACAATTGATTAGTTTCAGGACCATCTAACGTGGCACTGACTATGACTGGGCGGTTTAATTCTTTATCTAAGAATTCGTATCTTAAATTCTTAGGAAGCTCCTTAAGCTCTATAGATGGTTTTTTCGGACATGGCATATGATCTGGGGTAAGTGCCAAGCATTCGTAAAGACTGTTATCTATGTAAGGTTTAGATAAACGTTCGAATCCATCGTCCTCCATTATGGGGATTGAAGGTAGTTTGATGGTTTCTACTGGATCTTCTTTATCCAGTTCTCTTATGCATTCATCAATTATATCGATGGCATAACATGAGTCATCTATGGCTGGTGCATTTAAGAATTGGGATAGTATAAATTCTACTTTTTCATTACCTACCTCGAATGTCATTTTTCCTTTCTTGACATCTATTATAGCTCCAGCTGTTGATAAGAAGGGTCTACCTAAAAGGATTGGGATCTCATCGTCTTCCTTAATGTCCATTACGACGAAGTCCGTTGGAATATAAAGTTTACCAAGCCTAACTGGGACATCTTCCAAAATGCCAATTGGATACTTAACTGATCTGTCGGCTAATTGAAGAGACATCCTAGTCGGTTGCATTTCTCCTAGGTTTAACCTTTTACAAATGGCTAAAGGCATTAAGCTTACACTTGCTCCTAAGTCCAGAAGTGCTTTATCAATAACTTGGTTTCCCAAAACACAAGGTATAGAAAAATTCCTGGGTCTTTCTCTTTCTTAGCAAGCTTATTCTCAGCAATTGAATTATATTCTAAAGGTTTAGGATCATCTAATCTTTGTTTGTTGGTTAGAATGTCTTTAAGGAATTTGGCATAAGATGGTACTTGGGTAATAACTTCTGTGAATGGAATCTCTACGTGGAGTTTCTCAATCACTTTTATGAATTTCTTATATTGGTTATCTAATTTGGTTTGTTTAAGTCTTTGTGGGTATGGAATCGGAGGTTTGTAAGGAGGAGGTGGTACATAAACTTTTTCATTCTCTTCTCTTTCCTTAACTTCCGTATTCTTAGATTTCTCAGGTTCCACCGATTTCTCAATTCTTTCTCAGGTGTGTTCATAACTTCTTTCCTAGGAGGTTTTGGATTATTCAACCTAGGGTTTATAGGCCCATCGTAAGTGGTCCCGCTCCTTAGGGCTATAACATTCGCGTGCCCTTTAGGGTTAGGTTGAGGTTGTCCAGGGAACTGTCCTCCAGGTGTAGCATGGGTGGATTGTTGTTGTGCTACTTGAGAGATTTGGGTTTCAAACATTTTGTTATGGGTAATTACAGAATCGAGTTTAGTACCCAACTGGGTAATTAGTCCATTCATATGAATGTTTTGGTTCATGAACTCCTTGTTCTGTTGCAATTGAGCTGAGATGAATTCGTCTATCTTTTTCTCAAAATTTGATTTCTGAGGGGCATATGGTGCAGATTTATTGGGTCTTTGAGTTTGGAAACCGGGTGGTCTTTGAGGTGTTGAATTTTGAGTAGGGTTATTATTCTTATAGGAAAAATTTGGGTGATTCCTCCATCCAGGGTTGTATGTGTTTGAATAAGGGTTTCCTTGGGCGTAATTAACCTGATCTGTGGTACTCTCGGCTAAAAGGTTGCATTCAGCTATAGTATGTCCTGAGGTTCCACAGATTTCACATCTGGGTTGTATAGCTGCTATGGTTGTTGTGGGGTTGATAGTCAGGTTTTCTACCTTTTGAGCTAGAGCATCCATCTTTGCGTTCATATGGTCAAAACAACTCACTTCATACACACCTCCTTTGGTCTCTTTCTTCTCCATCGGTGCTCGTTCGGTTCCCCATTGGTAATGGTTTCGTGCCATATCCTCAATGAGAGCGCAAGCCTCGGGGTAGGGTTTGTTCATTAGAGCGCCACCAGCGACAGCGTCTATGGTCATCTTTTTGTTGTACATGAGTCCATTATAAAAGGTATGGATTATAAGCCATTGTTCTAAGCCATGATGTGGACATGCTCTTAATAGTTCCTTATATCTCTCCCAAGCGTCGAAAAGTGATTCTCCCTCGCTTTGGTAAATTGAGTTATTTGGTTTCGTAGAATAGCAGTTTTACTCGGTGGAAAGTATCTAGCAAGGAATACTTTCTTTAGGTCATTCCAAGTGGTTATAGAGTTGGCTGGAAGGGAATCTAACCATGATCGGGCTCTATCTCTGAGGGAAAATGGGAATAGTCTTAGACATATTGCCTCAGGAGGAGCTCCGTTCACTTTTAAGGTATCGGCTAGTTGAATAAAGACTTTAAGATGTTGGTTCGGGTTTTCCGTAGGAAGACCTGCGAACTGGTTCTATTGTACTAATTGCAACAGAGATGGTTTTAATTCGAAGTTATTGGCTGGTATAGCTGGGTTAACTATACTAGAATAAGGTTCTTCGTTAGAGGGTAGGGCGAAATCCTTAAGAGGTTTAGCGTTTTCTTCGTCTGCCATTGCTCTTTTGATTTGTCGAAGTAGAAGACGAGCTCGGGCGTAACGTTCAGGTTCTTCTAATGGATCAACAAAGTTTCCGGTACTGCGAGTTCTTTGCATTTACTGGCTAAGGGATGCCTTAGTCTAGACGGTGTAACAACATGGTACAAAATTTTGACGTAATTGGTCCCCGGCAACGGCGCCAAAAACTTGATGCGTGCTACCCGCAATTATACGTATTACGTTATAGTAATATAAAAGATTTATCGATCCCACAGAGACCAATGTTAGTCTATCGATTAATATTGTTACGTTGTTTATCAAAGGCTAAAAATCAGAGTAAAAGTTTTCCACAGAACGAAAAACAGAAATAAATCAGAATAAGACTATGCTGGAATGGTAATTGGAAACATAACGATAAATTGGTTTTCAAAATAAGATATAAAAGGCGTGCGAAGTGTGAGAGTGTATTTCTAGAGAATGAACACAAGTGTCACGCTTAAGTTCAGTTCCAAAAGACAAATCACACAAACGATTAAAGCAATAAAGTAATGACAGAGACAGAAAGTAAACGAATATAAAGCAATGCAATAAAGTAAATAATTATAAAGGCAATGCGGATAATAATAAATTACAAATTATAAAAGAAACCTGCTCCAAAGCGGAGACTTAATCTGGTACAGAGCTAGAAAGTAAATTGCGGGAAATGAAAATCTGACTTGAATGTAAATAATTTTTAATATAAAACTCCTAACTATGATTGCTCCAATCTAACTAACAACGATAGTGCAATAACCCCTCAATGTGACGGATTATTGCTTTACAAAGTGGACTTTATGCCTAAGTTTGGAAACTAGAATTGGATAATCCAAAAGTGAAAATGCAAGGCTTTTTATAGTAATCATGAAGCTGTAACTGCCACGCAGCATTATGGAGAAACGGTTGAGTAATAATTTCCTTCGTGTGTAACTGCTTCTAACGTTTTTGACCCTTGCCCTTTTGTAACGTTCGGCGCCCGCCGACCCCCTCTCCGCGTCCACCGAGTGTGCATTTTAAATAAAACGTATTTTGCGACCATTGGAGTGTGGGTGAAACGTACTGCTCAAACGACATCCTCTATGGCGTTCGCTGAGTGAAACGGCTAGTGTACAATTTGCACAGGAAATCTCCGTTTTAGCCCAGTTTTGAGTCGTTTCTTTACTGCAGGCTTAAATCAGGAAATGTATCTGAAAGTAAAACATATAACAAGGGAAAATAACAAATAAACAACTAAAACCATGTGCAATCAGAGCCAAATATATAGTGTGTTTTAGTGTTATCAGATATCCTCAATCTTCTAAGCTCCGTGGCTATATGTAGATCATCAAGGTATTCGCTCTCCTTAGTTTCCTTTAACGATTTTTATGTAAAGCTCCAATTTGATCTTTGAAATTGTTGCTAAAATCGTGACCGAAACTTATCCATGAAACATGCGCCGTTGTGGACTTTGACTAACTTGTGAAGGCCTTGGATAGCGACAAGTCTTGCTACTTGTTATATTAATCTCACTGCCCTTTTGCAGGTTTCAAATTTCCTTTATGACACGTGACATTCGTACCAGTCCATCATCAATAGCATTGCAGCCAAAAAAATTTGAGTCAATGGAGGAGAGAATCAAAGGTGCAACAAAATCATTGATCGTAAGTGTAATCTTCCACTGCCGGCTGGAGACGCAAATCACAATTTTGGTAAAGCATACAACAAGGTAGTCCTTGTTAGAGAAACAAGAATCATACCACTTCATTCAAATGTTTTGTCCTTAGGCTGTCAAGAATTAGTTCCATGACCACAAGATGGTTACAATTCAATGTATTTCCACAACCATAAAAATTAAGCAATTGTCCTTTGTTGTTCAGCGCTAACTCTAGGGTGTATATTTACAAAGCTTGGTATGGATGAAGAAAAAGCCCCACAAATTTATCTCTTTAGGCATTGTACTTTGGTTTGTTAGGAAGGCATTTCTTTGCGCCTTATAATGTAACATCTCAACCTGCTATTTGGATGGATTTGTATTTTCAATGTGGTTTAATTTTGGATTGTGTAAGCTCATGGATCAATGATTTGTGAAGGTTCCTCTTAGCCATCTCAATAGGAAAAAGTTCATCCAAAATGGCCATGCTATTTGGAATGTTAACAACCTTGTTGTAACGTGGAATCTTGGTGATGAAAGGAGTTTATGAATCTTCGACTGAATTTTGAATATTGAAACATGTTGGATGTTGAAACTCTTGAACTTGTAATCATAGTTTCAACTTGTGTTGAATCTTTATGTACTTTGAACTTGTAAATTTTGGATTTTAAATAATGTGAACTCAATCTTGAAATTGTTATACTTTGAATCCTTTTATAAAGATCATCCTTTATAATCAACAGTTACAGGCTTGCCGTTGAAAGTAACCTTCACTTTCCAAATTGTCATCATCGGCAATATATTGACCTCCTTCATCCTATTAAACGGGTAGCTCATATGTTCAAGGAGCCTCCTTTCCACCTTAATAAAACTGCCATCCTTTTCACCTTAATAAAACTGCCAGTATTAATACCCTATGTGTGAAATGTGCAATCCATACTTCTAGGAATTAAAACTCAATTAAAGGTTGCAACAATTTGAGCTACACATTATTTGACATGCTTCAAAACAAAGAGCAACACTTGTATGTCCTTTGAACTTCTTGCACTTTTAACTTTTGTAAGAAACCTTGACATCATCTTGTACATCTTTTGGAATCTTGAATGATCACATCATCTTGAGTTTGAACTTTAAATGTTAATGAGTAACGTGGACTTGAATTTGAAATCCTCATGGTGAAATAAAAAAATTATACTTTCAAGCACATTACTACCAATGATAAAATCTAAACTCTTTCTTTTAAAATCCATGGGAAACAAATGATGATCAAACTCCATGGGTATGAACAAAATCTTCCTTGAATTAAGCTTGACTTTTATTACCCGTATAGTCAAAGATTTAGATGACGATGAACTCAACACATGGACCATTCCTTGAAAATAAGGATGCAACTTGTAATGTCACTCACCACGAAATTCCAACCAGTTATCAAATGATCAAAGCCAAATGGACATAAAACCATAATCCTCTTTGGGGAAAACTCTGAGAAATCTTGAGGAAAATGACCTTGTATTGACTATGGGACCATAAGAATGAGGGCATATCCTTCCTTCATCTCCACAAGAATTCAACACAACTTGCAAGGGACTACAAACCCAATGAGCACACACAAAGCCTCCACGACTTTTGAACCTTTTGTAACAACCCTAATTTCACAAATCAAACAAACAATGGTCTAATAAATCGGTTAGTTATGCATGGATGATTTACCTAAGATGATGTGTAAAAGATCAAGGAATCCAAGGGTAAAATTTGGGGTATGACACCATGCAGGATTCCAACTCGAAAAAGTGGATTGAAGCAATGAAGGAGGAGTATAAGTCCATGCAAGACAATAAAGTTTGGGAACTTATCCCATTACCAGAAGGTGGGAATCTCATTGGTTGCCAATGGATTTTTAAGACCAAATGGGATTCTAACGGTAATGTGGAGAGGTATAAAGCTCGTCTTGTGGCTAAGGGCTATACTCAAAAGGAAGGGATTGACTTTAAAGAGACTTTCTCTCCGGTTTTTTTGAAAGACTCTTTTAGGACAATCATAGCTCTTGTTGCACATTATGATTTGGAACTCCATCAAATGGATGTCAAGACAACTTTCCTCAATGGCAACGTTGATGAAAAAATCTATATGATGCAACCAGAAAACTTTGTGTCAGGAGACTCAAAGAATATGGTTTGAAAAATGACAAAATCCATTTATAGACTAAAACAGGCGTCTTGTCAGTGGTATCACAAGTTTCACGAAGTAATTCTCTCATTTGGTTTTGAGGTGAATGTTGTTGAAAATTGTATGTACCACAAATTCAGTGGGAGCAAGTACATTTTCTTGGTCTTGTATGTAGATGACATACTACTTGCCACAAATGATATAGGAATGATGCACAAAACTAAGAAATTTCTATCAAGAAATTTTGAAATGAAAGATCTTGGTGATGCCTCCTTTGTATTAGGAATTAAGATACATCAAAAAGGTACTTAAAAGGTTTGGCATGCAGGAATGTAAATCAAGAGATACTCCAATTGCTAAGGGAGACAAATTCAGTCTCAGTAAGTGCCCAAAAGGAAACTTAGAAATTCAAGAAATGCAAAAGATTCCTTATGCGTCAGCAGTAGGGAGTCTGATGTATGCCCAAGTGTGCATGCGTCCAGATATTACGTTCATAGTAGGGATGTTAGGAAGTTATTTGAGCAATCTATGAATAGATCATTAGAAAGCCGCCAAAAAGGTTATGAGGTATATAAAGAGAGAACAAAAGACTATATGCTCACAGATAGGAGGTCAGACGAGTTAGAAATCACTAGATACTCAGACTCAGATTTTACTGGATGCCAAGACAGTAAAATATCCACTTCAGGCTATATTTACATGTTGGCTAGTGGTGTAGTTTCTTGGCGCAGTGCTAAGCAAACTCTTACGACTTCATCCACCATGGAAACAGAGTTTATAGCATGTTATGAGGCATCCAACCATGGGATTTGGCTGAGGAATCTTGTCATTGGGCTGCGAATTGTGCAAGGAATTGAAAGACCACTTAAGTTATACTATGATAACAAATCAGTCGTCCTGTATTCCAACAATAATAGGAGCTCGACTAAGTCAAAACATATTGACATCAAGTTCCTAGTTGTTAAGGAAATGGTACAAAGTGGACAGATTTCCATAGAACACTTGGGGACAAACTCCATGATAGCAGATCCTCTTACAAAAGGTCTTCCACCCAAGGTCTTCCATTAGCACACTGCTCGCATGAGTGTTTTATCATTAGAGGAGTCTTTGGTTTAGTGGGAGTTAGTCGATTATGAATTGTATGTTCTGTGTTTAGTATTATGTATGCATACTATGATTTTGGATATTTTCCAATTAATAAAGTTTGATATTCAATAGTCTACATTTTGTACAATAAATTTATTGAATGATCTCACTACAGTAAAGTAAGACTAGTTAAAAATCGACATATAAAGAGCAACTTCATGTGATTTTCATGCTACACAATTCATGATGGATCTATGTCATTTAGTTGTGTCACTTTCGGTGATCATTGATGGGTTTAATTATGATTGATATAATGAAAACCACCTTTATTCTGTATATTGGCATGACTAATGAACGAGATACGTTGGATATGCTTAAAGAATATAATGGCAAATTTTGAGCTCATAAAGTCTAACACATGTGTAAATTTACATATGTGACCAGTTGGAGATTGTTAAAATTTTGGGTCACAAATGTAACATTTAAAGTGTTAGTGTCATTATTTTAATTAGTCAAGACTTAAAGGGGCCTAGTTAATATAATATTAAGTTTGTGGCTAAAAACATAAATGTCATGAAATGTCAGGTTATTGTGTAGATACCGTAAGTCAATATCTAATTTGATGAGGGGTCAAATTAGAATATTGAAAACTAAGAAATAACCCTAGGGTTATTTAAATGGGTTATGGTCTCCATTTGTAGAGTACGAACAAAATAAGATTTATGAGATTTTCTCTCATCATCCCCATCAGAGGAGATTCAAGGAACCCTGAGGAACTCTACAAATCGGAAGATCACATACCCGGAACCTTCAACGATTTCAATGGCAAATTCATGTACGCTTCCGCCTTCATTCTCATAATTGTAGTCGAATATGAGTTTAAGGGATACAAGTTGATGCTATAGCGACTTATAGGAATTATTTTAGAGTTCTGTTCTTGATTTATATATCGGTAGAATTCATAAGGTTTTGAACGGATCCAACAATTAGACTTTGTAATTTTGTACTATTTTGTTATGTGTGAAACATATGTTTAAAATTTGAATTAAAATTATGAACTTGTAAATTTATGGTACGATATTTTCAAAAAATTTAAGTGCTAGTTATATTTTTTTAGAGACTGAATCATCTGGTTCGACCGATTTTATATCTATATGGTTTTGTTATAATGACAGGTATATTCGTCCGAGTTATCCAGTTTAATCCGATTTGGTCATGCGGTTCGACCAATCATCCAGTGGTTCGACCGATAAACCAATGATCAAGTACCCTTACCGGTTCGATGATCGGTCATGTTTTTAAAACATTGAGAGAGAGTTTTAAAAAAAGAGAGAATAGTGTGAAAATAATGAAAGAATTTTAGCATGGAAGATTTTGAACGATTTATTTTTATTTATAATACAACAAATTTCAAGTTTGAGAACTCAAAATTTATATTGGATGAGGATTTTAAAAGTTATGCATAAATTCTTCAAGTATATTTTATTTTATTTTATTATAAGAGTTTAATGGTAGTGCACTATAAATGTAAAAAATATTATACATACATCTAATCAAAATACTTTAAAGTGTCAAATCATATAAGTAATTTAAAATTTACAAACTGACTTGACGGGATACATGGTTGTCATTGGTTGATAGTGTAAAAGTAATTTACATTGTTGTAAGTAATTTAATCCCTGCCTTTTCATTGATAAGAATGCTCATAATATACAAGTCAATTATGATTTATATTAATTATAGAGATATCCTAATAATTATACTAATTATAGAGATATTCTAATAATTGTAAGTGCACCATCATTTTTCTCTTATTATAATATTATAAAAAGTAAAAATATAATGGGGATAACATTCATTTATTATTTTATATAAAAATACAATTTTTTATTTATTATTTTACAAATTTCCTCCCTCAAATTCTCCTTTTCTTTTTATTTAAACTCGTAACAAAGGCTAGATTTAATATTTTAAATAGATATTTTTTCATTAAAAATTTAATATATAAAAAAATTTGGATTGAACACAAAATTAATTTATAAGGTATAAAATAAATAAAAAAACATAACTTATTGCAGAAAATTTTAAAAAGCATAACTTATTGCAAAAAAATTTATAAACCATAAGTTATTGAAGAAACTGTTACTATGAATTTTACCAAAATTTCAAAATATTATCATTTGATTTTTTAAAATAAAATTATATTTAATTATTAATAATTATTTATTTAACACATCAATAAAAAAAAAGTTTTCCAACCTTATCATCACATAGTTTTTCAATATTTTTAAGAATATAAATGGGTAAATCCCAACAAACGAGAACAAAGACGGGAGAGGATACAGTGACTTTATTGTTTTATTGTTGTTGTGACTTTGTGACTTTAGTGTATTTAGGATATGAATTCATAATTAAAATATTATTATTTATTGAGAAAGAAGTATTGGTGTAGACTTTAGAGTGAGATAGAATGAAAGTCACCAAAGTTATCAATAGTTAAAGTCACTCGATCCTATTCCAAAAAGACATGATAAAAACTACAAAAGTTTCTCTAGGGCAATATAACTCATGTTCGCCAATGAAGCTACAAATGAGGAGGTCCAACCAGCGGCCAACGTCAGGGATGCTTTACGGGTGAGGAAGGATAAGAAGAAGAAGAAGAAGAAGCTGAAGAAGAAAAAGATAAAGAAGAAAATGAGGACTGTTTATTATGACTCCGATGAGGGGAGTGGGGAGAGATGTCTGGATTATGAAGATGCATTTGCAGCTATGGTCTCTGACATTGATAAATATATGTAATATGATTATCAATGTACTCTTCTTATTGGAATCTTAATAAAATGTTATTTTATATATGCTCATCTCTTACAGTCTTATTTTTAAAGTTATATATTCTATTCTTTTGCACTTAAAAACACTAACAAAAGAAATAAAATATATGTTTAAACGAAAAACAATGATGAATTTTGAGTTTTGAGGTTAAATCCCTGTAGCACTAACAAAAGAAATAAAATATATGTATAAAATATAAAAATATGACAAAAAATATAAAATATATGTTTAAAATATAAAAATATGACAAAAAATATAGTTGCTGGGAATCGAAGTTTGTTACATGTATTACAACGGTGTTTTAATACAATCGTGTTTAAAATTAAAAATATGGAAAAAAATGTAGTAGATGGGAATCGAAGCTTGTTACACAGCTTGTATTACAACGGTTCTTTAGTACAACCGTCGTTAAATATGGCGTTATAAATTTTTTAACCTATTACAACGTTGTGATACGAATCCGTGGTAAATTTGGCGTCGTTAAATGGGTTTTTCGTAGTAGTGGAGAAAAGAAAGGGAAAAGAAAAAGAACGAAAGAAAGTGCTCGCGGAGGATTGGGACCCTCGTGCCTACGTACCCTCATAGTGCAATGGGGAAATCAGAGCGCCGTAGTTCATGGAACTAGGGGAAAAGAAAGGAAGAAAGAAGGGGAGAAGGAAAGAAGGGTGGAAGTGTGCTCACCAAGATCATCGCGATCTCGTACCTACGTATCTGACATCCGAAAGAATGCAGAATCAGAGCTTCCGTAGTTCGGGGAACCAAACGGAAAACCAAACAAAGAAAAGAAAGGGGTGTCAAAACTAAGAGCGAAAGAGAAAGAAACTCTACTGGGGAAAGCCGAACAGTAAGGACGATTGCACAAGAAACTAGAAAGGAATGGTGTCAAAACCAAGAAAGAGTGAGGAAGAAAAGAAACTCCGCTGGGGAAGAAAAAGGATTGGTGTCGAAACCAAGAAAGTAAAGGATAAAAGGCATAGAAAGGACTACACTGGGGAAGAAAATAAAGAACTGCTAGGGACCAGAGGGTAAGCGACCCTACTGGGAAAAAAATAAAGGGATGGTGTCTAAACCAAGAGAAAAGGGAAACTCGGTATATTAACTGGCTGGCAGTGGTTAGCCGAAGGGGGAAAGGGAAATTTAGAAACTCTGTGGGAGAAAGGAGTTGGTGTCAACAGACGGACTGTGATGAACCAAAAGAGAGAGTACTGAACCAAGGTAAGGTGTTTGACTCTGAGGGGCATCGGTATGTTAACTGATAAACAGTGATTAACCGAGGAGAGAGAGTAAGACTCTGTGGGGAAGAGGTTTTAGCAGAAGAAACTGTGATTAACCGAGGAGGATGTTAGTGATTAACCAAGAGAAGGTGATTAACTCAAAAGCTCAGTACTTTAACAGGCAGGCTGTGGTTAATTGAAAATAATGGGTGATTAACCAAGAGAAGGTGATTAACCCGAAAGGCTCGGTATTTTAACAGATAGGTTGTGGTTAACTGAGAAGACGCGCAAATTGGTGTTTTAACTGACAGACAGTGGTTAACCAATCAAAGGGAGAAGAACCAAGAGAAGGTTGCGAACTCCTGGGGAAAAACGTCAGTGACAGGAAGACTGTGTTGGACCGAAGAGGAAAAGGAATTGAAACTCTTCAGGGGAACCAAGAAGCAATGATCGAACGCAAGAAAAGAATAGGGTATTGAAAAAAAGAAAGCTTGCTAACCCAATGAACAATGATCTTAACCAAGAAGGTGATTGATCAAAAGGGAGAGATTGAAAGAGATGGTAGTGAACAAGGATCGACTCGACTAGGGAAGAGGGTACACTACCGCCTGGGGGATAGAGGTGACTAAGCCAAGCACAGGTTCATTCGTCCCCTACCTGAAGTAGTCAGAATGAGAGTAGGCATTCTCCCTTCTCATTCCTTCTCTAACACACAGGGTGTAGTGCAGAAGTTGAAATAGACAGCACAACAGCTCCAAGTTGTACAGTGCTCCCGCGTGTTGTGATATGGACAGCGTAACAACTTCAGTTTGTACAGTGCTCCAATGCAATGCGCAGCGCAAAACTCCAACTCCGCAGGGGATCCAGAAAGAGAAGCTCTAAAGAGATCCTAAAGAGAGGGAAAGGGAAGACCAACTAATCGAAACATGGTTTTGATCAATTAATCAAAGGGAAATGCTATGCTAACAATTTTCCAAAGAGAATGGAAAATCATTAAAGCAAAAGGTGTGAATTATGGATTATACAAGATTAAATTTACTCAATCAAGAACAAACTTAATGCAAAGTAAGAAATGAAATGCAAAAACAGTGACAAATAATAATTAGTATGCATTGCAAAACATGTTAACAAGTGATCAAATGGAATTCAAAATGTTCATGAACAAACATTGTCAAAGTTGCAAATAATTGACAAATGAAAAACCGAGCATCGAAAATTGATAAGCATGCTTCAAACAGAAGTTAAACAACACTTAAAATATCCACAAATATCAAGCACATTGATCCATGGAAATTAAAGGAAGAAAGCATGGCAAACACACTTGAAAATGCAAGAGAATGGTCATTCTGCATAGTGGTAACCGGTTACTCACCACAGGGTAACCGGTTACAAGCTTGAAAACCTGCGTTTTTGGTGAAAAATACACTGAGTAACCGGTTACTTGCTTGAAAATTTGTGTTCTGGGTGAAAGATACACTGAGTAACCGGTTACTCACCACATGGTAACCGGTTACCACTGTTACAGTGGCAAAAATACCAGAAAGACAGCTTTCCAAAAGTGATTTTCAACACTTAATCACTTATACCAACCACCACATGCTAGGTCATGAGTTTATGCACGAAAAATACACCATATGAGAGAAATTGACACAAATTACTAGCATTAAACATGGAGATCAAAGATCAAGCAAATGCATAACAAATCAAACCAAAAATGATCGAAATTACATCGTGAATGCACGGAAACGATCGAAACAGAGAGTAAAGTAAGATCCACCAACCTACAAGGCTGAGATGTGCCTTGGTAATTGTTGCAAACGATTCTTGATGCAGAAAATCAAAGAAAACCAGAGGAATCTTCAATTTGTTGACGAAACGTATCGAAATCGAGCGAAATGCGACGAAACTCCGAAATACGAATTCGAACCGTTGAATGTTGCAGCAAATACTAAAGATTAATCCACAAGCCAAAATAACTCCAGAAACCCAAGTATAATAGCAAGAATGATGAAGGTTGAGCTCAAGAAATAATCATTTTTGATGTAAAAGTGATTATCCTTAATGTAGAAATTGAGCTTTTGTTAGGTTTTTGAAGAGAATTGAGATGAAGATGAAGATGTAGCAGAAAAAATCACAGAGAATGTGAGAGTTGAGAGTGAAGTGTGAGAAATTTGTGTGAAAATGTGGGAAACGGTGGAGAGATTGTAGAGACCTTGAAAAGAGAGTGAAGGTGTGTTTATATAGACTTTTGGTTTAGAGTGTGAGAGGGTTGGAATTAGGTTTGGACTTAGGCTAGGAGTTAGTTGGGCTTGACTCAGCGAGTCAAGGTGGTTAACTCTGTTAGTTGAAACCAACTCGGTAACAATCCCAATGTGAGCTCCAATATCCAAAGGTCCACATACATGGAAATCAAGAAACATGGTGCACTTAATTTAGAGTGGAGCATTGGAATAAATGCACTTGGAATGTCTTGAAATATCTAGAGATGTCTAGAATATTCCACACACTGCTAGAATACTGTAGAATCAAAGACCAAAGAGAGTACATGAATGTTGTCCCAAAAAATGCAGCAGAAACTGCAATTTTGCACTGAGTAACCGGTTACTCACCACAGGGTAACCGGTTACTTCAACCAATTTTGCCCAAATTTGCTTGGAAAATGATACTGAAGTCCCGGTTTCGATTTTCCACCTCTTGATTTGATGAATAAACATGGAAATCTTTATTTTGAGCTTGTTTTGATGATGTGATGATCTTGTGAGGGTGCAATTAATCGGGCTTGGAAAACCTGAATATTCCTGCAACAAAATCAAAGAGGAAAAGTGCGAGTGTGTATGCCAGCGATGCGAATGCACATGCTTATGCAAAAGGCAAAAGAGGGAGGTTAAATTTTGGGTTACGACAGTTGCCCCTATTTAATCCTCTTGAACCTGAATGTACGAATAGCGCTAGCTTTTCGATGATTCGAGGTAAAAGGGGATTAAATAAAAAAGTAGCTCGAAAATTTGGCCGACGGCGACAAAAGAAGAGTTTGGCTGAAAATCTGCTGAGGGAGGAATCAAACCAAAAGGAAAGGGAGTATGCTCGATGCATATGCCATGTATGCGTTCTACATGATGCTTGATATCATGCAATGCAACGGTGCGGGTTAAGGTAATGTGTGACGAGTTAGGAAGAGATTGTGGAAAAACGATCTCGACATCCTTGGTCGGGGAGAGGACCCACAGATGAAGACCAAGCCTGTTGGGGAAAAGGCCCTCAAAGGGTGACAACTCTTGCTGGGGAGACCCAAGAAAAATGGTGAAGACTCTGCTGGGGAAGAACTATCACCAACGATGTTGTAGGGGATAAAAGAAACGGGTCAAATGTCCCATCACGATTTCTTCTGCTTGGGGAAACGAAATCGGAAAACTCCGATTTCTAAGCTGCCACTGACTCTGTTGCAAGGAATTCCCAAGGCCCGGAGGATCTTCTCTGCTTAGAGAAGACGAGGAACCGAATCGCGCAGCTGCGGGTGCGTGACAAACTGACATGCTACGGATAATGCACGACCCGTGCTGGAGAAAAGAACATGCATGTCTCTTCTCATGATAACTTTGCTGGAGACATTATGGATCTATTGGGGAAGCGGAAAGTAATCAATATTTTCAGAGAACCCTAATGGCGATTGCTGGTGAACTGATGACTCTGCTAAGGAACTGCTGAGGAAACAACAACTTCATCAAAGAACCATCACATTGTCGACCGAACGTTGGGCTTACCAATGAACATTACTGATTATCCTGCAGGAAATACCAGTAACATATGCAATGCATAATGCTTTCTCGATTGATTTAGCTTTTTATTGTTCTCAACGTTTTATAGTATTATGTGATCATAAATAATTATTTATTTTGCAAACAAAATACTGGAATGAAAACAATTGAGATAACAAATGATGCATTTTATTGAACGTGAAAATTTTGTACATAAGATGTGTACAAGGATGCAAAAATCCTTGATGAGGAAATTTGCAATAAAATTGAAAAACAAATGTAAATGGCAAAGGCAAATCATGTTTTGCATTGATTACATCATTGGCTACCATCCACTGTAAGTCTAGGTTCCAATGCCTTGCACCAGTTGATGATGATTTAACTGCTCTGTTACCGTCTGAGGTCTAGCTATGACGAAAAGAGGCTCAAGGGTTCACAGTCAATGCCTTTATCCCTAATTTTTGCCTGGACATTTTTATTGTTTTTTTCGTCCACCGGGATACCCATTTTTGCCTAAGTCGCCCTTTCGGGTTTTCAACTTAGTGGGCTATTATTGTGTTTTTTTTTTCATTGTCCCTAACTTTGGCATGGACATTTCTTTTTTTTTTGTCCATCGGGACATCCATTTTTGCCTAGATTGTCCTTGCAGATGTCAATCTAGTGGACTCTTATTCATTTTTTTAGGCATAATATTTTTTGACTGTATCGGAGTTCACGGGCGATGGCAACTCCTCCTCATCCATGGTGGTGAGGATCAGGGCTCCGCCCGAGAAGGCCTTCTTGACAACAAAGGGTCCTTCATAATTGGGAGTCCACTTGCCTCGTGGATCCGAGTGAGCAGGTGAATATCTCTTGAGCATGAGTTCGCCTTCACAGAACGTTCGAGGGAGAACTTTCTTCTCAAAAGCTCGCTTAAGGCGTCTCTGATATAATTGACCATGATAAACGGCTGTAAGGCGCTTCTCTTCGATGAGATTCAACTGTTGATATCTGGATTGAACCCATTCGACTTCATCAAGGCCTGCTTCCATGATGACCCTGAGCGAAGGAATTTTGACTTCAATGGGTAGAACGGCCTCCATACCATACACAAGCGAATACGGAGTTGCCCCAGTAGAAGTACGAACTGTAGTTCTATAGCCATACAGTGCAAAGGGAAGCATTTTATGCCAATCCTCGTAAGTCTTGACCATTTTCTGGACAATCCTCTTAATGTTTTTGTTTGCTGCTTCAACGACGCCATTCATCTTAGGCCGATATGGTGAAGAGTTGTGGTGCTCGATCCTAAATTCTTGACACAACTCCTTCATCATCTTGTTGTTCAGGTTGCTTGCATTGTCTGTGATAATGTTGCTAGGAATGCCATAATGACAGATTATCTATTTCTTGATAAATCTAGCAACCCCTTGTCATGTAATGTTTGCATAAGAAGCAGCTTCAACCCACTTGGTGAAGTAGTCGATAGCAACTAGAATGAATCGATGACCGTTGGAAGCCTTCGGCTCAATCATTCCAATCATATCTATACCCCACATGGAGAATGTCCAAGGTGAAGTCAAAACATTCAATGGAGTTGGAGGCACGTGGATCTTGTCTCCGTAGATTTGGCACTTGTGACGCCTCTTGGCAAAATGGTAACAATCTACATCCATTGTCGTCCAATAATATCCAGCCCGAAGGATCTTCTTGGCCATAGCAGGACCTTTAGCATGTACACCCTCGCAGCCTTCATGTATGGACCTTATGATCGTGTTTGCTTCGTGTCTATCCACGCATCTGAGCAACACGGAATCATAATTCCTTTTGTACAGTACATCACCACTTAAGAAGAACTTGGCACAAAGCCGCCTAAGAGCTTTCTTGTCGGTGATGGTCATACCCTCGGGATATTCCTGTTTTTCCAGATATCTCTTAATGTCGTAGAACCAAGGCTTGTCATCAGACTCGTCCTCGATTGCTAAACAGTGTGTTGGCTCGTTCAAGTGATCAATGCGGATATGAGGAGCTTCATTCTTCCACTTGACCTTGAACATGGATGCTAGAGTGGCAAGAGCTTCGGCTAGTTGATTTTCCTCTCTGGGGATATGATGAAAAGAAATCTTATCAAAGTAAGGAATCAACTTTGCAATGTGTTGTTGGTACGGAACCAGCTTGGAATCCCGAGTCACAAAATTCCCTCTGACTTGACCGATGACCAAGGCAGAATCTCCATAGACCTCAAGAATCTTGATTCTCATGTCAATAGTCACTTCAATACCATAGATACATGCTTCGTATTCACCCATATTGTTGGTGCATACAAAGCATAATCTGGCAGTGAAGGGAAGGTGAAAACCTGTTGGAGAGATTATGATAGCCCTGATTCCACGACCTCTAGAATTGGAGGCACCATCGAACACGAGCGTCCATCGCACCCCTGGTTCGGGTCCTATGTCAGGGTCTAGAGTCTCATAATCTCTGATAAACAGAACATCCTCATCAGGAAAGTCAAACTTCATCTGCTGATAACCCTCTACAGGTTGATGAGCAATGTAGTCAGACAAAACGCTCCCTTTTATTTCTTTCTGGGTAACATGTTGGATATCATACTTAGTTAACAACATCTGCCACCGAGCAATCCTTCCAGAGACAACAGGCTTTTCAAATATGTACTTTATCGGATTCATTTTGGATATCAACAAAGTAGTATGGCAAATCAAGTATTGTCGTAGGCGTCGAGCAGCCCATACCAGAGCACAACAAGTTTTCTCCAAGAGTGAGTATCTGGTCTCACAATCAGTGAACTTCTTGCTCAGATAGTAAATTGCATGAGTATTTGGTCTCACAATCAGTGAACTTCTTGCTCAGATAGTAAATTGCATGTTCTTTTCTGCCAGTGTCGTCATGTTGACCCAATACACATCCCATTTATTCATCGAGAACGGCGAGATACATGATTAAAGGCCTACAAGGAACCGGCGGTACTAAGATCGGTGGTTCTTGCAAGTATTGTTTTATTTTGTCGAATGCTTCCTGACAATCATTGTTCCATTCAACCGCTTGATTTTTCCTTAGTAATTTGAACATCGGCTCACAGGTAGCCGTCAAGTGAGAAATGAATCTTGAAATGTAATTGAGTCTTCCCAGAAAGCCACAAACTTCTTTTTCTATTTTGGGAGGCGGCATGTTCTGAATTGCCCGAACCTTGTCAGGATCAACTTCAATGCCCTTCTGACTCACAATAAAGCCCAATAGTTTACCAGATCGAACTCTGAAGGTGCACTTCGCAGGATTCAACCGCAATCTAAACTTCTGGAGTCTGTCAAACATTTTTTTTAGATGAACCAAGTGATCATCCTCAGTTTTGGACTTGGCAATCATATCGTCCATGTAAATCTCAATCTCTTTATGGATCATATCATGAAAAAGGGTTGTCATGGCACATTGGTATGTTGCCCCTGCATTCTTCAGACCGAATGGCATGACTTTGTAATAATATGTACCCCATGGCGTAATGAAATTAGTCTTCTCCATATCAGCTGGGGACATTTTGATCTGATTATATCCTGAAAACGCATCCATAAACAAAAAGACAGAGAACTGCGTTGTGTTGTCTACCAAGACATCAATATGAGGCAAAGGAAAATCATCCTTCGGGCTTGCCTTATTGAGATCTCGATAATCCATACACATTCTGACTTTCCCATCCTTCTTTGGAACTGGGACAATATTGGCGACCCATTCAGGATACTCGGAAGTGACGAGGAACCCAGCATCAAACTGTTTCTTTACCTCTTCTCTGATTTTAAGTGCCATGTCGGGTCTAGTCTTCCTGAGCCTCTGCTTAACAGGAGGACATCCGGGCTTGAGTGGCAAGTGATGTTCAACGATGTTGGCCCAGGCATATCTTGATAGGACCAGGCGAAGATATCAATATACTCTTCTAATACCTTGACCAACTCGGAGTGTACATGCTCTGCAAGAGATGTGCCAACCTTAACTTCTCTTCTGACCTCATCAGTACCAAGATTGACAACTTCCATTGGCTCTTTGTATGGCTGAATCTCTCTATGCTCGTGCTCAAGGAGCCTTGCTAGTTTAGCCGGTAACTCATAATCTTCCTCACCATCTTCTTCGGCTTGGTTAATTGGAATTCCATAATTACAACGGATGTTTGCCATGTTGTTATCAATGCTTTTATTAATTTTGCATGTTTATGAATATGTTTAGAATGAGATATTTTGAAAGGTGAAAATAAAAGAAACTTTGGCCATTTGTTTGTGAAAAGTAAAATAAAGAAAGAAATAGAGCATGATTTTGAATGCAAAAAACTTTTATTTATTGATCACATAATATTGCAAAAACGTGAGGCCCTTTACAAGCTATCCACTCGTCTCGGGCGAGGACGAGGGAACGAGAAAGCAAAATGCATTACATGTTATATGGGAAAACCACAGGAATCACGGTAGATGCCCAGTTGTTGAGCTTGAAACCCGGCGGGCACTTCCGCACAAAGCTTGGAGTCTGATTACTGGGACCATCATCATCAAGAGCTGCCACGATGTCACTCTGCTGGAAACCCGCGCTACTGAACTTGATCAAATTGCACTGCTTCGACCCATGTGAGTTAGATTGTCGACCAGGGCGGTAACCCAATCCAAATCGATTATGCTTCTCAACCACATCAATCACATGCCCCCAGCCTGGCAAGGCACCTCTCTCGATGGTCTCTTTAGTACTCTTGGCAGAAGCTAAAGTCATTTGTGGTAATCTACTTTGACTGGTTGAAGCAGAGCTGACATCTTCAAATTCGAGACACTGCAACGACACCTCAACTATGCCTTATACGGTCTCGATGTATCAAAAAGATGATAACTCACTTGCAATCAAATCTTCTTCACCACAGACGATGACCAGCTGATCGTCGAATATGAATTTCAGCTTCTGATGCAAAGTGGATGTAACTGCCACTGCGGCGTGGATCCATGGACGACCCAATAGGAAATTGTACGCCAGATTGATATCCATCACTTGGAAGGTAATGGTAAACAAATGCGGCCCAACTTTGATGGGTAAGTCCACTTCTCCGATGACTTGCCTTCGAGAACCATCAAAGGCTCTGACAACCAAGGCGCTTGGTCTCATCTCGCTCCCTTCTACCAGTAATTGGCTCAATGTGCCTTTGGGCATCACATTGAGGGAAGAACCGGTGTCTACAAGAACATGAGATAAGAGGATGTCTGTACAAGTTACAGATATGTGCAGTGCTTTGTTATGGGCATTTCCTTTAGGAGGTAATTCTGATTCATTAAAACCCAAATACCGACTTGCTGTTATATTGGCCACTACATCATCAAACTCGACGACAGATATATCTTGCATGACATGGACACTGCTCAAAACTTTCAACAAAGCTAATCTGTGCACGAGTGAACTCATGAGTAAGGACAATATTGAGATCCTCGAGGGTGTTTGCCCTAGCTGATCCACAATCTTAAAGTCACTCTTCTTGATAAACTTTAGGAACTCTTGATCATCCAGTGTCTCTTTGCTCTTTGACACGTCTCCAGACGGAATAGTTGATGCTGGAATGGCAGTAGATGCCCCTTGTTGAACAACAGGGGTTGTAGATTCAGGCGTTTCCTTGGGAGGAGCAACAGTTGAAACTTGAACAGGCTTTGTAGTGACCTTAGGAGCAAACAATCGTCCACTACGAGTCATACCTCCAGCGGCTATAACATTCACGATCTCAGATTCTGCAAACCTTATCTCTTGATTTTCGAAAAACATAGTAGACCCGTACCTCCAAGGTACCTCCTTAGAATTCTGATACGGAAACAACATCGGTGGACAAACAACAAAGGGCTGCACCTTCTTATGTTTAGGGGATTCTACAGGAACCTTCCTGTAGACGATGGTGAACGGCTCAATGGCAGCAACTCCCTTAATAGGTTTAGATTTGGCAAATTGAACTTCACCACAGTTCATCAAAATCTGGACACAACCCTTCAGCCTTCGACACTGGTTGGGATTATCGTCACAAATCTGACACTTACCATGCAGTCCTTTCAACAACCCATGTTCATTCAACTTCTTGAGAACCACAGTCATCGGGGTCCTTACCTCGTCGACATCCATGATCAATTCAGCCTCTGAATTATCCTCAACCATGCTAACCACAGGTCCACCGTAATCCGGCAATGGATTATTCTGAATGTTAGGACCTTCCTCAGCTAAAGTCAGAATCTTCTTATCAATGAGTTCCTGAACCTTGGTTTTGAAAACAAAGAAATCCTCTGTTGCATGTCCTATGTATCCAGCATGATAAGCACATGACACATTTGGATTATGCTTCGGGCCAAACGGAGGAATTGCAGGTGCAATCTGTTTGGGGACAATTGCCCCTTGGTGAACCAAGTAAGGAAACAATTCAGCGTATGACACCGGAATTCTTTCAAAATTCGGACGCTTACGGTTTCCTTGATTGTTCTTGTTCTGACGGTTTGGATTATGCTGACTTTTGTTGTTCTGTTGAGTCTGTTGCTGATTCTGAGCATTCTGAACTGGTTGTTGCAAATGATACTGATATGGAGGTTGTTGATATTGTGTAGCTACAATGTACGGATATGGATAGTATGGCATGGGTGCCATGGGTGCTTGATACTGAGGAGAAACTTAAGCTGTCATAGCGTTGGCTTCACCCTCTTTCTTCTTTGACTGACTGTTCTGAGATTTTCTGGCCGGCTGCTGGGAAGTGGTTCTAGGAATCTTTCCAGTCTTCAAACCATTCTCAATCCGTTCACCAATCGTTATAACATCAACAAAGTTCGATGAAGAGCTGCCCACCATTTTCTCGTAGTAGGAACCTTGCAATGTACCCATAAAGATGTCAACCAACTCGTTGTCAGAGAGAGCAGGTCGCACACGAGATGCCATCTCACGCCACCTTTATACATACTCTTTGAATGTTTCAGTAGAGCACTGGGACTGATTCTGCAACTACAATCTAGTAGGCGCCATATCAAGATTATATTTGTATTGTTTCACGAATGCTTCAGATAAATCCCTCCAAGTACGAATTTTGCTGCGCTCTAAACCCATGTACCAATCCAATGAAGCACCAGACAAACTATCTTGAAAACAATGAACAAGCAATTCATCATTATCAATATAGGATACTATCTTCCTGCAGTACATAGTGATGTGACTATGCGGGCAACTCAAACCTTTGTACTTTGGCAACTCAGGTATCTTGAATTTATACGGCAGCACAACATTTGGAACCAAACATAAGTCCTGGCCTCCATACCAAAAGCAGAGAACCCTTTAATAGCTCTGATACGGTCTTCCAACAACTTGTAGTCAGCATGTCTACTCTGATTAGTGGGCCTGACAAGAATCTGAGGATTTGGCAACTGAGATGCAGCGGGAGCGTGCACTTCTGGAGTAGCAAACTGAGAAGGATACACCAAACCCGGATTAACCATCTGACCAGCGTTCTGACCCATCTAAATACCAAATGGATAATTCGAAGGAGGTATCACAGCAGCTGAGGAAGATGCCCCAGGATAGAACATTCCTGGATGAACATTCTGAACAGCAGTTTGAGCAGCTTGAGATGAGACCGGAACCTGGAAAGGAGGACCCCTATACACATGCTCTTCTTCATCATGGGTTTCAATGTCAGCCAATCCAGAAGTTTGACGAGTCTGACCCTGAAGATTCTCAGTATCATCATTCACCACTGGAGGCAGGACTGGAGTAGGCATGACCCATGGATATGCAGCAGCTTTCCCATTAGGCATGGGTGCAACAAAAGGGTGATATGGTATGAAGGCACTACCATTATTTGCAATCTGAGGAGTGTAATTCGGAGGCATGCCCCAAGGAAAACCAGTGGGCATCTTGTTTAAACCGGATTGAGAATATGTCGGATGAACAGCAGACTGATTCACAGGCTCAACTGGCACTTCAACAGTAGCAGGGGAAGGAATAACAGCAGGAGTAGTTGTAACAACGGGAAAAGTAGTCACAATAGGAGTGACAACAGTTACGTCTGTAGTGGTTGTAACAATAGTGGTGGCAGCAGCGGTATCCCTCTGAGCGCGAAGGAGTTCCATAATGACATCCATGTTTGTCTGAAACTGATCCATCCGACCTTGGAATTGAGCCAGAGTTTCCTTATAAACAGCGTTCTCAGCTTCGGAGTCAGCCATGATTCTGGATTTTCTTGAGCGAATAAAATACCGATGTCGAGTCGCCGTCTTGCTACAAAGAAGGCGGACAAGGATGAGCAACGGCTTCTGGTGAAGGGACGTGCATATGTGTGGAAATGAATGTATGATATGCATGCAAAAATAACATTTTAAATTCCAGGAGTTCTTAAACTTATCTTTGTAGACAATAATCATAAAGCATACAAGTAAAGGTGCGAAAGATAAAAATGGCAAGCAACTGCAATCATTCATTCGACAATAAAGGAAAGAAGTACAAGTCGAGTACAAGTCAAATATCTGCCTTTTGGGCTACAACAAAATCCGCATGGATTCTATCAAATACCACCCTGCAAACAGACAAAAAATGGAAAACGGCCCAAGGAAGCTGGTGTGGCAATACATCAGCATATGCATGCCTCAACAACCCAGGTAGGTCCTCCAATGCATGCTCAACAAATCTGGCTAGACGGCCATGTCTCTCACTCTAATACTTCGCATCCTTCATGAGGTTACGCAGCAAAGAATGGTTGGGTCCCCGAAGCATATCCTGAAGAAAGGCCTCTTTCTGATCCAGGAGGTTTTGCAGATGACGACTTTGATGCTCCCTGAAAGCTCTTGTGTTTTGGACAAATTTTGGTAAAACATAAATGCTGAAAAAAAAGCGTCAACATGAAGATCAAGCTGAATATTTCTGTAGAAGATAAGATGCCGAATGAGATGTCCCAGCTTGCAGACTCGACATCCTGGACTGTTATAATAGATTGATTTAAATTTCTTTTATATATGCTGCAAAATTCAAGAGAAATCGCAGGAGTGGATCAAGGAGATGGAAAGCCCAAGACAGCAGAAAACTATAAATAGTAGACTTAGGTCTAGGGTTTAGGGTGACCTTTTTGTACTTTTGTATCACTTGTGACTTTGTAACCTAAATACTTTGTAAAATAAGGGTTTAGGATTTGAGAGTCGTCGACTCTCATAGGAGTTAGAAGTCTCCATTCTGCAGTATGGGATGCAGGATGGAAGGCATAAGTACATGGTCCAACCAGAAGCCTTTAGGCAATGGTTGTTCTTGGACGAAGCTTTTAAGCAAGTCCAAGATAACTTCTTGGTCAAGGAAATCATGACGGGTTCTGAATTGGCAGATAACAGAAACATCACAGGTGGTGATGAAGGATGTGAGTAGGTCTCTCATATCAGAGTTGTAAATGTTAGAGTTTAGCTTTGGTAAAGATATTCATTGAGGGTAGTGATTAGGATAAAGTAGTAAACGGGGGAGTTTAGCTTTAGGGTAATACTACAAGATAATGAAGTCTTCATCCTGGATTGGTATCCCCCAGATGTAGGTGAATTGCACCAAACTGGGTCAACATATTCTATGTTTGTTATTATGCTGCAGATTTACAGTTTTGTTGTTTGTGTTCTTGACTAAGATGTCGCAACAAGATGTCTCGACATCTTTTGTGACTTTGCTGCTGCACTTCATAATAGTAGCTGTGTAATCAACCTTGTTTACTATAGATGCAGTAATCAATGTCTTAACATTCAGATGGGACATTCGAGTATCTGCATAACCAGAATTTCAATTGGTATCAGAGCAGGCATCCTGTCTGGTTCTGGATGAGATCTTTGGGAGATACTTTCTGGCGTTTAAACAAGGAGGAGTTTTGGAGATCAGATCAATCAACTCAAACATACCCAAGGGTATTAATGGATGAGATGAATGTTCTGGATCGAAGGGAGCAACCCAGAGGTTGTTCAGGTTACTGAGGAGAATCTACAACAACTACAGGAGAAGTGGCTAGTTCTCTTGTTGGTGTGTCTTATAAGATGTTGTGACATCTTATTAGGGCAAGTAGAATCTGTTCCTTGGTGGTTCCACTGCATGTGTTTCTGATAAAAGAGCTCTAGAATTATGGGATTCTGGAGTTGTTACTGAAGACAGTTGGTGGAAGGTTTCAATCGTCAACCTCTATATATTTGAAGATATCTGTGTTCTTTTATTCGAGAGTCGGGAGCAATGGAGTGAAAGGTGTTATGGATAGATATCTAGTATGGTGACTTGGTACTTGGAAGCTTGGTTTCTTAGTGCAGTTTGGAGTCAGTTGAAGAGGAGAGAAGTTGAGTTAAAGTTTATCAGGTTCTTGCTCTAGGAGTTTGATAAATGTTTGGACGACTAGGTTGTCAAAGATAATTGAGAATTCTCTCATGTCCACTCATAAAGACATCTATGTCGTGCATATGGAGTCTTCTAGTTACTCTTATGACTAGAAGGTGTTTCTTTGAAACACGATTTGAAGAAAGTGGAGGTGATTTATTTTCACCATCCAAAAACAACAAGGAAGGATTCATCTCTCTTGACCCTAAGAGTGGATCCAATCTGATTGAAGAGTTGTTGAGGGAAATACGACTTGTTCAGAGAAAGTCTTAATTACTTGAGTCAAGGGTGGCAGCCTTGGTATCTCAACATTTTCCTTTGAAAAGGATACTTGCAAAAAGGATTGAATACTTTATAAGTGTTCATGACATAATCTAGTGGAGCTCAGCTGCAGCAATGAAGAAAGGTTATTGTACAAGGATTTAAGATCAATTTCTATTTGTGGAATCCACAAGTATTTAATTGATTATCCTTGAAAGTCAAGATTGAGGATGTTCTGTCAGATGTTCTAACATCTTTTCATCAGAGGTTTGGAGAATCATGGGAGGGGTTCTGCATTCGCTCAAAAGCCTCCTAGGTGTTGACCTGGGATTATTGGCTTAGCGTTTGTTTCCTGGAAAGTATTGTGAATGACTTGTCCAGATGGTGATGCTGTTAAAGATGGAGATAGAAGACTATGAAGACATCATAATCTTAATGACTACTTGGATTGGTTTATTTCTAATCCAGGTACTTTAGGGCATTCCAGAATGCTCATCACGGAGTTCAGATAGGTGGCAATATCAGCAACTTTGTGAACACGACTCTACTCAAGGAAAGGTGGCATCCTTGGTACAGCTATGGGGGTTAGTTTCTAACTAGTCCTTCTGAAGATTCAGACAGTGACAGGTTTGAAGTCTTTGGAGAAGCACTGGCAGGTATTCAACAATGTGTGAGATTGTTTTGAATAACTGCAAAATCAACATAATGGAGGTTGTTTACTCAAACTTGGTTGGTGAATCAAGTCTATGAGAGCATGGAATTCTTGTTCTTTTAAGGGAGGAAGTTCTTTCAAGTGGCAGAAGAAGGAGCTGAATTCAACAGCTAGATGTCGAATCAGAATGTTCTGACATCTAGTTCAACATCAGAGTCTCAGCTGGTGATGTGGCACATCAGCTTAAGATAAGGTGATCTACAGGAGAATGAGAGTGATGGATTCTTCAAAAAGGTCTATCTCATGTAGTTTGCGGGAGCTGTGGATGAGAAGATGTTACATGACTAAGAGGCTTGGTGGATCCAAGATGTCTTGCTATAAAGCAAGTAGTTCATGTGACTTGAAGATCTGATTTCATTAGTAGATCAGGGTATCTTGTGAGAGTTCTGATAAACATGAAAAGGTCAAACTGTGGCATTTGGCTTTTTCATATGAGGATTCATGAAGGAGGTGATCAAACTGTGGCAATTGGTTGATCTCAGAAGTGGATTCAAATAATCAAGATAATCAGAGTGTGGCAGCTAGTTAGTCTTGAGGATTGTCTTGGAACAAGTTACTCTTGGGCAGAAGGGTGATGAGTTGAAGACTCAAGGAGATTTATCTTCTTGAAGGTGGATGAGAGTTTATTTCTCTCTTTCCGGAGTTCTTATTCAAGATGGTGGCGCAGTGTTGTCTAGAGATCTTCAGTTTTGGATTACTATGCTATAGTAAGTCCAGTGGTGGAGCATATCAAGAACTACTATGTGTGGTGTCTTGGTATGTGGAAGATGTTCTAACTTGGTGTTAGGACATTATCTGGGTTGGTTATCCTTGGATGAAGAATGTAGAGAAGACTGAAGTAGATCAGGTATTGATTGCTTGGAAGTCTGAATATAAAGATATTCATCAGCTGATCAGGAGTATTCCAGATTATCATAAGGGAGAATGATAGGGAATGACTGCCTTTGGAGAGTTGGGTGATTATCAGATGGAGAGGCCTTGCTAAGGCCAAATGAAAATCTTGTGGAGGGGATACCGCCCCTAATTGGCAAGTCATGATTTTTTAAATCATGTGTCCGGTATCTGACACCGATGGGAGAAACAAACTAAGAGGTATGGTATCTCTTTGGGGAGTGTGCTACATTCCAGGCCAATTGGATTTTATCTCAAGCAGCTAGAGGTTTATACATGAGAATTCAGGTGGAGTTCGTATGGTGTGTAGATGGTTACAGGAAGAGGGGGATCAATGGGACTTTGATCTTAATCCAAGAGTTTGTTACTAATGGAGGATGGCGATCCTTATGTGACCTCACGATAGCATGATGAGACTTCATGTGTGAGTGATTATTGGTACTTGTCAGAAGAAGCAATAAGAGAGTCGATGATTGTGTTCAACAGGTGGCTTGAACTGAGGGTGCGCTCTTGAAGACATGAAGATGCGTCTTATGTTTTCCATTCATTAGCTAGGTATTCTATGGAGGAGCACTGGTTACCTTAAATAGGGGGAGTTGCTCCTTGATCTAAGATGTTTTTCTGCTAAGGTGCAGTTGGAATTCCAGTTTGTATTGTGCGTCAAGCAAGCTGTGATTATGTGTCCATCCTGGGAGGATGAGATGTCAAGAAGGATGTTTTGACATTCTTGTATTGTTGTAAGTTGGGGGAGACTTGGCAGTGCAAATTACATGGTTCTTATTGGATGCTTAAGAATCATTGGTTGAGTCTGGGGGAATTTATTTTTCTCTGCGGACTGTGATCACAAAACTGTGAAGTTATTGATCAATACAGAAGTTTCTGGTAGATAATGTCTAATTGTTGCTGCTTCTGCTGTTCTGCTACTGTCTGCTTGATTGATTGCCCTTAATGCATAGTTACTTGGTTTGTCATATTATGGCTAAAAAGGGGGAGAAGTAAGTAGTAGTAGTGTTCCTTGGTTGTTTCCTTGAAGGGGAGCTGGATGTGGTATGCAAAGGTTGTTTTAGCCAAAATTTTCCAAAAAGGGGGAGATTGAAAGCTCTTGTGTTTGGGACAAATTTTGGTAAAACATAAATGCTGAAAAAAAGCGTCAACATGAAGATCAAGCTGAATATTTCTGCAGAAGATAAGATGTCGAATGAGATGTCCCAGCATGCAGACTAGACATCCTGGACTGTTATAACAGATTGATTTAAATCTGTTTTATATATGCTACAAAATTCAGGAGAAATTGCAGGAGTGGATCAAGGAGATGGAAAACCCAAGACAACAGAAAACTATAAATAGTAGACTTAGGTCTAGGGTTTAGGGTGACCTTTTTGTACTTTTGTATCACTTGTGACTTTGTAACCTAAATACTTTGTAAAATAAGGGTTTAAGGTTTGAGAGTCGCCAGCTCTCTTAGGAGTTAGAAGTCTCAAATCTGCAGTATAGGATGCAGGATGGAAGGCATAGGTACATGGTCCAACCAGAAGCCTTTAGGCAATGGTTGTTCTTGGAAGAAGCTTTTAAGCATGTCCAAGATAACTTCTTGGTCAAGGAAATCATGACGGGTTCTGAATTGGAAGACAACAGAAACATCACATGTGGTGATGAAGGATGTGAGTAGGTCTCTCATATCAGAGTTGTAAACGTTAGAGTTTAGCTTTGGTAAAGATATTCATTTTGGGTAGTGATTAGGATAAAGTAGTAAACGGGGGCGTTTAGCTTTAGGGTAATACTACAAGATAATGAAGCCTTCATCCTGGATTGGTATCCCCCAGATGTAGGTGAATTATACTAAACTAGGTCAACATATTCTGTGTTCGTTATTATGCTGCAGATTTATAGTTTTGTTGTTTGTGTTCTTGACTAAGATGTCGCAACAAGATGTCTCGACATCTTTTGTGACTTTGCTGTTGCACTTTATAACAGTAGCTGTGTATTCAACCTTGTTTACTATAGATGCAGTAATCAGTGTCTTAACATTCAGATGGGACATTCGAGTATCTGCATAACTAGAATTTCAATCCCAATGAGTGCTCTCTATTTTGAGATGACTAACCTGCTCTCGGCTCTGATGTGCTTGATCCTGCAGTTTTTGAATCTCACTGAAGACTTTGTCGAGCTGGGCTTGACATTGAGAAAAGTCCTTTGCTAATTGATTAGCACGGTCTTGCTCACTTTGCCACTTTGTCTTGAACTCGGATAACTTCCCTCGAAGCTTTTCAAGTTGCTTGTTGTAGCTCAACTCATCCTTGTAGGCTTGATACTGGATATCGGCGAGTTGTCTCTTCTTTGAAGCAAGTCCCTCATAGGTACTCTTCAAAGCATCACCCACTTTCCTACGCTTGTTCTGTTCAACCTCCACCTCTTTGAGCATGCGCTCGCGCTTCTGGAGGAGCTCAATCTGTAGACTATTCTTCTCAGAAGTGACTTTTTCAAGGTTGAGACGAAGATCAGCATTATCCTTCTTCAACTTCTCAATAATCAGCTTGAGTTGGTCGACCTCAGATGGAGGAACAATGGCAAGTTCAGGGGCTTGGAATTCATGGAAGGCTTGGGTGAAAATGGCAACAAGATCTCTTTGACGCGCTCTTTGACCCAAAGTGTGTAAGCTTTCTTGGCTATGCAATTCTTCTTACCCAAATCGGCCCTTTCTTCGAGGTGAATCTGAGTCCAAGCGGCACTAAACCTCTTCAGCAATCCCATGTCATCAACCCCTTCATGAAAGATGAACTCTTCCACTACCTTAGGATCAGGTTTGGCAACCATAGGGTATCCCAACTGTCGGAAAGCCATTCTCGGATTATAGTTAATTCCACCCCTTGTACCCAGGAGAGGCACATTGGAGAATTTCCCACAATGAAGAATGATCTGAATATCGTCGAAGACTCGAGAATACCAAGAAATGTCGTTAGCAGTAAGAGACATGATGCGTTGAGACCACTTGAGATTACCCTTATTCTCAACAAAGGGACCCTTCTGTGGAAGGTGAGACATGAACCATCGGTACAGCAGAGGAGCACAACAGACAATGGTTCCCTTCTTCTTTTTATTCCTCAAATGAATAGAATGGCAGGTATCAACAAGAAGTGTCAGAACAGGGTTCTTGGACAAGAAAATACTGATGGCAGCCTGATCTACGAAATCCTCCATGTTCAGAAACAAGACAATCCCATATATCCACAAAGCAAGAACGGCGTTGAAAGCCTTCCAGTGTCCATCCTTAGCAGAATAAGTGGCCTTGTCAACCAAGAATTTTGAAGTAAACCCTTGAATACCTTTCCCTTTGATCTTAAGATTATCCTCCACATCCTTCTTACTAATGCAAAGCGCATCACCAATAAGGGGAGACTTTGGACAACCACTAGTGTAAACATAAGGAACCTGCTTCTTAATCTCAACCCCCAGAATATAAACATACTCCTCGAGTGTAGGTGCTAGCTGATAATCCTGAAATGTGAAGCACCTATATGGCAGATCATAGAACTGAACCAGAGTATGAATGGCGGTGATGTTCACTTCAGTATTGAGGATGGTCAACAAATTACCATAAGTATCCCTGAAAACACCTCTGTTATCTTCAACCACACAGAATGCTAGACCTCTCAAAATACCCAACTTAGGCTCCACAAACTTGTAGCTGAAAATGTCTCGGCAACCAGTACTCATCTCTATGATAATGTCAACAAAGAATAAGTCCTCGAAAACCTGGAAATGCACATGCAAAAATTAATTTACACGATGAAATGATATGAAACACAAGCAACAGAAAGCCAACACTGTCTGAACAATCAAATCTGAATAATTTGGATATCTGCATATAATTCTGTGTCGGTGCAATATAATCTGATTTGTCAGTGCAAAAATCTGGCGTGTGTGAGAGAACAAAGGTATGAAGTGGCTTGGTTTCCTGCAAAAACCCATCCCCCTCACAGGTGTGATCTAGACACAACAAGGTGGTTCCTAGAAAGGTCGCCCAAACCATAGGACTCAAATGAAAAACCCCCGCCGTAGTGAATTCTCACAGGACGGAAGTATTCTCAAGCGAATCACGATCTGGGATGTGGCTCTCGTGGTAACCCAACGCATGAAACGCAGGCCTCACGACTATCCATGTTCTAGCCTATGTGTATGCTAAGCCCGGTGTTAGGACTTTTCTCTCCAATAATATCTACCCATCCCAACAACAGCAGAAAATAGCAGATATCCAAAATATGCAGCATATGAATATTCAAAGCAGTAAAGAAATGCAATAAATAAACATAAAGCTAAAGCATGGTAAAGCAAATAAAGCACGAAAGATAAACACCCAAGCAAGCAAGAAAAACAAACAAAACTAGGCGAGACCCCAACCTGCAAGCGCAAGGAATCCCCAACAGAGTCGCCAGCTGAAGATGGCTGGTTTATACCTGAGTGAATCGCACACTCAAAGATAACACAGAGTCGCCACCGAACTTTATTTAGTCCCAAAGGACAGGGAAAATATTGATAAAACCCAAGGGGAAGAGAAACGGGAACGGGGGTCGGTTATGTGAAAGGAAGGTACTAGAACCTTATGCATCCGTCGTACTCGATGGGAACCATTTCGCTTACTTCTAGGCTTGGATGGGTTATATATCTAAAGGCTTCTAGCTAAAGAAAGGAGAGAAAAGAAAGGGAAAAGAAAAAGAATGAAAGAAATTGCTCGCAGAGGATTGGGACCCTCGTGCCTACGTACCCTCATAGTGCAATGAGGAAATTAGAGCGTCGTAGTTCATGGAACCAGGGGAAAAGAAAGGAAGAAAGAAGGGGAGAAGGAAAGAAGGGTGGAAGTGTGCTCGCCAAGATCATCGCGATCTCGTGCCTACGTATCTGACATTCGAACGAATGCAGAATCAGAGCTTCTGTAGTTCGGGGAACCAAACGGAAAACCAAACAAAGGAAAGAAAGGGGTGTCAAAACCAAGAGAGAAAGAGAAAGAAACTCTACTGGGGAAAGCCGAACAGTAAGGACGATTGCACAAGAAACTAGAAAGGAATGGTGTCAAAACCAAGAAAGAGTAAGGAAGAAAAGAAACTCCGTTGGGGAAGAAAAAGGATTGGTGCCGAAACCAAGAAAGTAAAGGATAAAAGGCATAGAAAGGACTACATTGGGGAAGAAAATAAAGAACTGTTAGGGACCAGAGGGTAAGCGACCCTACTGGGAAACAAATAAAGGGATAATGTCGAAACCAAGAGAAAGGGGAAACTCGATATATTAACTGGCTGGCAGTGGTTAACCGAAGGGGAAAGGGAAATTTAGAAACTCTGTGGGAGAAAGGAGTTGGTGTCAACAGACGAGCTGTGATGAACCAAAAGAGAGAGTACTGAACTAAGGTAAGGTGTTTGACTCTGAGGGGCATCGGTATGTTAACTGATAAACAGTGATTAACCGAGGAGAGAGAGTAAGACTCTGTGGGGAAGAGGTTTTAACAGAAGAAACTGTGATTAACCGAGGAGGATGCGAGTGATTAACCAAGAGAAGGTGATTAACTCAAAAGCTCAGTACTTTAACAGGCAGGTTGTGGTTAACTGAAAAGAATGGGTGATTAACCAAGAGTAGGTGATTAACCCGAAAGGCTCAGTATTTTAACAGACAGGCTGTGGTTAACTCAAAAGACGCGCAAATTGGTGTTTTAACTGACAGGCAGTGGTTAACCAAACAAAAGGAGAAGAACCAAGAGAGGGTTGCGAACTCCTGGGGAAAAACGGTCGTGACAGGAAGACTGTGTTGGACCGAAGAGGAAAAAGAATTGAGACTCTTCAGGGGAACCAAGAAGCAATGATCGACGACAAGAAAAGAATAGGGTATTGAAACGAAGAAAGCTTGCTAACCCAATGAACAATGATCTTAACCAAGAAGGTGATTGATCAAAAGGGGGAGATTGAAAGAGATGGGAGTGAACAAGGATCGACTCGACTAGGGAAGAGGGTACACTACCGCCTGAGGGATAGAGGTGACTAAGCCAAGCACAGGGTCATTCATCCCCTACCTGAAGTAGTCAGAATGAGAGTAGGAATTCTCTCTTCTCATTCCTTCTCTAACACACAGGGTGTAGTGCAGAAGTTGAAACGGATAGCACAACAACTCCAAGTTATATAGTGCTCCCGCGTGTTATGATATGGACAGCGTAACAGCTTCAGTTTGTACTGTGCTCCAATGCAATGCGCAGCGCGAAACTCCAACTCCGCAGGGGATCCAGAAAGAGAATCTCTAAAGAGATCCTAAAGAGAGGGAAGGGGAAGACCAACTAATCGAAACCTGGTTTCGATCAATTAATCAAAGGGAAATGCTATGCTAACAATTTTCCAAAGAGAATGGAAAATCATTAAAGCAAAAGGTGTGAATTATGGATTATACAAGATTAAATTTGCTCAATCAAGAACAAACTTAATGCAAAGCAAGAAATGAAATGCAAAAACAGTGACAAATAATAATTAGTATGCATTGCAAAACATGTTAACAAGTGATCAAATGGAATTCAAAATTTTCATGAACAAAGATTGTCAAAATTGCAAATAATCGACAAATGAAAAATCGAGCATCGAAAATTGACAAGCATGCTTCAAACAGAAGTTAAACAACACTTAAAACATCCACAAATATCAAGCACATTGATCCATGGAACTTAAAGGAAGAAAGCATGGCAAATACACTTGAAAATGCAAGAGAATGGCCATTCTGCACAGTGGTAACCGGTTACTCACCACAGGGTAACCGGTTAATGGCTTGAAAACCTGCATTTTTGGTGAAAAATGCACTGAGTAACTGGTTACGCACCACATGGTAACCGGTTACTTGCTTGAAAATTTGTGTTCTGGGTGAAAAATACACTGAGTAACCGGTTACTGACCACATGGTAACCGGTTACCACTGTTACAGTGGAAAAAATACCAGAAAGACATCTTTCCAAAAGTGATTTTCTGCACTTAATCGCTTATACCAACCACCACATGCTAGGTCATGAATTTATGCACAAAAATTACACCATATGAGAGCAATTAACACAAATTACCAGCATTAAACATGGAGATCAAAGATCAAGCAAATGCATAACAAATCAAATCGAAAATGCTCGAAATTACACCATGAATGCGCGGAAACGATCGAAACAGAGAGTAAAGTAAGATCCACCAACCTACAAGGCTGAGATGTGCCTTGGTAATTGTTGCAAATGATTCTTGATGCAGAAAATCAAAGAAAACCAGAGGAATCTTCAATTTGTTGACGAAACATATCGAAATCGAGCGAAATGCGACGAAATTCTAAAATACGAATTCGAACTGTTGAATGTTGCAGCAAATACTTAAGATTAATCCACAAGCCAAAATAACTCCAGAAATCCAAGTATAATAGCAAGAATGATGAAGGTTGAGCTCAAGAAATAATCACTTTTGATGTAAAAGTGATTATCCTTAATGTAGAAATTGAGCTTTTGTGAGGTTTTTGAAGAGAATTGAGATGAAGATGAAGATGTAGCAGAAAAAAATAAGAGAGAATGTGAGAGTTGAGACTGAAGTGTGAGAAATCTGTGTGAAAATGTGGGAAATGGTGGAGAGATTGTAGAGACCTTGAAAAGAGAGTGAAGGTGTGTTTATATAGACTTTTGGTTTGGAGTGTGAGAGGGTTGGAATTAGGTTTGGACTTAGGCTAGGAGTTAGTTGGGCTTGACTCACCGAGTCAAGGTGGTTAACTCGGTTAGTTGGAACCAACTCGGTAACAATCCCAATGTGAGCTCCAATATCCAAAGGTCCACATACTTGGAAATCAAGAAACATGGTGCACTTAATTTAGAGTGGAGCATTGGAATAAATGCACTTGGAATGACTTTAAATATCTAGAGATGTCTAGAATATTCCACACACTGCTAGAACACTGTAGAATCAAAGACCAAAGAGAGTGCATGGATGATGTCCCAAAAAATACAGCAGGAACTGCAATTTTGCACTGAGTAACCGGTTACTCACCACAGGGTAGCCTGTTGCTTCAACCAATTTTGCCCAAATTTGCATGGAAAATGATACTGAAGTCCCAGTTTCGATTTTCCACCTCTTGATTTGATGAATAAACATGGAAATCTTTATTTTGAGCTTGTTTTGATGATGTGATGATCTTGTGAGGGTGCAATTAATCAGGCTTGGAAAACCTGAATATTCCTGCAACAAAATCAAAGAGAAAAAGTGCGAGTGCGTATGCCAGCGATGTGAATGCACATACTTATGCAAAAGGCAAAAGAGGGAGGTCAAATTTCGGGTTACGACAGCGAGCGAGAGACAGAATGGGAACTATCTGGTTTTGGTGTGGGATTTTGGGGTTCGCGGGATGCTCGCAAAGCGAACAACCCAGCGAACTAGGCAGCGAACGCCTGCTGTTCGTAAAATTTCGTTTATGATTCTGTGTTGTCTTGGTGTTTTGATGCTGTGACTTTTCTGATGATTTACCATGACGTTACTGATGATTATGAGATGATGATTTTGTAATGTTTTGATGAATATATGATGACATGATTAGCATGAGATTTTAATGAATGATGATGCACATAATAATTTTATTGATGATGATGATTATTGTCATTGTGTATCATGCATTCATAGCATTTCAGTGATGATGTTAGACTTTGGTCTATTGTGGCTTTCATCCCATTGTGTAGATGTGAAGTGGTTTATGACGTGCTCTGGTTCTTGTGTGGAACCGATCCTAATGACGGGGATCTTTGGAGGGTGATGGCCTAAGTGTCCATCGATTGTGACGATTGGTACCACATGCATGAGTCTTGTTGTGCATTACATTTATATGGCATTTATTGATATTTATGATATTGTGTTTTGATGTTTGCCTTGTGATGACGCTGATGATGTTGTATATGATGACAACGCCATTTTATGCATATCTTGTTTTTATATTGATTATAATGAATTGTGATTACTCACCCTGCCTGTTTGAATGTTGCCTCCATGTGGGTAACGTGCAGGTGATCAGGCTTAGCTGTGGATGCCTTCGAGGACTTTTGGAGTTTATTTGCTTTTAGTCGATGTAGAGGGTCTTGCTCTGATAGTGTAACATCGGGTTGGATCGTTGAGTCGAACCATGTTGAATTGTTATTTTGTTGTTATTTGATGGTTATGGTTTAATTTTAAAACCTTTTTATGTTGGATTTATGGTGGTTCCGCTGCCTATTTGATGGCCTTTGATTTATTTTGAGGAAACCCGTTGTTTACGGAGCAAAATGTTTTATTTTGAATTTATTGTGAAATATGCACCCTTTGAGGTGGTTCTGATTTTACTCTTATATTTTATTAATCTGTTGCGATATTTGTGGGGTAGAAAAAGGTATTACACATAACCTTGGACAATCAAAACCTAAGAAAACTCATCTTATATAGAGGTATACTACTGTTTACTGCCTCCAATTCGTGTAGAAGTCATGGAGAAAATGTAGGGAAGTGGGGAAGAATGGGCCAAATTTTGTTTTCAACGTTTGCTGACTTTGTACGTTCTTGGAGAATGCCAAGAGGACCATGGTGAATGCCAAGAGGTCCATGGCGAACGCCATGGGCTTAAGTTGAATGTGACGTGGCTGGGGTACATGGAGAACGCCATGAGGTGGTGGTGAACGCCATGCACCAGAAAATTTCATATTTTGCTAAAAACTCCTTTTTTTTCTTGCTCTTTTCGTCGTTTTCTTGCAATGACACTCTATATTCGACAAGTACCTGAAATGCAAACATAACATGACATAATAATACAAAAACATGATAAAAATACACTAAATAACATGTGAATCGGTTTAGAATATAAGATACGTTTTCACGTTATCAAACTCCCCCACACTTAAAACTTTTCTTGTCCTCAAACAAAATGCTACACATATGAAAAAAACTTTGTAAAACTTTGCAGCAGGTAATATCAATACTCATGAAAAACAATGCATACGGATACTCATTCTAGGCTATAAACCCCACTTTGGCTAAGATTGTTTCGATAGGTACTCACTTACACACTAAGGATATCGTAGGAGCACAATTACGCGGTTGTGAGTTCCTAAGCCCGCCTCCTATACAAACCAATCTGAATTATGTCATTATGCCTAAACCTATCTTACTCATCCCTCTTTTGTCCTTTTTCATTCCAGCGTAATCACATTAAGCCCGTTATCCGTACACACTCATGGTAGGATAGCCTGTTAGTGACTATGATCTCATTTTTTTCTCCTTTTTTTTTTTCTTGCACATTGGCATAAGTATCAACAGATGAAAGAATTTGCACTGTTGGGCTATGTGATCGGGTGGAAATCACCTAACTTATAAGGAACACTTCTTTTTATTCATATTTTTTTTTCAAATTTCGTTTTAAACCTGAGATCATATACTTATTTGCATCAGCTTCGTACTTGGCGTGTGCTTAGGATGGTGATGACTGCTAAATAAACTACTTAGGGACTAATAAAGGGTGAGAACTTAAGGCTATGGCATAACAAGTACTCAAATCGATCTCCATAATTGGGAGACTTAAGGTGTTAAAACGATATCGATTTTGTGGGTTTTTCCCAAGTCTCCACAATCTATCCTAAACTTCATCTATATCCTAAAAATTTCAATAGGTGCACTGAATTTCAGAGTCAACATTTTTGTTATGGCTCAAGCAAAAGGGAAAATTTAATAAACACTAAAAACCCCGCATAACGCCTCGATAACATATGTAAATTACTCGACAAAATACTGAAAAACAAATGAAATTCTAAAAACATAAACTAAACTAAGAAAGGGTAAGTCTAACTAGAAAGCAAGTAAAGATAAAACGATAAAACTCCTGCCCCACACTTGAACCAAATATTGTCTTCAATGTTTTGATACAAGGTGGAAAATGAGTAAAGGAACCTGTATGGAGAGCTCAGTAGTGGCCTCATCCTCGTCCATATCCACCTCTACCATGCTGAGGTTGTGGCACACCCACGTGCTATATGTACTCTAGCAAATCCATCATCCCCATACGCAATCCTGACATCTCTTCGATCAGGTCCTCCATGTTATGCTATGTGCGTCCAACGTAATCGTGCTGCTGCTCCTGTATCTGGTGGATAGTAGTCACCATGTCGGCTTGCTGCCTTTGTATATCTCTAAGTAGTTGGTCGCGCTCGGCGTCTACATCATTCCGGTGTCGCATCTTATAACACCCGTTTTATTTTAAATTATTTTTCGTAATTTAATTGTGTGAAGTTATGTGTATAAATGTGGTTATGTGTGTTTTATTGTGTTTGGGGATACCCTTGGTGTGGAGTAGTAACCTTAAGAGTAGACCTTGAGGGTGGAGAAGTATCTGAGCATTTGAGTAGAGATTAGTGGTGTGAGAAGTAAAACTAAATATAATATATTAGTGATAATTATTGAACATTAGGTGGATATTAATTCAATTAAATAATTTTTGGGAATTATTATTATTATTATTATTATTATTATTATTATTATTATTTTAATTAGACGGGAGCAATAAGAATAATAATAATATAATGAAATAAAATAAAATAGAATATTAAATGTGTAGAGATTTGAAGGGCATTATTGTAATTGCATGAGGATGAGTAAGGGTAAATGAGGTAAACCATAGTTGAGGGGTTTTATAAAGAGAATTGGAGAATATTGGAGTCAGCTTTCATCGTACGTGAAATTGGAACAAAAGGTGAAAGAGGTTAGGGAAAGGAAGAGGGAAGAACTCCATTAGAGAAGGGAAAAGCTCATCAATCTAAGGTAAGGGTGGGGTTCTGATCTTCTAAAAAATCGTATGTTGAATAGTGGGTAAGGGTTTAGGTCCTTACATTGTGGGTTGTTGTGTTCTTCTATGCTATGAATGTTGTGAAGTAATGAATGATGATATTGTTTAATATATCGATATATGATGAATTTCGTTCGCTTATATGTGTGATAATTCTGTTTTGGGTTGTTTATAAGTGTTGTATCCCAAATTTTACCTTTTAGATGTCATAACATCTTGCATAGACATTTAGGATCAATCATATATGCATTGTTTAAACTGACCCATATCTTGCAGCTTGTTTCTCTTATGTTTGAAATTAGGGTTGGTACAGAGAGATTCAAGGCCTCCTAAGGCATTCTATAGCTTCATACAATCATCATGAAGATTCACCAGTTGTTTAAAACCAAGATCTCAAGACTTTGAATCAAGTCAAGTCAACAAAGGATCACCAGACCAAAAGGTGGAATTAGGATTTAACTTGAGGAATCACTGAAGAATTTTGCCCTGTTGAGTCAAGAGTTGTTGGGTTCATCAACCATTTAAGTTTACCTACATCCAAGACGTCTCACTCAACAATAATTCAAGGACATCTGGCTCTCATCATGAGTAGTTTGAGCCACAGTTTCACCCTGCCTCCAAATTAGGGCTTCTATTAAGACAAGTGGATCATTGACTTGGATCTTGACCAAGAATTATTCTCAAACCCTAGGACTTGACTCCATGTGATAATAGACATCCCTAAGGACCATCTATGAGCTTTAGATGTGATGGAAGAAGCAAGATCATATGAGAATGTCCCTGTGCATTCACAGTGGAAATTAGGGTTTTGACTGAAACCCTAATCCTGGATTTTGATCCAAGTGAAACATCTGAGGCCTCAACCCATCATGATATATCTCATTGATGACTTAGGGTTTGAGAGATCAAGTTTCAAGAAGTTTCTTGCAAAGGAAGAAAGGTTTGGATCATGAAACTTTTCATACATGGAAATTTCCCCTCTTGTGCAAAATTGAAATGGTCATAACTTCCAAACCACACATCCAAATTGAGTGACTCAGAGCTCAAATGGAAGCTCTTTCCATGATCTTCAAAACATATTAGAAGACCCTCTTTCAAAAAATGCATGGCTTTTTAGTTACAAGACCTGGAAGATAAATCGCCTTTGAGGAGTTAGTGAAATTTCAGTTTTTTCCCTTTATTTGCACACGACTTTAACCTAATTTTGCACCTAGTTACAAGCTTCAAATCAAAAATCTTTGGACATGAAAGTTGTTCCTTGTTTAAAGGAAAAGCTCACATCTTCTTGCTACAAGTTTGACGGTTACGGAACTTTTGACTCCAAAGCTACTTACTGCAAGTAGAGGTATTCATATTACCCTTCATCCTCTCATATACTTTGTTTTCTTTGCCCTTTTACGTGTGCATGTGATCACATAGCTCTTCATTACTGTTTTTTTCCACATAAATGTCATATGTATATTGTCCTATAATGCAAGTCACTTTGTTTCTTATTAAGTACATACATAGTTTGTGTGGCCCCCTATGTTAATATTTGCTCATTATGTCAACATGTTGAACTTGGTTTTAATAAAGAAGTTGTAGTATCCCTGTTCATACGAATGCTGCAATGAAGTTCCATGACTGTCATTATTGGTTAGAGTCCATAGTTGTCCATGTGTGTAAATGTTGTTGTAGGGAGATTAGAATCAAAATGTGTTTGATCAGAGGCTAGCGGTTTTCTCTACGTATCGTTACAAGATTTGCCATGTGTGTATGTGAGTAATTGTACTGAGCATGTTCTATTGTAATTAGCTAATGTATGTGTTGTTGTAAAAATGGTTGTACTTCGCAATATGTAGGTAACATATCCTTAAATGTCTGTGTGTCATTGTGTGTATTAAAAATGTGTGTATCATGCTAGAGTCTTGCTGCTGTTGTGTATGTGATATACGGGTCGTGACAGTCGCATGATTTACATCGCAACTTGTTGTTAGTCGTAGGTAGTTCACATGCGTTTATATCTGTTAAGTCTAGATGATATTATGCTTGTGCACTCTAATCTCTAATCTTGTATCAAGTTTTGAATACCATGCACCTGTATTAGTTCCTTTTGGATTCATGTCAACATGTTAGTATTTGAACAATGTCAGTCTCAGTTTGTGTGAGAGTTCTGCTCCTTGTTGAAGCTACTATTTTGATCCATTTATTGCTCAATGAGGTTATATCTCGTGAGTTTTGAGC
This sequence comes from Lathyrus tuberosus, assembly GCA_022829125.1. Taxonomy (NCBI): domain Eukaryota; kingdom Viridiplantae; phylum Streptophyta; class Magnoliopsida; order Fabales; family Fabaceae; genus Lathyrus; species Lathyrus tuberosus. The sequence goes on along the minus strand of JALAZF010000006.1, from coordinate 31,311,281 downwards.
TCACAAATGATTGTATAAGGATAGTTGGGGCCACAACTATTTTACTGGTATAGCAAACCCCCTTACGTTGCCATGTTGGTTGGTTTCAAGGTCAACTACCATTTTACTTGTTTGGAGTTTTGCTTTCATATGCATAGATCTAAGCGCTCTACATATTGTTATCATGTGTGTTAGTTTAGTTTAAGAACATGGAGAGTTTTTGAGCTCATGATTAGCATGTTTGCCATGGCGAGGATTCAGTTCCAAAACCAAGTACCCCTGTTCCACGCCATTTTTCACTTTGATTATGCTTTTTGAGAATGGTTGTTTAAGGCTTATTGTTGTTCTTTGTTCTGTGTACTACAACTTGTTTTTTTACTTCATGAAATTTGTATGTGTTTGAGTGATGAAATCGATCAAACAAGTGGGAAGTGTATCATGATTGTGTCCTGGCTTCTTTCCACGATGATCCCATGTTTTCAGTTTTGCTTGCATGAAGGATGATGCGCTGTCAACTTGTGGTTGGGTATCTTATTTTTTTCGTCTTCTTGTGATTTAAAATCAAGTGACCAATTGATATGAGGATTACATACCCAGTCACGTTCTCTTTTTTACTTTTTTCTTTTGCTGAATGCTTAATCCCTCGCAGACTTGGGCTTTTTGCCCACTTGCTACCTGCACCTTCTCAAAAGCCCAGACGAGAGGTTCCCATTTAGTGTATGTTCAACTTACTTATCACACCCCCCTATTATCTTGGCATCTTATTTTTTTTCCATTTTTTGCTTTTATTTCAATTAGTTAAAATAGTTTTCTAAACATAAAATCCCCAAAAATATTATTTTAACATCTTAATGTCTAATTTAATTTTTTTCTAATCTTTATTTTATCTTCACCTTAGTATTTATTATAATTTTGGTGAATTTTTAGAACTTTGTTCTAATTCTAAATTTTGAATTTTATTTTCTTACCCCATTTTGGGACAATTATCTAAAGTGTTTTAAGAAGTCATTTTTTGAGGTGATCATCAACCTTGTTAGCGACTTTTTGATTGGGTCTTGTTTGGATTTGGTTTAAAACTTCACACTCATTTTCACTTGAGGTTAAACTTTGACTTTGAGTTTATGTGCTCAGTTATCTAGTAGTGGACACCTCATTGATGTAACCCTATTCACCATCCTTGCCCAAAACTTGCAGTACCTCTTAGAATTTTCTTGCAAGATGAATTTGTGTTGATATGATTGCCTCATTCTTAATTTCAACACTTTGCCATGTTTGTGTTCACTTACTCATGTTACGAACTATCTCATCATCTTTTTGCCACACTCACACTTGCACATGCCATGCTTTATTGTTATCCTCACTTGATTAAATGATCATTATTCTTTGAATTCTTGAACTTATAATGTTCATTTTAATCTCAAATCACTTGTAATGTTCTTGCCCATGAAAAACTGTTATCCTCCCGATTCCAAAGGAAAGTCCTTTATCTTGAATCATAAGTCAATAAACAAATCACACCATCTTGGCCTCCTAAGAGCCACATTCCCTCTAGGCATCCTAAGAGCCTTTGTTCATTCTTGGCCTCATACGAGCCATTGAATCATAACTTAGCAATAAGATAAAGTTTAAAAACTCTATGTGAACTCATCACATTGAGTATCCACTTTTCCCCACCATAACTTAGACTTAGAGAGTTTCCTTAAACTCTAAATAAGCTCATACTCATTTCCCCTTGGAACTTTGGCCATAGTCAATGGTTCCTCAAACTCACCCTTAGTTAGGTGAACTACGGTTGCTCTGATTCTTTAGTCAGATACGTAGGCACAAGATGCGACGTCTTGGCGAGCAAACTTTGTGTATATACCCTTAGGTCTTTACCTTTACCATTAACAGATTTATCTTAGCAAGCAAACATAACATAACACAAACAAAACAAGAGGTTCCTGTAGAGTACTATAGATATTAAGGGTGCTAATACCTTCCCTTAGTATAACCAACCCCATAACCTTAGATCTCCCCCCCCCCCTTTAGGTTTTCTCTATCTTGAACCTTTCCTTTGGATAAATCAAAGTCGGTGGTGAATTTAAAAGAAATGTGATACAAGTTAATTAATAGCTTGTTATCCGATTCTCACCGCAACAGAAATGGCGACTTCACTGGGGATGATTTTGAGGGTTTCCCCTAACTTATTTTATTTGTGTTGTTATATGTTCTTGCTTGTATATTTGTATATATCTGTGCATACTTGTATATTTGCTTAGTTTCTTCTGTTGGAAGGGTGCTTTTGAGTGGTGAGATAAATCCTAACCCGGATTTGAGTGCACTTATGATAGGACGATGGTATATTCAAGGAAGCTTTGAGGGAGTCGTTTCCTAAAAAAGTTGACTTGAGACACCATCACTCAGTTTAGGCCCTCTTGAGAGTCTAGTCATGTTGAACGAGTCCATTCGTGAAAACGTGCTACTCTCGACGTAGGTGTCATCGATACTGAGAACCGTAGTTATTTCCAAACCCCACTTAAGCCTTTTTAGGATGTAGTGTAAGGACTATAAGGGAGTCTATTCCTGAATTGGTTGCTACGTAATACTACACTCAGACGAGATTCTCTTGAGAATTTTATTGACTACCAAGTCATTTGGGAAATCGATAAAATCCGAAAGATGGGTTGTCGACTCTGGGAACTTCTTAGAACCTTGTTCTATAGATGAAAACCAATAGTACACACTAATGGGAGGGTAAACCATTATTCCATGCTCTTGACCCATACCTTTTGTTTATGTACTCATACGTTTGTGAATATGTGTATATGTGCTTGCCTTGAATTCATACATCATGAGTATTCATTTCATATCAGTTTCATGGAACTCAGACTTTTCTTTTGTGAATATCAGAGGGATATCATGGACAGTTCAAGAAGGAATACTGTAAAATACACTTTCAAGAGCCCTAAATTGGATGGCCTAAGGAGATTGGGAGATTTGTTAACCGACCCTGAAGGATTCAAAGACAGATATGGAAAGTTGTGGGTCTTGTTGAGAAATAACATTGATGAAGGACTCCTCTCTACATTGCTTCAGTTCTATGACCCTAAGTATCACTGCTTTACTTTCCATGATATCAACTCTTGCCTACCCTTGAGGAGTATTCTCAGATAGTTGGTATGCCTATTGAAGACGAGTCCCCGTTTCCTATCTTTGAGAAAAACCCTAAAGAGGAAGAAATAACTAAGAAAACTCACTTGGAATTGGTTGAAATCAAAAGCAACTTGACTTCCAAGGGAGGGATTTTTGGGTTAACTGCTAAGTTTTTGTTCGGAAAAGCCCATTATTTTGCTAAACACTCCAACCGGGATGCATTTGAAGTTGTTTTTGCGTTGCTCATCTATGGACTCTTCTTGTTCCCAAATATTGACAACTTTGTGGACCTGAATGCAATCAAGATCTTCTTGAACAAAAATCCTGTACCAATTTTGCTTGCTGAAGCTTATCACTCAGTCCATACGAGGAATGCTCATGGGGGAGGACAAATCACTTGTTGTGTCCTTGTGTTGTATAGATGGTTTATTTCGCATCTACCGAAGGCAGACACATTTTGGGATTCCAAGAAGGGATGGTGGTCTAAAAAGATTATGGCTCTTTCTCATTCAGACATTGACTAGTATAATCGTGTGTATGATGGGATTTTGATTACCAACAGCGGTGGAAGCTTTGGCAACGTGCCCCTTCTTGGTATCAAAGGGGGAATCAATTACAACCCTGTGTTGGCACGACGCCAATTAGGGTACCCTCTAAAGGAGAAACCTCTTAGTATTCACCTGGAAAACATTTTCTTTGAAGAATATGACAAAAAGGAAGAACATAAGGATTTGATCTTAAGTGCTTGGGGTAGCAGGCGTAAAAAAGGTAGTAGTTCTTTGGGAAAACCTAATTGTGTTTCTTTGGAGCCTTATCTCCAATGGGTCCGAAGAAGAGCCATTGAATTAAAGATGCCATACACTAGACAGGAACCAATCGCTGTGAGGGAAAAGCCTATTCTATATTTCATGTCAAAAAAGAAGAGTTGGAGATATCATTGAAACAAGCCCAGCAGTCAGGAGAAGCTTGGAAACTCAAGTACCAAGTGGTTGTTGAGGAGAACTTAGAGCTCCAAAAACAACTACAGGCCAAGAATGAAGAGCTGCTCTAGTGCAAGAAAAGAAAAATCCATGAAGGTCCAAGTTCCTCTAGCACTCAGCCTATGGCATGGAAATCCATCGTCGACAACCTCGTCATAGAAAGATACCAGATGGAGAAGGAAATCAGGAAGCTCAACATGAGGCTTTTAGGAGAATCTCCTTAGGACTTGTAGCTTTTACTTAGCATTATTTTTAAAACTCTTGGAAGTGTATTTTTGTAATTCACCTTTTAATGAGAATGAGATCCTTTTGATCCCTTTTGATATCTCACAAATATCCAAGTTCCATGAGACATTTTGCATGTGCATCTTGCATTTCATTCACATCTCATTTGCATTTCTCGGTCTTGAGTCTCTCTTCCTCTATGTTTGATGGATACCTAGGTTACATTCAGGACAATGGCAACAATGAATAAAATTCTGAAGAACCAAGAAGATTTGAAAGAGGAGGTCAGAATCCACAAATACCAGATGAATTCGGTTCTGGAAACTCTGCAAACTCTGATGAAGAAAGAGGAGTACATTCACCCTGTTACTTCCAGAGAGGTTGTTGGTCCATCAACTCTTGTGGTTCCTCTAGCTCAAGGACCTCCTCAATATCAAGGGTCAGATGACCGTCAACATGCTCGACAAAGGCCAAGAAAGCCAGAGAGTAATTTCACTCATCTACCAATACCATACAGACAATTTCTTCCAAATTTAATTAAGGGTGGATTGATCGTAGCAAAGGAAATAGAGCCAGTGCCTTTTCCATACCCGCCAGGCTTTGACACAATGTTCGATGTGACTACCATGATGGGGCACAGGGACATTCAACTGAAGATTGTAACGTGCTCAGGAGTAAGGTTCAGAATCTAACAGATTCTGAGGAGTTCTCGTTCACGCCTTAAGGCATTCAAATCAACAATCCTTTGCCATCTCCTGTGGTTCTCCCATGCCAAGGATCTCCCTTTGGGGAAACTTCATACTAGCTAACATTTGATCTTGGCCTTACACCAGAATATCATAATCATCAGGTGTCTACCAAAAGGGCGTTCCAGCCTCTTGCAGTTGTTTCTCCTCGAGGTTCTCAAAACCAAAACAAGAGAAAGTATCATGTCAATTGCCAGCCTATTCCCGTGCCTTTGAGCAAACTCTTCCCACTGTTGATACAAAAAAAGTTGGTAACTCCTCGACTTCTCAACCCTGTACCAGGACCTTGGTATAATCCAAACCTGACTTGTAAGTTCCACAAGGGAGCCGAAGTCCATGACTTGGATGGTTGCCAAGCCTTAGAATCTACTGTTCAAAGGCTGATTCATGACAAGGAATTGATCTTTGAAGAAGATCATCCAGAGATTGAATGGAAATTCCATACTGGGACAATGGGCCATCTCATTGAAGAGTGCAAGGAGTTCGAGGTAAGACTGTTAAGCATGCTAAAGACACTGCAACCTCAAAAAGGTACGTCAGATGTCAATGTCTCAACTTCTAAAGCGAAAGGCGAAAGACTTGTAAGGCCTCTCAAAGTTATGTATCAAAAGGAACTAGTGATCAATGGCGAAAGTGCCCCCCTGCTTGGACCCGAAAGCTGAAATCTTCTGAAATCAATTCACCAAAGTTGGATGTGTTTTGTTCATTTCATTATTTTCAATTATATTTCCTTTGCACTTTGATTTGTATTTGCTTATAAGCTTTGTTGTACTTTCAAATTGGCAAGATTAATGAAATGTTTGTGCACCTTTTGATTGAGTCCATTCGTTTCACTCATTTACTTTTGCGTGCATAAAAACAAAAAATATACCACTTATCAAATTGTTGTTAAACAAAGATTGAGGAGGATGATGAAAATAATATCCATAATTGATGTGGTATGCTTTCGATTAAACCTTGCCGATGATGTAAGGCATTGTTTCAATGCCTAAACACTGGAGAAATAAGGAAGATAATCCCTCGTTAACCCTTTGAGCCTAGAAGTAGGAGTTTTTCTTTCCTTACAAAAAAACCCTTAAAATTTCAACCTTGGGGTGGGTAGTTCTCAGTTTAACTTGGTTATGCATTTGAACGAAAGCGCTTCATGCAAGACACCAGTCAGCTCTCTCAAGTCAAATGAGTTAGCATTGTACAAGTTGTTCCTCCAAACAGCAAAAAAGGAGGGATCGTTGAGAAATCCTCAATCAAAGAATAAGCCGAGTCCCTTTCAAGGCAAAAGCCAAGAAAGATGGGAAGCCCAAAACTTTTCCTTATGCAAAAGGACTTGTACAAAAAGAAGAGGTCTCACAACCTCAATCAAGACAAAAAAGGAGGTCTCATAACCTCAGAAGACAAAGACGAGGTCTCATAACCTTAGAAGACAAAGACGAGGTCTCATAACCTCAGCAAAGACAAGAAGATGTCTCAAAACTTCAACAATAAAGGATAACCAAATGTTGTAAGGGAGTAATGACTACCAAGGTGTCTGAATCATCATCAATTATCATCATCTCAAATCCTAGCCTATGGGAATTTGAATGTATAGCTTGAGTTAACTGAGTGTAGGATTGGAGTTCATCATGAAGATGGGGTGGGTACAAATAAACTTTGGGCCTTTATCTTTTGTTTCATAAACCGTGAACCAAGCCACGCTACAACCCTTAAAAGACCTAATTGAGGTAAGGTTGTTTTGAAAGCATACTACAACAAGGTTGATTAACCTGACTCCTAAAAATCTTTGTGATTTGTGTGTGTTGATCACTTCATCTACCAAGCCATAATTGGTCAGATTCACCATTGGTTTTTTATTATTTAATCAGTCCACTGCGTGTGTTTCATAAATAAAACTTGATTTCAAAGGCTTGTATGAATTTTTCATTGAAATTGTCAATTTTAAATGAACAATACTCGTTTGCAAAACATTTCAATATCAAAGAAATCCCGACAAATGCAGTCAGCTAGGGAATTTGACTTGATAAAGGAAGCTCAGTCAGTGGCAACCAAGCGGAGGGATTTGCCAATCCACCGTTCCAAGTGCTATTGAATCAAGGACAAAACTCTTCAAGTTCAGAATACTGGAGAAAATCTTCATAAGGTCATCTTATGACAAGTTTAGACTTCAGGGACCCATCAGCAGGGAAAAATTTGTTCCCCGGTAGTTTCTACCACAATCTGAGTACTTTGTATTGAAAATACAGTTAATCAGGGGCAGTTATGCCGAGGCTCGTTTCCTTTAAAAAGTTTGAAGATGTTAATGTAACGTATACGCCAATTCTTCTGTAAAATCCTTTTGAGGACCTATTCTCACAGACACGTCAATCAGAAGCAGTCAGGTCGAGATTCAGTAAATCTCTAAAAAAGCAACGACATTTCCTTCACAAATCGACCAAGCTGACAGGGGCAATTATGCCGAAATTCATGAATCTCTCCAAGAGTTTGAAGATTTTGAAACACCTTGCATGAAAATTCTTCTGTAAAATCCTCTTGGTACTTTCTTCTGATAGGACATATAATCTGGGGCAGATGAGTTATCTAGAACTACTCAACTTTTATGACATCTTTTGCTAGCTCCCCAGTAAACTGTTACTTCAGCTAAACTTGACAATTCCTAATGGATCTTTTCTCCCCAGTGAAGAGATCAAGCTCATGATGGCAATCCTAGTGAAGTCGGGATGCTATACCAAGTGGAGTACTCTTCTCACCAGAGAAAAGTTGTAATCTTGAAGTATGACTACTGATTCTGCAAGTTCATCCCCAGTAATGGCCCATTCTGATAAGTTTGGCTGGGTATCCTTGTCGAGATGTTTATTTCGTCTCTAGTTCCGCTTCTTGTCTGTTTTGTCAGCATAAGCATAAATATAATATAAAGCATTTATGTGCATAGCATCTTAGCATTCTCGCTACCTTTCGGGTGTTTATCTGTTTTGTTCACTTGGGCGCTTATCTCCCCAAGTGACTGGGTTTGTCTATTCTCTCCAATAGAGTTGTCAGCCCTAGGCATAAAGTGCCCATCTTTCTGAATTCCCCACGGAGTTTTATCCTCATGGATGATGGTTAGTTCAGTTATCTTTTCCACAATAGGATAAGATAAATCCCCATTTGAGCTCATTCCTCAAAGGTTGGAGTCTTGTTTGACCGTTTCTTTCTAGCTTGTTCCTAGATTGAACTTTGGTCCCTAGCAAATTAGGTTGCTAAACCTAATTTGAACGTGCATTTATTTTACATTCTGTCTCGCAGGGAGAATCTTTTACAGATCCTCGTTGACAACAAAATTCATCCTCCAACTGTGTTGTGATATCAACAGCTCTTGAGAATTCATAACCAATAACAAGTAACAATCTCTTAAAGGAGCTTTGTTTTTCTATGGCAATCAGTGGCATTCTCTTATGAAGATTATCTATCTCTGGTACTATCCAACCTTGTCGGAACTATAATTGGTATTCCCCAGGAAGTCTAATCTTCAGTTATGCAACCCCGGTATTAACCTATCTGATACTTAATCTTCTCATATGGAACTTAAAGTCCAGTAATTGCTGGCATCATTTATCCCAGGTCAAATATATACCTAAACTTCGAGTCAAATATGAACCCGTTGTTTGAAACCCAGGTCAAATATGAACCTAAACTTTGAGTCAAATATGAACCCATTGTTTGAAACCCAGGTAAAATATGAACCCATTGTTTGAAACCCAGGTAAAATATGAACCTAAACTTCGAGTCAAATATGAACCCGTTGTTTGAATCCAGGTCAAATATGAACCTAAACTTCGAGTCAAATATGAACCCGTTGTTTGAACCCAGGTCATATATGAACCTAAACTTCGAGTCAAATATGAAGCCGTTGTTTGAACCCATGTCAAATATGAACCTAAACTTCGAGTCAAATATGAACCCGTTGTTTGAACCCAGGTCAAATATGAACCTAAACTTCGAGTCAAATATGAACCCGTTGTTTGAAACCCATGTCAAATATGAACCTAAAACTTCGAGTCAAATATGAACCCGTTGTTTGAAACCAGGTCAAATATGAACCTAAACTTCGAGTCAAATATGAACCCGTCGTTTAAAACCAGGTCAAATATGAACCTAAACTTCGAGTCAAATATGAACTCGTCGTTTGAAACCAGGTCAAATATGAACCTAAACTTCAAGTCAAATATAAACCCGTCGTTTGAAACCAGGTCAAATATGAACCTAAACTTCGAGTCAAATATGAACCCGTCGTTTGAAACCAGGTCAAATATGAACCTAAACTTCAAGTCAAATATGAACCCGTTGTTTGAAACCAGGTCAAATATGAACCTAAACTTCGAGTCACATATGAACCTGTTGTTTGAAACCAGGTCAAATATGAACCTAAACTTCGAGTCAATTATGAACCCGTTGTTTGAAACCAGGTCAAATATGAACCTAAACTTCGAGTCAAATATGAATCCGTCGTTTGAAACCAGGTCAAATATGAACCTAAAGTTTGAGTCAAATATGAACCCGTTGTTTGAACCCAGGTTAAATATGAACCTAAACTTCGAGTAAAAAATGAATCCGTTGTTTAAACCCAGGTCACCTATAAACCATAAGTCCAGTAATCGCTGGCATTGATTATTCTAGGTCAACTATGAACCTTGGTCACATATGAACCAAAACCTTGCCAACCAAAATCTCAGGTCAACTGTGAACCTCGATTCTTGTTCAACTCATATTGGTTCCTTAACCTTATCCCCAGCCAAAAGTCCAGTGGTATTTTGTTATCTGGCATGTGAATTCATCTCTGTCTTTTCTGGCTTTTCTTGAAGATCCCATTTGAACTCTTCAGTATAAGAAATCCCAAGAAAATATTTTGTTGGATGCTTATCCTTTTGTTTCAAACTGATCCCCAGTGGAAATCATGTCTTTTTTCTGGTTTCATGCCCATTAAGAGTGCGTCTTATTTCCCCCAGTGTCGTCCGGTCACATACGAACCTGTCGTCCATCTCCCTGGATTTTCCCTAGTGGAGAATACCTCTCTGGCTCTTATCTCCAGTGAAGATCTGTAGGGTTTCCCCTCAGCTCTATCTTTCTATCCCCGATGTTTCCTCAGAGTCTCCCCAATGAGTCTCTTGTGTCGGTCAACCTGTATCCCCAGTGAGTTTTCCTCATGGATACCAACTTTCATCCTTCCCCGGTGTTACTCACCTATGGTGGTTTGCTCTTTATCTTTGGTGTCTGGTCTGTCTGCATCTTTGCACTACCATGACATCATGTCATCATACTAGAAATTCACGGCATGTCAGCATTTGCATGTCTGTCGCTTATCCTTAGCATCTGCATTCCATCTAAGGGCAAAATTTTCGGTTTGCTATATTTAAATACCTTTCCACCTTGATGCCCCGAGGATTTCCTTTCCTCGTGCCATCCGGCAAAGCTATTTAAATAGGGGCAACTGTTGTACCCCAAATTTTACCTCTTAGATGTCATAACATCTTGCATAGACATTTAGGATCAATCATATATGCATTGTTTAAACTGACCCATATCTTGCAGCTTGTTTCTCTTATGTTTGAAATTAGGGTTGGCACAGAGAGATTCAAGGCCTCCTAAGGCATTCTATAGCTTCATACAATCATCATGAAGATTCACCAGTTGTTTAAAACCAAGATCTCAAGACTTTGAATCAAGTCAAGTCAACAAAGGATCACCATACCAAAAGGTGGAATTAGGATTTAACTTGAGGAGTCACTGAAGAATTTTGCCCTGTCGAGTCAAGAGTTGCAGGGTTCATCAACCATTTGAGTTTACCTACATCCAAGAGGTCTCACTCAACAAGAGTTCAAGGACATCTGCCTCTCATTATGAGTAGTTTGAGCCACAGTTTCACCCTGCCTCCAAATTAGGGTTTCTGTTAAGACAAGTGGATCATTGACTTGGATCTTGACCAAGAATTATTCTCAAACCCTAGGACTTAACTCCATGTGATAATAGACATCCCTAAGGACCATCTATGAGCTTTAGATGTGATGGAAGAAGCAAGATCATATGAGAATATCCATGTGCATTCACAGTGGAAATTAGGGTTTTGACTGAAACCCTAATCCTGGATTTTGATCCAAGTGAAACATCTGAGGCCTCAACCCATCATGATATGTCTCATTGATGACTTAGGGTTTGAGAGATCAAGTTTCAAGAAGTTTCTTGCAAAGGAAGAAAGGTTTGGATCTTGAAACTTTTCATATATGGAAATTTCCCCTCTTGTGCAAAATTGAAATGGTCATAACTTCCAAACCACACATCCAAATTGAGTGACTCAAAGCTTAAATGGAAGCTCTTTCCATGATCTTCAAAACATATTAGAAGACCCTCTTTCAAAAAATTCATAATTTTTGAGTTACAAGATCTGGAAGATAAATCGCCCTTGAGGACTTAGTGAAATTTCAGTTTTTTCCCATTTATTTGCACACGACTTTAACCTAATTTTGCACCTAGTTACAAGCTTCAAATAAAAAATCTTTGGACATGAAAGTTGTTCCTTGTTCTACAAGCTTTCCAAGCATGTGTAGAACTCCTCAGTTGGATAAACCAATCTCAAGTTATGATGTGTTAAAGTTAGGGGTTTCAAGTTGTAAAATTTCCATAACTTCGAAATTTTTTCTAAGTCTTTTTGGCAGCCATGTGCACATGACTTCATGGACGATTTTCTAATGATTCCAGACCTCATTTTAGAATTTCTTCCACATGAAACTTGTTATATTAAATGTCTACTTTGCAAAGAATCAAAAACCTCACAAATTGGAGCATTGATCATCAAGTTATGACTTGTTAAAGTGGCCATGCTATAGTATCATACACTTAGGAAATTCAAGATGTTTGGTTAATTTGCTATTTCAAATTTTATCATGATGTCTTACTTGTCTCATACCTCATTTCTACATGCCACTAACATGAAGAATATGTTTAATCCATGCCATTTTGTTTCAAGGAGTACAACATTTGGTTTGTAATATAGTGACTTTGCAACATTGTTTCATCACATTTCATTTTGAATTAAATATATGAGCAAGTACACTGCTGACTTTTTCTTTCCATCATTTCCCTACTGTCTCTTTCCCATCAACCTTTCATGCTTTGCAACTTGACTCAGCTCTCTCTTCTGACACAAACCACTACAAGCAACCACTAAGTCATGTTGCACTTGGCTCAAGATAATAGGGCAAGGAGTGCTAGGCGCATGAAAGTTGGCTGAGATTTTTTCCCTCTTAAACAAAATCAATATCCCTTGCAAACTAGCAGCCTGGTGCCTATAAAAAGGACTGCACTCTCCCTTTGTGAGGGGGGATATCACGACTAGAAAGAGGAGAACAATCCTCTCTTTTTTCCTCAGCATCATAAACTTGCTTCTCTCATAACATTCCTTCGTTTTTAAAAAAAAGCACCTAACCACAAATGGAACCACTCACTAACAAGAACATCACAGGATGTTACCCTAAACCTTGAGGGACTCAGGAGTTTGCTTTTCCATCAACATAGGAGCAAAGATACACACTATCTTAAAGGAAAAGCTCACATTTTCTTGCTGCAAGTTTGACGGTTACGACACTTTCGACTCCAAAGCTACTTACTGCAAGTAGAGGTATTCATATTACCCTTCATCCTCTCATATACTTTGTTTTCTTTGCCCTTTTACGTGTGCATGTGATCACATAGCTCTTCATTGCTGTTTTTTTCCACATAAATGTCATCTGTATATTGTCCTATAATGCAAGTCACTTTGGTTCTTATTAAGTACATGCATAGTTTGTGTGGCCCCCTATGTTAATATTTGCTCATTATGTCAACATGTTGAACTTGGTTTTATTAAAGAAGTCGTAGTATCCCTGTTCGTACGAATGCTGCAATGAAGTTCCATGACTGTCATTATTGGTTAGAGTCCATAGTTGTCCCTGTGTGTAAATGTTGTTGTAGGGAGATTAGAATCAAAATGTGTTTGATCAGAGGCTAGCAGTTTTCTCGACGTATCTTTACAAGATTTGCCATGTGTGTATGTGAGTAATTGTACTGAGCATGTTCTATTATAATTAGCTAATGTATGTGTTGTTGTAAAAATGGTTGTACTTCGCAATATGTAGGTAACATATCCTTAAATGTCTGTGTGTCATTGTGTGTATTCAAAATGTGTGTATCATGCTAGAGTCTTGCTGCTGTTGTGTATGTGATATACGGGTCGTGACGGTCACATGATTTACATCGCAGCTTGTTGCTAGTCATAGGTAGTTCACATGCGTTTAAATCTGTTAAGTCTAGATGATATTATGTTTGTGCACTCTAATCTCTAATCTTGTATCAAGTTTTGAATACCATGCACCTGTATTAGTTCCTTTTGGATTCATGTCAACATGTTAGTATTTGAATAATGTCAGTCTCAGTTTGTGTGAGAGTTCTGCTCCTTGTTGAAGCTACTATTTCGATCCATTTATTGCTCAATGAGGTTATATCTCGTGAGTTTTGAGCTCGCAAATGATTATATAAGGATAGTTGGAGCCACAACTATTTTACTGGTATAACAAACCCCCTCACGCTGCCATGTTGGTTTCAAGGTCAACTACCATTTTACTTGTTTGGAGTTTTGCTTTCATATGCATATATCTAAGCACTCTACATATTGTTATCATGTGTGCTAGTTTAGTTTAAGAACATGGAGAGTTTTTGAGCTCATGATTAGCATGTTTGCCATGGTGAGGATTCAGTTCCAGAACCAAGTACCGCTGTTCCACGCCACTTTTCACTTTGACTGTGCTTTTTAAGAATGGTTGTTTAAGGCTTATTGTTGTTCTTTGTTCTGTGTACTACAACTTGTTTTTTTACTTCATGAAATTTGTGTGTGTTTGAGCGATGAAACCGATCAAACAAGTGGGAAGTGTATCATGATTGTGTCCTGGCTTCTTTCCACGATGATCCCATGTTTTCAGTTTTGCTTGCATGAAGGATGATGCGCTGTCAACTTGTGGTTGGGTATCTTATTTTTTTCGTCTTCTTGTGATTTAAAATCAAGTGACCAATTGATATGAGGATTACATACCCAGTCACGTTCTCTTTTTTACTTTTTTCTTTTGCTGAATGCTTAATCCCTCTCAGACTTGGGCTTTTTGCCAACTTGCTACCTGCACCTTCTCAAAAGCCCAGACGAGAGGTTCCCATTTAGTGTATGTTCAATTTACTTATCACACCCCCCTATTATCTTGGCATATTTTTTTTTCCATTTTTTGCTTTTATTTCAATTAGTTAAAATAGTTTTCATAAACATAAAATCCCCAAAAATATTATTTTAACATCTTAATGTCTAATTTAATTTTTTTCTAATCTTTATTTTATCTTCGCCTTAGTTTTATTATAATTTTGGTGAATTTTTAGAACTTTGTTCTAATTCTAAATTTTGAATTTTATTTTCTTACCCCCTTTTGGGACAATTTTCTTAAGAAGTCATTTTTTGAGGTGATCATCAACCTTGTTAGCGACTTTTTGATTAGGTCTTGTTTGGATTTGGTTTAAAACTTCACACTCATTTTCACTTGAGGTTAAACTTTGACTTTGAGTGTTTGTGCTCAGTTATCTAGTAGTGGACACCTCATTGATGTAACCCTATTCACCATCCTTGCCCAAAACTTGCAGTACCTCTTAGAATTTTCTTGCAAGATGAATTTGTGTTGATATGATTGCCTCTTTCTTAATTTCAGCACTTTTCCATGTTTGTGTTCACTTACTCATGTTACGAACTATCTCATCATCTTTTTGCCACACTCACACATGTACATGCCATGCGTTATTGTTATCCTCACTTGATTAAATGATCATTATTCTTTGAATTCTTGAACTTATACTGTTCATTTTAATCTCAAATCACTTGTAATGTTCTTGCCCATGAAAAACTGTTATCCTCCCGATTCCAAAGGAAAGTCCTTTATCTTGACTCATAAGTCAATAAACAAATCACACCATCTTGGCCTCCTAAGAGCCACGTTCCCTCTAATAAGAGCCTTTGTTCATTCTTGGCCTCATAAGAGCCATTGAATCATAACTTAGCAATAGGATAGAGTTTACAAACTCTATGTGGACTCATCACATTGAGTATCCACTTTTCCCCACCATAACTTAGACTTAGAGAGTTTCCTTAAACTTTAAATGAGCTCATACTCATTTCCCCTTGGAACTTTGGTCATAGTCAATGGTTCCTCAAACTCACCCTTTGTTAGGTGAACTACGGTTGCTCTGATTCTTTAGTCAGATATGTAGGCACAAGATGCGACGTCTTGGCGAGCAAACTTAGTGTATATACCCTTAGGTCTTTACCTTTACCATTAACAGATTTATCTTAGCAAGCAAACATAACATAATACAAACAAAATAAGAGGTTCCTGTAGAGTACTACAGATATTAAGGGTGCTAATACCTTTCCTTAGTATAACCAACCCCCGAACCTTAGATCTCCCCCCTTTAGGTTTTCTCGATCTTGAACCTTTCCTTTGGATAAATCAAAGTCGGTGGTGAATTTAAAAGAAATGTGATGCAAGTTAATTAATAGCTTGTCATCCGATTCTCACCGCAACAATAAGTTTCCTCCATTGTTGAGTTAGGAAGGTTTGAGTCGTAGGTAGGAAGGTTTCCTCCATTGTTTTAATCTATGAGTAAAACAAGGGATAATTGAGTTTTAGAATGTTAATATAGTATAAAAATGAGTCTATGATGATGGAATTTCGTAGCATAGGTTCTAGCTTAATAAACTAGTGTGAAAGTGCTTTTTTAAAAAAGTGATTTTTTAAATTCGTAACAGCGTGCGTCGACCTCCAGGTCTTGTGCGTTGACCTGTAGCTTCCAGAAATGAATCCTTTGAAAACCGAAACATCAGACTCCATCCTACAAGCCTTACGCATCGACCTGCATGCCCTGTGTGTCGACCTCTACGTCGGCACCAGAAAAAAAATGTTAGAAACGGTTTCGATCATAACTTTTTAACCGAATATCCAAATGACGAACCGTTTAAAGCGTGGGAAAGCTAATGAGTAGAACTTTAACCTGGTGTAATTAGGTGAATCATTTTCCCAATATTTTTATGTCTTATATTTTGAGGAATGTGTTTATTACTTGTTGTGTACGCTAAGAAGTCTTGTTGTACGTGACGAATCTTAAGTGTTGTTACAAAGATGTTGTTGTGGTGTTAATGGTGTTAATACAAGTATGTTCTAATGATGTTGTTGTGATTGCATTAAATATATATATATATATATACACACATATATTGTATGAAATATATTTTATGCTTGTTGGCCACTTTAGTCGGTGTACAGTAACCATGGAGGTGGATTATTATGCACGATGATGTTATCGTTGTTGTATGTATAAATAGTCAAATTGCATACATTTATGGACAGTGGTCCGTTGTTGGTGAGCCTAAAATCCCATTGTGTGGATTGGGCCGGTAGCTGATTCGGAGGTGATGGATCAGTGAGTGGTTCTGATCCTAGGAGATGGGGATCAGAACGGTGAACCTGAGTGTTCACGAAAATTGGTACCACATGCATAAGCATTGAGTCAGGTTATGAGTCTTATTGCATTACATATTAACTACGTTGCTATGTTTCTAAATATGTGGTGTTGTATGATTAATTAGACTTGCCATTACGTGTTTCCATGTTGGTTGGGGAATAATTAGCAATGATGTTGTTGGGTGCTTAATATGAGATAATTGGTTGTTTTGTTGTATATTATTTTGTGCTTGGATAACTTAGTGTTGGTGTTGAGCGTGTTGTGTTATAGAATGGATGATAATGTATATGATACCTAATGCATATTGTTTATCGTGATTTCTTTTATATTATCATGATATCTCACCCCTTCTGTTTGAATATTGTCTCCACGTGGGCAATGTGTAAATACTCCGCAGTAGGACTCAATTGTGAGATGAAGATGGAGTCTCCTTACTATTTTTCTTTATAGTTGGCGTCTGCTCTGATTGTAACACTAGGGAGTTGTTGGAATGCGTTTATGATTTATATTTCCTTGGGATTTGTGGACTTCTCCCTTATTATGTTTCGTTGTTGTTTTGATGAATTATGTGATTCCATGATAAATTTATATACCATGAGACGATAAATGATTTTTATTATTCCACTGTAATAATAGTAACTTTCAGACATGTTCAGGTTTTTATGATTATAAAAATATATAAGTGTTACATAGTCAGTCTGATGGGTAGGTTTTGTTTGCTGGCCGTAACATCCTAAGTTGCATGTGTTTGATTTAATTACTCAAATGTTTTATTTAAAAATATTACAGGGGAAATTTAGGGTGTTACATAGTGGTATCAGAGCAGGTCGGTTTGTCCGGCCAAGTTGTTGAGTCGTTGTTGTGTGACATTTGACTATTATTGATGTTGTTTCCTTAACCATTGTCTACTGTTGTTAATGTGTAACATAGAATGGCTGGAAGGAACGATGCCGCTATTGATGCTGCTTTGTAGGATTTTGCTCAGGTTGTGCATAATCAGCCTAATGTTGGTTAGAATGATGAGTTTTGGAAGAATAAATCGCCTACCTTCAAGGGAAGATGTGATTCAGATGAACCGCAAACATGACTCAGAGAGATCGAGAGGATCTTATAGGTTATGGATTGTCCTGAGGCATAAAATTTGCGGTTAGGTACACATATCCTAGCTGAGGAGGCTGACGACTGGTGGGTCAGCACCCGTTAATGGTTGGGAGCTACAGGGGAAGTTATCACTTGGGTTGTGTTCAGTAGGGAATTCTTGAGAAAATACGTCCCTGGAGATGTTTGAGGTAAGAAGGAGATTGAGTTTCTGGAGTTAAAGCAGGGTAACATGATGGTTATGGAATATGCTTCCAGATTCGTGGAACTTGCTAAGTTCTACCCTCACTATAGTGAAGCAACTGTTGAGTTCTCGAAGTGTGTCAAATTTGAGAACGGTTTAAGGCCTGAGATCAAACAGGCGATCAGGAACCAACGAATCAGAAGATTTCCAGATTTGGTGGATTGTTGTAGAATTTATGAGGAGGATAACAAGGCTCGATCGGCTTATTATACGGGGTTGGCCGAGAGGAAAGCAAAATAATAGATGAATTGTGGGAAGCGTTATGCAGCTCAAGCTGATAAAGGTAGACCGAGATATGCGGATAACAAGAAGCCAAGTGGGGGAGGTGCCCCTACTATTCCTAAGTGCTATAGACGTGGTGAGATGGGTCATCGCGTCAATGAGTGTAAGAGCGATGTAAAGAAGTGCTACAAGTATGGTAAGACAAGACAATTGGTCGCTAATTTCACTGAAAAGGTAGTGACTTACTTCAATTGCGGAGAACCTGGTAATATCAGTACTCATTGCCAGAAACCAAAGCAGGATGCAACTGGAGGCAAAGTGTTCGCTCTATCAGGAACTCAGGCTTCCAGTGAGGACAGGTTGATCAGAGGTACATGTTTTATTAATAATACGCCTTTGATTGCTATTATTGATACTGGTGCTACTCATTCCTTTATTTTTGATGATTGTGTGAAAAGGCTAGGCCTTAGTGTATCTATGATGAAGGGAGAAACGGTTATCGAAACTCCTGCTAAGGGATCGATGGCTACTTCTCTTGTTTGCTTGAATTGTCCTTTGAGAATAAATGATAGGGATTTTGGTGTGGATCTCATTTGCTTTCCGCTGATGAATCTCGATGTTATCTTGGGAATGAACCGGTTGATGTTTAACCATGTTTAGATTAATTCTTTTAATTAATCAGTGTGGTTTCCTACTCCTGGTGGTGAGGAGGGGGCTGATTTCTTATCTATGGAAGGGTTGAAAGAGCTTTAAGAAGATGATTCTCAGGTGTTTACGATGTTCATGTCGTTATCTGTTGACAGCCAAGTTGTAATCGATGAAGTCCAAGTGGTACGAGAGTTTCCAGAAATATTTTTGGAGGATATTTTGGATGTACCGCCAGAAAGAGAAGTGTAGTTTAATATTGATCTTGTCCTTGGTACCAGACCTATTTCTATGGCACCATACAGGATTTTGGCTTCAGAATTAGCGGAGTTGAAGAAACAACTGGAAGTCTTGTTGGAAAAGAAGTTTGTAAGACCAAGCGTGTCGCCTTGGGGAGCTCTGGTATTGTTGGTAAAGAAGAATGATGGTAGTATGAGATTGTGTATAGATTACCTACAGTTGAACAAAGTGACGATTATGAACAAGAATCCACTTCCTAGAATAGATGATTTGATGGATCAACTGGTGGGTGCTCAGGTGTTCGGCAAGATAGACTTAAGGTCGGGTTATCATCAAATAAAAGTTAAAGATGAAGATGTTCAGAAGACGGCTTTTAGGACTCTTTATGGACATTATGAATACTTGGTGATGCCTTTTGGTGTTTCTAATGTACCCGGTGTATTTATGGAGTATATGAATCAGATTTTTCATAACTACCTAGATCAGTTTGTTGTTGTGTTCATTGATGACATTCTGATATATTCTAAGTTAGAAAAAGAGCATGAGAAGCATCTGAGGATTGTGTTGTAGGTTCTAAAGGAGAAGAAACTTTATGATAAGCTATCGAAGTGTGAGTTCTAGTTGAAGGAGGTTAGCGTCCTTGGTCATGTTATTTTAGGTAATGGTATTGCAGTGGATCCTTCCAAGGTAGATGCAGTTCTACAATGGGAAACTCCGAAGTCAGTTACCGAAATTTGAAGCTTTTTGGGGTTGGTTGGTCACTACCGCAGATTCATTGAAGGTTTTTCCAAGTTAGCACTTCCGTTAACTCGGGTGACCTGCAAGGGTAAGTCGTTCGTATGGGATATTCATTGTGAGAAGAGCTTCGTAGAGTTGAAGAAGAGGTTGACTACAGCTCCGGTTTTGGTTTTTCCTGAACCAAATGAACCTTTTGTAGTATAATGCGATGTGTCATTGATAGATTTAGGGGGGTGTGTTGATGCAAGATGGAAAAGTTGTGGCTTATGCTTCCCGACAGTTGAGGATTCATAATAGGAACTATCCTAGTTGTGGCTTAGAGTTGGCTGCAGTAGTGTTTGTATAGACAATCTGGAGACATTATTTATATGGTTCTAGGTTCAAAGTTTTCAGTGACCATAAAAGTTTGGGGTACTTGTTTGATTAGAAGGAATTAAACATGAGGCAGCGTAGATGGTTGGAATTCTTGAAAGACTATGATTTCGGCTTAAACTATCATCCTAGTAAGGCTGATGTCATGGTTGATGCTTTAAGTCAGAAGTCGTTGCACATGTCAATGAAGATGGTTAGAGAGTTGGAGCTTGAGGAACAGTTCAAAGACATGAGTTTAGTCTGTGACTTAACATGTCAGAGTGTGAAGTTAGGGATTCTAACAATCAATAATGATTTTCTTACTAGAATTAAAGATAATCAGAAGTTGAATGTGAAATTGGTGGACTTGATGGTTGGATATGATCAAGCTGAAGAGAATGATTTCAAAGTAGACGAACAAGGTGTGTTGAGATTCAGGAATAGAATTTGTATTCCCGATAATGTGGAACTAAAGAAGATGATTTTATAAGAAGGTCATCATAGTAGCTTAAGTATCCATCCGGGAGCTACTAAGATGTACCAAGACCGGAAGAAGATATTCTGGTGGTTAGGAATGAAGCGTGATGTTGCACAATTTGTTTATACTTGTGTGACTTGCCAGAAGTCGAAGGTTGAGCATCAGAGACCTGCAGGGTTGATGCAACCGTTGGATGTTCCAGAATGGAATTGGGACAACATTTCTATTGATTTTGTGACTGGATTTCCAAATACTCCGAGAGCGCATGATGCCATTTGGGTGGTCGTGGATAGACTAATGAAGTCGGCCCATTTTATTCCAATTAACATCCGTTTTTCGATGCAGAAGTTGGCAGAGATCTACACCCATGTAATTGTGAAGTTGCATGGAATTCCGTTGAGCATTGTGTCAGATAAAGATCTGAAGTTCACTTTTAGATTTTGGGAGAGTTTGCAAGAGGCGCTGGGTTCTAAGCTGAGGTTGAGTTCGACTTATCATCCACATACGGATGGTTAGACGGAAAGGACTATTCAGTCATTAGAAGATCTATTGAGGGCTTGTGTTCTAGAATAAGGAGGTGCTTGGGATAGTCACTTGTCGTTGATTGAATTCACTTATAACAACAATTTTCATTCTAGTATTGGGATGCCACCTTTTGAAGTGTTTTATGGTCGAAGATGCAGGACGCCTTTGTGTTGGCATGAATCCGGTGAAAGTGTGGTGCTTAGATATGAATTATTCCAACAAACTACGGAGAAAGTGAAACTAATTCAAAAACAAATGAAAGCTTCTCAGAGTAGACAGAAAAGCTATCATGACAAGAGGAGAAAGGATCTTGAGTTCTAGGAAGGGGACCATGTATTCTTGAGAGTCACTCCAGTGACCGGTGTTGGACGTGCCTTGAAGTAGAAGAAACTCACTCCTTGGTTTATCGATCCATACCAGATATCTGAGCGGGTGGGAGTTGTTGCGTATAGAGTGGTGTTGCCACCAAGTTTATTCAATTTACATGATGTATTTCATGTTTCGCAGTTGCGGAAGTACATTCCAGATCCGTCACATGTGATTTCGATGGACAATATGCAAGTAAGGGATAACCTTACTGTGGAGGTCTTGCCTGTGAGAATTGATGGTCACGATGTGAAACAGTTGTGAGGCAAAGAAATTGCTCTCGTGAAGGTTGTGTGGGAAGGCGCTGCCGGAGGAAATATAACTTGGGAATTGGAGAGCAGGATGCGAGAGTCGTATACTGAGTTATTTGAGTCAAGTAATTTTCGAGGATGAAAATATTCTAAGTGGGGGAGATTTGTAACGCCCGTTTTATTTTAAATTATTTTTTGAAATTTAATTGTGTGAAGTTGTGTGTATAAATGTGGTTATGTGTGTTTTTTTTTTTGTGTTTGGGGATATCCTTGGTGTGGAGTAGTAACCTTAAGAGTAGACCTTGAGGGTGGAGAAGTTTGTGAGCATTTGAATAGAGATTGGTGGTGTGAGAAGTAAAACTAAATAGAATATATTAGTGATAATTATTTAACATTTGGTGTATATTAATTCAATTAAATAATTGTTGGGAATTATTATTATTATTATTATTATTATTATTATTTTAATTAGACGGGAGCAATAAGAATAATAATAATATAATGAAATAAAATAAAATAGAATATTATATGTGTAGAGATTTGAATGGCAAGATAGTAATTGCATGAGGATGAGTAGGGGTAAATGAGAAAAACCATAGTTGAGGGATTTTATAAAGGGAAATGGAGAATATTGGAGTCAGTTTTCATCGTACGTGAAATTGAAACAGAAGGTGAAAGAGGCTAGGGCAAGGAAGAGGGAAGAACTCCATTAGAGATGGGAAAAGCTCATCAATCTAAGTTAAGGGTGGGGTTCTGATCTTCTAAGGGATTGTATGTTGAATAGTGGGTAAGGGTTTAGGTCCTTACATTATGGGTTGTTGTGTTCTTATATGCTATGAATGTTGTGAAGTAATGGATGATGATATTATTTAATATATCTATATGTGATGAATTTCTTTTGCCTATATGTGTGATAATTCTGTTTTGGGTTGTTGATAAGTTTCCTCCATTGTTGAGTTATGAAGGTTTGAGTCGTAGGTAGAAAATTGATGATTATGTGATGTTAATCCATGAGTAAAACAAGAGATAATTGAGTTTTAGAATGTTAATATAGTATAAAATTGAGTTTATGATGATGGAATTTCGTATCATAGGTTCTAGCTTGATAAGCTAGTGTGAAAGTGTTTTTAAAAAAAATGATTTTTGAAATTCGTAACAGCGTGCGTCGACATCCAGGTCTTGGGCATCGACCTGTAGCTTCTAGAAACGAATACTTTGAAAACCGGAACAGCAGGCGTCGACCTACAAGCTTTATGCATCGACCTGCATGCCCTGTGCGTCGACCTCTGCGTTGGCACACAGAAAAAAATGCTAGAAACGGTTTCGATCATAACTTTTTAACCAAATATCCAAATGACGAACCGTTTAAAGCGTTGGGAAGCTAATGAGTAAATCTTTAACCTGGTATAATTATGTGAATCGTTTTCCCAATATTTTTATGTCTAATATGTTGAGGAATACATTTATTACTTGTTTTGTACGCTAAGAAGTCTTGTTGGAAGTGACGAATTTTGAGTGTTGTTACAAAGATGTTGTTGTGGTGTTAATGGTGGTAATACGAGTATGTTTTAATGATGTTGTTGTGATTGCATTGAATATATATATATATATATATATATATATATATATATATATATATATATATATATATCCATATTGTATGAAATATATTTTATGCTTTTTGGCCACTTTGGCCGGTGTACAGTAACCATGGAGGTGATTTATTATGCACGATGATGTTATCGTTGTTGTATGCATAAATAGTTGCATTGCATACATTTGTGGACAATGGTCCGTTGTTGGTGAGCCTAAAATCCCATTGTATGGATTGGGCCGGTAGCTGATTTGAAGGTGATGGATCAGTGAGTGGTTTTGATCTTAGGAGGTGGGGATCAGAACGGTGAACTTGAGTGTTCACGAAAATTGGTACCACATGCATAAGCATTGAGTCAGGTTGTGATTCTCATTGAATTATATATTAACTACATTGCTATATTGATAAATATGTTGTGTTGTATGATTAATTGGACTTACCATTCCGTTCTTCCATGTTGGTTGGGGAATAATTAGCGATGATGTTGTTGGGTGATTAATATGAGATAATTGGCTGATTTGTTGTGTATTATCTTATGCTTGGATAACTTAGTGTTGGTGTTGAGCGTGTTGTGTTGTAGAATGGGTGATAATGCATGTGATACCCTAATGCATATTGTTTATCATGTTTTCCTTTATATTATCATGATATCTCACCTCTTCTGTTTGAATATTGCCTCCACGAGGGCAATGTACAGATACTATGCAGTAGGACTCAGATGTGAGTTGAAGATAGAGTATCCTTACTCTTTTTATTTATAGTTGGCGTCTGCTCTATTTGTAACATTGGGGAGTCGTTGAAACGCGTTTATGATTTATATTTCCTAGGGATTTGTGGACATCTCCCTTATTATGTTTCGTTGTTGTTTTGATGAATTATGTATTCCATGATAACTTTATATACCATGAGATGATAAATGATTTTTATTATTCCGCTGCAATAAGAGTAACATTTAGACATGTTCAGGTTTTTATGATTATACAAAAATATAAGTGTTACATAGTCAGTCTGATGAGCAGGTTTTGTATGTTGGCTGTAACATCCTAAGTTGTGTGTGTTTGATTTAATTACTCTGATGTTTTATTTTAAAAAAGGGGGAAATTTAGGGTGTTACACAGCTCGCTAAGGACATCGTCAAGTGCGGTCCTTGTCGCGGTGTAGTCGTATTCCTCACGATATTGATGTCTGGAGGAGGTACCTGCAAAAGCATCAGAAAACCCATGTACAATGTGTGTGCGTTTAAAAGGGTCAGTCGCATGGGTGGGAGTTTCTCGCTCCTTATGGTCAAACGCATCTTCAGTAGGAGCGCCCTCGTTATCCTGCATGGGAATGACAGTGGGGGCAGGATGACTAGGCTCTGGGGCGATCGAATCATAAATCCAATTGTTCCGATGTTGCACATCAATGCATGCAGAACAAGCTAAAATAACGCTATGGATAGTATGGTTATTAATCATTAAACAATACTTACCGTCTTGCCTACCCTTAACCAGGCTTATGAATCGACAAGTCTCTAAATCAAGGAGGGATTTATCGAGAGGCTCAAGGGTCGCAAGCTCCCTGTCAAGGCCCAAAGCATGAGTTATAGATGTGATCAGCCTTCCGATGTAGATGGGGTCAGCGCGTTTAGTGCTAACAGATTGCATGTGTGAAAGCATAAATGGAGTCGGGTTGACTCGTGTCTGTGTAAGTGCACTATACATAAAGAAGAGCTCCTTAGAATTTACTTTTCCATTATTCACCCGTCCAAATAAAGTGTTTTTAAAAATATGGTGTAAATAACAAATGGTCGGATTGTGAATCACAGTAGATTTGAGGCCTTCCCAATCGGTGGTGGCCTCACCGGTTATTTGTTCCCAAAAACGGAATGCTTCAATTTGCCAATCTCCCTCCAAGGGTCCCTCGCATGCTAAATCGTCCCCATGAGGGAAGTTCAGCAAGTCGGCAATGTGATCTTGGCTAAATTCATACTCTCTATTAAACATTATAAACTTCATGGTCCCTACAGTTTGTTGGATCACTATCGGCGTTGTTAGTTTCTTGGATTGGCTAGAATTTTGGTAAAACAAAGGTTGTTCAATGTTTGATGTCATATGGGTGATGTCACAACATTGAATCTTAACACTGGGCTGTGTTAAGTGTTTCAGTTACTGAAGTTTGGATGTCTGATGTCACAAGCAATGTTGTGACATTAGATCTGTAGAATTAATAACATCAGGTTGTGATGTTGTTAGGGTTTGCGTGTTAGCTAGAATTGTGGAGAGCAAGGTGTCTCATTGGATACGAATATCTTGGGATAGATATTCTCTGCTGCATAGGAGATCTGGTGCAGATTTGTAGGAGATTTAAAAGGTTGAAGATTTGAAAAGATTTTAGGAGAAAATCTGTTTTGAAGATTCAGTTTTAAATAACAAATCAAGTCATATATTGTAGCAGGTCCAAGCCCAATTCAGATAGCTATATAAAGCGCATCTGTAATGAAGGAAAAACGACGAAGAGAGTGAGCTAAAGACTGAGAGTCGTTTTGTGTCTTCGTGCATGTTTTGTAAACCATTCTAGTGTGAATTGGTATTGTTGTGTTGAGTTGTTCTTGATCAAAGCTGTGAAGCAGAATCAAGAAGTGTTATTCAAAGTGTGTGATCTTTGAATTATATCACTGAAGTATTTTAGGGATTGAGTAGTGTTCTCATATCTAAGTGGTTTCTTAGGTAGAAAGTCACTAGTAGGAATTAAGATTAGGAGATTGTCAACTGGGTTGTTGAGTCTGTAATTTAATTCTACAAGTAGTGAACTTCATCCCTGGCTTGGTAGCCCCCAGACGTAGGTAGTTAGACCGAACTGGGTGAACAATTTGTTGTGTTATTCTGCTGTTTAATTTGTCATCGCACGTAACATCACACGTCTGATACCAGAATTTCAATTGGTATCAGAGCAGGCATCTTGTCTGTCTCTGGGTGAGATCTAGGGAAGTTACTTTCTGGTGTAAAGATGGACAAGGAAGTTGGAGGATTTGTCAACAGACCCCCTATTTTGGATAGATCCAATTATGACTATTGGAAGCCAAGGATGACTACTTTCTTAAAATCCTTGGACAGCAGGGCTTGGAAGGCTATTGTTAAAGAATGGAAAGCACCTGTTGTGTTTGAAAAAGATGATGCTGGGAAAGATAAAGAGGGCACCTCAAAGCCGAAGCCTGAAGAAGAATGGACCAAGGAAGAAGATGAGCTTGCCCTTGGTAATTCCAAAGCTCTAAATGCAATTTTCAATGGAGTGGATAAGAATATATTCAGGTTGATCAATACCTGTGAAGTTGCTAAGGAAGCGTGGGATATTTTGAAGGCTACACATGAAGGAACATCTAGAGTTAAGATGTCAAGACTTCAGCTTCTAACATCGAAGTTTGAAAGTCTGAAGATGAAGGAAGATGAGACTATCCATGACTTCCATATGAGTGTTCTTGAGCTGGCTAATGCATTCAGTGCTCTTGGTGAAAAGATGTCAGATGAAAAGCTTGTAAGGAAGATTCTTAGGTCACTTCCTAAGAGGTACAAGATGAAGGTGACTGCCATTGAAGAAGCACAAGACATCAGCCAGATGAGGGTTGATGAGCTCATTGGATCTCTTCAAACATTTGAGCTTGGGTTAAATGAAGAAGAACCTGAAAAGAAGGCAAAAAATATAGCCTTGACTTCAAATGCTCAAGAAGAGAAAGGGAAGAGTACTGAATCCCAGGAGGATTTATCTCAGGCCATAGCTATGTTGGGAAGGCAGTTCAACAAGGTGTTCAAGAGGATGAACAATAACTCCAGGCCTAATGTCAAGAACATCTCTTCTGACATCAGCAAGTCAAAAGAGAAGGATGAAGAGAAGACTGCCCAAGATAAAGGAGTTCAGTGCTTTGAATGTGAAGGTTATGGACATGTCAAGAAATAATGTCCCACATTCTTGAAGAAGCAGAAGAAGGGCATAACAGTTTCCTGGTCTGAATCTGATAGTGAAAGTGAAGGTGAGTCAGCAAAGCATGTTAAAGCCTTAACAGGAACTGTTGTTTCTGATGATGATAGTGATGGAGAAATAACTTATGAGGAGTTAACATCTACTTATCAAGAGCTGTGTTTAAAAAGTGTTGAGATTTGTCAAGAAAACAAGTGTCACAAGCAACAGATTGCTCAGCTTGAGAATGTAAAAGCTGATCTGGAAAATGAAGTTGTACTAGTTAAATCTCAACTTGATCAGATGACAAAATCTGTTAGGATGATGAACAGTGGTACTGCCACTCTTGATAAGATTCTTCAGTCAGAGAAAGTTGCTGGAGATAAATCAGGTATAGGATATGTGGTTGAGGAAAAGAGTTTTACAGAAGCAAGCACTTCTGGAACAAAGAAGGAGGTGTCCCAACCATTGTCTCAGCATCAAACAAAGAGACATGATTCTACACCTAAGAAGGTTACTCATCCACAGCCTCAGAATGCTGAGAAGAAGAATGCTCAACATCAGAAGAAGGTGCAGTCTCAGGGAGCTAGTCAATATATGCCACCTCAATATCACAAGAGCATGAAGGCTGCTAGGTTCAATCAGAACATGGTTCATCAACATCAGGGGAACATGTATGAATATGGATACAACAATGTTGTGCCTCATTACTATGGAAGAAGGAAGCCTCATCACCATAGGAGACAGTTCAAAAGACAGTATCCTTACCATAGAAGACAGTCAAACTATGGTAGTAGAAGACAACAGCCTTATCATAGAAGAAGAAATCAACAATATGGATGGCAGCACCAGCAACATCATCATCAGGGTGGCAGAAGGTTTAACCACTTTAGAGATGACAGAGTTAGATGCTTCTACTGTGGCAGATTTGGACATGTGCAGTTCTCTTGCTTCAAGCTTCATGGTTATCCAAATTCTGCTCCTCAACCCAGACAGGAGGAGGTCAGGCCCAAAGTAGTAAAACAATGGGTTCCTAAAGCTCAGGTCACATGTCTATTGGCTCACACATCAGATGGATATTTTGCTATGGATGTATGGTACTTTCATAGTGGATGTTCAAAGCACATGACTGGATCCAAGAAGCATTTGGTAGAGTTCAAACCTTGCCATGCAAATGATGTTATTTTTGGCAATGGTGAAGAAGGAGTAGTAGAAGGAGTCGAAAGAGTGAAGAATCATGATGGTCTTACTCTTGATAATGTGCTCCTTGTTCAAGGTTTAAATGCTAATCTGATTAGCATAAGTCAGCTATGTGATGAAGGTTACAAAGTTAACTACACCAAAGATGAGTGTGTGGTATCTGATGAGCATAATCAGGTTGTTATGAAAGGTGCCAGATCCAAAGATAATTGCTATCAGTGGATACCTCAAGTGGACGGCTTATCTAGTGATGTTAAGGTTGATGTTGTAACACCAGATGGTGACATCAATTGTGAAAGTATGGTGAAAAGTCAATCTGGGTTAATGATTTATGGTGCTGTTACTCCTAAGTTCGATGATGTGTTAAAAGCCAACTTGAGTAGTCAATTATGTGAGCAAGATGAAGGAGTCAATAATGCTGATGGAAGGATCAAAAGCTGTGACCTTAAGAAGTGTTGGGAGCTGAATACTTGCAAGGCCAAGAAAGATGACAACCTGACTAATGACTCCTATAGTTCAGAAGAAAAATTTCACAAGTTGACAATCCTTAGGTGGGAAGATGCAGATGCTAGAGCTGATGTTAAAACATCTCAAGTCAAGAAAGGTACTTCTAGCCTTAAAATAAAGAAGAGTGATGATGAACTAATTGCAAAAGTGGTTCCTGGGGTTGCTAAACGACTGAAATCAAGGAAGAGGAAAGCTATTGAGTCACCTCCAAAGATGAGAACTGATAAGCAGAAGATCTATGTGGATGGTACTACAAAATCTAGGAGTAAAGTGTTCATCTCTTCCAGAAATAGGAAGATCAGAGATAAGTCTGATGATAATGTCTAGGATATCTCTCAAATGAAGGAAGCCGTTGTTGTTAGAACTTCTGAGAAAATTCAAAAGGCCATACTAGATAACATTCCTGTGCTTTTCATAAAATGGTGGAAGTATGTTCTGGAAAAAGAATTTGGTATAGATACTCTGGACATGGTTGAGTTTGCTAGGATATGGTTCAGAGAGGGTGTGGGAACTTATGGTATTCAGGTGTGTATGAATAAGTTGCTCTGACTGTGTTTTATTGGGAGCTTCTTGAAGGACTTCTTTGTGCAATGAGTCCTTTGAATGGTGATGAGAAGCTGATGTCCCAAAAGATGTTATAGCATCATGTTTGCTGGTGGTTATATCTGGAAGATGGTTAAGATTGGACATGTGGAGTTGGATGCTCTAACATTTTTGGTCAAAAGAGGTGGAGATTATGGTCATGTGTTTAGTAGCTTGTTCTGGCAAAGCATGACTACTGTCTTTGAAGACTTCACCAGTTTCAACAACTACTGGTGGATGTAAGGATGGAGAAATTGTGATCTCTTGAAGAGACTGGATCTCAGTAAAGCTTATAAGTAAACTGAGAATTTGTGGAGTATGTGACACAGTGTTGAGTTTGGATTATTTTGCTGATAGTAAATCCAGTAGTGGAGCATATGCAATTCCCTGGTGTCAAGAGTGTCAAGAGTATCCTTGGTGAAGGATGTCTTTGTTCTGGATCTGAAGCTTAGTGCTTACATTATATCTAAGGAGCATCTACATAGTCATATGGGAGAATGATGAAGTAGAAGGTTTGCCTTGGATGGTGAAGATGAATTGTATGATAGCCTTTGGAGAAAGGGACAGTGGTACCAAAATGCATGTACTCAGAAAATGTGGTCAAATGTTCATCTCCATCTAGAGCATTTGTTAATCATGACAGGGGGAGTACTTGTCTATGGATTTTGCAGCAAAGGTGCATTTATTGTGAAGATTGCATGCTGATCAAGCTTGTGGAGATTGGTTGCCTCTTATGAGGATATAATGTCAGATAGCATGTTATGACATTAGGCTGTTGATTGGTGTATTGGTGTGGCCTTGAATGGCTTTAGTCATATGAAGCAAATTGTTTGAATCTTGTGCGCACATGCTTCTAAGGAGATGTCTGAAGACAAGATTGAATCATGGCCTTAAATAGATTGTACACTTGTCTTGGTGTGTGTTATTCTAAGTGTGAGGAGTTGACTTAGAGTATCAAAGGAGATTTAACTTGTTGAGGTTTGTCCAATTGTGGCTAAAAAGGGGGAGAAATAGCCAAGTGAGCCAAGAGTATCAAAGAGTACAAATGTCAAATGCTGCTAAAGTGATGTGATGCAGAAGTGCAGAAATTAAGGGGGAGTAATTGCTGATCTGCTGAACAGCTGTTATGCTGGTACTTGTTTTGAGGGGGAACACCATTGTTGATTGTTGAAAATTGTAGCTTTTAAAGATGGTGCTGCAGCAGAGTTTTGTGTGAAGTGAAGTCTTTATGTATTAAAGATGCTGCTGCTTGAAGTTTTAAAAATATTCAAGTTTATTCCGCTGCTGAAGTCTCTGAAGGTGCAGAGATTGTTTTAGCCAAAATTAGCCAAAGGGGGAGATTGTTAGTTTCTTGGATTGGCTAGAATTTTGGTAAAACAAAGGTTGTTCAATGTTTGATGTCATATGGGTGATGTCACAACATTGAGTCTTAACACTGGGCTGTGTTAAGTGTTTCAGTTACTGAAGTTTGGATGTCTGATGTCACAAGCGATGTTGTGACATTAGATCTGCAGAATTAATAACATCAGGTTGTGATGTTGTTAGGGTTTGCGTGTTAGCTGGAATTGTGGAGAGCAAGGTGTCTCATTGGATGCGAATATCTTGGGATAGATATTCTCTGCTGCATAGGAGATCTGGTGCAGATTTATAGGAGATTTAAAAGGTTGAAGATTTGAAAAGATTTTAGGAGAAAATCTGTTTTGAAGATTCAGTTTTAAATAACAAATCAAGTCAGATATTGTAGCAGGTCCAAGCCCAATTCATATAGCTATATAAAGCACATCTGTAATGAAGGAAAAGCGACGAAGAGAGCGAGCTAAAGACTGAGAGTCGTTTTGTGTCTTCGTGCATGTTTTGTAAACCATTCTAGTGTGAATTGGTATTGTTGTGTTGAGTTATTCTTGATCAAAGTTGTGAAGCAGAATCAAGTAGTGTTATTCAAAGTGTGTGATCTTTGAATTATATCACTGAAGTATTTTAGGGATTGAGTAGTGTTCTCATATCTAAGTGGTTTCTTAGGTAGAAAGTCACTAGTAAGAATTAATATTAGGAGATTGTCAACTGGGTTGTTGAGTCTGCAATTTAATTCTACAAGTAGTGAACTTCATCCCTGGCTTGGTAGCCCCCAGACGTAGGTAGTTAGACCGAACTGGGTGAACAATTTGGTGTGTTATTCTGCTGTTTAATTTGTCCATTGTGCAGAGTGTGTTGTTGTGACATCGCACGTAACATCACACGTCTGATACCAGAATTTCAGGCGTGTAGTAACCGAACGAGCTTAAAAACTCAAGTGTAAGCCTAACGTAGGTAAGACTGCCCAAAGCATAGAAGTGTGTCATTCCTAAGTTCTCTATCATCTGATTGACACTACCTATCAGGCCTAAACTACGTTTAAAAGGGTCGTCGCATGGGTGGGAGCTTCTCGCTCCAGTCACATGGGCCAGACCTAGATTAAACAATAAATCAGCCACTCCGTTGTGCACCAGGCTCGAAGAGTCTTATCATGGAATGCACCTCTTGATAGATGTAGTCAAACTGCTTATTTTTCAAGTCCATAAAGCCATAAAAATCTCACCGAATGGTGGTAATATAATCCCTCAGGGTAGCAAATTCAGTCCGAAAGGTGTCTAATGCAGTAGTATGGTCTACGGGAGGTGTGGTGCAGGTAGTAGATGCAAGTGAAGGAACATAAAGGAGAGGATTAGAGTGGTACTCATAGGCTTAAGGGGGTCTCAGGTGGTGTAGGTGAATCGTTCTAACTTTCTAAGTCATATAGCCAGTTATCTCTATTGTGCACACTAGTCCTCTCATGATTAGGTAGGGTAAAATGGTGTACCACTTGGTTGTCTATCGGTAATTCGAAGACATTCGACCCTAGGTTTCGTAGGAAAAGATGGTTGAAACAAAAGACTACATTCATTGGTTGGATACCTCCCAAAGGGGTTAGGTGTGACAATGGTGTTCTAAGATCAATGGCAGCAGCTATCATGGTAACGAGACTGCCTATTAGGATGGGTCCTTGGGTGACATGTGCAATCCTATCTATGTTAGCGAGAATAAAGGTTGCAACATTAATAGGTCTAGATTGGAAAACACAAAATATAATAAACAGTTCATCCCTAGACACAGTGGTAACGTTTTCCTCTTTCCCAATGAGTGTATAAGCCAGGATCATATGGAAGTGCCTAATTGCTGGGTTGTGGATACTATTGGAGTCCATGGAATTTGGTTCAGGGTGGTAGTCTCCAAAAATGCTACCCAAAAGTAGTCAAGCTCGATATCCATATAAACCCCCTCTTGCACTTCTGTAAAAACGTCGGGGCCACTAGGAAATCCTAAGAGGTCAGCAATCTCACGGTGTGTGAAACGGTAAGTATGCCCAAACAACCTAAAAGTAGCTAATCCTCTATTGAACCCCAGAACTTGGTTAGGATCATAGAAAAAGGAACTCAAAAACTCAAGGGTTAGCTTACGGTAAGTACAATATCTTCTCCTCACAGCAGATTTATCCCAGCCAATTTGGCTAAGCATAAAACAGACACTCTCCCTAATTCCTAGGGTGGTCATGGTCGGTCCATCAGGATACATAGTCAGTTCTATCTCTCTTTGAAATAAGACTTCATAACGCCACCTCTGGGCTGGGTTTTTGAAAGCAATCTCCATATAATCTATGTTTTCCATCTCTAGAGTCAGAAATAAAGTTAGCTTTCGTGGCAGCCTATAAATAGACATGAGCAAAGTTAGTACTGATCAAAATATTAAATATACCACTTATTATATTGGGAAAAAAATAAGAATCTAAAAATCTGTGGGTTGCCTCCTATGCAGCGCTTCATTTAATGTCGGTAGCTCGACACATTCTGAATAAAACTATTCTTGTGGAAGACCGGGCAACTCTTCTAGTTTGTAGTTGGTGTAGTAATATTTGTTTTCTACACTATGATAATGTTTGAGTCGTTGCCCATTTACAACGAATGTCTCCTTCGATTTACTTCTTATTTCGAAGGCTCCATTTTGAAATACTTTGACAACCTCAAAAGGTCCGTACCATCTAGAACCGAGTTTGCTTTGAAATAGTTTTAGTCGAGAGTTGAAGAGAAGGACTAGTTCACCTTCATTGAACTCTCTCCTTATTATGCGTTTATCGTGCCACTGTTTAGTTATTTCTTTATAAATCTGGGCATTTTCGTATGCGTCTAACCTCAGCTCTTCTAGTTCATGGAGATCTAGAACTTTATTTTCTCCTACGGCCGTATAGTTCATGTTAAGGGTACTAATGTCCCAATAAGCTTTATGTTCAAGTTCAACCGGAAGGTGGCATAATTTACCATAAACTAGCTTTAATGGAGTGGTTCCTATTGGGGTTTTGTAAGTCGTTCTATAGGCCCATAAAGCCTCATTAAGTTTGGAAGAACAATCTTTCCTAGAAGTTGCAACAGTTTTCTCTAATATTTTCTTAAGTTCTCTATTTGAAATCTAAACTTGCCCACCCGTTGTGGGTGGTAGGGTGTCGCTATTCGGTGTTGAACTCCGTATTTGAGTAACGGTCTTTCAAAGATATTTGAAATGAAATGGGAGCCATTGTCACTAATGACGAGTCTTGGCACACCAAATCTAGGAAAAATAGTATTCTTAAAAAGTTTAATCATGACTCGTGCGTCATTTGTCGGAGAGGCCACAACCTCGATCCATTTTGATATGTAATCACCAATAACGAGTATGTATTTGTTACCTAAATAAGATGGGAAAGGGCCCATAAAGTCAATACCCCACACATCAAAAAATTCTACTTTTAAGATACCCTTTTGAGGCATCTCGTCACGTCTTGAAATATTTCTAGTGTGTTGGCGTCAGTCGCATTTGATAACCACGATGTGGAAATCTTTCCATAGGTTAGGCAAATAGAGGCCAGATTGTAAGATTCTTGCGCAAGTCTTTGACGTACTTGCATGCCCTCCATATGATGTAGCATGACAATAAGATATGATATTGTCTACCTCCTCTTCAGGGACACAACGATGGAAGATACCATCGACGCCTCTCTTGAAAAGAAGGGGCTCATCCCAATAATAATGTTTTAAATTATGGAAAAATGTTTTCTTCTGTTGGTAAGTTAATTCGGGTGGAAGCACTCCGGCTGCTAGGTACTTGACAAAGTCAGTGTACCAAGGCACTACGGGTTTAGTAAAGACTGCTTCCACGACTTCTTTATTTTCAATGTCAGGATTAAATTTAGAACATTCAGTTGTGTCAGTTAAGTTATTTTCTAACTCGACTACAATTCGGTCATAGGGGAAATCATCGTTGATGGGCACTTGTTCGACTTTTATATTCTCAAGTCTAGGGAGGTGATCGGCTACAAAATTTTTAGTGCCTATTTTATCTTTGATCTCTAAATCGAATTCTTGTAGCGGCAAGATCCATCTCAAGAGTCTCGGTTTGGCATCCTTTTTACTTAATAGGTACCTAATCGCGGCGTGGTCAGTATAAACAATTATTTTAGCTCCTACCAAGTAAGAACAAAATCTATCTAATGTGAACACGACGATTAGGAGTTCCTTTTCTATTATGGCGTAGTTGATTTGTGCTTCATATAAGGTTCTGCTTACATAATAAATCAGATAAAGGTTCTTGTCTTTTCGTTGTCCTAAGACTGCGCCTACAACATAATCACTAGCGTCACACATTATCTCAAAGGGTCTGCTCCAATCAGGTGGTTGAATAATAGGTGCAGAAATTAGAACATGTTTTAATAGTTGGAATGCCTCTAAGCATTTTTCATCAAAGATGAATCCAGTGTCTTTCATTAACAGGCCAGTTAGTGGTTTGGTTATTTTAGAGAAATCTTTAATGAATCATCGGTAAAAACCGGCGTGTCCTAAGAAACTACGTATTTCCCTAACGGTTTTCGGAGGTTGAAGATTTTCTATAACTTCTATCTTAGATTTATCTACTTCAATCCCTTTGTCGGACACTATGTGTCCAAATACGATTCTTGTCGGACCATGAAATATCATTTTTCCCAATTGAGTACAAGTTTAACTTTTACACATCTTTCAAGTACCATTTCTAGGTTCGCTATACACCCTTCAAAAATCTTCCCGCAAACTGAAAAATCATCCATAAATACTTCCATGATGTCGTCCAGAAAATCTGCGAAGGTAGCCATCATGCATCTTTGAAATGTTGCAGGAGCGTTACATAGTTCGAACAGCATTCATCGGTATGCGTATGTGCCATAAGGACATGTGAATGTGGTCTTTTCTTGGTCATCAGGATGAATAGGGATTTGGAAGAATCCTGAGCAACCATCTAAATAATAGAAATGAGAATGTTTGGCCAATTGTTCGAGCATCTGGTCGATAAAAGGTAAGGGGAAATGATCTTTACGAGTGGCTTTATTTAATTTTCTATAGTCAATGCACATTCTCCATCCAGTTTCAATACGTTTTGCTACAGCTTCTCCTTTCTCATTTTTGACAACTGTAACACCTCATTTCTTGGGTACGACATATATTGGGTTGACCCAGTTATTATCGGATATTGGATATATAATTCCTGCTTATAATAACTTTTGTACCTCTCTCTTGACTATGTCGCTCATTATGAGGTTAATTCTCCTCTAGTGTTCTCTGGAAGTTTTGCAGTCCCCCTCTAGCATAATGTGATGCATGCACAAAGAGGGACTAATTCCTTTTAGGTCGAGATGTTATATCCTATAGCGGTAGGGTATTTCCTTAAGACATGTAATAATTTCTCAGTTTCTATCTGTCCTAAGTCTGCGTTGACTATTACTGGCCGTTCAAGCTTTTCATCTAGGAATTTCTACCTTAGATTTTTTGGTAGTGTTTTAAGTTCTATAGAGGGTTTCTTTGGGAAAGGCATAAGATCTGGAGTAAGTGCAAGACATTCAATTAGACTGTCATCCACATATGGCTTTCTCCATTCATCATCTTCAAACATAGGAGGTGCTGGAATCTTTAGTACTTCAGTATACTTAGGCGGTTCCATCTCCATTTCTCTTACGCATTCGTCGATGATGTCTAGGAAATAACAAGAATCGTCTATGGTCGGTCCCTTTAGGAATTGTGACAAAATAAATTCAACTTTCAACTTTCTCTTCATCATCCTCAAAAGTTAGCTTTCCTTTCTTCACATCTATGATGGCGCCATAAGTGGCAAAAAAGGGTCTTCCTAATATGATTGGAATGTTGGAATCCTCCTTTATGTCCATAATTATAAATTTGATGGGAATGTAGAATTGACCTATTCGGACGGGAACGTTCTCTAGCATACCTACGGGAAATTTAACAGAACGGTCAGCTAGTTGGAGAGACATTCTCATGGGCATTAAACTAACATTGGCTCATAAGTCGCAAAGTGCTTTGTTTATGACAAACTTACCAATTACACATGGTATGGAAAAACTACCTAGGTCTTTTAACTTTGAAAGCATGTTGTTTTGAATTATAGCGCTACACTCTGTAGTGAGCGTCACTATCTCATTATCCTCAAGCTTTTTCTTATTAGATAGGATTTCCTTAAGGAACTTAGTATATGAAGGCATTTGTGTAATGGCTTCTGTGAAAGGTATTGTAATGTTCAACTATTTCAGAAGCTCTACAAATTTCTTAAATTTTCCTTCGTTTTTAGACTTAGCAAGTCTTTGAGGATAAGGAATGGGTGGTTTATACGGTGGTGGAGGCACATATGGTTTTTCTTTCTCTAATGCCTCTTTGTTTCTGTCTTCCTGCCCATTGTCAGTTGGTTTTTTTTGTTGGTCATTGGTTGTTACCTTTTTAGCTTCTTTTCCAGAATTCTGATACATGGGTGGATTTTGAATTCTTGGATCTACTGGCCCATCTAATTCTGTCCCACTTTGCAGTGTGATAGCATTAGCACGACCTTTTGGGTTAGGTTATGGTTGGCCAGGAAATACTACAACTGGGGCTGTTGTTCTGCTTGTTATTGGGCCACTTTAGAAATTTAGGTTTTCAACATTTTAATGTGAGTAGCCATTGCGTCAACCTTACTCGACAATTGTTTCATTAGCTCACTCATGTGAATGTGTTGGTTGGAAAACTCTTTGTTTTGTTGGGTTTGGGTTGCGATAAAGTTCTCTAACATTAGTTTGAAATTTGACTTTCTAGGTGCTTGAGGAGTAGTGGGGGCTCGTTTTTGATAACCTAGAGGAGCAGCTGGTGCTAGGTTTGGAGCAAACAAGGCATTGTTGCTCTTATAGGAAAAATTAGGATGGTTTCTCCAACCAGAATTATATGTGTTTGAGTACGGGTTTCCTTGGGCATAGTTTACTTGGTCGGTTGGAATTCCAGTCAATAAATGACATTCAGGAGTGTTGTGCCCATGGATTCCACATAGCTCACAGCTAGGTGTCACAACAGCTATGGTAGCTGCTAGAGTTACGGTTAAACTTTCGATCTTTTGAGTAAGCGTATTTACTTTAGCATTGACGTGGTCTATGCCATTAACTTCGTAAATTCCTCACTTCAGTGGTGGTTTCTTTGTAGGAGTTCGCTCACCTCCCCATTGGAAGTGGGTTTGTGCCATGTTTCAATGAGTTGATAGGCATCTTCATAAGGTTTGTCCATTAGAGCGCCTCCAGCTGCAACGTCTATGTTCAGCTTGGTGTTGTACAGTAAACCATTATAGAAAGTATGGATAATTATCCATGGTTCAAGTCGATGATGTGGGTAAAGCCTTAACATATCCTTGTATCTCTCCTAAGCTTCGAAAAGGGATTCATTGTCTTTTTGCCTAAATCAGTTGATTTGGGCTCGTAGCATAGAAGTCTTGCTAGGTGGGAAGTATCGTGCTAAGAAAACTTTCTTTAACTCGTCCCACATAGTGAAAGAGTTGGATGGTAGAGACTGGAGCAAAGCTCTAGCTCTATCTCTTAAAGGAAAAGGAAAAAGACCCAGTCTTATGGCTTCAGTATTAACACCATTTGCTTTCACTATGTCTACGTACTGCACAAACACTGATAAATGAAGGTTCAGATCGTCCGTAGGGCTACCAAAGAACTGGTTTGTTGTACGGCTTGTAACAATGAAGGTTTCAACTCAAAATTGTTTCAATCGATGACAGGGGTTGCAATGTTGTTATGTGGATCATCTAGTGATGGAGCAGCATAGTCCTTAAGAGGACGATTTTGATTTTCATCCATAACTGGTTCTGGGATATCTGGATCAGGAAGGTTATATTTTATTCAGAATTCTTTGATTCGGCATCTTAAGTTAATAAAACGCTCGACTTCTTCAATCAGTTGCTCTAACTCTTCGCCTAATGAGCGAGTGCTTGGCATACAATCGACGAATTTAGGGAAAATTTGATGCCTTAGTCTATATTGCGCAACAGCGGAATCATAATATTGACTAAATTAGTCCCCGGCAACAGCGCCAAAAACTTGATCGCGACTTTATGAGTATATCGAATTATCTAACTGCAAGTATACAATCTATCGCATAGTTTTAAAAGATATCGAACCCACAAAGACTAATAATCAATCTATTATTATCTATTGATACTGTGTAAGGCTAAGGCTAATTAATTATTTTGGTTTGGACGGAAATAAAAGCTAAAACTAAAATAAGATTAAGAATGTATCATAAAAGAGAGACCAGAATGTGGATTCCGTGTACCTTTGAGACTCTGTAATTCATTGGCGTTAGTTTACTGTTAAATTGCTTTCAGTAGAAAATATCAATTTAAAAACTCTCACACTCTCGCGTTATTAATTAAAGCTGCACTCCCTGACCGTGAGATTTTTCTCTCACTCTCCCATTTTAATCAAGAAGTGTTTTTTGAAAACTAAATAAGTCCTAATTGATGCCTAAAATGCTCTTACTATATTTAGGATCAATGCCCAATTTTCACTATCTGGTTCAATCCTCACACTCTCACGCTATCGGCTCGAACCTTTATTATTTTCACTCTCGTGCAAAACCATTTGAATCAAAATTGAAAACTAAAGCTAGAAAAAAAATTCCTGAAAAGTTAACGCCAATTTTATTACCGAGTCCCGTCGGAACGACGGTTCTCACATACCGGACTCAAAAGAGGTTTAGTCGGAAATGCTTTGAAACATAAACATAGAAATCATGATAATTGAATTTAAGGATAGCATGATAAACAAATTAAAATGCGATAAACGGAAATATATAAAGCAATAATATAAGAAACCTGTAAAAATGGAATTAAACTGCGGAATACTTCTAGTACAATGGACGGAAACAAAATAAATTTCAACAATGCCAACAAGATTATGATCCAAGCGTACAATAACAAAAACTTAAAACTAATGGTGTGATAACCTCTCAATGCAAGAGATTATCACTTTGAATGTAAATATTTGTTTAAAACTAAATCGAAAGAGCTTCCGCACATAAACTTGGACACTCAAAACCTAAGAAAACTTATCTTATATAGAGGTATACTACTGCTAACTGCCTCTAATTCATGTAGAAGTCATGGAGAAAATGTAGGGAAGTGGGGAAGAATGGGCCAAATTCTATTTTCCACGTTTACTAATTTTACGCGTTCATGGCGAACGCCATGCACCAGAGAAGTGCTGATTC
The DNA here is from genome assembly GCA_022829125.1 of Lathyrus tuberosus. Taxonomy (NCBI): domain Eukaryota; kingdom Viridiplantae; phylum Streptophyta; class Magnoliopsida; order Fabales; family Fabaceae; genus Lathyrus; species Lathyrus tuberosus. Next base: position 31,271,097 of record JALAZF010000006.1, on the reverse strand, counting down.
TGCCAAAAACTCCCTTTTTCTTGCTCTTTTCATCGTTTTCTTGCAATGACACTCTATATTCGACAAGTACCTGAAATGCAAACATAACACGATATAATAGTACGAAAACATGATAAAAAGACACTAAATAACATGTGAAGTGAGTCAGAATATATGATACGTTTTCACGTTATCATTTGGTTTGGATTAGATATGATTGGTTTGATATAATTTTACTTGATTTAGTTTATTTAAATGTTATATGTTCAAATTGATTTGGTTCGATTTGATTTGGTATGACTTGAATTGATTCGTATTGGTATTGATCAATTTGGATTGATTCTGTTTGGTTTGACTTGGATTAGAATATATTGTATTGGTTCGATTTGATATGATTTTATTCATTTTGATTTAATTCAAATTGATTTGGTTTGATTTGACTAATTTGTTTGGTTTGATCCATCTCTTTGATTGCTCATCCTCTAGCGGTTGGTTTCTCTTTTTGACTTCTTCAGTTGCTTATTTTCTATTTGGTTGTTGCTCCACTGTATGATGTTTCTTCTTATTAGTTTCTCTTTCTATTGGATATGATATTAGTTATTTTGATTTATTTGCTTATTTTTAGAGTTAATATGTAACAAGCTTAAAATTTAACAAACTTTATCTTGAAGGGGATGATGGATTTAAAAAATCGAATAAACACAAATTATAACATAGTATTATATTAAAGAATAATCGACAATGATAAAAATGACGTACCTTGTAGGATTTGAGAGACAGTCATCGGAAGAGTAGATATGAGAGAATTACTACCCTCATTGCCATTTAGGATTTTCAGAGTATGTTAATTGTCTAATGGGGAGACACTTAAGTAACAAAACGGCTGAGGACAAAGACCTCTCATTGGGCTTAACTGAATGGTCCAACCCATCACGGTCTATTAAGGCACAAAACTCAATCAAACAATTCATCTATTTAGTGTTTAATAATAATAAACCATAATATAATTAATTAATAATTAATTATGTCAATCTATATTTGATTAATTAAATAATTAATCTAACAATCTCCCACTTGGATGACAATAATTAATTATTAAAAATTATTGATTTTAATATTAGAATCTCAATAATGGTTAAAACACTAATCAATTAAAAAGAAGTAAATTTCAACGCGGCAGAAATTGTATCCGGTAGGGAAGACAAATCATACATGTTAAAAGTCACAACTTTATATAAAGAATGATGAATTTAGAGTAACATATTTAAGTTAAGACTAATATGTTATAAAGAATGACCCAAACATATAAAAATGCTATTGATAAACGCCAACTAACCCAAAATATCATAAGACTTACTCATGTGTATAAGTCTATGGTTAGTGATTATACTAATGAGTTTTAAGTTATAGGTCATAGAATATCCACATAGGTCTAAGAATAGTTATTACATATAGGGATACCCTATTATGAGAGTCATTACATTTAATCACAAGTACCTTCATAACATAATATCATACTCGATAGGAGTATTGATATTTACTTGTACTTTCGTATTCATGATCTCAAGAGTGTGGATGTTGAAGATAGAATAACACAATATTATTGCATGTTAAAGAATTATTGTCTCTTTTCAATATCGACCTAAACATCAAGTTATGATGTTTTCTGAGATTAGGAGAATAATATATATCTCAGTATAAGACTTCTTAGAATTAATTTATATTTTGAAGTCCTTTTAGAATATGTCATAATAATAATCCAAAATTTTCAGATTACATGATTGTGTACACACGCACTCCCACTAATCCAATAGGATAAAGATTTATCAGAGCCTACTAATATTAAATAGTCTGATTGAACAATGGGATACTAATTTTATTTTTAGTGTAAAACTATACAGAGAAGTAGTTCTTTAATATATCATCCTTGGAGTTTTACAAACTCTACCACATATTTTGCACGTAAATAGAATATGTCATTATTTAAATAATTTCACATGAAAGAATATGATAGTCATACAAAATATTTACCATCAATTGAGTGAGATCAAACCCATATAATTTTAAATATAATATATAATTATATACAACATCTTAATAACTCACTTAAAACTCAAATGTTACAAATATAACTACACACATTTGAGAAACATATTATGTTATACGCAGCGGAAAAATATAAGACTTTAAATTTAACTATTATTGAGGATATACCACAAATAGTCATAAACTTTATTACTAACATAAGAATAATATCCTCTACATAAGTCTCTATAATGTAATAAATAAATAATATTTGTTTCTCAATTTTATACAATTGACATGTTAAATTCTCCCACTTGATAGAGAATAATAGTTGAACTAAGATTAAGAGTTTTGAAAAAAATTTAAACAAATATTCAACTATTTTCTCTATCACACAATAGTCATGACAAGTAACGTCACACCCATAGGGTATGTCCATCACTTACATAATATAAAGAGAATTGAAATCCATTTTTAAAAAATATTGAATTTAATAAAGTATTACATGTCTTTAAAATAATTTCTTATTTCTCAAATGATACTTTCAACAATATTAAATAAGAAATATAACAATGTACAAATATTATGTCATTAAAAAATTCTAATACCGATAGGATACTCGAACTATAATTTACATAATCATAAATCATAAGTACATTGAACAAAATAAATTATATTAATAATAACATGTCGATAGGGTATAACTATTATCAATATAATATTTATTATAATTTAAATAAATTTAATTATTTATTAAACAAAAATTGTATAATTGTACCCACGATTGGTGAATTACAATCATACGAATTAAGAATATTTATATTTTATTCAAAATAGAAAAATTCATATAATTGTATCCACGATATGTGAGATTACATTTATACAAATTAATTATGAATACTTAATTTTCCAAAATAAAACTCGTAAAATGATAAGACTTCTAATATACTTATAAAATTAGTTTTTTATTTATTTATTTGAATATATAACAAGAAATCATTTTATGAGAACAAATAAGGAGTTTTTAATTCAAAATATTTTGAAAATTTAATAATTTTATATAAATACACATTTTATATTTTTTCAAAGGAGTAGATAATATTAAAACTAAATTTATCCTTAAATGCAGTTATATAATAAGTCACAAGAGATTCAAGAATAAATTATAACTAACCTCAAAGAGTGTGATATTTATCTTTATAAATAGAGTCAGTGAAATTTGATGACGTGTAGAGTATTGCAGTGTCAGCTCAAAAACTCATAAATCAACGATAAATGGTTATATCAAAATATAAAAATTTAATAATAAATCTATATGATTTACCTAAATAATAAATTAAAAGAATAATAGTATTAATTGTCTCAAATCATTCTTAATAGAACTATATTAAAACATAACTAATAATAGAGAAATATGCAAATTTTATGGGAGAGATTAGATCTGAATCGCACACATGGGTCATTCAATTTTTTTTTGAATTAGTTGAGAAAATCATGCAAATCAAAGGCTTTTGCATACTAGTGAAATTAAAATAAGCTGATTCAGTGATACAACAATGCATAGTTGATACGTAAACCTAATCTCAAACCTGTTAGTGCGTGAGGCACTTTTAGTGAGGAGAGAAAGAGAGAGAATAAGGAAATAAGGATTTGTACTATTGAATTGCATAAATAATGATACAAGCTAAGACTATTTATATACAAACCTAATTGGACTTGGGCTAACACAACTTGGATTATATCTAAATATTAAATCTAATCAAATATAATCATATTAAATCAAATCAAATCTAATATTTCAACACACCCCCATAATCCAAGTTGTCGGGTCTATGCTAGTCATAGTCGATCTGAACTATTCCTAATTTCTTTCTCAAATTCAGGAATCTGCCGATCTTCAATCCTTTGGTGAAAATGTCGGCCAACTGTGCTTCACTTGAGCAATGCCTAACTTCAAGTTCACCTAGATTTACCTTTTCCCTCAAGAAGTGAAATCTAGCTTCAATATGCTTACTCCTTCCATGCAGAACTGGATTCTTCGCCAGATTTATGGCTGACTTGTTGTCGATTTGAAACACAAAAGGTTTCTTCACTTTGACCTCCACTTTTTCAAGTATTGATCTGATCCGAATTGCTTGACATGCAGCATATGATCCTGCTATATATTCAGCTTCACACGATGATAATGCCACCACAGGTTGCTTCTTCGAACACCATGAGATTGGGGCACCAAATACTTGAAAGAAATAGCCAGTTGTACTTCTTCGATCTTCCTTATCTCCACACCAATCAGCACCTGAAAAGCAATTAACTATTGCTCCTTTGCCTTCAGAATCTCGTCGAAATAGAATTCCAAAATCTGCTGTTTCTTTTAAGTATCTCATAATTCTTCTTGCATCTTTCATGTGTGACACTCTTGGTTTACCAATGAATCTGCTCACTAATCCGACTGCGAAACCTATATCAGGTCAACTATTGCACACATATCTCATAGATCCAACTATTTGTTTGAACAAAGTTACATCAACTCTGTCTTCCTCTCCATGCTTCTCCAACTTCACGTTTGGTTCGACAGGTGAGGATGTAGGATTCGAATCATCCATTCTGAATCTCTTGAGTATCTCTTTAACATACTTCCTTTGATGTAGCACCATACCTTGCTTCGACAGATGAAATTCCATGCCTAGGAAATAAGACAGTTTTCCCAGATCCGACATTTCAAATTCCTTCTTCATCAGCTCTTTGAACTTCGACAAGTTCTTTAGGCTATTTCCAGTTACTAACAAATCATCGACATATAGGCAGATGATTGTTATATCTTGTGCTACAACCTGGACATAGACACCATACTCAGACTTGCATTTGACAAATCCCAATTCTACTAAGTATGAGTCGATCTTTTTGTTCCATGCCCTAGGTGCCTGCTTGAGGCCATAGAGCGCTTTGTGCAACTTATATACTTTACTCGCTTCTTTCTAAATCACAAACCCAGGAGGTTGTGTGACATAGACCTCTTTGTCTAACGGACCATTCAGAAAAGCTGACTTCACATCTAAGTGAAATGTCGACCAACCTTGGTTACATGCCAATGCTACCACTAGTTGAACAGTCTCCAGCCTTGCTACTGGAGCAAATACTTCAGAGTAGTCAAGTCCTTCTCTTTGAAGAAACCCTCGAGCTACTAATCTTGCTTTACGTCTTGCTATCGACCCATCAACATTATGTTTAAACTTGAACACCCATTTTACTTCGATAACTTTTGTATGTGCTGGAAATTCGACTAACTCCCATGTGTTATTTCTTTCGATTGCCTGTAACTCTTCGACCATAGCTAACTTCCACTGTTGAATTTTCAAAGCTTCGTTATGGTTGATTGGTTCAGCACCTGCAAGTAAAACAAAATGAACTAATTCTCCATCTGGTGTGACTTCATCATCACCAGTCACTTCATAATCATGAAGTCTTGTTGGAGGAACTCTATTTCGCCGAGGTCTTTAGCTTGTTTCAGCCACAGCCTCTGTATCGGGAATGTCAGCAACTGCTTCTACTTCGACTTCGACTGAATTCTCAGCAATTTCTTCAACTTCGACTTCATCAGTTTCTTCTTCGAAATCAGAGCTCATCAATGGCTTGTTAATTGAATTACTAGAATTCCAATCCCAGGAAGAATTTTCATAAATCACAATATCTCGACTCAACACAATCTTCTCATTAATTGGATTGAATAGCTTGTATGCACCAGTCTTATGATATCCTACCAGAATCATAGGTTCACTCTTGTCATCAAGCTTCCTTCTTCTTGCATCAGAAACATGCTTGTAACACATAGAGCCAAACACCTTCAGATGACTCACTGATGGTCATTTGCCACTCCACACTTCTTCAGGAACCTTGTTCTTCAATTGCTTAGTAAGGCACCTGTTCAGGATATAAACTGCAGTCGAAACAGCTTCACCCCATAAAGATTTTGGCAAATACTTCTGCTTGAGCATACATCTCGCCATATCCAATATGGTTCTATTTCTTCTTTCATCAATTCCATTATGTTGAGGAGTATAAGGAGCAGTTACCTCATGATCAACACCATGTTCTGCACAGAGTTTTTCAAACATCTTCGAAGTGTATTCGCCACCTCCATCTGTTCGCAGAACTTTGATCCTCTTCTTACTCTGGTTTTCGACAAGCATCTTAAATCTCTTAAAGATTTCAAATACTTCTTCCTTTCTCTTAATCACATAGATCCACAGCTTTCGACTAAACTCATCGACAAACGAAACAAAATATCTGTTTCCACTAATGGTATGTTCTTCAAACGGGCCACATACATCTGAATGTACAACTTTGAGTATGCAGGATGATCTCATTGGCATAGTCGAAACGAAAGAATTTCTGGATTATTTTCTGACTAAACAACCTTCACAGAGTTTGTCAGACATCTCAGGACTTGGAATACCAGATACCATATCTTGAGTAATCGACTGATTGAGTGATCGAAAGTTTAAATGTCCAAACCTCAAATGCCACAACCAACTATCCTTGTGGCCGATAATAGTTTTTAGACATTGTACTTCAGTCGAACTAATCGTGGTCTTAAACGTCCCGTTCTTCGACAACGGAGATTTCAAGACCAAATTGTTTTGGGTGTTGAACAATTTCAAAACTCCATCTTTCATGACAACTGAGAAGCCTTTTTCGACCATTTGTCCAACACTTAACAGGTTGCACTTCATTCCAGGTACATAGAACACATCTCTGATCATAGCTTTTGCTCCATTACTCAGTTGAAAGACTATGTTGCCAGTACCTTCTGCTTGCAATGAATTGTTATCAGCAAGTTTTATCTTGCTCTTCTTCGACTCATAAAAATCTTTCAACCACTCCTTTCGACCAGTCATGTGATTTGAGCAGCATGAGTCGAGGAACCAGATATTGGATTCGACATGGTTATCTGCCACTGCAGCCATAACCACCATGCCACATTCAGAATCATCTGAATCTTTCCGTGCAAGGTTCGCTCCTTCGTCCTTGCCTTTTTCGATCCATTGTCTTTTGTGTACCAACAATGTTTGGCCAAATGACCCCACTTTTCACAATTATAACACTGCATGCCTTTCTTATCTTCTTTGTCCTTTTGATAGTTTCCTCCTCATCTTTTCGAGGATTCAGAAGCTCTATCTTCGACCTGATTCTTGTGAGGGTTCGACCAAGACTTCTTTCCTTGAGTCTTGTCGACTTTGCCTTTGAATTTGTTGGAACCACCATTCATTTTCCATTACTGAGCCTGCAGTGCTTGTATCGAATCGTGAACTCCCTTTCTTTCGACAATCCTCATCTCATGCGCCTCCAACGAACCAACCAAATCTTCCACTTTTAGGGTTTTAAGATTGTTGGATTCTGAATAACTAAGATAACGTGATCAAAGTAAGAGGTCAACGTTCTCATTACCTTCTCAACTATCATCTTATCAGTTATGGTTTCGCCACAACCCTTCATGAGATGAACGAGTTTTTAAACCTTCAACACATATTCTACAACTTTTTCGTCTTCTCCCATCGACAACAACTCATATTGTCGACGCAAGGTTTGCAACTTGACAACCTTGACTTTCTCACCTCCTTCATAATACTTCACCAGAATATCCCATGCCTCATTCGCCGTTTCAGCATGAGAGATTATGTCGAAGTTAGCAGCATCGACTTCCGTCTGAATGCAATAAGCAGCCTTGCAATCTTTCTTCTTGACTTCATCGTGGGCTTTTTTCTGTTCTTCGCTTGCATTTTCAGCCAACAAAGGAACACCGCCGGTAACCACTTCTAGGGTATCATGGAAGCCAAATAAGGATTGCATCTGTTTTTTCCATTGGATCCAATTCTTGCCGTCAAGCATTGGAAGGGAATTCAGAATGCTCTTATCACCAATCATCTTTGCAACGGTTGATTCACTTGCTCTGGAAACACGGTCTCTGACGTGAAGTTCTTGAAAACTCGATCAAGAATAATAACTAGAAGCTCTGGATACCAATTTGTTAGTGCGTGAGGCACTTTTAGTGAGGAGAGAAAGAGAGAGAGACTAAGGAAATGAGGATTTGTACTATTGAATTGTGTAAATAATGATACAAGCTAGGACTATTTATATACAACCCTAATTGAGTTTGGGCTAACACAACTTGGATTATATCTAAATATTAAATCTAATCAAATCTAATCATATAAACTCAAATCTAATCTAATATTTCAACAAAACCAAATTCCGTGATAAAAAAATAGATTGCAATCTTATATGGTTAATAAGTTTCTAACCATCATTGTTTTAAATATAAACCTCACAATATTCTATATATGATATTGAATGATAATGTACCGTGCATAAAATAAATAACTTATTTTCAAATAAAATTACATATAGAAACAGATTAAAAATATATATCAATTACTTTACTTTTAATGTATTGACATTTAATAATATTTATTATGCCTCATAAAAAAATTGAGGTAAGCAAACAATATCGACACCATATAAATTTAAAAAAGATTGTGTAGTACTGGAATTTATCCACATGTGTGCAGTGTCACTTATGTTTGAGTTTTTCATATATTGTGCCTGATGAGAAGCTACTTTTATATAAAACCTAATTATGTATGGAAATTTGAGGCAACAAATCGATACAAGTTATACTAGTACACTAATTCTATACCATCATCACCATCTTTTATTTTATTATTGGAATATTAACATTGAAAAATAAGTGATCGATAATAGCAAATTAAAATCAATTTCAAAACGATAATATTCATAGAATAGCCATAAAATGTATCTAATCAGGCTATGATACCAATTGATAGATTTAAAAAATCGAATAGACACAAATTATAACATAGTATTATATTAAAGAATAATCGACTATGATAAAAACGATGTACCTTCTAGGATTTGAGAGACGGTCATCGAAAGAGTGAATATGAGAGAATTATTACTCTCATTGTCATTTATGATTTTCAGAGTATGTTAATTGTCTAATGGACAAACACTTAAATAGCTAAACGGCTGAGGGTAGAGACCTCTTATTGGGCTTAATTGAATGGTCCAACCCATCACGATCCATTCAGGCACAAAACTCAATTAAACAATTTATCTATTTAATGTTTAATAATAATAGACCATAATATAATTAACTAATAATTAATTATGTCAATTATTATTTAATTAATTAAATAATTATTCTAATAGGGGAGTGATAGAGTTTTTAATTTATATTGTTTATTATTAAGTATATTTTTATTTCCTACCATGATATGGTTGTGTGAATGAAAGTGTAGAAGGGAAATCACTTCATTTTCTATTGGTTTGAAAAATGCACATTTAAAATTGGCAAACGTCACATCAATAAACTCATCAAATATTATGGTAGAATATTGATATCCATTTGCGTGACCCACAAGAGTGCCCTGTATATTCCTCACACGCTTACCAAAAGTAAGGTGCACTCCTACAAATAATATATCTCTTGACAAAACTTTCACCTAACCCAATAAAAAATTGAGGTATAATGTCAAAGTGCGTCATGTTTTTTTTATAAATAAATGTCATATATTCTCTTAGTTTCTAAATATAATCGAGGGGACAAATAATTCAGGATATGCTTCGAATTCCAACAAATACAGTTATGTTTTTATTTTTTTTAGAAGTGGTGTCTTTCTTTTTATTTTATTTTTTATTTACAAATTAATGATCTATTCATTTGGTTTTATTTAATAACTGAGAGATTAAATCATAAGATTTTACTATAAAAACACTTGTTAATCCGATTTTGATAGAGAGTGATATTAGATATTTTATTTAGTAATTTTAATATATTATTTAGTACTTTAATATTCTAGAAATTTCTTAGGTCATTGTGATTGTGTCATTTGGTTGGCTAAGATGTGTTTAGAGTAGTATTTATAGTGTAGTGCTCTATTTGTAATGTCAATCAAAGAAATCAAATGAAGTTTATTTTTATTAGTTAGTCTTTTCATTCTCTTAGTTTTATCTGTCTTATTAATTTTATAGCTTTTACTTGTTTTGTTAGGGTTCTTAAATTAGCTTCCTAACATTGATGCTCTCATTACGGCACTCAATCTCCCTTCCATGGCATATTCTTACTACATTCATCCATTTTACCCCACTTTCACTCACTCATATTATTCCACTACAACAATCATTTCTGCTCCACCATCCATAAACCCATATCCTGCAAGTTTCTATTCACAACCTGAAACACCTCAATCTCAAGATTTCTATTCACAGCTAGAAACTCTCAAACAATATTTGATTGAAACCCATGAAATCTCAACCAAATATAGAGAAGAGTTGAAGGAACAACTTTAAAATTTGAGTTATTCTTTCAAAGCATCATCAAAAAAATATTCTGATTCACAACAGAAATGGAGAGAAAAATATTCTATTCAGAAAACTATAGAAAAACAGACTGCAGAAGAAGTAGAAAATTCAGATTCACTAAAATCTTCTCCGACAACAGTTTCGTCATTTTCTCCAACACTACTTTCGGTGTCACTTTCAACGACAGCTTCGATGACACTTTCAACAAAACTTTCGGATTTGAATCAGCCTCTGGAGAAACTATCGAATCTGCAACTAGAACAATCAACTCTGCTCTAAACCCCCAGATTTGTCAACCTTGCCGAAACTGAAGCCGCCGCATCTGAAACATATTTTTTGTACAGATCTGCGACCTTCTTCAAAGCCGCCGGACATTGGTCGACCAACGACAGTACCACCACCACCCCTGACCTTCGGCTATGATGAACACCTTTTCTCCGACAAAAATTTTTGCATCTTGGTTTTTGATCTCGGTGGTGATAAACTCCCCTTTTCCGGCGACATCTTTTACATTTTTATTTTCGATCCTGGCGGTGATAAACCCCATCCTTTAAAAGCTATGTTTAAAAAAAGTGATTTTTTCTGAAAATGGGGTCATGAATTTATCTGGTATTGGAATGAGAAAGAAGCAGAAAGAAAGAGAAAGAAAGAGGAAAAAAAGCAATTTTCCTACTAGTTTTCGACAATGCAGTGATATACATATGTAGAAAAATGGAGAAAAGAAATAGAAAGAGACGGAGGAAGAAAGAAAAAAGAGAGAGAGAAAAAAAAGAAGATGTTATAACAAAAAAAGAGGGTAGAGTGTAATGAGGGTGGAAGACAGCTGGGTACAACTACAACTAGAGGGTAGGGTGCTATTGAGTTGAGTACAACATAGGGGTAAAGGGAAGGCAGAATTAATCTGCCACACCACACGTGGAGTTGCTCTTCATTATGGTTGCCACTCAACCAATACCCAACCATGAAAGTATTGTATAGGTATTGGTGTGGGATGCGTGTACTATTCATTTCTAAATTTTAATGTCATTTAATTTATTTAAAAACATATTGAGTTAATTTTGGCACCTTGATATTATTTTACAACCTTGAGGACAAGGTTGATTTTGAAGGGGTAAGTAATGATATAGAGTGATATTAGATATTTTATTTAGTAATTTTAATATATTATTTAGTACTTTAATATTCTAGAAATTTCTTAGGTCATTGTGATTGTGCCATTTGGTTGGCTAAGATGTGTTTAGAGTAGTATTTATAGTGTAGTGCTCTATTTGTAATGTCAATCAAAGAAATCAAATGAAGTTTATTTTTATTAGTTAGTCTTTTCATTCTCTTAGTTTTATTTGTCTTATTAATTTTATAGCTTTTACTTGTTTTGTTAGGGTTCTTAAATTAGCTTCCTAACAGATTTTATCATAAACTTAACTTATATGTAGCCGCTCCAAATTTTTATGCATAATTCTTTGGGATGAATTGTAAGACAAAAAAAAAATCTTCAATGTTCTTCTATCTTGAACATAACATTTTTTTACTCTTGTAATCTATCTCAAATAATGGTGTTGATGTTGTTGTTGTAATTTTGAAATAACCTTTCTATGTTGTTAATCAAATAAAACACTCCATAATTTATTGCTTTACTCGGTTGACAACATTGAGAAATTTATTTCTAAATATGCTGTAAATTGTAAGTAATTGCAATACAAAAAAAAATGGTGAATGGTAAAAAATTGAAAAAGAAATAAGACATGTTACTTTCAATTTTTTATCATTCAACATTTTTTAAAGTAATATATTACCTCGTTTTTTTTTTATAAAACCAAGGGGAAAATCCTTATTTTAACATCGCTCAAGATATTGGCAACACATCAATACACAAGAAACTCTACAACCAACGATATATCTTGTTCTCTTTCTTGTGAAATCATTTTCCATGAAAACATTTGCTCAAGATAATGAAATATGTGAACAGATCTCTAGGATGGATTGACAGTGAAGAAGAAAAAATTCTCATGGTTGAAACATATAACTTTTCAGAAATTGGATGCATGCAATCCATTGAACTTGAAAAGAATGCGCACAAAAGGTATACAACAAAATCTGGATAACAACAAAGATTTGTTGTTCTTCAAAGATACATTGTCAAAATCTGGATTTGTTTAAACAATGTATTTTAATGTTACGTGTAAACAATGTAATTAAAAAAAAAGTTTACTCCCTTCGATTTTTAACAGAACCCGAGAGTTTACTTCCGTGTAAATAATATCATTTTTTGGTACACGTACTTTTATGCGTCTCTTGATGTTAGTTCTAATAGGCTTTCTCTTATTTTGAGTCTTAGCTTTGTAATAAGGCTTTGGATCATTTAAAACTTTGGATATAAACGTTTTTTTGTCTTGAATGGGTCATAGCCTTAGGTTCTAGACATTTCAGAACCTTGTAACTTGATGTCTTAGGTTCTATATTCTTCATAACTTCTGACTTAGAAGTCGCATGTTCTTATTCTTTTAGAGCCTTTGACTTAAGAATCATTGGTTCTGGTATCTTCAAGACCTTTGATTTTGAGATCTCAGATTCTGATTTCTTTAGAACCTATCACTCTGCAGTTATAAGTTATGATTGGTTTGAAACCTTAGCATTAATTGCAGGCACAAAATGAGAGTATAACCCTTTTTGAGCATAACTTGAAGAAGAGGGGTCTGATGGTTTCATCAAGGTTTCAGTCCTTGGATTAAAACATTTTTTATGATAACCAAGACCTTCTCCTTTGCTCTTACTTACACCATAGATCATGGATGCAAGTTTTGTTATGTTAAAGCCAATTATGACAAACTCTTGAGGAGCCAATTCATACTCATTAAGAGGTTTATCAGGCATATCATTTATTAAAGAAATATGATCTCTTTTAAGTATTTCAATCTTGTTTTTAGAGAAATTTATTTCATCTCTCATCAGACCATATTGCTTATTTATAATTTTCATATGTTTGAATTTCTCCTGACATCTATCCATAAGATCTTGACATAAAGTAATTAAATCAAATCTAGAAAGTTTGGAGAATACCTTATCTATATCCTCTGAATCCAAGTCAGAATCAACTTCTGATTATGAGTCTAAGAATGCAAAAGACACCAAGGCTAGATTGGCTTCTTCTTCATTCTTGTCAGCTTTTTCTTCATCATAAAGTTCATCCCATGTTTCTATGATATTTTTCTTGAACTTTCTTCTGAAGTTGTTCTTTTGGAAGCTTCCCCTTTTTAGCTTTGTCCTTCATAAGCTTTGGACAATCAACTATGAAATGACCAGGCTTCTGACAATTGAAGCAACCTTTATGATCATTTTGTTATCTCTGGAGCTTGTTCCTCTGAAGCCAGATCTTCTTACAAATAACCTCTCGTTCTTGTTATCCATATGTTGAAACCTCTTGATGATAAAGATTATTTCCTCATCATCAGTGTCACCATCATAATCTTCTTCATCAAAAGCTTCTTTTGGTTTACAGACTTTTGAGGATCTGGCAACTTTATCACCAGATTTCTCTATAATTGACTTCAAAGCCAGTGATTTAGAATTCTTTATAAGCTTATCTCCACTCAGCTCCATCTCATGGATCTGAAGATTTATAATCAGACTTTCAAGACTGATACTATTAAGGTCTTTAGCTTCCTAAATAGTTGTCACCTTTGGCCTATATTTGACAAGAAGACTCCTAAGAATATTCTTGGCATGATAAAAATTGGTGTAGCTCTTGTTCAGGACCTAAAGTCCAGACATAATAACTTGAAACCTAGTAACATAGTTTCAATGTTTTCATCTTCTTTCATTCTAAATAACTCATATTAATGAACCGTAAGGTTAGCCTTAACTTCCTTAACCTATTGATTCCCTTCATAGGTAGCAGATAGGGATTTAAAAATGGTATGAGCAATAGATTCATCAATAATTTTGATGTACTCAGAGTGAGGTAGAGAATAAACTAAGATGCTTCTAACTCTGTGATGTTTTTTTGTAAATCTTTTTCTGAGAAAGTGTGAGAGATTTTCTGTCAGACACCATTCCAACTCCATTGACTTGAATATCAATGGCATCTTCTAGATTATCCCATAACTCATCATCAAGACCAATGTTATATGTGTATATTTTTCACTTCCACCATTCAAACTCAGTAGAGTTTCCATTGAAGGTTAGAGGTCTAGTTGAATAATTATTTTTCTCAGAGGTACTATAATCATGATTAACACTGCCAAAAGGATTGAGAGCACCCCCACTAGAGCGAAATACTCCAAATTCATCAGCCATGATAAATATGTGTTTTCCTCAGGATCTTTTCTGCACCACTATTAAGTGTTTAACACAGACCTTTCTCTGATGCCAACAGAAGGTGAGAAAAACACAAGAAGGGAGGTTGAATTGTGTTTACTTTTTCTTCTTTAAGCGTTTTTTACTTCTGCTTCTGATGACTTTCAAGAAGATTCTCTACACTTAGTTTAGAGTCTAACTCAGAAATGCTTGGATAGATTATGAAGATCCTTATTAGATTCTGAACCAGAATCTGACATGGAGGATCAGAGTTTATAGCAGCGGAATGTTTAAGTACAAAAGCAAGTAAAGTAAAAGCACAAGAGACACAAGCAATTATCCTGGTTCCTCTCATAACCTGAGAGTAGTTCAGTCTCATTGTACTTTCAAGGGATTTCCACTATAACCAAACTGATTATAAATGCTCAAGCACACAAGAAAAAGACTTCCAAATATTCAAGCATACAAGCAAGAAACTTCATTTACTCAAACCCACAAGTAAGAGACTTCTTTGCTCAAGCACACAAGCAAGAGACTTCCTTTGCTCAAGCCTACAAGTAAGAGACTTATTTGCTCAAGCTCACAAGGAAGTGACTTCCTTTGCTCAAACCCACAAGTAAGAGACTTCCTTTGCTCAAGCCTACAAGTAAGAGACTTATTTGCTCAAGCTCACAAGGAAGTGACTTCCTTTGCTCAAACCCACAAGTAAGAGACTTCTTTTCTCAAGCACACAAACAAGAGACTTCAAATGATCAATAACTAAAGAAAGAGACTTATGAATCTAAACAAACTATTAAGATATTTGGGTAACAACTACACTTGATATGCAATTAGAGGTGTAGATATAATATAACTTAAAAAGACTCTAAGACTTAAGAACTTCTAAAATATACAAGTGTTAAGATGTTATAAGTTTAACAAATTTGACAAAGTAACTTCTCTTTGATTGTCAAGGTTTAGAGTCTTGTGATAACGTATTTAGTTATTGTTGTTCTTCTGCTCTTCAGCTCCTTATATAGAGAGGAGAAAAAGAGACGTTGAATATTTTCACCAAAAAGGTTAGGCTAGCTTTGTACTTGATTAGACACATCAACAAAGCACCTTTCTGCAAGAGGAATTATCCGTTGAAGCTCAGACACCCAAGAGAGAGATTTTTCCTTAAGTATTCACGAGGTCAAAAGTTCTGAGTCTATTATAGGTGCCTCGGATGAAGAGTATCTCCTTTAGAGGTTGACTTTCTTCAGACTTCATTCTTTAGAGGTTGATCACATCAAAGTCCACTTCTTGGCTTCTGAAGCTTCAGAGTCTGGGTCACCAGAGGTTGACTTTCTTCAGAGTTGACTTCTTCAGAGTCTGAATCATAACCAGAGCCAGAGTCTTTAGAAGTGATCTTCAAAGCCAGAGTATGTTCTTCAGATGCAGATTCCTCGAGCAACTCTTCATCTATTCTTAATGATTTTATTCCTACAAACTTAAACAAATGTTAGAACGTTCAATTGTTCTTTAAATACTTTGTTATCATCAAAACCCAAAGGATGTGGTATTAACCAATTTTGTTCCAACACGTGGGCATGACCTTTAAAAGCTAAAGTTCATCGTTAAAATCTCAAAAATATCTCTTGGTGAAACGAGTAGGTCAACGTTCGACCGAACCTGGATAAACCACTGGTGTAATCTCTCTAAACATTTATCTGTTTATTTCTACAATTTACTTTATCATTTTTATTTTTTACTGTTCACTTTACTCTGATCTTAAAGAATACTAACACAATTTATTTCTTACGTAAAAAAAACTTAAACTTAATCACAAATTTTGAATACCACAATTCAACCTCCCCCCTCACTCTTGGGCGCAAAGTCATTTGTCCTATAAGAAAGTGCGACGAAAGAGACGAGAGAAAAAAAAGGAAAATGAGCAAGAATGAAATAGGTTTGCTTATTTAAAGAGCAGAGGGGATAAGAAGGAATCTGAAAAGCGCCAATATGATGAAGACACATTTGGATACACTAACGCCAGAAAGATGGTATTGGATAAAGATTTATAAGCGAAATGGACACTGAAATGGTGGGTGAACATGTGAAGGAAGGTTGTTAGGATAAAGATTTATGAGTTGACCAAAAAATAAAGAAAACATATAGAGGAGAAAGAACAAGAGGACAAAAAGGAAATGTGAATTTCAGACTAATACTATATTAAAATTTCACAATATCAAATAAAATCATACTATTATACGATTAAAATCTCACTAGTCGCTTAATCAAATGGTGTATTTATACATCAATAAATAATTATTTTTCTATAATTATACAACTATCACGGTTAATAACAAACCCAAAAACTAAGTAAGTGTTATTTTCTAATAGGGTCAAAGAATGTTCTTTTACTTTGGAGTAACTTTTGTCACCACCAAAATCACTATATATATACACTTAAAAAACACAATTTCATTGCTCCCAAAAGACTACTTCCAAACATATTAGAAAGTACTTTCTGTTAGAAATTTCACCACAACCTATGGAGAATTCCTATATTCAATCTTGATCTCAATATTTTTAACAATCACACAATGGCAATGAAAAGAAAAGGTTTGAAAGAAAGAAAGAAAACTATAGTGTTGGAGAAGAAGATGAAAATCTGCAGAGTTTCTCTCTGCCCACAAACTATGGAAACTTTCTCTATTCACTTGCAACTACAAACTGTGAATTCTGTTATGAGTTCGAGTTATTACAAAAAATAAGGGTTTCTCCCTATTTATAGATTTAGGTTAGCTTGCACCCCAAGCCAAAGCCCAAAACTATAAAAGCCTAAAATAGCTGACATTACTAAAATATGCCTAAGTCGAAATCCTGTGTGAAGCAACCTGCTTCGACACTTCGACAAACTATTACAACTCGACACACACACACATACACACATTATAACTATTCTACTACTCCTTGTTTATGTCGAGCTACACTACTTTGACACAAGGAACTACAACTCAACACACCACCTAATTCATTGTATCTAAGCTGTCTATATTCATCATGGCTCTTAGTCTTCTGAAAACTTCGACCTGCACTCCCTTCGTCATGATATATACAATCTGATTCTCAGTTCTACAATGTTCCAAGTTCATCTTCCCTTATGCTACCTACTCTCGAAGATAATGGAATCTCATTTCAATGTGCTTGCTTCGACCGTGTGATATTGGATTCTTTGCCAAGTTGATAGCTGACATGATATCGATCTTCATGGTAATTGCTCCATGACTCTTCCCTGTAATCTCTTCGACCAGGTTCACCATCCATATTGCTTGACATGCACAAAGAGAAACAGCTAAATACTTTTCTTCACATGATGACAATGCCATTACTGGCTCCTTTCTCGAACTCTAAGCAACTGGTGCACCACCTAACATAAACACATAGCCAACTGTGGATTTTCTATCCTCAACATCACTACACTAACTTGAGTCAGTGTATCCCACTAACTTGTATTCTTTGTCTTCATCAGTTGCAGGAAACAAAATGCCGTAGTTGAGAGTCCCTTTCAAATACCTCAGTATCCTTTTCGCTGCTGCTAGGTGTGATACCTTTGGATTCTACATAAATCTACTTACCATACCCACACTGTATGCTAAGTTAGGCCTTGTGTGACAAAGGTATCTAAGTGACCCAATAAGTCTTCTATATTGGGTTGGGTCGACATCATCTTCATCTGACTGTTTTGACAGTTGCAATCTGGTTTCAGCTGGAGTCGAAGTTGGGTTGAAATCTTGCATCTCAAATCTCTTGAGTATTTCACTTGCATATCTTCTTTGGTGCATCATCAAACCTCTACTAGTCTTTTAGAATTCAATTCCAGGGAAATATGAGAGATTTACCAAGTCTGACAATTCAAACTCCTCACTTAGGCCATGTTTGAAATCTTCGATCTCCTTCTTGCAACTTCCTGTTATCAACAGGTCATCGACATAGAGGCATAATATTAGCAATTCACTACTGCTTCTTCTTACATACACTCTATGCTTAGTCGTACACTTCACAAATTCCTTCTCCCTTAAGAAGCTGTCTTGGAGCTTGCTTAAGTCTATACAGGGCTTTATGCAGCCTGTACACCTTTCTTTCTTTACCTCGTTTCACATACCCAGCTGGTTGTTCGACATAAACTTCTTCGTCTAAGGGGCCATTAAGGAATGCACACTTCACGTCCATCTGACATGTGTGGCAATTATTCATGTTTGCTAGACCAATAACCAACTTGATTATTTCGATCCTAGCAACAGGTGAAAACACTTCGTCAAAGTCGATTCCTTCCTTCTGAAGAAATCCTTTTGCCACAAGTCTCGCCTTGTGTCGAGTTACTTCTCCTTTAGGATTCACCTTCACCTTGTAAACCCACTTAACATCAATTGCCTTCTTGCCTTGAGGTAATTCGACAAGTGACCAAGTCTTGTTGGCTTCGATGGACTCTAACTCCTCATTCATTGCTTTCACCCACTTCGAATCTTCTAATGCTTCAACTGTATTGACTGGTTCGACATCTACATAGAAAGCATAGTGTACCAGCTCACCTTCTTCATCAACCACATCATATGATGTAATCACACATTCTTGCAACCTTGCAGGCATGTGTCTCGTTCGTTGAGGTCTGCTTGGGCCAACTTCACCTCGAACTTTTTCTTGTCGAACTTCTCTTTCGACTTCACTAGTTGGTTCTTCACACGAGATTCTCACTGAATCTTTCTTCACATTCTGAGTCCAATCCCGTTCTTTAAGGTCATCTATGATCACATACCTACTGATCACTACCTGCTTATTCACTGGGTCGAACAGCTTGTAACCTCTAATCGAATGATATCCTATCAAGATCATCTGATTTGACTTGTCATCAAGCTTCCTTCTCAATTGATCTGGCACATCTTTATGTGCTATAGATCCAATCACCTTCAAGTGACTGAGGCTAGGCTTGACACTAGACCAACATTCTTTTGGTGTGATTCCTTCAAGTTTCTTCGTCGGACATCTGTTTAATATGTATGTTGCTATTGAAACCGGTTCTCCCCATAATTCTTTGGGTATATGCTTTCCATTCAACATACCTTTCCATCACCATCAGTCCTCATACTTTTCAGTTTTCGACCACTCTGTCTTTCGACCATAGATTTGAATTTGGAAAATATCTCGATCACATCACTTTTCTTCTTGATGAGGTAATTCCATAGCTTTCGACTGTAATCATCTATGAATGTGACAAAGTATATGTTGCCTGCAATCGAATCCACCTAGATTGGACCACATACATCAGAGTCTATGACTTCCAGAATTGCCTTCGACTTCCTTCCTGCATCCTTGTTGGAGCTATTTTTGTGTTGTTTCGACTAAACACCCTTTTCACAGATTTCACTTGGAATGTCAATTTTAGGTCATCCTAAAGCCATATTTCTTCTCTTTAGCTCTCTGATGTCATTGAAATTGAGATGACCTAGTCGAAAATGCCATAACCACTAATCTCTGCTAGCCGTAGTTGATAGGCACTTGTGCTCCATCACATTGAGTTCAATCTTGAAGGTCTTATTTTGAGACATTGGAGCCTTCAAGATCAACCTACCACCTGCATCAAGAACTCTTATCATATTGTCTTTGACAACTACCTTGTAGTTATTTTCGACAAGGTGTCCTATACTGAGCAAATTACTCTTCATGTATGGTATGTACAACACATTGGAAATTCTTGACCTATTGCCATCTTTTCTCATAATCAGAACATCACCAACACCTTCATCTACTAGAGTGTTGTCATTTGCAAACTTCATTGTGTTCTTCGATGAGGGCTTTATGTTGACAAACCAATCTTTCCTTCCAGCCATATGTGATGAGCATCCTGAGTCCAAGTACCACTAGCTCTGGAATCTCTCTTCGTTTCTTGTTGTGCCCATCAGCAACATCTCTTCTTCTTCTTGTTTCGCCAGCTTTGCATCATTTTCTTGATACTTCTTTTTTTTTCTGGACAATCACTAAAATAGTGACCATACTTCTGACAATTGAAACACTGGATGTAACTTTTGTTAGGCTTTCGATCACCACCTCTTCCTCTATCTGCAGCACCACCTCTTTGGTTGCCTTGGTTCCATGGTTTTCTCTAATTCGACCAGTTTCCTTCATGTTGATTTCGACCAGTAGAATTAGTGTAGCCTCCTCTACCTTTGTTGTCATTCCAGCTTCCTTTTCCTTTCCTTTCTTTTTCTGACTGCGTCTGCAAAGCCATATCACTCTTTGAATTTCCTGCAGCTCTTTCATCCATCATTTGTTAATGAGACTCAAGCGTCCCTTGAAGCTTTTCCTTCTTCAATACTGACAAGTATTTTGACACTTCTATGGCTACTACCACATGGTCGAATTTTGGAGCCAATGGCCTTAAGATTTTTGACACAACTGGTCTTTATGTTAACACTTCTCCACATACCTTGATTTGATTCACCAGCTTTGTAACTCTGGTGAAGAAATATGTTATACTTTTATTGTCTTCCATCTGAAGCAATTCATAAGTCCTTTTGTGAGTTTGTAACCTTACCTCTTTCACCTTCTCTATGCCTCCAAACGATTTTTTAAGAATTTCCCAAGCTTCTTTTGCTGATTCTAAATCATTAACCTTTTCAAAATTATCTGGATCAATACATTAATGGATTATAAAGAGAGCTTTATAATCTTTCTTCTTTAATTCTTTGTGTGCAGCCTTTTCTTGATCTGTCGCGTCTTCTGCAAGCGGTGCCACTCCTTCCCTCACAAGATCCCAAAGATCTTAATAACAGAAAACCACCTTAATCTGCTTGCACCAATTCTCATAATTATCTTTCTTGAGAATTGGAAGGTTCGTCGAAAAGTGCACGTTTGGATGATTCCTCGCTATCACAGTTTTCTTCTTTGAATTGCAACCGGAGCTCTAGATACTAGATGTTAGAAATTTCACCACAACCTATGGAGAATTCTTATATTCAATCTTGATTTCAAGATTGTTAACAATCACACAAAGACAATGAAAAGAAAAGGTTTGAAAGAAAGAAAACTATATCGTTGGAGAAGAAGATGAAAATCTGCAGAGTTTCTCTCTATCCACAAACTGTGGAAACGTTCTCTATTCACTTGCAACTGCAAACTGTGAATTCTGTTATGAGTTTTGAGTTATTAAAAAAATAAGGGTTTCTCCCTATTTATAGATTTAGGTTAGCTTGCATCCCAAGCCAAAGCGCAAAACTATAAAAGCTCAAAATAGCTAACATTACTAAAATAGACCTAAGTCGAAATCCCGTGTGAAGCAACCTGTTTCGACACTTCGACACTGTTTACTAGGAAAAATAGTAAACAACCTTTGGTCTATCAATTTTATAAAAAAAATGAGTGACTTGCAGGATCGACCAAACTAGATCCTAGGACATGTCCTAAAACGATTAAAAGAGATATGGAAATAATGTTGAACATTTAGACTACGTTCATATTTATAAACACATGCATTTCGACAATACTTAAAAGGAAGGTAATACGAGGAAATAATTAAAAGTGCATTGGAAAGTAACTTAACAAAATAAAGGAAAGAAGGTAAACTTCTGAATGAAAATTAATTGGATTGCATTAAATAAGAAAAATGGTGTTACATAACACGTACATTTCTTCATAAAACTCTTTTCTCGCTTCACACAGATACTTTGAGTAATTTTGAGAAATTTGTACAATTTTTCACACACCAATCCTAATACTAAGACTTGCTATTTATAATAGTAAAAAATAACTACCCACTAACGGCCTACTAATCAGAGCGAAACACATGGCATTCTGCATGTCTTCATTCTTCAGATGTTCACCACGTGTCCCTTTCTATCAAATGGATAAGGACAAAGTTCTCTCCATTATTGAATTTTAATCCCTGAATCGAATGACACCCATCAACCTTCTGTCGAAGAACAACTCCAACTTGTTAGAAATATTTCTAAGTCCCTAAAATACTTCCCTCTTGCATGAAAACGTCTTCGACTAAATCTTCTAGGAATACCATTCCCGTCGAAGTCTCCAAAACTTTAGAAATCCCATTTCTTAGAATGAAATTCTTAATCCAATATCAGGCGACGAAATTAGGAGCTAACAAATTGCCCCCTAAAAATGTCATTTTCGACATTATTGAAGAAAAAGGCATTTTTAAGAATGTCATTCGACGTCTCATTCAAACCTTGCATGGCTTCGACGCTTACTCGTGGTTCCAACTTTTCACTTTCCTTTCAGCAGACCTATGGCGTCATAGCCATTATTGCTACCTCTGACATGTCTTTTCAAATCACGCAAAAATCTCCATCATCCTTACCTTTTCCTAGGGTCTAGGAGATCATGGGGAAGTAGGCACTTATTACCACCGCTTCATCAAGAATCGTGGGGGAAACACGTGTCCCACTATCAGTCCAAACATTTCACAATTTTTTCAAACGGTTTCCACTTCCCAACTTATAAATACCGTTTCCAATAATTATTTTCACTTTTCCGCTTCCTTACTATCAAATTTCTCCAGAAACCTTTGCATCTCAAAACTCAATCTTCTTCATTTTTCAACAACAACTTCCTCCACACGCTCTACTAAAGACGCTACTAAGGTCACCAAGGATGCTGGCAAACCTGCAAGAGCTCCAAAGAAGATTTCTCAACTTTCTCCGTTTGATTCTGTTTCTGGACCTACCATGGTGGGCAACCAACAATATCTACCTGAACCTCTTGATGAAGAGAAAAGGAGAATTTACGCCTCTCAGGTACTTATTCCTTTAACCGTCTCTGACAATCCATTGCTTTATTTGGTCTTTTGTCTGATTTAGCTGTAGATCCTGCTAGACTTAAGGAATATTTCCCCTCTTACTATAAATACAAAACTGTAGAACAATGTAGGAAACCTAAGGCTAGTATTAAAAACCCTGCTAATCCAAATGATCCTCCAACTGAGGAGGCTATTGACCTTAGATACATGAATAATTTTAGGGTTTTTAGAGCAAGTCCGGCCTTTAAGGACCCCTCTGATTATTTAGGGTGGTTGAACAAATTGGAAAAAACAAAATCTGATGTTTGGAAGAAAATGGGTATTTATGACCTGATTATGCTGTTGAAAGTAGGACCTAATTTCTGCTCAAATATGCCGATTTCGTCCTTGTACTTCTGGGACAACACCCACTGCACCCTTCATCTCCCATGTGGCATGATGACACCCACTCTTTTCGACATAGCCACTATCACAGGGCTCAAACCTATTCAGAATAATTACGATCCTGACTTTATGGCTGAGGATAGCATAGGTTTTACTACCTCTAAGGCAGCTTATTCGACCCACATAGCTCATTATCATGATAAGAGCAGAGAGGAAGTGTCAGACGTCGAACATATAACTTTCCTAGCTATGTGGTTGTCACGCTGTGTCTTATGCTCGAAGTCACTGCAAGTTGCTAGAAAGTTTTTTACCATGGCGAACCAATTACACTCTGGCCATAACTTATGTTTGAGCGAATTGATCTTAGCCAGCCTCTATGAGTCCATGAGTGAAGGAGTAACCCAACTCAAAATCCTAGGTGACAAGGGAAGTCTACTCCTCTCTGGACCCTTCTGGATGCTTCAGCTGTGGTTGAATGCTTCATTCGAAGCTTTCCTTCCTCATAAGAATCAGATTAATGAAGATGTTGATGATGTGAAGAATCAAAGAGTAGAAGTCCCGCGTTTGGCAAAACTGACACCTGCTGATGATGGTCGGCCTGTCCAATAGGGTTTCACCAACTTCATCATGATGTTCGCCAAACATTATGATTTTACACCCAACATGGCTAATTTTGCGGCAAGGAACTTTGGTCCTGAGTGGTTTACCAGGCCATTCCCAGCGCCATCAAAGGTTCAAGCAGCAGAATCCACAGCGATTTGGGAAGCCTTCTTAACCCCTAGGGTCTTAACCCTCAGATTTAACCTCTCCAAAAGCCAAGTCACATTAATTACTTACCAACCAAATCTTGTCGCTCGACAATTTGGATTGGTTCAAGTCTTACCCCGACTAATCTATGACAAGAAAATTTCTCTCCTTCTTTACAACGCCAATCATAGTGAAGCAATGGCCATGAAGAAAATTGCACGATATGTTGGTCGAACGCAACTTCTTCAAGTAGCTTTCGAACTAAGCTTCCTTTGTACTCAACAATTTGATGACTGGTGGAAGGCTTATTATGCTGAAGAATTTTTCGACGTGGCTGCATTTACATACCACATTAACAAGGCTTTCCTCTCTATGCAGGAAAAAGTGAAAAAAGGTACTTCGACGCACATTAAAGAAATCCAAGCCTTCCAAAAATACTTTGAAACTGTTTATCGACCAAATGGCCTTGGTCGAACCGTCCGCGATGCAGCTGTTAATCTGAAGGAATTTTTTTAAAGAAAATGGAGAACTTAATGATCCCTTCGTATGTTCCTCCTGAGAAACGATATGAAACGACTTTCAATATGTTTCCTCCCAAATTCCCTCGACTGCCAAGCGCTGATTTTGGAGTGGCCCTTGCTCCTCCATTTCCAGACTGGTTCGTCTGTGGGGATTCTATCAAAATCATTCGCCAGCAATCAAGACTGAAAGCACAGCGGGTGGTTCCGACCAAACATACACTAGACAGTTTTAAAGGGTATCTTCATATTGGGATTAAAGATGTATGCATCGAATATGAAATATATGAAGGTGTGAAACAGGAGGATTTCGACCCAACATTTCCTTGTCTATTTATTTTCACATATAATGACTGCTTTTCTGTTTATTTTAGCCGTGAAGATTCCTCTAAAGAAACTGCCAGTTAGAAAGCCTGCAGAAGTGAAAGAAGAGGAAGGGAGCAAGACAGCAATAACAACAACAAAGATATTTTCGCACCCTTTATTAAGTTTGTCACTTTATGTTCACTATTTTCTAATGTTTACCTCTTCAGGGCGCTCGAAAGCAACCCCCGACTCCCTAGAAAAGGAAGGCCAAGGATGACACATTAGTGATAGTCAAATCGGACGATGAGGACTTATCTCCGACTGCTAAATAACCTCTAAAGAAGAAGAAAAGGCAACCGAAGATAAAAGAAGCCATTGCTCAATCTCAAGAGAAAGGCGTGAAGGTCTTGATCAAAAAACCCACCAAACTAACCATCTTGGAGCCAACTCCTGAAGAGATGTCGAAAAAGAAGTGACAACTCTGAAGGTGCGAGAAAGACACAAGAAAGGGGGTTTGAATTGTGTATTTACTCTTTTAACAACATTTCGCATCTTGTCATTAAAGTACTAGGATAACATCAGAGTTCGTTGAGAGACTCTGATTAACGAAGTTGCATTTAGACTTGCAATGCATGAGGCTTGAGAACTTACAAGAGTCTGAACACTATGAGTTACATTCAGAACTTGCAAAGCGGAAGCTTATCAGAGTTGCAAGGTTCTGACTTGCTTGTGTAAGGTTCTGATACTCAATATAGAAACATAAACAAGACATTAAGCATAAGAGTAAAGAACACACGATATATCCTGGTTCACCACAAAAGCTAATCCAGTCCACCCTCCTCAGGTGATTTTACCTTGAACACAAGAACTTAATCCACTATAATCAATCTCGATTACAGATGCACAGCCAACAGCCAGTGACTAACCACTTGCACAGCCGCACTGTGACTAACATACAATGAATCATTCAGGGATTCAACTTAATGAATATAACAAACACTGACCTGCAGGTTCCAATCTCGCAAGATCTACTGCTAGGCTTTCACAGCTAGACGTTCAGGGATTCAACACAATGAATATAACGCTACTGAGCCTATTTCAGGCTTTTCCCACAATGACATCTCGCCATTGTCTTCTCGAGTCTCCGGTCACACTGACCACTCAAGGAATCCTAATTCACCAAGAATTAGTTATACAAGAGGTTACAATAATGCTTCTTAACAAGCAGATTACTCCTAAGTTTAAGTACAAAGAACAAACAAGTGTTCGAGCAAGATGTGAGCAGCAAATCCTTGCTTATACAAAGAAACTACAGAGATGTATAATGATTTGACAGTTGTTGACATCTTGTAGATCTTCTTCTTCTTCGTCTTCTTGGGTGAGCAAGCTTTGAGCAACAACTCCTTGCTTCAGATCTTCAATATAACACTGACGAGAAGTTGGTTGATGACTTGACTGGTTTGCAATGTTGTCTTCTTCATCAACAGCTTTTGTACCAATTTATTGTTGTTGTGTTGAATGATGATCTTTGATCTTTAACAACAATGGCCATGTGTAAAAGGTGATAGCTTTGGATATTCTAAGTGTTAGAACGAGAACTCATCGTTGTTGCTATCTTCAGACAATGACTTTGATCAATTCGCCATTCATGGATGAAATCAATGATTCAAAAACGAATACTCTTTCCTTTAAATATCCCAGTAGAAATATAGCCGTTTGAAATACTGTTGGCTGTTGGAAAAGAGACGTTGTGTAATAACTAGCTATACTACCACATCTCCTTTTTACTGTGGGAGAAGTGACGGGATATATCTTTCTTGGGCGCCGTGTACAGTTACTCACAACGGTAACGTGTGACTTCTAAACTTCAGAGGCTTCTGATGGTTAGTTGATGAAGCATGAGTAGAGTCTTCTTAGCAGGATATCTGATACGTCAAGTCTTCAGTTATTTGAAGAAGTCCATTAGGAATAAGTCTTCAGAACTTCAGCACTTGTCTTTGAGCACGTTATCCTTTACTTCTTCAAGTCTTCCGAAACTTCAGAACTTGTCCATTAGGAATCTGTCTTCAGAGTCTTCAATACTTGATCTTCAGAACCTTAATCTTCAGAACACATAAGTCTTCAGAGTCTTTCTGCACTTGGTCTTCAGAGCCTTCCGCCTTCAGAACTTCAAGTCCTGAGAGTCTTCAGCACTTCGGTTCTCTTCTTCAGAAGCATCGCAATCTTCAGAATCTCAGCCCCTTTCAGAGAGCATCCACAAGAGCATTACATCAGCAATATCGGCATCCTTGGATTTGACTGATCACGATCAGATATAAAAGCGTTCTTGCTTCTTGCAACTTGTGTCACACATAGTAACTTCGCATATTATCAATTACGCTCATCTGGCTGGTGCTTGTTGGATCTGATAATTTCTATGATTATGATCTGCACACAACACACGTTAGGACGTAAAATGGTTCTTTCACAAATACGAATTGTTATCATCAAAACATATATCGACTTGTAGTGACAATTCTTGCTCTCAAAAACTCAAGCCTTGGGGAAGAAGCTCCTAAGGTACTAAATTGATTCACCTATATACCTGATTGTCCTTAGTCTTTTTATTCGACCACTAACTTCGTTTATGCTTTTCAGGATGACGCAAGAATTTCGACTCAACCGGCCGCTGAATCAACCAACCTAACAATCCTCAATAATGAAGGGGAACCAACATAACACCCTACTTCAGCAAAGGACTCTGAGAAGAGCTCTCTGAGAGAAATCAACCAAGTAGTCGAGAAACAACGTGAAACTTCTCCACCTAAGACTACCACTCAAGCTTCTCACACCAGTGAATCCGATCACGAAGATGATCGAGACAAAGACACTCGGGCTAAAACAACTAGGGCTGATATGGAGGTGGAAACCCCTGAAGTGCAAGTCGAAGACGAAGCTGATAATAGGTCCCCAAGAGTTGAAACCTCAGATGCCGTCCAAAATGATGTTATGGAAGAGGGAGGTAAACATTTTATGTTCCCCAACCAATCAATGCCTATTGAAGAGTTTATGGATGACGATGAAAACGTCGAAGGGGGGTAATGACCAAGATGAAGAAGAGGAAGAAGATATTCATGAAGAGATAATTTCCGAAACAACTCCTAACCCTAACCTGACAACTGCAAAGGATTCGGGAAAAGCCTCCATGACCCTTTCTACAGAAGAACTACTGGCTCTGAAAAAAAACAACCCCCGTGAGTACTTAAAAGTTTTACTTGGTTCTAGGGGAAGTTCGTCTGACAAAAAACTCAGTTCGCCCTCTGTATCTGACGGTCAATCCACTGCTGATCCTTCCAGCCAGATATTGTCAAAGATCAAAGAAAAAGTTTTTAAAGGTGACTTGTTTTAACTCATTGAGTCTGACCCTACTTCTCCAATTGCTTTGAAGAATCTTCTCAAGGAGGTTGATATTCTAGCTGCTTCTCCAGAAATTGCCAATATCATCTTGGAGCTGACCTCAATGATCGATCGAATTGCTGCTAATATTGCCAAAATCAAACAAATCTCAAAAGATATTGAAAATCAAATTGGCTCAGTCGCGGCTGCATGGGATGCTGCTTCGGAATCCACCAATCGACTGGCTAATTTGGAGCAAACCCAAGAACAGAACAAGACTCAAATCGAAACAAATAACCAAAGTATTATCTCCTGGGAGGCACAGATTAAAGAGCTGCAAACAAAGATTTCGAACGCCAAGAAGCAGAACACTGAGCTCGAAAAGTTTAACAACTCTCAGGTGGCAAAAGAGCTTAACGTAGGTCTGGATTTTGCTGATAAAGCTCAGAGACTAGAAGCAGAACTGGAGACCATGAGGTCGAACCAATCCCTCTGTGAGAGGCGGATAGAACTGTTAAAGGCAAAGTACTCCAATATGAAAGACAACCTGCCATTCTAATTCCAAAGACTTTTTTTTTTTGAACTTCATCATTATTCCTTGGATTCTGGAATGATTATTTTACTTTTTGATGTAACGAATTTAGCCATTTTGGCACTATGTTTTATTTCGCCATATTAGCTTTAATTGTTTTGCATGCGTGATTATTCTCTAGCTATTTTTACTTCTCGAAGTGCAAGCTTGTACTTCTTTAAGTATTTCCCATTTACCCTCAAGATTCTCTTATCTTTATCTAATTCTTCGATCTCATAAGCACCATTCGAAAAAACTTGTATGATTTGAAAAGGGCCTTCCCACTTAGGAGACCATTTTCCCAAAGATCTATCCTTTCAATCCATAGGCAAAACTACTTTCCAAACCAATTCTTCAGGCGAAAAAGTCTTAACTTTAACTTTCTTATTATAAGATTGTTCCACTCTCTTCTTCTGCCTTTTCAACAACTCTAAAGCATTAAGCCTTTCCTCATCTAAGTTCACCAATTTGTCTAACATCATATTCCAATATGACTCAGATGGGATCTCATGATGCCTCTGGATTCTTGCCGACTGAAGATAAATTTCAACTAGTAATACTGCATCATGGCTAAAGGTCAATCGAAAAGGCGTGGAATTAGTCGCCTCTTTGGGGGAGGTTCGACATGCCCAAAGAACTTGGCCCAACGTTTTGTGCCAATTTCTAGGCTTCTTTCCAACATGCTTCTTAATTAGGCTAATCACCACTTTATTTACTGCTTCGACCTAACCATTAGCCTGAGCGTAATAAGGCGTAGAGGTTAAGAGTTTGAAACCCATTTCTTTAGCAAATTCTTCCATTTTTCGACTAGTAAACACTGATCCTTGATCTGTCGTAATGGTTTCTGGGATTCCAAATCTATAAATAATGTGTTTTTTTAATAAACTCGATCACATCTTCTTGGTCAACATTTGGTAATGGCACAACTTCGATCCATTTCGTAAAATAGTCAATGCCTACCAAAATGTACCTTTGATTTTTAGTTGACACTGGTCGAATCTCACAAACCAAATCCAAAGCCCAACCTCTAAAGAGCCATGGTTTGACTATGGAGTGCAGTTCGCTTGCAGGGACATGTTGTACACCAGCATGTACTTGGCACTCTTGGCATCCCTTAGCAAATTCGATGCAATCCTTTAATATAGTAGGCCAGTACATCCCTTGTCAGAATAAAAGCCATTTCATCTTATGGCCTACCTGATGAGCACCCCATGCCCCACTATGAACAGTCGACAGGGCTATGTACGCTTCTGACTCACTAAGGCACTTAAGAAAAACTCCCTCAGGAGTCTTTTTAAATAACTCATTACCCAAAAGAACGTAACTTAAAGCTCGATACCTGATTTTTCGACCAGTGGACGTCGTTGGGTTCTGCAGATATTCAACTATTGGTTTTCTCCAATCTTCGTCAGGCTATCTACTGCTAAAATTTCGAAATTTTCTTTATCCACGTATCCAAGCTTCGTTGTTTCCAAATCTGATGGGGACAATCTGGCTGATACAAATCTTCCTCTGACTTCTATTACATTCTCTAACTTTTCCCTCAACACCTTATATCCAGAAGCAATCTGAGCCAGGTCATTTGCCACTTGATTTTCCAATCGAGGTATGTGTCGAATATTCACTACTTCGAACTTTTCAGTAATCGATTGGCTATTACGAAGTACATAATGAGATTCTCTTTAACATATTTGTACTCCCTTGTAATTTATTTTATAACTAACTTTGAGTCTCCCATTATTTCGACTCGAGTTGCCCCCAATTCCAACAATATCTCAAGTCCGGCTATTAAGGCCTCATATTCAGCCTCATTATTCGAACAAATGCCTTCGACTTTATACTTGAATTTTGTTGGAATTCTATTAGGAGAAATGATCAGGAATCCTACACCTGTACCACCTTTATGACTAGAACCGTCGAAATAAAATTTCCAAGGTTCAAGCTCAAGATAGTTTGACATGTTTACGTTTACAGAGTGGTCGACAATAAAGTCAGCTACCAGTTGTCCCTTAACAACCTTTAAAGGCATATACGTTAGGGAATACTCAGTTAAAGCCAATGCCCATTTACCAATTCGACTATGAAAAATTGGCTTAGACAACATGTGTTTAATGATATCGAAATGAGACGAAACATAAACATCAATTGGTTTTATATAATGCTTTAACTTTATACAACAAAAATACAAGCATAAACATAATTTTTCAACTATGTTATACCTAGTTTCTGCATCGTTCAAAACCCTACTAAGGTAGTAAATGGCTCTTTCGACGCCATTTTCATCCTCTTGAGCCAACATGCTCCCTAAAGTTTTGTCTGACGCAGATATGTACAGTCTCATGCTCCTATTCCTACAAGGTGGTGCTAGAATTGGATGATGACTCAAATACTCTTTGATTTTGTCGAAAGCTTCCTATTGAGCTTGCCCCCATTCGAATCCCTCCTTGTTTAGTCGGAGTAGAGGTGAGAAGGCTTGAGTTCTCCCACTGAGGTTCGAGATAAATCTCCTTAAGAAATTGATTTTTCCCAACAGTGATTATAGTTCCTTCTTTGTTGATGGCGCTTTCGCCTCCATAATGGCCTTGGTCTTATTCTGATTTATTTCGGTTCCCTTATTATGGACCATAAAGCCTAAGAAATCTCCCGCCTGCACACAAAAAGCACATTTGAGAGGATTCATTTTGAGACCATGTCTTCGCATCCTTTCGAATGATTGTCAAAGATGGTAAATATGATTCTTCCCTGAAACAGACTTTACACCAATATCATCAATGTAAATTTGCATGAAAGTCTCTATGTAATCATGGAAGATTGTATTCATTGCTCTTTGATATGTTGCCCCAACATTTTTTAGGTCAAAAGGCATAACTACCCACTCGTAAGTGCCTAAGGCCCCAGGACATCGAAACACCGTTTTAAGGACATCCTCTTCAGCAATGAATATTTAGTTATACCCAGAATACCCGTCGAGCATGCTAAGGTATTCATGACCAGCGGCAGAGTCGACTAGCATTTCCTCCATAGGCATTGAGTATTCGTCCTATGGGGTCGCATCATTTAGATCTCTAAAGTCTATGCAAACCCTCAAAGTACCATTCTTTTTTATAACAGGCACAATGTTTGCTAGCCATTCGACATTCCTGGCTGTTCGAATAAATTTGCAACAAAGAAGCCTTTCGACTTCCTCCTTGATCTTCGAGAGAATTGCTGGTGCAAACCGACTTAGATTTTACTTGATTGGCTTCTTTCCAAATTTAATTGGCAGCTTCAGTTCGACCAGATCTCTGCTCAAGCCAGACATATCATCATAATCCCATGCAAAGCAGTCTTTAAACTCCTTTAACAACTGGATCACTTTGACCTTGAGTTATGGGTTGATATTTGCACTGATATATGTTGGTTTTTTCATTGCCCGTCTCCCAAGTCGATTTCTTCCAAAGGATCTTGTGCTAGCATTTTGATGTTGGCTCCCAACGGATCCTTCTCGAAACCCAAAGGATCGTCATCATAAATGGTGTCGAGCCTCTGGCTTTAGATTTCGTCCTGAACCTTATCAGGTGGTTCTGGATCGAAGTCCTTACCAGGACTTTCTTGATTTACTTCTTTGTTGGCTTTAATAGCCGTATGTTTAACTTCGGCCTCTAGGGCCGCTTGCAATTTGTTTTTGGCTATGTAAGCCGAAATCCTTTCGAGCGCCTCAAACTCAGGCATCATCGTCAAATTCACTTCCCCGCCCTGTGGGGTTAACTCCGGATGTCCCTTCATAAGTGAGGTCATCTGCTCCTACAACTTCCCGATCCCACTTAAACCCAATTGTTGGATGTAGGTACAGTGAGCACTACGCGTTGTCGTCTGGAGTGAACGCAAAATTGGCTGGGTTACATGGAGCAATGTTAGCCAAATTCCTGTCGAAGTTTCGACTATCAACATGGTTAGCCGAAGCCAAAATATAGCTCTGGTCGGCTTCAATGTTCTTAACAATACCATTTGTTCGCCAAATGGTGATTCTCTGGTGCATCGAAGATGGCATAGCTCCTATTCCGTGGATCCATTCTCGTCCTAATAATAGGTTGTAGTTGGGCTTTGTCTCTACAACCATAAGCATGGTTAACCATATGACTGTCCCTACCGTCAGATCAACTTGGATTACCCCCAACGTGTTGCCAACTTTCCCTTCGTAATTAGATAACACCATGTTCTGGGGTTCGGTGTTAGTATCAAACTTTCCTATCTTCCTCAACATGAAGTGCGACATCAAGTTTACGGTTGCGCCGCAATCCACCAGAATTTTGTTAAATGGTACGTCTTCAATCTTCCCAGTGATGAAGAGAGGCTTCAGATGACTTTTCATAGCTTCACTGGGCATTTCGAAGAATGCATTTTGCTCTTCGACACACCCATTATTCATCACATAATAGCAAACTGGCCTATGTGTGGCCATTTCTATATCAATGTTATCTGTCGTATCTTCGACATCACATACCTGTTCGAACTCCCTCGGTAGGACAGATACCACGTTGACCAAAATGTCGAGAGACTGCTCTGATCCTGAATCAAAATTATCAGTGAGTAATTCATCCTCAGCAACCTTTCGATCATGCTCTTCCGTGCCTGCTCATTCTGGTGTAGCGGCAGGCGCTTTTTCAACAGGCTTTGGCTCTTTGCTGTCGACTGGCACATTGGTGCTGGATTCTGCTTTCGCCTCAGCTTCTCTCCGGGCTTTCCTTCGTCTTTGTTCCCTCCTCCACTGGGACCTAGACACGGGGTTTTTCCCTCTGTAGTTCTCTGAGACGTAAGTTGGTTTCTTTGAGGCCATCGAAGTGCCTCTTTCTACATCAAAACTCTGCCATTTTTGTTGGCTTTTTTCCTTATTTTCATTCGGTTTTACCCACTTGCCGTTGGAAAGTTCTGTAAATGGTTTAAAAGTAGCGGGCCTTGCCTATGGAACTCTAGTCTTCGGCTGTTCTTGCTTCGAAGCAGACTTCCTTGGATCAAAACCCCGTTTCCCATGAAGGGCTTTCTCCTCACGCCTTTGTTTGGCCTTTCGAACTCCTTCGAGATTTTGCATTGCCTTTTTGTCAAATACAGCGCTACATCTGGGACACAACATGACTTGTGACCTCTTCTTTAGACACCTGTGTATAAAGTCAATCAAATTCTTCTCCTCTTTTAGGAAGGCCAACTTGTTGTATTCTTCCTGTCGACGTTCATCATCGACCTCCATGGGTGTCTCTTGTGAAACCTCCACCATGTTGATTTCCATTTTGACATCCTCAGTGATATCAAGCTTACACAATTCCATTTGAAGGCCATCAGCAGCCTTGTCCATCTGAACGAAACCATCAGCGGCTTCTTTAGTTATCATCATCCACTGGGAATCCTCGGTGATTCCTTTGTCGACGTCTTCTATAACCCCTATGTCGACACCATCAGTAGTGTCTTTGGTGAATCTTTCGACAACCTCGCTAGCAAAACTCTTTATGAGTTCTTGGTCGAGACCTTCAGTGATCCTGACCATGACTGCACCATTGTTGAAGTCATCAGCGACTTCGACCATGTTGATATTTTTGTCGAGACCTTCAGCGACCTCAATCATGTTAACCTCCGTTGGCTCTGCGTAGTGAGCATCAGCCATCGGTAAGGGATCAACATCAAACTTCATTTGGCTTTTAGATTTCTCACCAAACTTGAGCCTTCCTTCTTGGATAACATTCTGAACAAGATCCCTGGAAAGAAAACATTGAGAAGTCTTATGGCCCAGGAAATTGTGATACTTACAAAAACCTCTCTTTTTTCTCTGTTCTAAAGGGGGCATTTTAGCACCAGGAGGCACTATCATTTGACCATCCTTAACTAACAAATCGAAAATTTCGTCACACTTAGTAATATCGAAAGTGTAAGTTTTCTTAGGAAATTTATCATTCTTTTTTTGTTCGACAAGATTTTTTTCATTCGAAGGGGCCAATAGCTTACAAGAATAAGGTGGGCCTTGTTTCAACTCAGCAAGATCAATCTCGCCTTCGTCGAAACTTACTGGGTCATCATAATATTTTTCGTCTTCGTCGTTGACTTCGATGTAGGCTACCCTTTTATTCTTATTTGCCCTAGCCTTTTCTTCCCTTAAGCGTTCTAGTTGTCGAACTCTATCAGCCAATTGAGCCATATCTCTTAAATATTGGGTATCCAATTTCTTCCTAATGGAATAATCGAGGCCTCCAGCGGCCATTTCGACTAACTCATGTTCCGGCACTTGTGTAAAGCATCTGGCTTTAAGCAGTCGGAATCTATTCAAGTAGTCATCTATTGGCTCAGTGAATTTTCGTTTTATAGTAGCTAACTCCTTTAGACTGATTTTCGTTTGTCTCATATAGAACTGCTCATGAAATAGCCGTTACAACTGGGTCCAATTGTGGATCGAATTTGGGGACAAAGTTGTGAACCACGTGAAAGCATTCTTCGTCAGAGAACTTGGGAAGTATTTTATCCTAAGATTCTCATTATTCGTAATTTTTCCAGCCTCTATCACATATCTGGCCACATGTTCGACAGTGGACTCAGTGGTGTCCCCAGAAAACTTAGTGAACTTAGGGACTTTCGTTCTAGGGGGTAACTCCGACTGGAGAATATATTTTGACAGTAGAGATGCATAATTTGGCCTTCGAAGGCCAAAGTTGACTCCATTCTGGGCCATAATCCTTTCAACCATGGCTGCCAAATTATTATCTGCTGCCACATCATGACATCAAACTTGTTGTATAACGTTGTCAGCGTCCTGGTTTCTATTTACCAAAACCACCCTTGGTTGTTCTCCTACACGAATTTGTGGTTGATTCCTAGGGGGTTCGACTACTCACTGGTTTACTAAATTCTCCTGAGGTAGATTTCCTGGGTTTTGTTGGCCCTAGTTAATAGTGGGATCCTCCTCGAACACTACCCTTGGTTTCTTGCGATATACTCCCTCTGAGGGTGTCGAGGAGGGTTAGGTACACCAAAGAAATTTGCAAGGCGCGTCATCTGCGCAGCCATTTGCAGATTAGTCTGTGAGGTATTTTGGATTAGAGGCTGAAAGATTTCTCCCATAGTTTGGGATATCATTTGGACCATTTGATGGTTACTTTCATCCATTTGTTGCCTTAAATATGCTGCAGTAGTATTTGTCAAACCTGGCATTTGGGTTAAATATCCCATTCCTAAGGATTGGTTATTTCGACCCATGTTAACCCCGGATCCTGGCCCTTATAAAGGTGAAGTCACTATGGGTTTTGTAAATACTGGAGGATCATTCTGTAAATTCGCCATCATTGAAGTTGGCATTCCATAAGGCGGGTCTCGACTGGGCAACGGCATAAAAAATCCAGGGGGAAAATGGTTGGTAGTTAGCATTCCCCACTTGTGAGGGAGTCCTTGGTGGACCCCTTGATCCAACATAACTCATAATGGGTTGAGTATGAGCGATCGGATGCGTAGGGATCGAACTTGCCATAGATGATATGGCTTCAGATACGGGCGCAAAAACCGTGGATCCTCCAGTCGAAGAGCCTGGGATTGGTTCTAGCGTAGTTTGAGGATTCGAACTATTTGGCTGATTAGTACTTGCCATTTTCCTCGTATATCTCCTCCTTGGTCTATCTTCGTTTGTGGTGGCTACTTTACCACTTCTTAATAGCATACAATGCAGTTTTCGATAGAGAAGAAATAACCAAAATGCATAATTTTAAATTTCTTTTAAAAACACAAGATAATCGTTTAGCACAGTCCCACTGGGCGTGCCAATTTGTTTACTGGGAAAAATAGTAAACAACCTCTGGTCTGTCAATTTTATAAAAAAAATGAGTGACTTGCAGGATCGACCAAACTAGATCCTAGGACATGTACTAAAACGATTTAAAAAGATATGGAAATAATGTTGAACATTTCGACTACGTTCATATTTGGAAACTCAATCATTTCGACAATACTTAAATGGAAGGTAATACGATGAAATAATTAAAAGTGCATTGAAAAGTAACTTAACAAAATAAAAGAAAGAAGGTAAACTTCTGAGTGAAAATTAATTAGATTGCATTGAATAAGAAAAATGGTGTTACATAACACATACATTTCTTCAAAAAACTCTTTTCTCGCTACACACGAATACTTTGAG
Organism: Lathyrus tuberosus; assembly: GCA_022829125.1. Lineage (NCBI taxonomy): Eukaryota > Viridiplantae > Streptophyta > Magnoliopsida > Fabales > Fabaceae > Lathyrus > Lathyrus tuberosus. Next base: position 31,233,604 of record JALAZF010000006.1, on the reverse strand, counting down.
TAATTTTGAAAAATTTGTACAAATTTTCACACACCAATCCTAATACTAAGACTTGCTATTTATAATGGTAAAAAATAACTACCCACTAACAGCCTACTAATCAGAGCGAAACACATGACATTCTGCGTGTCTTCATTCTTCAGATGTTCATCACGTATCCCTTTCTATCAAATGGATAAGGACAAAGTTCTCTCCATTATTTAAATTTGAATCCCTGAATCGAACGACACCCATCAACCTTCTGTCAAAAAACATCTCCAACTTGTTAGAAATATTTCTAAGTCTCTAAAATACTCCCCTCTTGCATGAAGACGTCTTCGACTAAATCTTCTAGAAATACCATTCCCGTCGAAGTCTCCAAAACTTTTGAAATCCTATTTCTTATAATGAAATTCTTAATCCAATATTAGACGTCGAAAATAGAAGCTAGCAGACACACTATTACAATTCAACACACACATTATAACTATTCGATTACTCTTTATTTATGTTAAGCTACACTAATTCGACACAAATAATTATAACTCAACACATTCTAGAGTCATGTATGGCATTTAGACCTGCGAGGTGAAAAAAGTTGGCTCGTAATTTTCAATGCGTCATGATTAATGATACATTTAAAAAGTAAGACTAAATATTTAAGTTATAAAAATGTAAATTAAATACATTTCATATTTAATAAATTAGAATATAGTCATTCTCCATTGAATGTCTATTAAATATCATATTTAAATCGAACTGTGGATAGTCTTTAAAGTTATCAATCAAATCACCTATCCACAAGTTATGTTTTGTTAACGAGTTCCAAAGAGTACTCTTTTAAATATTCATTTTAATATTTTGGGAGAAGTAGAGTGATATTTTTATTCATATTTCTTAAAGTAAAAGATAGGAGTAGCAAACAAAAAATATGGATGAAGTAGACCCTAATCTTTTTGCCACTTTGTTGTCTCTTATACTTATGTTAGTGTCTTTCTTTTTCTGTTTCCGGGTTAGCTTGCCGTGGCCACTTCTGCTACTTGAGAGGAGAATCTTGTGCGAATGCATATTGACAATCCCATGTTACCGTAACAGCAACATAACACATGATTGTCACTTTTGCCA